>JACAXG010000106.1:0-600000 GCA_018881555.1 Amblyornis subalaris
AGGAGGCATGGGGAAGACATGGAGTGCTGTCCAAGGGAGCAGCTTTCCCAGAGAAGCGCGTCCCTTCCCACCACATTGTGCTGGCCTGAAAGGCTGGGAGGACCAGCGGACGTGGCTTGAGGGGGCACATGATCCCGGGAGGCCTCCAGCCCTGGCCCCAGGCTGCTTACCTGCTGCTGAGAAGGAGCACCATTCTCCTCGGAAAAATCCGGAGTGGGAGCACGAATCACAGTCGCAGTGCACGTGGTGTCGGTGTTTACGATGCCCTGAGTCGTTTCAGTGTGGGCGTTTGGGATGGCCACGTCCTCAATCAGTGCCACGTCAGCCTTCGCCGTGCCATCGGTCACGGCGGTGTCAGAGCTTTCTGGGCAGCCCGTCAGTGCTGTGCTGACATCGGGGTTTGCCTCAAGCTCGGTCAGCAGAGAGTCAGTCTCGGATGTGCCCTCAGYTGCTGTGGTGGCGGTCCTTCTGCGCCGCACGTGCACGATCTTCAGAAGCCTCTGCAGGAAAAGGGCAGGAAGAGAGGGACGTTCCGTGGAGGGCCCCAGGCGCCGTACTTGGCTGAGCAGCGACAGCAGGCCCGGCCCAGGTGGGGATGGCTGCAGGTACCTGCGCCGCTCTGCGGAAGCGGCCACGGGCGGGGTCCTCCTCTCGTGTCCAGTCGCTCTCTGCATCTGGCAAAGAGTGAGCGCAGCCGGAGCTGAGGGGCTGCGGGAGAGGCCGAGAACACAGCCCAGCCCTGCACTCCCCAGGCAGGGACAGCCCCGGGATGCCCAGGGGACGGAGCACGGCCGCCGGGGGCGGGCAGCCCCGGCCCCTCTTCCGTCCCATGCGCGTACATGTCCGCAGGGGCTGGGATGGGAGGGATTGGGCCAAGCTGGCTGCAGCCAYCAGCCCTGTGGCCCAGCTCTGCCACTCACCGTCCTCACCGTCGAGCAGCGGCTGGAGCTGCTCCACYTCTTCAGGCTGGTCTGCTGGGGCTGCCGCAGGGCGTTTCCTGTTTTTCCCCCTGAACGCTCCCCTGAACACGCGGAGGAGTCTGCCCGCCATGCCAGAGCCTGGCCTCGAGGGAACCTTCCAGAGAGATGGCTCGGGAAAGCTCCCGAGCCAACAAGTCCTGCAGTTGTGCCTTGAAGGCACCTGCGAGAGTGAAGCCTCAGGGAGGCTACAGGACAACAAGTYSTGCACACTGGTCTTGAGGGCTCCTGCCCCAATGACAGGAGACTCCTCGAAAAGGATTGAGGTGACCAAATGCTACGGTCTGGCCTCGAGGGCACTGGCCGTAGGGATGGGAGATGGCTCGGAAAAGCTCCGAGTCACCGAGTCCCGCGGTCTGCCCTCCAGGGCACCCGCAGGAGGAACGCCTCGGAAAGGCTTCGGGTCGGCAAGGAACGAGTTGGCTGTGTGGAGACTCCTCACAGCACCGCTCTATCCCGTCTTATCCCGTCGCGTGCTCCGAGCGCACTGGCGTGGCCGCGTTGCCGCCAGCTCCTATGTCACGGCGTGTCACAAAGGGCCCTCGGACACCCCATTCCATTTCATCCCTCGSTGACCGTGGTGCACCGTGGCACAAAGGGCCCTTGCACACACTGCYGCGTGCCCTGGGGACGCCCCCGCCCCACCCAAATTGCCCCGGGTTGGAAGGAATCCGTTCCCCCGGGTGTCTAAGACAGCCCGACAGGAACTTTAGGAACGGCTCCAGCAATAAGCAAACGCTGCCCTGCTCCGCCTGCTCAGGGCAGCAGAAGGAGCCCCCACGGCTGCCGACGCAGCCACGGCGGGAAGGGCACGGGGCCTTCCGCAGGAGCTGGCACGGCCTCCGTGGGACAAGTCCCGGCCGGTGGCCGTGGTAAACACGGGGGTGTGACACAGGCACGGAACGCGTGGGCCGGGGCACGAATGCTGCTGTGACCCCTGGGGCTCGCCGAGCACTGAAATGAGCAGGTGTGGCAGAGCCCCTGCTGCAGGAGACCTGCCTGCCCCCCGAGTCCTGGCAAATGCTGGTGCCCGTCTCCTGCCCCAGAGACCTGTGCCCCCGGGGGGCTTGTCTGCCAGAGGGCAGCCAAAGCCAACGTGCATCGGTGTCCGTGCTCCTGCAGGTGGCTCTTGGAAGGAGCGCTTGGAGCAACTGGTGGCAACACTTGGTGTCTGTCAGCAGCTCTTACTCCCTCCTGGAATTCCTTTTTCATTGAAKGGATTTCCTGCAGCACAAACACATCTTTGCCGTGAAGGCACAGAAGAATCTGGCATTTAATAATGCTAAATTCAGGAAAGCATTACTTCCCATTGCTCACCACAAGTAGTTGAAAACAGTTGCAAACTTCTCAAATTAATTGGTATGACCCAAGAACATGAAAGATTTGGAAGTTTGTTTCCCATCTCAAACCAGCAACTGATTTGTCTTAACATGGTCCTTTGAGAGTCAATTACAAAAAAAGAAACACTAGCAGAGGCAAAAAGAAATGGCCATTGGTTGGTTTGCAAACGGTTTTCCATCAAACTATAATAATATAATAATTCTATTAAGAAATAAAAGCTCTCAAGGAATGATTGTCCACGCAGTGTTACAAAAGTGCCCCAAACAAATGAGTATATTGCAAAAAGAGTAATCCTCTCGCTGCTACAAAATTGGTTTCTATTCCTGCAAATACATGGGGATTAAACATCCCGAAGGGAAATACCACTTCCCCAGTGGAACTGCCGTGGAGGGAAGCAAAGGGTGGGGCTTGCTGGGTGGAGCTAAGGCACCACTGCTCAGCTGCTAACAGTTTATATGTGTGTGTGTGTTTGTCAAAAGCTGTTTATTCATCAAGTTTGGCTTAAATAGTGAAGTTGGGGGTCAAGAGAAGGAGAGTTCACACCAGTGCCCTCCAGCAGGACAGTAGGAATGAGCAGTTGATCAGCCAGAGGAAGAATGTGGCAATTGCATTTTGGTTAGGTTGTGATTTTTTTCTTTTGTGTCTTTGTCAAACATTTGAAACAGGATTCATCAAAGAATCGATAAGCAGAGGGTGATGAATGCTTTTGTTTACAGTGAGTTTGAGCTGGAAGGACTTGGTGCCCCTTTCCCATAGTAGGCCAAGTATTCTTTTTTCCCATTTGCACCTTGCAGAATTTATTTTGTCCCCCTCTCCTGCGTATCAGCTGCTCGGAGTAGGTGAAGGGAAATGACAATAAGGAATAGATTGTGCCTGTGCTGTGAGTGCTGTGCTCAGTAGCCTGTTCCTGAGTGGGTGGGTGGCAGAGCTGCTCTCACTGCTCTTGGAAAGACCTGCAGAAACAATTTGGAAGGGAAGAGGATCTTTCTTTGGTCCTTGACTAGACCTGTGTGCTGTCATGATGCGTRTCCTTCTGCAGCCTGGTAAAGGGATTTGAACAAAAACATGTGGAAGAGCCTGGTGTGGTGATGGTGCAATTTGTTTTCTGAAGATGCTGGTTTAGTAGAGTATTTCCCTTATTGCAGAAATGCATTAGCCAAATACACGTGCATATTTTGAGCTTTAATGTGCTTTTGTATCCTGCAGTAGATTAAAGTGCCAGTCATATTCTCCATATTTCACAGTCCCCTCGAATCCCTGGGGAAGGTGCACATGTCTTATGTTACTTGTGTCCCACCAATAAAACAACCCTCTAGGAGGAAATCTGTGCAGGCCACGCAGCAAGATGTCAAATTAATTGTACCGAAATAATGAGTTAGCACCAAATTCTAATTAAATATTGATGGAAGTCATACTTTCAATTATCTTCATTATAGCACAGTGCTTTATGTAGACATGAAGTGCTGGGAATGTGGGCATATATTATCATTAATCTTGTCATGTAAAAACATTAGTAATTTCTCTTCTGAAAAATCCACCATAAATGCGCTGGAGGTCCGTGTTCAGTATCTTTTTGACAGAGTAGATCTTTATTAAGGTTTTTTGTGTTCACCCCTTTTTCTTCTGAAGGAGCAGAGCTTTAAGGGGCAGCCTTGAGCTCAGAGAGGACAGAGCTGCAGGGCAGCACAGCAGAGAGAGGAGTCCGAAGTATCAGCCTGACAGCAGCAGAGGGGAACCAGTAGGTGAGATGTGATCCAGGATGTTCTGCTTTTGGGAGAATGGAAWGGGCAAGAGCCACTCCCTCCTGTGCATTAGCACTGAGGAAGAGGCTGTTAAGCCTAAGAAATTAGAGGACTTTTTTTAYGGAAGGACTTCATTACTCAAATACAGAAGTCCAGGACTATCTAGACTAGCGACTAATTAGATGATGAATCCGAGGAATAGTCCTACCCAAATACAGTTTTATATGCAGTTGCCTTGGGGGAGGATGGACAAACTTAATGCATATTTCATGGACCAAAGAGGTACTATATTGTGCAGTCTTGTTTCTCTCAAGTCCCTTTAAGCTCTTCCAGAAAAAGAAAAAAAAATACTTCCGAGACTGTCTAAGTCTTCCTGGAAAATGCCATAGTCCTGGAAGTCCTAGAACTTCTTTTTATTTTGAAAGGAATTTCTTTTTCATCAATACGTAGCATAAACTGAGATGAAAATTAATCCTTTSTACAGACTTTGTGGAGAGGTAAAGCTTTTACAGGACTGCCTTGGTGGGCCTTCTTTTCCAAGCTGGACTGGAAAAGAGTCTGCTTGTCATCTCTGAGGGAAGCAATGGTAAATTTGTGCCAGTTTGCAGAAAAAAAAAAAAAAAAATAATGCTGTTCTTGTGCCTCTTGGCCRTAATTGGCAACCTTTGCAGCAGGTGAGCGTTGAGGGTGCCCACAGTAATGACTGCATGATGTTCTGGTGTGTAGCTGTGCCTCCATGTGGTGGATAGGCAAAAAAAATCCCAGTCCCAGGAGTGTGAGTGCTCTTTGTCACTTCTGAGGGCAGTGAAGGGTTAAGAGTGGAGGCAGGTGGGTGACCATAATTAGGGAGGAGGGTGCAAAGCTTTTTATTGTAGTGGGTGCAGCCTTAGTGCCATTGTCTCAGTGTAAATTGTTCCTAAAAGATAACTCTGATATTATCCGCGCTGGAATACACGTGAATCCAGTGAGAGGCATTTTCAAATTACCAGTGGTGAAGCGTGGCAGAGGAAAAGGAGCACTTGAGCTGAAGAACAGATAATACCCAGTAGAGCAGAACTGCAGCAGCAGCTGCTGAGAAGGTAATTCAGTGCTCATAATGATTTCGGCTTCTCTCAAAAACTATCGCTTTGCAAGCATCCCCCATCTGAAGTACAGAGCTTCCCCAGACCATCAGAATAGAATCTCTCCACATCCCGAGCATGTGAAATTAATGACTGAATATTATGCTGAGAGCCATTTAATTAAAAACACTTTCATTAATAATGCAGTTGGAGAGTGTATGTGTGTTATGTAATTAAAGATAGTACATCAGTAAATGATACTATGCAAAACCAATTCAAAAAATTCAAATGAGTTGGTGTAGCATAAGGAACTTAATTCAAGTGGGAATAAAGTCAGTGTGAAATAAGCTCAGAGTTTTTTCCTGGAAGCTGCAATTAATCTGCTTCTGGCAACACAGTTCAATACTCATATTTTAAATCAGGGGCTGTGCTTGTTTTAAAGATAACTGGGGTGGTGAATCAAAATAGATTTCTCTCACCACTCTTTTTGCCAAATAAAAGTATCCTTTAATGTCTGGCCGCACCAATGAGCCTGGCTGACCTCAAGGATCTGGGCAGCCTTGCACACCATTCATCTGTGGAGCTGTTTTTGCTTTGAGCAGTCACGTTGTGCTTGGCTGTGACAAAAGACTTAGGCCTGGTATTTGTAGTATTTCTACTTTAAAACCAAGTGATGGAAGTGGAAGAGGGAGGTTATTCCCTCGGGACAGATCAATCTCCTTGTGTGGCCTTGCCTCCAAGAAGCTGRGGTGAGCAGGCATCTTGTTTTCCCTGGGTACTTTGGCTAATCCAAATCYCCCATGATTGAAGTCAGAAATGCCTCCGTTAAATATATCTGACATGAGAAGTGGATTGGARTTAAGCAGCTCTAAGTACTATATAATAAATAGTCTTGCTTATCATCTTCAATATGGCAACTTGAAATAGTTTTTAATCCTTTCTTTTACCTGCTCAGAAATCTGTGTTAAATATTCTGTGCTCCCAGGTTAGCAGTGTGTGTCTGCTCAGCATCACCTGCTTCAGACACGCTCTCCCACCACCTCTTCTTTTAAGGAGTAAGAACTACTGGCTTAGAATAGACTGACAGCTCCTCTTGGAGCAGTTCTGCTAAGCCAGAACATGTTCTCATGTTCAGGTTAAATGAGCTGGACGTGTTTTGAAAACCTGAACTGATTTTKTAAAGAGATACCTTTGTCATTCTCTAGAAGAGCTTGGGGTGAGTCGCATTTCGTCAGGGGCTTTTGAAATGTGGATGGAAGGGTGTGTGATTGCTGTCCACCCATCTAAAACCTCATAATTGGGATATTTCTCTCATGGCTGTTCAGGTGTTTATCACAAACCAATCACAGAATGGTTTGGGTAGGAAGGGACCTTCAAGGTCCTCTCATTCCACCCCCTRCCATGGGCAAGGACACCTTCCACTAGACCAGGTTGCTCCAAGCAGGATTTCTAGCACAAAAGAYGCCAAGTCTTGTTTCCTGGGAAGTAACACTGGCTAGAAGTTCAAAGCAAACACCTTGATAGCTTTAGGTGGCAGGTTTTTGGCCATTTTTTACTTCAGGGCTAATTCAAATAACCTTCAAGTCTCATATTTCACTATTCTCTTTCCTGCCAGTTTGGAACCAATTATAATATATCACCTTTCAGGAAGATCACCAGCTTATTTGGAGCTGTTGAGATAAGGTAGCCAAGGCTTAATTGGCTGTGTAATGATGAAAGAGCCACACACTGTCTGGGAATGAGGCAAGAGGACAACGAAATGGGATTTGCATCTGAGGGGGCTGAAATGTAGGGCTGCCAAGGGCAGATGAACTGGATGAGGACTGAATGTGAGGTGCTGATCTGGGATCAGACTGGCAGTAAAGCTGTCTTGTTTTCCAAGGATGGTTAACGTGCCCTGCTCCCATGGCCCAGCTCTGGATAGGAGCTCCCAGTCTGGCCCCTGCCAAGCCAAAAGAGGCCATGGGATCCACATGTTCCAGCTCTGTGCTGCCCACAGCGCACCTTTCCCGGTGGCTAGGAAACATGGCTGAGATTTTGACTTACACAGAGGAATGCTCATCACCTCTGAACCCTCAGTACAGCTGAGCTCATCATATCTCAGGAGTCACAGAATTACAGAATGTTCTGAGTTGGAAGGGACCCAGAAGGACATCGAGTCCAACTCTTAAGTGAATGGCCCATACAGGGTTGAACCCACGACCTTGGCATTACCAGCACCATTCCCTAACCAGCTGAGCTAATCTGAGTGTGCATTTTTCATAAAATGAARAAAATACATTAAAAACTCCCTGAAGCAGTGGATTTATTTTGCCCTATTCTGACTTGAGGACAAAAACAGAGCAGTGCAAGGGACTGTCTGTTTGATCCGGTTAGCTGCTCCATTACTGTTGAATAGGAAGGTGCTGATATTTCTTTTGGAGTCTGTTTTAGAGTCCTACCACTGTTTATGCAGGTAGGATTTTTTTCTTCTCCGAGTAAACTGTTTTCCCATGACTGTGATTGCTTTTTAATTGGGCTGCAGCTGGTGCTGGATTTGTGCTGAGTTGGAGACTGAATTACATCTTTAGATAAAGCATTTTTTTTTTGTGATTTTTTTTTTCTTTCAAAATTCAGCCAAGATGCCTGGGGTTCTTTCTTGAGGGTACCAGCAACTCTAGGCTTGCTTCTGACTGAGAACCCCCAGGTATTTTGGGCTGGAAGGCTCTGCCACGTGGTTGGTGGCAGCAGTCTCAGCCGTGTCCAGCAGACTCCGTTCAGTTCCCATCCCTCCTGGTTGCAGATCTGAACAGATTTTGCAGCCCCAAGCTCAAGAACCCCCAGAGGGAGGTGTGGTTTGACACGAAGTGGGATGTTTCATGATAATTCAACTCTTCTGTAAACTCACTTTATTTGCTAGTTCTTAGACAAAGAAGGACGCTGCTCCTGAACGGAYGTGTGCGAGAGGCGCCCACGTGGGAGAGATGGGAATGGCAAAGTCTGGTTTTCCAAACGAGACACCCTACAGCTAAAAATCTGCTTGACTGATGTGTATTTCATTGAGCTACTTAGTGTGGTGCAGCTTGTTATTGTCTTTTCGACTGTGCAAATTTGAAKAGAGACAGTGCTAATGACGAATCATTATTATACTATAAATAAAACATTATCCAGATTATGCTGGTCAACAGAGCATAAAACAAATAGCAAATTCTAATGTCCTTGAATTACAATTTAAAAAGAAAAGCAGCACAGGGTGCTGATTTGCACGGAACACCCTGGCTTAGTTGCTGTGAAAGTTTTTCCAGTTGCATCAGGATCATTCAGGGCTTTGCTCGTTCACCACTACTTGGTAAATTCACCCTCAAAAGAAAACGTGCAACCCCAAGGAGCTCACGGCACACAAAGCTCAGCTCTCTGCTGTTCTCTGCCTTGCTGGCCGCTGGCACAGCTGCTCCTTGTGAGGGCTTGGCACTGCCACGTGGTCCCCATGCAGGAGAGCCCCAGCACTGGGGAGCCAAAGAAGAGGCCAAAGAACTCACAGCAGGATGTGACCGCTGGTGAGGGCTACAGGGAGCTTAAGAGGCTGATGATCCAGAGGACAAAATTCTTCAGGGGAAAAGCAAAACCAAACTAAGTTACTTCCTTCTGCAAGCTGAAATGATTAAAAAAACATGGATGCACATGGTTCCTGCAGCTCTGCACAGAGCGCTGGGTAAAAAGCTGATGCTTTATATGTGTGTCATGAACGAGCTTTTTACTGGAATTTAGTTATAGCCATTGGATRGGGAGAAAAATAGGAAATGCATTTAGCAAGAAGTTTAAATACGTGTTTAATGCATTGAATATGGACTCCCCGGGGAAGTGGTCACAGCAGTGACCTGTCAGAGTTCAGGGAGCGCTTCAAGGCACATGGTGCTATTCTTGGAGCTGTGCTCTCCAGGGTCAGGAGTTGGATTCTAATCACTACAGGCCTCTTCCATCTCAGGATATTCTGATTCTATGACATTTGCACTGATACAAATGTGTGCAAAACTCTTCTGTTGAGRTTGGGATTAAAGGAAGGTTGTATTAAAAACTTCTAGATTAAGTTGCTTCAGTAATAAGTTGTCGTTGCCCACTTGAGATACTTTTTAAAAATTGCTTTAATCCTCCAAATTTTTGTTTTAAAATCCTTTGGATAAGAGCCATAATAGTAACAATCATTGACATTTGAAACTTGTCTGAAATGTTTTAAAAAAAATATGTCCTGTTCTGTGTGAAATGAAATCACATTTAGTTTTGTTTACATGGGCAGTGTGACATTTGACCTAATCAAGTCTGTCATCATTGCATTGTATTTTGCTTATCCTGTTGGGTGTAAATAATTTCTTCTTAACCAGATTTTGACTGCGATAAGATTGTAAATGGTTTTTTTTTGCTGTGATGTTTTCAAAATCCATCTGGGAAAAAAAAAAAAGTACTGCTTTTAAGCTGGTTTATTGTGATTGGAAAGTGTGGTGGTGACTTCTTGAGTGTGATGGAGTTTAGTATCACRGCTCCGTCCCTCTCCTCCTGCTCCAGCTGCCAGGCTGCCTCCTGGTGCCAGGGCTGGATGGGAGGAGAGTGGTGCAAGTTTCTCCCATTGTTTGTCTTCCTGAGGCCTGGAAACCTCAGCCTGGGAGGTGCAGCCAGGGGATGTCTGTGAAGGAGAATCCAGCTCCTGCTTTGATGAGAAAACTGAGCAAGGGCTGAATCAACTGCAAGCTGCCCTGTCTCCCAGCATGTTCCTGCTTGGGAATGTTGTCCAATTTAAACTAACYCCTTCACTTTTAATGTACCTTGTGCAATTGTTAAACAGTTAATGATTGTTAAAACGTGCTTTATTCCTCAAGTATCATGGAATGCTGTTCAACCTACTCTGCCTAGGCTTGTACACAGTTCATTTCTCCTAGAAAAACAAATTCCAGCTGGCAAAAAATGTCCAGTGACAGGTTGCTGTGCTTCAGTTTTACTTTGTGACTTCATATATGCAACATTTAAAACCGAAAATCAAATAGGCCACAAGCAAGTGCCAGATTTAATAAACTCTCTTTATTTACATACAAATACATGTACACATATGTTCTGTATATGTACACATATTGAAGTGTATATACATACATGGTTTCCACATACTCTACAATAAATAGCATGTAGGGTTTTCTTTTAATTGCCTACAGTGCTGAGTAAAAATACATGGCAATAAAATCATGGCTTACAGCTAAGTTACAAAAGCACCAACCACTGAACTCATAGCAATAAATCCAAGCTCATGTACAGCTGGAGCGAGGACACGCTATACAGAATACAAAGTAGACCAACTTGTAGGAATTGACAGGAATAGGCAAACTAAAAAACATCATTATAGACCAGGAGAGATGCTGTATGAAATAAGATGAAGGAAAACATTTAGATTATTGATCAAACTAAACCACACATTTAAATTTGTCACCTAAAGAGAAAAACAAATCACCCAGTTACTCATATATTTTTAAAAGAGTAGTTTTTTTGTGTGAGTCTTTACCAAGGAAATCAGAATTAATCTCATGAGTCCTTCTGAGCTGCCACAGTCACTTGTCTGCGTGCACATCACTCAAACAGAGTATTTTAATAGTGCTTCATTTAAGCTGTGTGTAACTTCTTGAACCCTATGTGCAAGTCTGATTGGAGGCAATAAAGTGCTTCCTCAGCCAGCTCCTTCCACAGGACCTGTGACATCGAACTGTCACAAAGGACCAGRAGAGCAAATTGGCAGCAGCAGCAGATCAATACCCAGCAAAGCACAGGGGATGATGCCGGGAGCTGCATGGCCAGAGCCAACCCCTCCTGGCAGGGATGGGACACCACCTGTCCTGATGAAGCACAACCACAGCTGCCCTCTCCCTTGCTATAACTGCAGTGGAGGGAGCTGGTTCTGCACTAGGGGAAAGCCTGGCTGAATATTTATATTAATAGTTTAAAACCTGCTTTATGAGGTGAAGGTGCATAGATTTTTGTTCTCTCTCCGTGTCATGGCTGATACTTTGACTTAAGGTGTGCAATGCAATGCTAAGGAAACAACTGGTGCCACGAAGCAGAAAGCTGCTGCTTGTTCAGATATCATCCTTGTGCTGTGATGTGTTTTCCTTGCTGCAATATAAAGCTCAGAGGCTGGATAGCAAAATAATTGCTTCCTTTGCCTGGAAGCCAGCCCCTGTTAGAGTTCTCAGACTTCACAGAACCACAGAATGGTTTGGGTTGGAAGGGACCTTAAAGGTCATCTTGTTCCAACCCCCTGCCATGGGCAGGGACACCTCCCRCTAGATCAGGTTGACTTAAACAGAGATTATCTTTTTCCAAGGTATTTATTTATTCTCTGTTGCTGTAAAACTAATACTGGTGTGTGTGTGTGGATGTTTGAGAAGAAACAAAACCAGTGGTGAGCAYGGAAGGAAGGAATGTACACCATGCGTGCACACCTGTGGGGTCTAATAAACTAAAGCTCATCAAGGTCTAATTACATCATTGCATATCCATGGGTAGGAAGTCTGAAGGAAGAACTACTCACTCTTCACTTCAATGAACACCTACAGCTACTACAACTCATAAAAATGCAGATTCCTTTCCTTTTTTTGTCCTAGAATTAGCACTTCCTCTTCGTATTTGGACTCGACTACTTGAGCCCTCTGTGTAACATTCTTTGTGAAATCAGTGGGAGAGCTGTTTATTTGGAGTTTGTGTATGAGCAGCTTTGAGGCTGCTTCATCRTTTGTTCTTTATATTGTCACCTAAAAATCCCAGCAAGAAATAAGATCCTGCTAAGTGCTGTCCAATTCAAGTAAGAGACAACCTCTCTGCCATGGAGTCATTTAAAAAGTGATTTTCAAGATCAGTGTTCATTACAGACATAATTTTGTTTGATTTTTGCCATGTGCCTGCCTGGCAGTTCCCTTATGAATGATGAGAGAGCTAAAATGCAACAGTCTGGAAYGAAAACGGTTGTTACATAAACAGTTGGGTTAGTTACAATACAGCACGAACACAGCTACAGCTTTTAGAGACTCTTTAACCTGATAGGAAAACATATTTTTCTCCAAAAGGTTAATGGGAACGCTCGTTTTTATGACTGATGCTGCCTCCCACGTGGCCCGCGGTCGGATCAGCCGGAGGACAGGTACGGCGTCTCGCTGTGGTAGTTGTAGTCAGGACAGACCTTCTGCACCAGTTTGTAATCTACGCTGTAGAAGGCGATGTAAATGCAGATGACTTTGAAGGGTTTGGAACACAACCAGGAGACATGGCTTTGAGTCTGCTCTTGGTAGCAGATCTTTGAAGGGTCAAAGTTGCACAAGGCAGTTTTTTTAGCGCGGTCTGTTTTCTCGTACTCGATGCGGCAGTTGAAGGACTTGGACTCCTTGGTCTCCAGCGTGGACTGTGGAGATGGTTCAAATTCGACCACTTTGGAAGGTGGCACCAGGCTGACAGAAACATTCCCCAGGCCTGTGGAGTTATGTCGGAAATAAACGCTGAAGGTCCCATTGCCGTGATCGACGATTTTCCCCGTGATCAGGAGGTTCAGCTTAACAGTTTTGATGTTGGAGTGGAAGTCGCCCCATCCAAACATTTTCTTGAATTTCCCAGTTTTTACTATAGGTCTGCGTTTAGTTCGTGCCAGAGATTCCTGAACCTCCGTGATGTTGGACAACCAATCCCAAAAGTTTTCTATGCTGTCCGAGTAGGACACCTGGCCGTGTTTCAGCACTGGAGATGGCTTAACAAAGAGGCGCAAAGGGTTGATGATCCTGGAATGGACCACGTTGTCAACCAGTGTCTCTGCAGCATCCTTGTCTTCCCAGTCCAGCACGTCCGCGGCTTGTACGACCCGACTGGCGTCACAGAACACCTGGTCCAAAACAGAAAGGGAYAGTTGTGTAAAGGGTGGGAATAAAGACACAAAAGGAGCCATTAATAGCTATTTTTACACCAGTAGGGTCTGAATCAGTCACCTGGACTTCTGTAATGGGTAGTTTCTACTGCCCTATGAAAGCTCAAGGACTTKGCTCAAAATAGGTTATGGAAGGTTTAGGCAAAAGTCTCAGTAGGAGCCATCCACTCGGACAAATGGATAAACCTCTGGGCAGGTTGATGGCCGTGATGTGCAAGAGCAGGCAGATGCCCTGTGCTCACAGATTTGTTAGATGAAAACATGGCTGAGGAAAGTGGAAACCCTGAAGAGCAAAGTGGTCCCACTGCTAAAAGATGGAATGAAATCAAAYAGTAGGATTTTCCATTCCCCTTTCTTTTTCTCCCCACTTAACTTCCCAACTGGTTTAGGCTTAAAATTATGTTCTGTTGGTGTAATTGTGTCCTAATCTGTTTATTGTACATTTGTCTTTTCTGGTGGTATCTTTTCCATCTTATCCAAACTTAGTCTGCACATTTGTGCTCTTAGTTTGACACAACAAAAACGGCTCTATTTTTGGTGTGCTGGTTTCAGCTGCTAAGCTGCCTTCCAGAAGTGCTCAGCACTCCCAGCCACGCAGCACAGCTCAGCTTTAAGAACCATGACTAGGCCAAGCTAAGTCTGCAATCAGGAAGCAAAACCTCCCCCTGATAGTGACAGAATGGCCTTAAGATTTCAGAGTCAAACACACAGGTCTTGGTAAACACCAAATTCCCCACTTAGTGCAGAGGCACATTTTCCATGTGCGTTCTCCCTGTTCACTCTGGCAGAGAAGTCCTGTTGGAAATGCAGAACTCAAGTGTATGATCCAGAGGTCAGAAGCAAGATCTGTGTTTCAACYGGCTAGAAATGATCATCTAACTTTTTAGGTCCTTTAAAGCTTGAAAGAGGCTTTGGAGAATGTATTTTCATCTGTTTTCTTCATGACTGTCTTACACCACCATCCTAATGTACAAAAGAGAAACTTTTTCAGCTGCAACTAKTCCTACAAAATGTGTGAACAGAACAAAGAAATGGAGAGAAGGAAGGACACTGTTGTCCTGCCCGTGTGCCCAGTGACAAACTCTGCTGGCCCTTTCTGCTGTCAAAATGCTGCTCTCGCTTCGTCATCCATCCGACAACACCAGGATCAGGTGGTGGATCCCAGTATAACTAACAGGATCGGGTTTTCGCTATCCTGCAGCAAGATTTCAGGGTGGAAGTTTGCCTAAAGCAGTCAAAACACAGAGCACAGATGCGGAATGGATGGGGTAGGGTTTTGTGCTGCCTGTCTCACGAAGGAAACAGCAATGCTGGGCTTGCTTTTCCCTCTGCTCCTGATCCCAAAGGGTCTTYCATGCCTCTGGTTTCTCTCAGTGTTCCATTTACTCTGTTATTTCGATAAATTGCAATTTGTCATTTCATCATCTGGCAAAGATCAGAAATTCCAAAGCCCTTAGTCTTTGCTGGGGCCTGTTCTGCAGCAATAGGCTCCAAACCAGAGCCCCACGCCACTACCACGTGTCCTTCCTGATCACCCCTAATGCAGTAATGAAGATGAAATGTTGAACAGCAGCAACATTCACGGCTTGAATGTTGAAAGGTGACCATCACTACTGCTAAATCATAGAATCACAGAACGGTTTGGGTTGGAAAGGATCTTAAAGATCATCCAGTTCCAACCCCCTGCCATGGGCAGGGACACCTTTCACCAGACCAGGCTGCTCCAAGCCCCATCCGACCTGGCTCTATCGAACACTTCCAGGAACCTGTTCCAGTGCCTCATCACCCTCACAGTAAAGAATTTCTTCTTAATAACTAATCTAAACCTGCCCTCCTTCAGCTTAAGGCCATTCCACTTGTCCTATCACTTATTTTTCACTATAAATAAATCCATGGCTGGATGGGAATGCAGTGGCCAGGCGTGTCTCTGCAGAAATCAGTTATTTCCTTCTTCAGATTAAAAACGGGGGAAGAAAAGACAACAGCAATCACTCTCAGCCTGAGACCTTGTATGTCACCTTTCTGCCTYTATCTTATATTTTTTTATGGCTAAGCTACGAACCTGGGGAAATAGGAGATTCTAATGGAAACAGTGACGGATGCTGATCTGTACCAGCCCAAATAGCACTGTCATAATGATGCTGGGGGAAGCATCACTTCTGCTGTGATGGAAAGCTCCTGGTGAAGCTCTGTCATGTTTATGTGTGGTTCTTCAGCCACTCTTAAGCCTGTCACCAGCCCAGGATCAGCTGAGTGATGCTGAGAACGCTGGCCATCCCCACTGCCAGGGAAATCACTCCCCTGTCACAGAGAAGTGACTCTGCTCACATGAAGCAAGAAGTGCTGCTGTTCACCCATCCCAAATCTGACCTGAGGCCTTGAGAAGCACAAAAAAGAGGCTTTTCTGCTGCATTTCTAGATTACAGCTGGGCCCAGGGGCCTGGCAGTGCTGGAATACCAGGAACTTTCCTCTGTGTTTGCATGGCTAAATGATGTGCTGTTTAAAATGCTAATGACCACTCAAACCATGGGCCCCTACAGCTGGTACTGCTGTTAGTAACTGAGTCATAGGGAAAAGCAGTTGGAAATTTTAAGGTGAAATCCATAGAAATGAAGCTGTTTGGTTCACAGGAGGTTCTGGCTTTGCTTGTGTCTGCACCGAGCTCTGACTGTCCTCTGGCAAGGGCACGGCAACACCCTCAATTGTCCTTCTGGGCTACTTTTCTGCACTGTTTATTGAAATCCGCGCAATGGCTGTTCGGCTTTTCTCCCCTCGCCTTTTATGAAGAGATCTAGAGGACACTGAGTCGTGTGCTCAGTGTATGTCTCTTCTGGGGCTCTCACCCCGAATGAGGTGGCAGAGCACTGCTTTCCTTGGCTGAAGGCTCTGATAGAGCAAGAAGAAATACGTGGGTACGAGGTTCGGGATGGCTGAAGGGTGGGAAACGCTAACACGTGCTAAGGCCAGGTGGGTTTGCCACATCAATAACATATCAGGGCACAAGTATTTCAAGACCAGGATGGTGAAATCGCAGAGTTGCATCCTGCTAGACTACTACTGCTACTTTTATTTATGCATGTGTTACACCAAATGAGGTTTACTCATGGGATAATGAAACACGCCCCTGAAGCTATAGTGACCTGGGCACTTTCATGTGGCAACAAAACAGCTTTCATAACACAGGAACATGAAATCATTGATAAGTTGAATTATAAGGATGTAATACTCCTGTTTAAGGCCCAGACAGCAATCACTAGCCACTGCAGAAAGTTGTACCTTACACTTCACTGGAGTATTTTTTTTCTCCTCTTTTTTGAAGTAGTTTGCAGGCTGTGGAATTCTCCAAACTTGCACAGCCTTAATTCTTGACTCTGCTCCATCCTAGTGCTGTCTTGTTTCACTGATTTCATTACAGCAGCGAGATTCAGAAGCTGACAGGCCTGTCAGCTCAGAGGGCTGCAGGGAAGGGATCTCGTGGCTTGGGGTGGTAAATTGGTTGTGTTTTGCAAATATTCAGTAAAAGGGTGTCTAACAAAGAACTGCCTGGTTGTGCTCAGTGCTCAGTACGGGAGCAGGAACGAGGGGGCATTGTTCAGAAATGGGAATAACATTTGTGCTTTTGTAAGGTAAAACCTTTGTGGCGTGCAGATTTTTTTTCCTGTTTTGAATAAAGCTTTCTGCAATATAAGAGAACCCAACTCTAATGCTTGGTTTTCCCAAGGCCCTTCCCTCGCTCGCTGCATTTTGCTGTTAGTGAGGGAGGGCCGATGGCTTTGTTCAGCTGTTTATTCACATTAGTTAGCAATTTCCGGGCAATAAAAAAATGTGTATTAAAAGAATGCAGCACATGCTGGAAAAAAAAAAGACTTCCTCAGCATCTTTCCATTTCACTATAATGCATCTCTATAGTGAAAAATACTGCTGGTAGGGTATTCGAAAAATACAAGCTTAGGGAAGTTAGTGTATCCATTTAAGTAGATGGCTATTGCTGGAGTTCTCCTCTGCTGCACCTGTGTTTTCCCATTCCCTCCAAACCATCAATTTCCAGACAGATATCCCCTAATCTTTTTCCCCATTACAGAGGCTGTAAAATGGCACCCAGTTACCCTAAAATTTCCATTAGCCTGTAGATTTTTTTTTTCCAGTAAGAAACATAATCTTAGACCCATCCAGATGCGCCGTGTCCAGAGCGTGTCTTGCTGTTTCCTTTCTCTGTGTAAACCACGAGAACAGCTCAAATCAGTGTGGTGTTGTTTACATTTATGGAGTTTTAAACTTCAAACCTTTGCTTCTTCCTGTGCCCTTCTCTAAAAAATGGTGATTGCTCTTCAAAACCTCTCCCTTCCAGGCACAATCCTGACCATGACAGAGCAGCACAGGGTTAAATAATGTTCCCTGTGAGCTATTTTTGAGAAATGAGCTTACATTGATGAGACACTGGTATCAGCAAATGCTCTGTTTTCTCTATTTGCCCAAATTTGGGTTCATTTGGAACTCATTCCCATGCCTTTCTCTGTGGGCAGGGCACTAAATGAAAGCAGGTGTCCCCATGCAAGAGTTAATAGTTCTGGTGCTTTGGGAATTTTATCCAGGTTATTCATCAATCACCAGCAATCATTCCTTTAGCTTCACCCCTGCCAGGAATCGTTTAACAACTCCGGGCAATTAGCTGAAGTGAATTGGTATGTTGGAATAAACAACTCTGAAGCACCACTCGGCCGTTCACTGGTGCTGCTGTATTCCTCTAGCCCCCAGTTCCACCAGTGAAAAACCCACACTGGGGGAGGATTCCAGTGGTCTTCACACTCTCTGCTGCTTCCATGCCCAAGTGTCCCAAGGGTTTATACTCCTGTCCCCTCTGCAGCAGCACAGGACACTTCTGTGGTGCTGATTTTGGAGCCTCACAGGCCATGGGATAACGTGGCACCATCGAGTGGCTGCACAAAAGCCCCACTTTGAAGGGGGGTGTGTGGCAGGGAAGAGAAATAACTGTGCTTTATCTGTTTGAAAATTCAGTGATTTCAACACATTTATCAAATTTTAAATAATTTATGTCTTGACAGGGCTTATCAATTTTGCAAAGCACACGCATTAAGCAGATACAATGATCTCATATTAGCTTTTTCAGCATCTTACACTGGAGCCCAGAAATATTAATAAAAACTCAGCCCGTCATCAATTAAATGGGAAAAAACATAAAATTGTGTTCCATTATAGTCTTTTAGTCTTTTTTTTCCCCTGCAAGAAAATGATGAYGGGTTCTAATAATTCATCACAACAAGCTGAGCTTGAACTTTACTGATTATTAAATTTTTTTTTTTTGAAGACAGAGGCTGTGGTGGGTTTTATGGCTGCAGATGTGATTGCTGTCAAGAATACTGCGAGGAATTTGGGAGTTAAGCAACATCTTTCAGTAGAACTGTATAAAAGTGCCATGTTTGTTCCATCCAGTCACAGCYTTATTTTTCAGGATGTTGTGGAGTTGCTTTGCAATAAAGCAAAAAGGCCAAGTTGGACGGGGCCTTGAGCAATCTGGTTTAGTGGAAGGTGGCCCTGCCCATGGCAGGGGATGGAATGAGATGAGCTTTAAGGTTATTTCCAACCCAAACCACTCTGTGATTCTTTAATCCACCAAGCACTGAGCTGGTGGTGGGGTGGCGGGATGTGAATATCCAGGAGAGAGGCTGAACCTTGTAACTGAGGGTGCCCTCACTCCTCAGGCACCCAAAATGCTTCCCTAGCTTGTACAGCCACCCCCTCGCTGAACTGGAAAGAAATAAACACAGCAGATTGTTGTGCCTGGATTTCTCCCTCCTGTGGGTGATGATGGACTCTGGTGCATAGATAAAATTAAGTCAGAAATTCAGAGTTCACTTGCTTGATTTCTGTCTCATTTTGAGGCAGATGATAAAGAGGGTCTGTGGGGTTTGGCACGCCAGGTTCAGCAAAGATATCCATTATGGGGGGAAACTGCAGAGCAAGGAGTCAGGGTGCTGATCTCTAGCTGGACAGTGGCAGAGTACTCAGACTTCTCAAAGTCCCCCAGACRTGTTTGGGAAGGTTGAAAGGCCATTGCAGCTTTCTTTCACTCAAGGAAGACGGTCAGAAATCCCCCGTTCAATAACCAATACAATTGGATTATGTTAACAATTTTACCCTCTCTCCTGTAGTTAAAACTCCAATGACAAGATGCAGAAAAGAAGCCTGATTGAACCTTGCAGCCCCTTATATTTTCTGCTTGTAAATAGAATCTTAAAGTAGAAATCTTTAGTTTAATGAGAATATGAGATAACATCCAAATAACCCACAGACAAAAATACAAATCTAAAAGGAGGATGTTGGGAGAAATTTCCAATTCCGGATACTTTTTCATTGCATATTTTTTAAAAAAAATTGATACTTCATGTTCACATTTTATGGAGAAGAAATCCACTTTAAAATTCTCCAATTTGCACAAGCAAGCAAAATAGTACTTTACTAAAACAGCACTTCAGTAAAGAAACAAAGCTGGGAGGAAGAAGCAGCAAAAGAAAAGAGTGAAAATTAAAAATAAAGCCTGCAAAGATTTCCTATTTCAAATCTGTGCCTTTTTCACAACCCTGACAAGTAGTTCTAGGTTATCTGAAGTGTTCCCTCCAGCCTCAATCGGATAAATTGCTCAGAGCATAGATACCTTTTAAATTATATCCTTGCATTGAATTGATCTACCTTTTTGCTGAGAACAGAAAATTTGTTCTGAGAAATGTTTCTTGCCAAGAAAATGTGCACCAATTCTGTTCTTGAAGACTTCAACTCTTTGGGTTTTTTCCCCCATAAAATCTAAAATAGAGATCTTTGAGATAAAAATTAAGTCTCTTATTTGTATGTTTGTAAGGAAACAACTCTTAAAATTTTTTCTGATACCACTAAGTAGTTTTAGTCCACTATACATGAGGCATTCATTCTTGAAGGATGGGGAAGTAATGTAAATGTAAACCTTTCTGTGAAGGGTCTGAAAAAGTCCTGTGTAAAAATATCTAATTGAATCACGGTAGATACAGAAATATTATTATTATTATTATTATTATTATTATTATTATTATTATTATTATTATTATTATTATTATTATTTTAGCAACGTATATTCCCCACTGATTCTCAAGTGTTTTTTTCAGTCACTCTGTACATTTTCTGAAAAGTCAGGCTGTACTCTCACAATCTATTTTGCACTGAGCTTCACTGGTGCTATGGCCACACGTATTGTCCTATGGGACTGGCACTGGTGCTTTTAGGATGGAGATCTGGCATTTAGTTGTTTTTAGCAGACATTCCGAAGACATTCCGATTCACCTGGAATTCCTGTGAGATGTGCCAGGTGTTTTCAGCCTACACTGAAGTCACTCTGCTGCTTTGCAGGTGCTGCTCATGGAATCATTAAGGTTGGAAAAGACTAAAGATCATTGAGTGCAGTCACAGACCCAGCACTGCCAAGTCCCACTAAACCCTGTCCCTAAGAACTGGGCTATCCCGCAGGACCAAACCCCAACCCAGCCTCCTCTTCCCACAAACGGCAGCGGGAACACTCAGCCCCTTTGCCAAGCAGGCACCTGCTGACCAGGCCTCTGTTGAACTTTACAGTTAATAATTTTCCCTCCCGCTTATTTCTTTAATGCCTGGGAGATTTTGCTGCACGTTTGCTGGGATCAGTTCATTAAAATACTAATTTGAAGCGGTAATTATCCGTGTGTGAGCGCTGCCGGTGGAACCAGCGGTAGCACTGATACGCTCTCAGCTCCAGGAGACTTCACAGATGCTCAGGTCCCTGGAAGCTCTGGGCAGGAGTCACCGTGGTGCTCAGCTGGAGGCTGGCTGGCAAGGATTTTTTGGGAGGAAATGTTTTAAGAATTATAGTTAACCATGAAGGCTATTTTATGTGGCCGGGAAAGTGCATGAACAGAAAACTGCTGTGTCTGTTAGAAATGAACCTGACTTTACTGAAGTTGTCATGAGGTTTTGTATGCCTTGTAAAGTTTAAATTGAAAATCAATTATGGAAGAGCCCTTAATCTCCTCTTTGGAGTTGATTCGTATTTGGTTGCAAACTCTGAGACCTCGATGACCTCCCTCAAATGTGACACAGCAAAGGCTGTTTTTTCTCTCTTCCTGCTCACGTGCCATTATTCAATTTTTTACTGCATTATGAAGAAGAGACTTTTAATAATCGAGCCAGATTAAAAGAATAAAAGGATGCTTCTGACGAGTTGGAAACAGAGAGGAGCTGTGCATTTCTAGCAGATTTCAAGCTCCGTGTTATTACAACGCGTAAGAGATGATTAACAAAGAAAAATATTACAGTTATCTACTCCCTTTGAGAGCCTAACTAATGAACCTCTACCAGCTGCTCTTGAAAAATCAGTAACACTATCACTATCAATTTCAAGACAAAGCACAGCTGACAGATGTTTGAAGTGATAAATCAGGCTGCACAAGGATTAAAATAACAAGCCCCAAATGGCCTTTAAAAGACAAAGGTGCTGCAGTGAACTATTTTCAGCCACTTTGGATCCTGTCAAAAGTTAGATCACTGATACAATTATCTTGCAAAACAGTAATGACCAAAGTAATATGTTATGAAAAATCTAACAATGGTGATGCTTGAGCCAAGCTTTTGAAAGGAACAGGTTTGATAGTCATTTGTGCTTTTAATGGCAGAACTGAGAATGCCGTGCTTCCCTGAACACTACTTCTGGGAATGAGTGATGAAAAGTATGCGCTGGGCTGAAGCATAAAATGTAACTGAATTGCATTCTTGTACATTTTAATTAATCTTTTTTTAATGCAAGAAGTTACATTTTAATAGGCAACGAACACCATTATTTAAATAAAGCATAAGATTTTTGTGTTGCTTCACCGCAGGCTGCATTTCCTAACCACCTGTCAGTGATGGAGATGAAGATCCCATTCCTGGAGGAACAGTGTGTTTGCTTCCAAACTTCAATGGGAGACAACTGTAGCAAGGGGAGAGCGATCAGAAACAAATCCCAGGTTCCTGGACTCTGCCTCAGCTTTCACTGTTTAGTGCATYTTGTCAGAGGGCACATTTCCTCCCTGACCCTCAGCTGGGCTAGGGAGGAAATGCTCTGTTTWAAGCATTAAAATGGTGCAGGTATTTTCCAGGCACCACTCTTGGCTCAGGCAGGGTCACCACAGAGCTCAGCGTGGGAAGTTCCCAGTGGAAAAGAGCTGCCCCAAGTGGTCACCCCCAGTTCCTGGGCAAGTTTCTGCTAAAGAACCAGGTAACTGGAGAGCGAGTTAACTCTTGGTCTCCCGAATCCTCCTGCTGTTTGAAGGAAGTGTGCGCATGTACCCCAGAGTCCATCAGCTGGGCAGGGACAGGGGGGATTGAACAGTAGTCTGACGTGAAAAGCTTTCTTCCAGAAAACACTTTTGTTGTTTTCTTCAAGGATGATGCTTCTTCCTGGAAATCCCGCTGCCCACGAGCACTTGTTAATGCCCCGTGAGCGGCACAGTCAGAGCCAGGCTGCGGGAGCTGCTCGGCGCGTTCGCGGCATCTCCCCAAGAAAAACATTTCTGCTTAAAAGCTTTGTGACAGGAACACGCGGGAAGTGCAAGAGCAGGCTGGATTGCTGCTGATAGGGAGGGACAGGCGAGCCACTGCTCCTGAAGCAGCGCCTCGTGTCGCGGCTCAGGCCGCCCGGGGAGGGCCGCGGGACAAACGCCGCGGCCGAGGCTGCTTCGGGAGCGCAGCCCGGAGACGCGAGGCTCACGCATCGGGGAGAAGCTCCTCCGCTTACATCTTTCCAAGGAGGTGGAGGCCCTGTGGGAAGAGCCTGGGGGTGAGCACCTCCCCAGGACTGTGCCGTCCCTTGCTGGGAGTGCCGAGCTGCCCCTTCTCGCTGCCTTTCCGCACCTGCTCCGGACGACAGGTTTGGGACGGAGGCCGGGCTGAGGTTTGTCCTCCTCCGCAGCGCTGGGGAAGCTGGGGCTGTGCTGGAGCTGCCTGTCCCCACGCCTGCTCGCAGCTTGTCTCCTCCCCGCCGAAMGCGTGGAAGGCCACGGCGGTTTTCTAAATTAAATTAAAATCTTTTTCCTTTTCAAACKACTTAGCGTGAGGTAGCACACTGGGGCACTTGGGGGTATTTCACTGCTGCCTACACACACGCGTTCATGCTGCTTTCCTAAATGAATTACTCTCTTAAAGAACAGAAAATMATTGACTGAGGCTGCCTGATGATTAAGTTTTAAGGTGAAACAATATTAGCCTTTGCCTAGCAGCAGCCAGCCACGCCTGCTGCCATTGTGCAGTGCATAATGGTGTACTAACAGTGACTTCATACTGTAAGGTTCTATTGAAACCCCATTGAAATCCCTTTTAATTTATTCAGTCATTTTTTATGTCCCCAAGAAGAGAAAAAACAGAATTCCTTTTGGCCAGAATTTGGTTGTGCTTTGAAGATTGGAGAAACAGTTGGAGATTAGTTGGTCAAATGTTTTCTAAATTAAAACTTTTCTAAATTAGAAACATTTTTCTTAGCATTTTTTCAGCTATTTATCAATACAAAAAAATCATCTTTTTTGACTTATTTTTGAAACAATCAAACGACAATTACTCCCAATCAAGACCAGAGCTGCGTGTATGAAATGTTAATTCCAAAATTAAATGATAGGTTTGAGACACTTTGAAAATGACAAGGTTCAAATCTGAAATCCAGTCACTATGTAAGTTTTAACAGGGCTTAATTAGAAGTTGGTCAGTCATCTGTCCTGATAAAATAAATCCATTACTTGTTTTTAAAAAAGAGAGATGAGTTTGACACCTAGTTTGCCTGGAAGACTGTCACAACATGTGCCTGATTTGTTCCCTTGCAGGAATTTACCAAGATAATTAATATCTAAGATCTTTGCACTGTAAGAACAGAAAGAGGATCTGAAGACAGAAAGGCTTAGATCAGATGAAAATGTTACATTCTAGCACAATGGGAGTTAATACAAATTGCTGTCATTTGCATGTAAAAATATAATTTCAAACCTATTTGCTCCACATCTGTATCAAACAAGAAGAGAACATGTTCAACATATCTTTACATCTTCCAATCTTTTTTTTACTGTGAATTACAGTGCACATGACCCCAAGTGTTAATTTGGTCTCATTCCATGATGCATTTGATGTATTCCAATTGGCATATAAAGAATAACATTTCCAGGTTGTGTAAAAGAATTGTACTAGTAGGGTGCTTGCAGTTGGTGAAACAAGCACTGACAGCAGATAAATCACCCGTGGGAGGGCTGAGGCTGAGGGGAATGGGATTTTGTTGCTTTTAAGGCACATGTCTGAAACATATACCCCAGAAAATGTACAATCCTAGAACCAGGGCAGGAGGAAGTGTTCTCTTTGGGTGCACTCTAATGGTGTTTTACAGGAAAGGCTGTATAAAAGCATAACCTGAAAAAGTCTTCCCTGTGTTAGCACAAGTAATGCAATCTGGAATGCAAATATCACTGGATCAGTGGATCCAGCCAGCTGGATCCCAAACCTGCAAAACCCCCARAGGCCTGAATCTGAGGTCAGTTTAGATAAGCATTCAGTGAGAAATCTTTGCTCTGTTGACTTGTCTTCCTTCACTAACAGTAGGCTTCCCCCCCCCCCCAAAATTTTAGATAATCATAGAATCACAGAATGGTTGGAGGTGAAAGGGACTTTAAGGATTATCTATTTCAAACCCCCCTTCAGCCAGGAAGATTCCATGGATACTGCAATCCAGATTCCCCTGCTAACAATCCCTTTGACTGTTCCCTGCTCCAGAACTTTACCATGCAYAGTAACAAAACCAAAGTGTTCCTCATTCACCTCAGTGTTCAGATTTCTTTCGGGATTATTCTTTTTCAGTTGACCACATTCTTGATCTCCCTGGCAAATAATGAATTTGCTTCCAAAACAGACCTTGCTAATTTAAGATTTACTCTGAAAATTGCCACTCTATAGTAGTCAGTCCTCACTACTTTTTAAAAAGCTGAATAAACCAGTTCAGAAGGATCCATAATTGTAAATAAGACTTATAGTCACTGCTTAATTGTCACACTGACTGAACAGGACAAAATGAGGTGTTTTTCATTAAATTGCAAATTCTGAGTCTGTATAAGAAACCTAAGCACTAGTTATGAATGGGCTTGGGAAAGAGTGTTAACAAGTGGCCTGAATAATTTCAAACCCCAAACATACAGGGCTTAGGAAGAGCAGGTTTTCGGAACAAGAGATGTGAGATGCAAGCTGATAAAGAGAAGCTACAAGAACTGGTGATGTGTAAAGTGATGCCAGRCTTCAAAAGTCACGCAATCCTTCTTGTTTCTAATGTGTGTTTTCCCACAGATTGTGGAGATCAAAGAAGGAAACAAATCTAAATGTAACTGCCTAGACCAAAGCTGGTAATAAGTGTATGACAGACATAAAAGCAACTCCGCTGTAAATGTTTTAAACGGTCTCCTGTGGATACAAAAGGTGGTTCTACAGGGACAGGAAGTAATTCCCTGTATTAAAATTTAATGTGTTGCCCTATGTGATCAATTACAAAGCTATAAATATGTATGTGCGTGACTGAATCAGTAATAAAAATGTGATTTTATAAGTCTCTGAGTCTCCATGATCAGGCCAATAAACTTGCTACATCAAATTACACTGCAGCTTCTGATACCTACTGCAGTGCCAGTTGCTTGTGATGAACCACTTCAGGTAGGGCTTGTTTGTCTGTCCTACCTGCCTGGGATGCTGCAGGGMCAAGGATGAAGGGAGCACAGCCCTGCGCCAGTTCCCTGGGTGCCTGGATCACCCACTGGTACAAACTTAATCTGGACCAGTCACGACCATCAAGTTCATCAGAATATAGGCATGGCAGTCTGCTACAGWTTTTGGCTCTGCAGTTGGTAAATAAATCTGGTTTGCCTGTTCTTCTTAGCTGGGTTTGAAGCAGGGAACCTTCCAGCTCTTGTTCAAGGCCGAGCAGCTKCTCCTGTCCACCAGTCATGCGTGGAGGAGAGTGGGATGGCTGGACTCACAGTGAGAAACAAGGATTGTTATCACCTRCCTTCAGGGAACAAGAAGTTTGATTGTGTTACTTCACTGAACAGAGAGTTAGTATTTCCAAATCATGCTCCAGAAAAGGAGGATCTTAGCAGAGCTCCTTCCAGCCAGCAAGGCACAACACCTCACTAGTGTAGATGTGTGTCRCTCATGTTTGACTTTGCTTAGGGCTCAGCTGAAATTCAGCAAAAATTCTGATAGCTGAATATGGATCAAAATGTCCAAAAACTTCTGATGTGCAGTTCATTGCTGCTCAATACTCGGGAGGAGATGTTTTCTCTGCAGCATGCTTCACTTGGCTGCTTTTCTCCCTTTATCTTCATGGTCACTACACGGGATAAACAGTCTGGAGGGAGGGGGAAGGGTCACTGTGCTGCTGGTTTGCTCCTCTCTCTGGTTTGGGATGCTGCTGCCCTGGCCTGGTAGCCAGGCTGTGGTGCTCCCACCACTGTTCCTCTCAAGGTATGAGAGCTGCTCCAGCTCAGGTCTGGATTTGGGATCATGTGCCAACAGCTCCCCTGCTCATTGTGATCCTCCCCAGTGCCATCCTGCCTGGTGCTATACGTTGGGAACACATCACTAATATCAGGTTTTGCAGTAAGGACAGCCAGTCTCCTCTTCTGTGTCCTGGCTTGCCATGGAAACCCCTTCTTCCCCACTATAGGAGAACTGGCATTCAGCAAAACCCACGAAAGCAAGRGAAAGCATTCCATTTGGAAGCGTGTAAGTACTAAAAGGTCAGCTCAAGTCTGATGTTCTACATTTAGAGACGTACTTGATTTCCTGTACAATAAGTCCAAAGCTAAATGTACTACGCCTGGGTCAGGTCATTTTTTGTAGAAAAGTGTTGCATTTTGCCTGACTGTACAAGGAAAATATTCCCTGCCAGAAGTCAGACCCATGCAGACACCCACGAGTTTCGGGAGGAAGTAACTGGGAAGCACGCTGGCTGCAGATGTAACTTCTCCTGTCCGAAGGCTACAGGCTAGAAACATGCAAATAACTGATAGGTGTAATTGTGACAAAAGTGAATTGTAGCACTGCGTAGTCCTGAGAGAATGTACTCTGCAGCAGAGAATGGCAAACCACCGCCTTCGGCTTTAATTATTTATATTATGTGATAAGTGAATGAACAATTCAGTTATCATGCATGTTGTTTTTATTGCTCCACCCATGGCTTCAACCAAGCATCTCTTATTTTTTTATCCTGTGGCTGATATTCAAATTAAACTTTGGTCCATGATATGGGAATTTGTAAAAAATCCTTCTCAGCTGTCCTGCACAAAATACTTCTTACAGAACCATTCCTTTCCCGATTTCCTTCATGCCTGTATTATTTACAGAGCCAAAAACCAGAGGGAATCAAATCACAGAACCTACAAAAAGGGGCGAAAAACAGGGCCTTACTTGCTCCCAGTAGTGAAGAAATGTAGTGTTCAGACTTGAAACTCATTTCCAATTTTCTGTGTTCGCACCATGGTCTCTAAACAGCGCATTATCTCACACGCCAGATGTGCAGCTGCATCTAGGAACTACAGGGTGCGATAAGCACGGAATTGCAGCCCTATTTCTCCTTTTATGTTTTAAGTCAAATCCTTATTCTGGTTTTAATTTAGGTTTTTGTCTTGTTTTCTGCGTGTTTTGTGGGGTGGGAGAGAGGTGGGCAGTTTGGTGTTCAATTATAGAAATGGAAAAAGAAATCATGTGAGACTCAGAGTATTTTAACTTAACAACACCAGAGAAATCAACATCCACACCTCTAATTTTATTTAAATTGGTGCAAAATTAGAGTATAGAAACAACTTAAGCTGGTGTGATTAACTCCACTTAAGCGGAATTTGCCCACAAGTCAGCATTCCCTTGACTGATGTGAGCTGCATCTGGGACTGAAATAAAATGGAGAGATCTTGAAAGTTATTTGAACCACTGTCAAGTGCTATCCTGAAAATACTAGCTGGATATTAAGTAATTTGAACACATTACAATAAAGGTTACTCTTATATAAGTTACTAAGAGGTTTATTCTTATTATATTAATTACTACTATAAAAGCAAAATAATAACAACCTTAATGATGATGAAAATAGTAATAATAATAGCAATAATAATAATAATAATAATAATTATGTTCTGTCTCAGCTGAGAGGTGGTGACCTCATAAAGCAATCAAATGGTGTTGCCAATGCGTGTTTTTTATGTATGAGTAGTCATCCTGGAAAGAGAGGACATCAAACTTTGCACCAGGATGAAGATAAAACCTGGATCCAGCGTGCTAATTTTCTGGTATGCTAATAGCATTTGGGAGCTGGAAGGTGRGAGTGTCAGCTCAAGGGAGAGAGAGGCCACAGAGGGAGAAAACGAGCTTATTCTTCCAGGCACATTTCTGTCTTGCTGTTTCTCCAGGAGAGTTCCTGTGCCTGCCAGGAGTCACGGAGCACTCCTTGGATCCAAAGGAAGGTGGTTTCAGTGGGCTTTGGCTGGGGCACAAAGCCTGAACACCAGCGTGGTGCTGTCGTTCCCTGGGTGTGAAGGTGGTTTCTGTGGAAGATGCCAAAGTTTGGTTCCTTGCAGGATCAAATGGCTGCACACCTCTAAAGGAGCAGAGCCTCATGCGCAGTGCTTCCAGTCATCCACAAAGAAATGAGCTAATTAAATTATTTTTTTTTTTGTGCTCTGGTATACTGCATAGTCCAATTAAGCTGCTAAGCCAATCATCTTGAAATAAATCAACCATATTGTTACATAATTCTTTTTAACAAACAGAGACATCATTATATGAACTAGGTTCTAAGGGTGCCAGATGCTCCTAAACAGGGAGTCTAATTTATTTCGTTCATTTTAAGAAGCAATGCATTCATGTGTGATAGCTTTTGTCATCCAAAAWGCTAATTCTTGTCTGAGTCTAAAGTAGATTTCTGTCTTTCTCATACATAAATGAGAGCACAGAAGAGCTAAATATGGACCCTCTTTAATTCCGTCATACAATCACATAAAAACCTTGTCCCAAAACACTGAATAAATGTCCTTTTTAACACACTTAATAGGATTGCGATAGAAAAGAGGCCAAAACCACATCTCAAAATTATTGTACCCAATATGAAGAAAAACCATCTGATCTCTGAAAACAAAGGTTTTGCTGCAGAAAGAGCACTTGCTGAAAGGCTAGCACTGTGTAATGGGAAAAATGGGATGGAGTGGGTTCCTGGCCAGCCTGGGGTGCTGCCCAGTAATTATGTTCAACCTTAGAGCAGGRCAGCCTGGCGGAGGGCTCAGAGTCTCTGGCAGACTGGGAAACCTCACTCCCTCTGTAAAAAAACAAAAAAGATTAGATTTGATTAATGTTTCAAGGATACTATTAAGGGAGATGGGCAGCAGAGATGTTCCTTCCAACACTGTCGGTGACGCAGGCTCCTCCAGAGGAGAGCAGAATGAGCACATCCAAGCCAGTAATCAAGCAAGCCTGGTTTTATCTCTTTGCCCTTGGTTAATGCTTCTTTTTCTCCCAGAGAGAAGATTACAGAAAACAAAAAAACCTGTTGGTTGTTTTTTCTGGTATGTTCATGGGAGGGTTGAGTGAGTCACACAGAAGTTCAGGCATGTAAAGCAGCTTTGGTTGACAGCTCTCTCCTAACCCACCTCCGAGGGCCTCCTGAAGAAACTGCTCTGGACCATTAATAACCTGCAGCCTCAGAGATGCACAGCAGCACCGAGGAGAAAGAAATGGGGATTACTGAACATTTTCTGTGCACCTGTGCTTGCCATTCTGATCTGTTCCTGTTTATTTTGGACCACAACAAAACAGCCTTGCTTTGTATTTTCACTTGGTCAGTGATGATTGAAAGTGATTTCTCTGGATAAAAGTYGAAGAAAAAACCCCTGTGGTTTCCATTTGGACATTAGAAGGTTGATGTGTTTTGCTGTCACATTCTATTTTTAAMTGCATGACACTGCACAGGTGTTCAGACTCCAAATCCTTAGCGAAATCTGTCATCTCTCTGCAGCTTGTCACTACATCAGCTCACAAACTGAGGGGAGAACCAAGTCCCTGTATGGCAGAAAACTGCAAGTGCTCGACAATGGTTAACGATAATTTCATAGCTGAAAAATATCCCTACATTTGATAAATTTGCAGGTGTTGTAATTGCTTTGAGGTTCATTTGCCTATCTAGAATTTATCAATTCAATTGTTTTTCTGCAAGCCCTCAATATGTAGGACACAAACCAATGGAAGATTAAAAGTGTGAATCATTTTTGCAGGAGCAAAAGTTGTTAGTCTGAGTGAGAGAACAGGCTGGACTTTTACCTCTGTGCTTGCTCTTCATAAAACACTGGCTGAATTCASAAGGATGAGACTTACAAAGAATTTCAAATCTTCTTCCTGGGTCTATCTTAAGCATGTATTAGTTCTATACCTGTGGGCATTGCTAAAATATAACACAGCAAAGAATATAATAATCAGTATTTTAAGCAAGCTGTTCTCGAGTTTTTACTCAAAAAACTGGGGCTAACCCACACAGACTTCAGGGAACAGTATCCCATGTTCAAACTATTGAGAAAGGTGGGGAATGAAGCAGCTCTCGCAGGACTGCTCCAGAGTCATCAAGCAAGTGCACATTTCTGCCCCACCCAAGGCATCCTTGTCCACAAGGAACATTTCCTTCTGCCCCTATGGGACAATTCTCTGTTGATATTGGAAGACCAAACTCAGGACCTATTCTCTGAGTAAAGCTTAGATCTCCTAAAGAGACCTGAAGTGAACTGTCATGTCCTTCTAGCTAATTTAGAGAAAAAAATTGTGAATCAAAACTACTCCTTTGCAGATGATTATTTAAATTTTGTCTTAATTATCATTTAGCATCCATCACTACACAAAGCCAACAGTGCCTGTCTCAGTGATATCACATTGAACTCCGAGGAATCCCTTTGGCTCTTGCACAACTCAGTGCAACTAATTCAAGGCCCCTGAAGTTTGATTCTATTCCCTATGCAATCCTCACTATCAGTCAGAGAGAGCAGGGAATCGGGGTCCCCTGAGCAATCTGAACCCAAAGATGGCCCAGAGGGATGGACAGATGTCACTCAAGTGTGCTGAAAGAGCCAGCTGATGTTATTGTGAGGCTGTTCACTATCAGGTTTGAAAGATTTTGAAGACCTGGGCAGGGCCCTGACAACCAGGAAAGACCCCAAATATAAAAACTATTTTCCAAAAGGCTAGGAAAAATCTGAGAGATTACCAGCTGCTCAGATGCACTTCAGCCCCCTGGGAAATCATGGAGCACATCCTTTCTAAAGTCAGATGTGGGCACAGGGAGGGGAAGATGATGACTGGGAATAGACAGCRTAGATTTACCATGGATTTACTAAATTTACCATGCTTGACTAAACTGGTTGCCAAATATTTATCAAAAGACTAAATCTGTGGAAGAGGAGAGAGCAGAGGAATGTCACCTACTTTGCCTAGGTTTTTGACAGTCTCCCCAGCATTCCTGTCTCCAAGCTGGGATGTTGCTGCCTTGGTGAGGGGACGACTGTTTGGGTGAAAAGCAGCTGGACTGARGCTCAGAAGGAAATGGTTAAAGAGTCACACCCTACCCAGACATCAGGAGCAAAGGAGGTCCTGTTCTTCTGTAAGACTGCAGACTGAATTCACAGATGGATTTTGAATCACCCTGTTCATAATCACTACCACTACTGAGGAGATTTGACGTAGTTACTGGAAATCACAAAATAACCTCCACGAACACTAATCTTCCCAAARATGATTTAAACGATCTTGTTTGCTTGAGATTTCATTAAAAAGTTATTTTCAAATAAAAATTATATGACTTAATGGCTTTGATTGGCAGCATATAATTGAATTTAGCAATTTTCCCCCTTGTTTCTAATGTACACATTCCTTGAAACAAATCATATTTGTATTGTGTGGTAAATTTAAAGGACAGCTTTCACCTGCCAACTTCCCAGGATATTTTCTTATACATATATATATATACTGAACATGTCACAGAATGAGATGTTCTTCCTTGCTTGGTAGTATAGCTGGGACTGCTTCCTATTTGAGTTGTCAGGAAGACAGTGCACTTCTTGAATAGATAGCTCAAAAGCATTTTGAATAAAACAGAATATTTTTTTGCCTGTCACAGAGCAGACATACAATCAGCACCACAGAGAGGGCTCAGCCAGCTGGCCCCAGAACTGAGACCACATCACAGAATTAGCAACCAGATCAGAAAAAGAGAGACAATTATGTACTTTTATGAGTTACATCAATCACTTGGATTTATTCATATTGTCTTACAGAAGATTAATAGGTGTATGGAACATTAATATACTTTTACAGCAGTGTAATTTATAAGGGGAAAAAACTTTTAGGAAAAGCTGTGATGCAATCTACTATTAATATTTTGCTGAGGGGGATGAGATTATTAAACTACTCACCTTGCAAACACTACTTAGAATTGACAAAGTACAGCCTAGGAAGGTTATTCTGTATCTTATCCTCCAGGGTCAATAATTCTATACTTGGAGCCTTCTCTGAACTGATTTGTCTATATTTCAGATAGGAGCACACTTTGATGTTCCTAACCAAATGGATGCATTTCTCCCACACATTTATTGTGCTTATTTCTAACTGCTGAAAGAAAAACTAGCACCTTGTCTAGCTCTTAATGGAAAGCTTATCTATTAAAGATGATGACTTGTATGAGAAGATGTGGTGGTTCCAGGCAAAAGGACTATTTTACAGACTACTCTAAATGTATTTCTTTCAGGAATAGGAAATTTGAAGCAATATCAGGTTTATATCAACAGAATATGTGATTCTTTTAATAGCATCTTTCAACAGAAAGCTTTTCTTACACACTGGCAGCTACAAAGGTTGTCACTGCTTGCAAAGAAACGTGTCCCTCGGGAATTCGTGGGATATTTAATAGGGAATTAGAGACTGAGCAAAACATTAAGGTGTACAATCTGTTTATGTGTAATTCCTGCTGTTATTTTTCTTTTTAGGCACTATCATTTTTCCTCAGAGCACTGAAGAGCTTGCAATGGGAATAATTCATTGGGCAGACTGGAAATGTTTCGGGTAGATACGAGAATGTTCTCCCTGAGCTGGCCAAACCCTCCCAGCTGTATTCATCCTCATTTTTGGGGCTGTGCTTGTTAGCTCATGCATGGTGCTAAAGCAGTCACGTAGTTCACATCTTCAGAACATCCGCAGAGCACACCCAGTGTCCCATCCTCATGGGCTGGCTGCAGATGTCCAGGAGAAACCCCCACCTGTCCAGATCACACCCCCATACAAAAATATTCGCTAGTGAAAGCATCGTGGTTTGAAGTAGAAAAAATATTCCAAGAGAATTCTTCTGAATATGTCTTCCTCCTGAATCTAGCCCATTTTCTTAATCTGAAAAATTGTCAAATTCTCCAAGAGTCCTCTGTGTTAGAGTTAAAAGATACGGTCTGAGCAAATTGGGTCAGCACATATCTTTCCAGTGAGATGTTCTCTGAAAACCAACGGGAAAGAGGCAAGAAAAAAAATGATGTAAATTACTCCAAACACTCASAATCAGTAGAAAAGATCAATAAAGAGGCAAAACTTGCTGTGACTCACAGTGCTAATRTTGCAGTTCTTTGAGGAAAAGGTCCCCAGGAACAGGCAAATAATGCAGCCTGAACAAAGTGTCTCAAGAGTGATAGAAAAGAAGATAGCTAAGCATAAAGGAAAGGAATTAGGAAAACTTTGTGCATAGTAGTAGGAAAAACTAAACAATATGATGCCATCGGGTGTGAGACTTCCTAGGGATTATCATGGGACCTTCTGAAAAAACACTAAGAAAGAATACTGGGAAGTATTCAGCACGAGCAATTTCACATCACAGGATGATATTGGGTAGCTTTTCCTGGTATCCATCTGATGAGGAAAACAACAAAAGCAGGGAGAGTTTGACAGACAGCAAATGCAGTTCCTCCTCAGTTTCGTAACTGGTACCTAAATCTATAACCTCTAAACCCACACAGAAACACACATAACCCAAGTAGACCTTGAAGTGTTAAGGATGCAAATTCCCTTTAGTTTGTTTAGSAGCACACCTGGCCGAGCACCAGAGATCCTAATCCAAGTATGGGCTCTTTCAGGATACAAACCCCAGCATTCTKTCATTGATTTCTGTTGAAGGATCCAGTCCTTGCATGTGGTTTTCACACACTTTTGACTAAGGCCACAAAAAGAGGGAAAAAAAAATTCTTCCGCCACATTTTATTTTCCGCTGTCTCTTTGCAGGAGCAAGAATATCCTCTGGTAGGTGCAGGAAAAGTCACTTTTCCTGCTGTCACTGAATTTGTGTATATTCCACCTTCCTCCCAAATAAATGAACAAATTTGTACCTATCGTCTCTCTTTCTCCAAAAGGTAGATCCAAGCAGCTTTTAGTCCCATTGAGGGCAGGGGCTGAGCTCCCTGCTGCAGAGTGCTGTCTCCCTTGATAAATTTGATACTATCTTGAGAGATGCAGGCTCACTTTCCCTTCTGCCRTCCTAATCAGGGGATAAGCACTGACTTATTTGCACAGAGAGAATGGAGATGTCACCTATTTATTCATTAGTCATTAAAAGCTGTTTTAACCTAATCTACGCAGCTACCTTTAAAAATTCTGCTAGTCCAAGTGAAATCCATGTTCTGGGCCTTCCTAAGGATCTCCCTTCCTTCTGTGTGGGGAGCTGGCTGAATCTCATTCTCAGGTCCCATATGCAAACTGCAGGTGTTTAATTCAAAGTTGTGACATCAATAACTTCTGTATTATTATCTTTTAATGGCTTTGAATTTTCCAGAAGAGTAGAAAAGTCCTGACCACGTTTAGTTGTTATTCTCAAATTGAAGAAACACMAAAAAGAACCCAAACGAACCAACTTAATTTATGTAGGTTTTCTTGCCCCACTAAAATTGATCACTACTCCTTTTCCAGTTGAGTATCTTAAGGAGGAGTCTGAACCRAATGAATTATACAGCAGCTCCCATTTCCATTATAGCCAAGGAAAGATTAAAAGCTGTTTTGCAGCCTCTACATGTCTGTCCAATAACAACCAAAACACCAAAATGTGACCACCCCAGGAAGTGGTGGTGAAGTTCTGATTGTGATGCAGTTGTGTTTTGGCTTTCAGGCTTGTTTCTGTTTCAAATATTATTTTAACCCATTTCCTAAGAAAATCAAGCTTCCTGTGATGCTGTTGCCCATCAGCTGTATGGCATATCACTGAAATAACTGCTCAACCATTCTGTGCTCATCAGTTGGATCAGAGCTGGTGATCCCAAGGATAATTAGATTTCTGTTAAATAATTGTAGAGGATGAGACAGAAATAGGGACATAGGGCACATGTTCATAGAAGGGCTGCYTTTATTAAGATCTCAATACTCCCTGAAAGCACAGAAGGACATCAATATCACTGGTGTGGGACAAGTCAGTCAATGACTCCTGAGTTGTGTTATCAGGGCTGCAGTTTCAATATCGAAACAGAACAAAGTTCAGTCTCCCTCACAGTTACCAGCTTTATTGAAAAAAATTAAAAATAAATCTACTAGTTACTCTGGACTGGACAAGACAATCCAATCCATCAAAACACAAGAAAGATACAATAGCCATGATATTTGTATTCGTCACCATATTAATCTTGTTATTCCACCAAAAATATAACTGTGCTGTTCATTGAAAGAATATTGCAAACTCACCAGAAGGCAAATTCCTGCAGAATGCTGTCCTTAGTCATCACAAATACAAATTTCGCTATTTCAAATTCATTCCTTCCCCCRTTGTTCAACCTCAAGTATTAAAAACAGCAACAGCAAACCTTTAGTCTAAGCAAGCAGAGTAACAGATCCCATCCAATAGCCACAAAAAGGTTTTGTTAAATAAAATATGGAGTTGAAATTCCCTAGTTACAGGCAGCGTTAGGCTGCCCATTGCTGATAACGCAGAGGTCACACGTCTGAATAAAAGGATTATGGGGTGAACACCATAAAATGGATCTGAGTGTGAGGAATGTCATGTTTTTTTTAGTCTTACATTTAGAGGCATTTTATTTAATTTAAATCAAATAGGTCCTAACTCAACAGTGCATTTATTSTCCTGTCAGACACAAGATATTGCTATTATTTTAAGGTAGCTTAATGTGCCAAGAACTGGATATGGAATTCTAGTGAGAAGARAAATAAGAAGAGACTTGAAGAGTGAGATGGATGAGAATGGCTTTCCCACTTTTTAAGAATCTTAACGAAAAGCATTAACTGTGATTTCACCAAAACTGATGTTAAAAAAAAAAAAAAAAAGTCTGTGATTTTGGGTTAAAGGGGGAAGGAGAAAAAGCACAAAGAAGCAAAAAACCTTCTGCACCCCCAAGATGGCAATGTGGTAGAGATGCAGTTTGTTGTATCTCTTAATYTGGATCTAAATTTTACACACCACAGCTCACTGCTACAGCAAGACCTTCACAGGGAGAGGGTGTCCCTACATAGAGGGGAAAAATATGCCTTTTAGAGGCAAATGCTTTTAGGGCAGAGTCTACAGAATCTGCAGTTCTGTAAAACTTGCTCCTTARAAACCAATAGTATGACAGCCCTCACATCATGTTCCAGTCATGTGCTTTAAAAATAAGTATCCATTCAGATTTTGAATCGTGCCAAATGAGTTAAAAATGGACAATTTTAAACAGAAACACTCTAAAGATACATTATACAACCTAGGACTCAAAGCTGATCAACTTCTGGATTGATCTGCTACAAGAGAGCTTGGACAGAAGCTGTCAGTGAGGGGTGAATTGATGACCACTAATCTGGAAATGTAGCTCTATTTGTTTCCTGTAAAAAAAGGTAAATAATTTTCTTTAAAAAAATATTCTTTTAAAATATTTAAATAAAAAAAAAAAAAACATTGAAGCTGAGTAGTAGAGAGGAAGGCAGTCTTTCTACCTGCTCCTGAGCTGCTGTACTCGGGATCAAGGGGAATCTCCAGGAGGAAGAGGAAAGCAAGGAAGCTGCTGGTTCTCCCAGAGGAACTGAACATCCTCAGCTTGGAAAAAAACTTTCGGAAGATGGAGCACGGAGGGAGAGAGAAACAGAGGTAGCAAGCAGGCAGTTCACAGCAGAATGCAGCTTGGAAAAGCTCCCTGGAGGGCCAGAGACTTCTTCACAGCAGTGAGCAGACCCGAGCCAGGGGAATGCGAAGAAGACGGATGGATTTGTCATTCTGCACAGAAGACGGTGCAGTTTGACTCAGAATTAACTCAAAAATGGATGTTTGCAGTACTGGAAGACAAATTCGATGCCTGTAAACGACGCGGCGGTGCAGCAGCGGGAGGCAGCAGAGGCTGCACACACCAGCGGCCGCACCGCAGGGTTTGTCCCAGCCCCGCAAGGAGTTTAACAYTGGTCTTTTCCTTGCCTCGAATGGTGACAGAATTGAAAGTGATCAATGGACACAATTGAATCCGTTGCAAAACAGAGTGAGGCGCTTCAATCACCTAATTTAAAGTGGCCCAGGCTAACACACCCGATAAGCCGCAGTAACACTATCTACTGCGAATCTTTCCACAAAGCTGATTAGCATTTTGTTAGTTTAATGAGCGGAAAACAACACAGGCTTTAGCCCTCTCCCTGGCACACTGCTCGCTCGAGAAACTGGAGAGCTGGACTTCACTCCTGCCTCGATCCACATTATGTCACTCCAGAAACGTCCATGTTGTCAGCCAGGTGAGATCAGATTCAGCAGCTCTTTGTACGGGGATGAGCCAGTGAAGGAGAGAGTTAGTTATGCAGAATATTCTTCTGCTCTGCTGGGGTGAAGATAAGAACCGTGCCTCTAGGCTCTATTTTGTTTCTTTGGTTTCCCAAAATAATGATGACACACGTGTAACGCATCTTGACTATGCAGTGCCATGAGCTATACAGTGCACTATAAAATTACTATTATGTGCCTATTCCTGTACCACAATTTCTGAAGTTTTCTTCCAAGAACCACCCAACTGCCTGAAGTAAGGAGAAAATTCAGCTTGGCAACACCTTGCCTGGGTTTAGGCTCTCAGCAATGGAGAAACTCCCTCACTAGCAACAGCTAAAGGATTGAGAACAAACCACTAGCCATGAGACCATCGGGGAACAGGAGTTCCAGCTTTCCAAACACATGTCATGAACAACAGAATCAACCAGCAGGTCCTTGTAGGGAGAAAGGAGCCAGGCAGCGTTAAAGGGAAACGAACTTCAAAGTCCTGTATTTCACCCTCCTGGGTTTCATGCACAGGCAGAAATGAATGTTATTGTGGGAATAGTCCTGGTTACTGTCAGTCTATCTGTCCTTTTCCTGCAGTAACTTCTCAGGCTCACTCCACCTGCCCACAGGGCTGTTTTACATCCATCATCTTTCTCTCTCTCATATTCACCTCTTATTCCCTCAGCCAGGTCCCGGGGCTTTTTTCCTCCAGGTCAGCCTCAAGCGCAGGCAGCTCCTTCTCCATTAAAACCCCTTCAATCTACTTAATAGCAGAACAAATATAGAAGCACTTCTATGCAGAGTGTTTTATTTTCCTAGATAATGGGTAAAGTAAGATGAAATTAAGGTTGTGTTTATACTGGTGATTGATGATATCAGAAATACCTGGTCATCCCCTAAAACAAGTACTATAATGTCATGAAAATTCTCAACTGATCRTAAACAYAAGCCAAACATGCTGGATCTGCAGAAGCAGAATTAGGGCTTTTGGAGTAGCCTCAAATCTGCACTGTAATGATACAATAACCATAATTGTCCCCAATGCACATAAAACCTGATTTTAGAGACATTAGATTCTTCGTTTTATTTTTTTATTTCTCCCTATTCTTTCATTTTCGCTTCCCAGCTAATAATAGCTTCCATTACTACCAGTCATTTGGAACAAAGAGAAAACCTATCTCAGGAACTACAGCTCTTTAAATCTACCTTAAATTATAGTCAATTGTTCAAATTCTATATTTACAGTAAGCACTGCCATTCCAGGCAGAGCAGAGCATCGCACCAGCACTGAAATCTCTGCTGCAAAGATAAAACTACYAAGTCTTAACTGCTGACCCAACTTCATAGCCCTGTATTTCCTTCCCACTCCTAATTTGTTTCCTTGAACCTCTTTGTTAACTGCACCTGAGCTTAGAGCTGAAGGAGAACACCAGCCCACAAGGAGATTCCCTACAGGAAAGGAATTAGCATTGTTTTCCAAGTCCTGACCTGCAGACTGGACTTACTTCACAGTAGTGATGCTCTGCTGGAAGCAAAAACTGCCTGGCAGGTCCACCCCTTCTTTTCTTTAACTCTAGTTGATTCTTTGACTACCTAAACACACTACACAAACTGAAGCTACAAACACAGTGGGAAACTGAGCGAATGGAAACAGAATGGGAACGATGAACGGGGCTGGGGAAATAGACATAGGCATATTTAAGAYTCAAAGTGAAAGGCCAAAGCTGCCTCAAAACAGGACGTCTGGAAGTCATGTTCAAGATGAATTTATAATGGTCAGGTGAATGGGAAATGTCACCTTCCTGTTTTCCAATTCTGCTAGATTTGATCCAGTTCTCCAAGATTTGATCTAGTACAAATTTTAAGGCTAGAATTGTGCTTTATAATAGGTATAGGGAAGTGGTGCGTTAAAGTGGGCAAAAATCAGGATAAGACAGATAACCAGAACAAATGCACTGTCCTGGGAAGTGCGTAGCACAACCTCGAAAAAACCTCTTCCTTTTTCCTCGCTGCCTTTGGTTTTGATACATGGACAAGTAGGTGTGAAAGATCCAAAGCGACAGGCTTCCCTGAGCACCAGAACAGCTCACTCTGTTTCTGACCAAGATGCCATCCCCACCTATGGAATCACAGCTTTTGTCCCAAAACCATTCACCACAGACCGGAACCGATCTTTCTTCATTGCAGCTCTTTAGCAGAAGTGCCCAAGAATTACCAGGTCTTATTCAGCGCTTGAACCAAGCAAAGGTTAACACCTCACTCACAGACCAAAGGCTCATTTCCCATCTCATGCAGAACAGCTCTTGCTTCTCCTCATACAGTTTTATTTGTAAAATGTCGATTAAGGCTAATTTTTTCAGCGGTGTAGGAGGAATTCGGTGTATCTTGGGCAGACTTGCACCTCTCTGATGCTCTCAATGTCCAGCGTTTCGCTGCTCCCTTTCAACTCCCATTCCTGAGTTTCTTTCAAGCAGGAACCAAAGCGCAGGAAGAAAACCAGAGAGGTGGGAGTGATCAGGGAATCCTAATTTAGCATTGGGGCTTCACCAATCTTTCCGTTTCACTTCCCTGTCGGTTACACTCACAGCACATCTCTGACATCCCTCAAAGTGCTTTACAATGGCAGAAAAACTCCTTGCATGTTACACATGGAAAGATTGAGACTTGGATTTTATGTGCCTAGTGCTGGGGAAGCCTGGGGTACCTCGTGGGCTACTGGACATCAGTCAAACAGACTGGCTGTACAGATTTTAAACAGGATCTATAATCTTTCTGTGCCCCAGTCAACCTACAAATAAACTGAAAAATATCAGCTACCAGTTCCACAGAACTAGGTCAAAAGATGGGACGTAAGGACAGGTTGAGTTGTGACCCTCCCATGTAAACTAAACCTGACCCCCTTCACCTTAAGGCACAACTCCTCGTTCAGGGTAATAAATCCTCAAACTGCTGAAACCAGCATAGGTTGATCTGTCTTCAGCTCCAAACTGCCTGCATTCCCCGGGTTACCTACATTACTTTATTACACAAGAACGAGATGTAGACTTACAACGCCTACAGCACCAAAAAGAATTACCAAAATAAGCCAAATGAAAGCTTGGGTCCAATATATTTTATGACAAAGTTCTCCCTGAAATGAAGGGGGATGGAATTTCATCTGTGCACTTCAAGATGACCAGAGGGAAGCATTTACCTTTCTGAAATGGAGTTGAGAGTTTTGCATKGTGCCTATTTCTGATTCTCACTGCAAGGGCATGTTACCTGGACCACATTTGCAAGGCTATGGAGACAAAATTAAAGTAGCCAGGAGGAACAAACCTCTGTGTTTCCACACCTCACAGGGTACACGTATTTTAAATGGAAAGGCAGCTTTATCTCAGTTTTCAAGATATTTGTTCTTATGAAGCAATGTCTTGTACTAACGCTAATATTCTTCCAGGTCAAGTTGTTAAGAAGCTTAAATTCTGTTAAAAAAAGCCACTTTGTAAACATTTTGTTTCATTGTCTAAAACTGTTTTTGTTATAGTTAATTTCAGCTCTTGAAATTCCAAGGCAAACAACTTGTCATTGAATTTCACTCATATCAAATGCTATACTTCAAACTTGGTGGAGAAAAATCTTAAAATAACACCCTTTGTCTTTTTTTTTTACTAATTATTTCTCATCTAGATAAACACAACTGGGGAAAAAAAAATCAACTGCTTTTAAGGGTTTGTAAAATGATTGATTCCTAGATTTCTAATGTAGCAACAACTCTGCCCAATGATAATGACAGAAGAGAGTTTATTGATAGAACTGCTGGTAAGACCTTGGCTATAGGCACTGGAAAATGCTGCTGTGATCCTTTCTTAATTTCAGACCAGAAAGATGCAAGAATAAACAAATAGTTACAGTGCCTGATTACCCTACAGAACCACAGGTCCTGCCTGGGAGTGTGTGTCTRTACCTACACCTTGCCTAGACAAAGGATAATGACAGCATTTTTTTTTTTCCCCAACAAGACCTCTTTAAAATGACAAGTAATATTCCCAGGGAAGTAGAAGAAASCCCCTTCCTTTGAGGTATTTAAAGCTAACTTAACAAAACACCAGCAGGCATAGTACAAACTGCACTATTCTAATGCCTCACTCCAATTCTCAACATGTAGAACTCTGTTATTTACGAAGAGAGAACTAACAGGGCATTCAGCAATTAYGTGCCAATTGGAAGAGCTTACTGAAAATTAATAGTAAAGCAACAACACCTATTAATGATAACACAACACAGCAATTTTTCATCTTCTTATCAATAACAGCCCAGACATGCACTGACTGTGCATTGCAAATTGCTGTTTCGCTCCATATTGTCGACATAAGGTAAATCTGACTTTTAAAATGAATGTATTTATACAGGAGCAAGCTAGCACCTCAACCTGACTCAACAGCAGCCTTCCTTACAGCTTAGTATACCTAAATATGCAAAATATATTAGGAAATATACATGTGCTGCAGGCACACTGGTACCCCATCTATTAATCAAAATAATAATCCAGGAAYGTGCTACAAAATTACATCTATGCTCTATTAAAAGTGCCAAACGTGAGCTTCTGACTGAACAATGTTAGATAGAGCATATAAAGAATCACCTAACACTGCTTTCAGAAATTCAGTGAGACACTCTGCCATAATCTCTTCAATTTTGTGAAGTTTCACATGGATTTCATCCTAATTTATGCATCTTTAAGAAGTAGGTAAGTAGACAGCACACTTTGGTATTTGAAAGGCAAGACAGCATTTGAAGTTCAGTCTATTAAGATAAAAAGTAATTCTCCCTTCACTGAAATGAAGTGCCAAAATATTTCACATTCTTACACCTCTGATTTTACACAAAATTAAGGTTGCCCCATCAGGAAGGGTTTGATGGTAGCATTTCTGGCTCACTAGAATGCTGCTGTATTGCAACACTGAAACCCAGGATTTTTTTTCTTGGCTGAAATGCTGAGCCTCCACTGTAGTATTAATATTAACCATGCTGATCATTGGTTAAAAAAGGAAAGAAAAAGTCAAGAATCAGTAACACCAATGCCTTTCTTCTAAACCTGCTAATCAGATTCCAGGAAACCACCAGTCCCTTCAAATTCCGGCCAGAGAACAAAGAATAGCACAGACTTGCACTCAATGCATTACCACCAMCATCAAATATTTCTTAATTTAGAATAAGCTGTGACTTTAACCAGATGTTCTGGTAAGAGCATGCCAAAATGCATATACACAACTTTYTAGTAGTAGGTTAGCATTAAAAGTTACACCTAAAATGCCTCAAAAATCTCACACATTCTCGTTTTGCTTTAATTTTTTTATTTAAACTAACTTATATAAGCTATAAAACTAATTGATTCCAAACCCTGGTTGGTTTGTATCTAAAGAATGCAGAAAAAATGAATCCTCCTGGGTGAGCTGAGTGCCACATCCACCTGAGAACCTGCAGTGACTGTTTATGATTTTTGTTTGATTCAAGGCAGCAACTTCTTTTAGTCAGCCTTCACTTACAGCATGAAAAACCACAGCAAGCAACTTCCCAACATCATCCATAAAACATCGTGTAACAAACCCGATCCCTGATGATAGAAGTTTCAATTGATTCCATTGATATCTCAAAAAAAAAAAAAAAAAAAAGAGGGTGCGAGTGAGTGAGAGAGGTTGTAGGTGTGAGGAAGGAGAGCTTTTATTGAGTTCCCTTCTGCTCAGCAACTTTGTAATCCATTTGCTGCTCCCCTTTCCCATCTCTCACCCCTGCGCGTTGTTTAGCTGGAAACTGGGCTGCAAGAATGTGAGGAATGTAAACAGCCTTTTATTGTCCAAAAGGATGGGAGTGTGAAAGRAATGTGTGCCTTATCGCAGGGCTGCAGCTCGCTACTTCATTGCTATGATAAAGTGCTGGAGCAAAAAACATTACACGACAAGCACAATCCAAAACCGGATTAGAATTTGACATAAGCTTCCTCAAAAACTAATCAATCACCTCACGCTGTAATACTAGACTCCAGTTCTTAAGGAGGGTGTTTAATCCCTTCAAGGTTTATTACACACTCCCTATTGACTACTTCGTGACAAACTTTCGCGTCCAAGGCGGCTGGGTAAGAAAGGACTAACTTTTGCAGCAGAGCTATTTACRAGAGTAAAACCAAAACTCCCCCCAAAACAGCAACTATAGTTAAAATGTGATTTCGAAATGAAAGTGAAGATGGCCAAACTCTTTTGCAAATRCATTTTTTTYCCCCCTGTTTTTAACCTGTCCCGCATCACGAACACGAGCATCAATCCATTTGTTTCCTACCCTCAGTGCCCCAAGACCGAGGCGCTGGGCTGGCGTGGGAGAAGTTGAGCTCCTCGCCCGTCCCCAGCCGCGCACCTCGCTCTGCCTCCCTCCCTTTACAGCTCCGGGTCTCGCAGTCTGCATCTCACCTTGCCGCCACGTCAGTCCCCGCATTCCCCCACCGCATGCAGAGGAATATTTAGCATAACACCGGCGTGTCCCGCAGTTTCCGATAAAAATTAGGGAAACACCTGGCGTGCGCCGCAGCAACCCGAAACTAACGGGGGAGCATCCCAAGCGCAGGTGACTCTCCCTGCACACCCAGCTCTGTCTCGCACACGAAAAAAAGGCGCTTGAGGCCAGCAGCAAACTTTTCGGGAGCGGGCAGTKTCGGCGATGCTCGGCACACACGCACATCCCCCCCATCCCTGCCCGCGGTGTTTTCCAGCTCCGCGGCGGCTCCCGGCGCATCCCGGCYCCCGGGGCCGCGCTGCGCTCGGGCACGCGGGTGTCCCGCATCCCGAAACGGGGCGACGGGAAGAAAACCGGCTTAATGAAAATGAAATAAGAAAAATTAAAAAGAAAAATAAAAGGGGAAAAAAAAGGAAATAATATGTTGGGGGCTGTGGGAGGCAGGTTGGGGGGGGGGGGAATATTCGGAACCAGCCTCCAGAGGGGACCGCGCTCCCCGGTAGAAGGGCGCCGGTGTCYCCGAAACCCCCCGTGAGAGTCGGGGGCCGCGGGGATGGAGACTTACGAGCTGGAGGACGCCCTGGACCACGACGAGGGGCAGGGGCTGCAGGGGCACCATCCTGGCTGCCGGTCTAGGCGGCGACTCCCCCGGCGCGGGTCTCGCTCATCGCCGCTCCGGGAGGAGGACGGGGGGCAGGACCGAGCGAGGGACACGCCGCCCGCTGTCCCCGCTCACGGGGCGCTGCCAGGCAGCGGCCAGACCCCGGCACTGCCGCGGCGCTCGGCTCCGCGCCGCTCGGCTCCGCGGGCGGCCATGGCGGGCGGGAGGCGGGATGAAGCGGGCGGGAGGCGGCGGCGCTGCCCGGCTCCCCCCGCGGGGCACGGCGGGGCCCCCTCACAGCCCGCGGCCGGGCCCCGCCGCCCGCCACGGTGCAGGGACCGCCCGCCCGGGCCGGCGCTGAGGGGAGCGGGGCCGGGGGCGGCGCGTCCCCGCCGGGCGCTGAGCGGACCCCGCTGCCTCGGGCGGGGCGGCCCGGCCCTCCCGGCAAGTTTAAGGAGGCGGCGGCCCCTCCTCCGCCCGCGGCCGCCCAGCCGAGCCTGGGTGCGCCTCTGGGAGCCGCCCTGGGCTGCCCGGCCCCGCCGCCGTGGGAAAGCAGAGACAGGTGAAGAGACACTCGACGGCCACCASCCGGTCCCGGCTTTATAGGACACTGCTGTCACAGCTCCGTTCTCTGGGCTGGATCTGTCCCCCGGCACCCACGCRGGGGTGGGCAGCCACGGTCCTTGTGGGGAAACCCGACGCGTTTCTTCTGCACAGCTGTGAGGAGACACGGCGGGATGGCCGGGTTCTGTGGGGCGGCCTGGGGGCTCTCGGCCTGCCCCGGGGACGCTCACACTGCCCTGGSTGCACTCAGCCCACCCTGGGGACGCCACACATCTGTCACCTGGGGCCAGCGTTCCCCCGAGCGGGCACGGGGACGGGGCCGTGTTCAGTGGGCTCTGTGTGTAGGGCCTGAGCCGGGCAGGGCCGCGGGGTCTGGGGAATGGCACCTGAGCTTGGTGGAGCCCCAAGGGCTGCAGCGCCCACCTCCAGAGAAGTCACTGACCTYAGATCCATTTAATAACACAATTTAATGAATACCTGCCGGATCCATTGTTGAGACGGCCGTGAGCAGGCTGAGACACTCATCCCTGCACTTTTGAGCTGCAGGAGTGACAACCTTGTAACGTGGCAACCTCAAAAGGGGAAACAGAGCTTTGAGTGCAGAGGCTGGGTTGGATGGTGACCCCAGCCAGGTTTGGCACACGTGCCACACACACAGCGTGGGCTGAAGCGGTGCCACCGCAGCAGCTACACCTGTGTCAGGTCTGGCAGTGCCTGTGTTTGCTCATCAGTAATTCAGTGACAGGTTATGTGAGCTCTCCACCACTGGGCTGAAGTGCAGGCAGTGGTTTCAGTTTCCAAACCCTGCCTGTCGTTTGCAGATTACTTTCCTCTTAATTCTCAGCCTCATCTTTTTACTAGGTCTGTGTTCAGGTTACATTTTGACAAGCTTTGTACTTTCAACCACTAAAATCCTTGTCAGTGGAAACAGCTTTGCAAGCCCTCTCATGGCACTTGAGAGCAGCCCTGATTTTACTAGATAGTGATGGTGGTTGTTTGGTTATATCCCACTGGTTCCCTTCCTGGCTCTGCTGCAAGATGTCGAGTAAAACGTATCGTGTGGATGTGATTGAGCCAACAACGCAGAATCACTCTGTTGGGTTAAGATGCTTGATCTATAGCAAAGGAAATTACTTCTAAAGGGAACAACTTAAAATGGGTTTGTTTGCAGCAGGTTCAAGGATTCAGAAAACTGAAATAGTGATGGTCACTGAGTCAATGTATTATAATGGCATTCATGTAGGGAATGTAGTTATTTTTTCTAGCAATACTCAAAAGTTCTCTTCATGGAATCATAGATTCACAGAATGATTTGGGTTGGAAGGGACGTTAAAGTTCATCCAATTCCACCCCCTGCCATGGGCAGGGACACCTTCCACTATCCCAGGTTGTGCCAAGCCCCGTCCAACCYGGTCTCGGACACTTCCAGGSACGAGGCATCCACAGCTCCTCTGGGCAACCTGTGCCGGGGCCTCACCTTGCTCGACATCCTGCTTTGGTTGCCCAGGACACAGGAGAATTTCTGGGCTGCCAGAGCACGTTGCAGGGTCGTGTTGAGCTTCGCATCAACCAACACCCCCAAGTCCTTCTCCTTGGGGCTGCTCTCGATCCATTCTCCGCCCAGCCTGTGCTTGTGCTTGGGATTGCCCCAAGAGGCTATTTCAGTGGTAAYGTCGCACTGAAATATGTTAGGATTTGCCCGTATAGAATTTAAACCCAAAAAGCTGCCTTCGCGTCCTGGATGGAAAACAATCAAACGCTGCTGCGCGTGTGTTTAATACTGAAAAATGGTACTTTCGGCGGTGCCGAAATCGCGTTTTTTTGGCGCTCGGTGCCGGGCGCGCTGCGGCGGATGGACACGTCTCGGGCGCCCTCTGCCGCCCGCAGGCGGAACCGCGGCKCTGCTCGTGGCGAATCGCTTTGTGCCGCGGCTGAAAAGGCTCCTAAGCCATTAGTCAGAACCGCGGAGACTAAACTCGGATGAAGTATTTAGATAGATCTTCTTTTTATTAAAAAAAAAAAAAAGAAAAAAAGAGAAAATCTGCGCTCTATAAATTCAGGGAAAGCTGAATTTCTGTAATTGGCTTTTAATGGAACAATAGTGTTTAAACTAAAGTGCTGCAGTTCTATCCTATTAAATACAAACGGAGTCGATTCAAATGACATTAACTTTGTCACACAAGCTACTAGAAGCTGGCCTGAAATCATACTTTTTCCAGATTAAGTAGCAGTAAATAATTGTAAAGCGCTTTGAAGATGAAAAGCACTGCGCACAGTAAGTGATGAGTATTATTGTTATTTGCATTACTTGCCAGAAAAGTCACAGTAGTGCTGGCTAAGAACAGAATGTAAGGCCTGTGCTTTGCATTCCCTGCTTTGCCGTGTTAGCATGATCTTCTAACATCATTTAAACAGGGACAGGAGAATTTTCTGGTCTAATTTTACGGCACAATAACAAATAGTTGGTTCATCTCAGGAAATAATGGTTGTATACAGCAGAAAGTAATCCTAATCTTTCTAGAAATGGATTGATGAGCCAGCTGTGGAAAAAATAAACTAAAAGCTCAGGATCCTACTGAACCATCTTAGATGCTACAAGAGAGTGAGAAATATCTGATTAACACAAGATCTCTAATGCTTGTGCAAAAAGTCAATAGTAATTTTTATTCCTTTATCAAAGTAATTTGTGCACACAAACAAGTTAAACCTGTAGTTAGCAGCAAACCCATCTGTTGTCCAATGTCAATTCAAGTCTCAAATCTCATTCCTCTGAGTTAATTTAAAGCACTGACATCAACCTTTGTTCCTCTCAGCCCTGAGACTCCTCACTCTGTTTCCAGCTACCGGGAACACTGGACTGGAAAGAGCTGCCTGTGTCATTCAGTCCATCTCCCTTAACTGCAGACAGTGAAGTGTGGGGTTTTTTGGAAACTCTTCAAGATCCATCTTTAAATTACCTAGTTAGGAGGAGGGGAGTTTCATGCTCCAAAAAGTCACACCTCTGGCATTTGAAAAACTTTTTCTAACCTCTAGTTTTCAGATTTACTGTGTTTGCTATCTGGATCCTTTTTCAGTCACTGCTTTATGTTAACGAACTTGTCTGCTTCCTACTGCAATGTACAGCCCCAAAAATTTATAAGGTACAGATTCCCTCTCAAATTTTATTAATCATGTGAGCCAGGCAGTCCCTCTCGGACAATAGCCTTCCATTTCCTGTGTTGGTCTAGTAAAACTTTTCTTTTGTCTATCCTCATTGAAAGGATCTTTTTTCTTTTTTCTTGAATGTGGGTGAGCATCCAAATTTAGGTGTTGTCAGTCTTGTGGAACATCATTAATGCCTAATTTATCTGTGTTGGAAAGAGAGCCTTTGATACCTGGTGTTACTGTATTTTCCATGTCAAGAATGCATCACAATTATATTTTCTCTCAATTGTTCCCGTTGTTCCAATGTGTTATTGAGATCCTTCACACTGCTGACTGCCTGGTGCTTCTGTGCAGCGTATTTCAATAGCAAGGTCCTACATTTTATTCTGGAATTGCTAATTAATTTATTGAACAGCAGTGGTCCCAAAGATCAATCTTTGATGAACCCTATCAGTTATTTCCTTCCCGACCTTGAACATAACCTGTTAAACCATATCTTACCCTCTTCATAACTTTTTCCTAATCACCCTCTCCAGCCTATTTGTTTCCCCCCATGACATCCAATCATATTTTTGTTGAAGTACTGATAAATGACTCTATTTCTTTYGTCTAGAAAATTAGTAACCTAATCAAAGGCAGGTAATGAAATATTTGTCATCCTAGAGTGATCTACCTTTCTGAAAAAAACCCACCTTAAAAAAACCCAAAACCCAGATGAATTTATCCCRTTTTCTGTTTATCCATGTTTCCAAGCATTTTTTTCTCCTCCTTCAGGTTGCTTTCAACAGCTTTGCATATTTCTAAAGCTCATATTTGCTGMTACTGTGTTTCTCTTCATATTCTTAAGGATGAGATTTGCATTTGCTGTTCTGCATTTATACCATTCCTGATTTTATAGCTTTATTACTGATCTCCTCTGCCTGACTTGCAGTTTCCCACGTTGGTTATTTCAGCGTTCTGGAGTGAGGATTGTCCACATCTCCGCTTGCCTGAGCACATCAGCACTTGGAATTCCATTTCACCCAGGATGTTGTAACTTCCATTTTCTCCTGCCCTTTGATTCTTAATATTTGCCCCAAGATTCAGAATCTTCACTCACATTGAAAACTAAAGTAGGTGATTAATTTGAGGGAGATTAATTTCCTTCCAAAGACAGAGTGCCTTGGGTTTTTTCCTTTCCATGTGCTTTTGGATGAGGCTGAAGAGTCTTGGCTTCTTTATCACATGTTTTTTTATGACTCTCACATTATTACACTTTCTGATCTCTAATAAATGCATGTGCTTTAATTGTCAATATTTTGCCCTTTTTTTGCTCTGTGCTTATCTTTAAATATCAATCTATTTTTTATCTAGTTAGGCCCAGCACACTCGGCACTGAGACATGAAGAACCCAAGTTAAACTTCCAAAGTTTATAAACTATTCTAGAAATGTCGAAACAGGAACATGGCAAAGATTTTGGAAGGCATATTAAAGAGAAAAAGTAATAATGAAAAGTCTGCTTTCAAGGAAAATGGGTTGTCTGTAACTGGTTAAAGAGAGCTATTAAATAAAATTGTTTTTAAAAGTCATACTGGCTAGAGTTATTGCAGTACTAAATATTCACAGAAAGCAATCATAGCATTTGGGGCCAGAGTGACTGCATGAACACCCTCGGGGTTTTTTTTCCTACCTTCGAAATTTTTAATATGTTTTGCTCATCAGAAATTGATACATTATTTAATCAGTTAATTTCTTGCAAAGGAACATTTTCTCATTTAGAATGAAACCTCATGTGAGATTCATTTATGCTGTGGCTACCCTGTTTAATTTATCTCTAAGGTTCTATGTTCTAAAATTGCTTTAGTTTTGAAGTTTTGCTTTTGTTTTTGGTGGTTTTTTTTTGAGAATCTAAGTTTTTAACCATTTTTTCCCATAGAATATGTATAAACCATATCAGCACATCTGTACCATGTGCTTTATGTTGAACCCAATAGATAAAAGATGCAAATCTGCATTATGACAAAAATATTTGCTGTGTAATTCTATTTTAAAAATTCCAACTTTATAGTATGGAAAAAAAGTCCCAGAGCTATGCTAAAATTATGACARTGAATTGAGAGATTAAATTTCCTATTGGATTCATTTAGTACTGAAAAAAAATGTTGTTCAGCAGACACTTCCAAATCCASTTCCTTTTCGTTTTTATTACACTTCTAAGTCATATTCTCTTATATAAAAAGATGCTTTTTTTTTTTTACTGTCACATTTCATCTGAGGAACGATAAGAAAATATCTGTATAAAACATGTACAATTACTAATATCAAGGTGAACTCTGGCTAGTTCTAAATGACAACTCAAATATAATATTTTTAATAGGGTTTTAACAAGTCAGGGATGTAAATAACCTAAAGGGATGAATACATGACCAAGTGAACTTTTTCAAAGATAGAGAAAAACATATCTATGCCTTAAAGAGGTCCCATGTGGCTTTTAAAACCATYATTTTTCTGGCCAAATTGGCCAAAAGAGGTATGTCTTTATTGACATCATTTCCAACAGGAGCAGTGACTCGCATCCCCAATTAAGACGTTGTGCTCTGCATCTATTTTCACGTTGTTTATCAGCAGATGTCAGATTGTGTTACTCTTTTTTTTATTGTTCTAAATCTACCCAGGCCAGAGCACAGCACGWGTCCCAGTGGCCTTCGGTGCCTCGAGAGATAAAATGGTTCATAAGACATCCAGAACATCCTTGTGTTATCAGAACAATTAGGGCAGCTTTGACAAACACGTGAGCTCTTGGGCTAAGCACRTCATTGGTTATTTTTGAAAATCGACACGAATTCTTTATTTTCCTTATCATCTCCCACAATGCCAAAGCAATTGTTCACAAGAGATTTTTTTTATCCCAGAGAAACAGGGAATTTTTTTGGGCTTCCCTCGTGTCATGCCACTATGAAGGAATTTGCATTTCCCAGATCCTGCCTGTAAGTTTGTCATTAGGCAGCTGGGATGGAGAGTAAGCACAATTCCTTCCACCTTCCTCTTAAATTGTGGCCCAGGTGGATTCACAGCAATTGGGGGAGGAGGGAATTACCTTTGGAAGGCTTTTTCAGGAGTGGAGAAACCAACACAGGTCTCTTTTTGTTTAGAATCCAGACCAGAACCACTGAGGAACTTTGGATGAAGCTGTGCTTTGACCCTCTGGAGAAACTACTTCCCTCTAAGGATGAAGAATATAAGAAGGGCAGCCTTTAGTTTCTGGCACAGTGGTTTTGGAGAACTGGCAAAGCTGCTGCTAAGGTGCCCTGTTTGTTCAGCACTGGAATAAATCAGAGGGCCTCGGGAGTCTTCCCTGAAACAAGGTAGTTTATGTTGTTGTTTTTTGGTTTTCATTTGCTGGGATGTTTTTAAAAAAAATCTGTGATCTCTGAAGATCAGGTGCTTGAAATTCAACAAAATGTGGGGTAAAAGAAGTGTGGCTTGGGGAAATTGTTTTGGCTTTTGGTTTGACCAAAAACTCAGGGCARGGCCATGGGTTTGCAATTAAGTTTGCTACATATTCCAGTCAATGCTATTTAATTTTGCCTTTTGCTCTGAAAAACCCATCCCATAAGGGCAAGAACTCTAAAAATAGTATAGTGAGACCAACTGGGTTATCTAAGGAGGGCAGCAGTGATTTATGAGTGAGCCATTAACAGTTCCTGTATAAGGTCACACCTCAGTTTGCTCTGTGTTGACCTCAGACTTTACCATCCRTCTCAGAGAATAGATACCTGGATGAAAATTGTATTACAGCAGTGAATGTTACATAGCCTTTGAGAGAACTGGAAGTTTCTCCAGTTCTGGGAAGTGTGGTAGAAATCAGCCTGCATTGGCCTCGAGGATACAGGAGTCTAAAATTCCATCATCAGGCATCATTAATATCATCAGGCCTGATGCTGCTGGACTGCATAGGGGACATCCTCCCTCTGCTCATGGGGAGACAAAGCTGTAAACTTGGTGTGGCTGGGAGATGAGGAACAGAGTGTTCCTGCTGGTGACTCTGAAGAGCTTTTCTTTCACTCACAGCAGAAAGAGGCATCTATGTGTCTTGTTGCATTCATTTTTATCCACTGAGTCTTTGACAAATCTACCATGCTCTCATTTTTCTTGTAGAGATCTGTCAATTTTTTATAGTTGTAAAACTAAGTTGAAAAGACCCATGAAAGCCTCTGCCAATTTTAAAAGTTTCAGAGTTATAGAAAGAAAGATTTGACAGATCAATTTTTCTTTTCTTTTGAGAGTGGAATCAGGAGGGAAGAAGACAAGAAAATATCTAGGTGGATTGGAAAAGTTAGGTGTCTCAAATCAAAAGACGTTCTTCAGAAGTGTTACCAAAATTAAAACCCTAACAGCCTTCTTTGGTCTGATGATTAGTGGAGGCAAGTGCTACTGTAAGTTTTCAACCAGCAAATATTGTCAGGAAGGTTATGAATCAGGGAGAATAAGCTTTGTGCGATTAAATAATTTATAAAAGATTGGGATTTCATGCAATTCCCTCCTTATTCACAGATCACATAAGGCACATTGTAATCAGATTGCAAATATTTAAGTGTAGCAAGAAGAAATCTTCAATAGTGTTTTCAAAATTCATTATAGGAGTCAAACCCCTTGTTATAAACAGGTAATGCTCCATGCTTTCTCATCAATAGTGGTGCTCCTGTCGTTTCAGAGCAATAGTTTAGGCAAGTGGAATCTGACATACATAGACTCCTTCCAAGTTATTTCAGAAAGATTTTAAGTTACCAGAAATTCTTGTTTAGTAATTGCAATTTCCACAAGATTACAGAATTTGTGACTGTTTTCTAGAAACGCTTACCATAGTTAATTTTCTATGACAACCAATATTCAGGATAAAATCAATTGATACCAGTGCTTAACAGAATAGGTTTGCCAAGACTAATCTTACTGTAAGGAGTGGAAAGGTGCTGGGACATTTAAGAGAGCAAGAAATAGTTATAATGAGGTGGCTTATGTCTGCTCTATTTGTCATTTTTCCTTCTCTTCACAGCAGCTGGATGGGATTTGAAAATGTTTTACCACTTTTACTGCAAGCTGCTTTTAGCAGTCCTGTGTATGTGTGAATGGGAATGGTCCAAGCACGGATCTGTGCTTATGCCAAGTGGTCTGGTTCAGTGGCTGCTGACCTGTTGTCCAGAGGTTYATGTATTTCTTTTCAGGGATCAAGAAGAATAACTGGGATAACATACTATTTATAAGTTGGCTTACATTTGCAGTATTGGAATATTGGAACATTTTAAGGGCCTTCCATCCAACAAAAAGGTGGAAAACACTTATTTAGATGGTCAACTGAATAAAGCAGTGGGTTCATGCAGTTAGATGTGATTACATGGTAGGATATGGAAATTTCCTCATCTCACAAGAGAGCCAGAGTGGCACAGGTAAGGCTGTTATATCCATTATGCCTTTTTGTTTCTGCCTGGGCTTTTCCTGGAGTGTCACATCTGGCACATGTTGTGTAGACTGGGTACAGACACCAGCCTTTTCTTGCTGCTGCCTTCCCAGAGTGTATCCAGGAGGGCTGGCAGTGGTTTATCCTGCTATTGCCCATCAGGGCGGAGAGAGTTAGCTAGTGCCTCCTTCTCTTCCATTTGTGACTGCCTAATGAGACTCAGAATATGATCAGTCACTCTGTAGTGTGTGTTCAGTATTAAAAGCAAATCACTGACTGTAGGCAGGAGGTCCTTCAGCATTGCCACTAACAGCTTTTCATATTTCTGCATTAAAACCCAAGCCAAACATTATAGGCACTGAACCATCTGCAGGCCTAAGYAGGCTTATTGTTGCTTAACTTCTTAGTGCAAATGAAGAGGCCTGCTAGGTACTTCTGTCTGCTTTTGTGTGATCACTGCTCCCAAGCGGTGAATCCTCTGCTGCTCTCACTGCTGTGTCAGAGTTGAATGAGATGCAAAGAGGTTCTTTTATTTTATTAAGTGTGTGTTGCTGCTCTCTGCTCCCTTGCAGCAACACGATCTGACAATAAAAGTGATAAGAGAATGTCAATAGTTTTCCAGAACAGCCTGTTGTCCCTGTAACCCTCCTCCCAGAGGTTCAGCTGTCTGTGATCCAGGATCCAGCGTGCACACAGCAATGTTTGTGCAAGCCTAGGCTTCTGGGAAACCTGCTGACCCTAGAGCAAGAGCTGGAAAAGCCTGCCCAGAACAGAGCCCTGCAAAGCACCAAGGTGAAACTGCAGAGATAAGGTTGGTGAGGAGGGCATAGCTGGCAGTGCAAGGATTCATAAGGGAAAAAAAAAACCATGGAAAGTTATACAGTCCTAAGGGGAAAACAAGGAGACCTAGGATGGTAACTCTGCAGCACCAAAGTTCAACCTGTCCCAGGGACAAAGAGAGAAAAGCCTCCTTGCATGATCTGCCTGGCTGGCAAACGTTGGTTGGATGTCACCTCTGGAGCAGTGAACTTCTCAAGCATTGGGAGCTCGTTAATCCTAGCAATAATTTTTGTGTCTTGGACAATAATGAATTGGTTTGTGCTTTTACATGGTGTGYCCCCTGCTTCCAGAATCAATTTGTGGCTGTTAGAAGTTTGCCTAAAGTGACCCAGCGAAGGAGTGTTATGTACCCAATAATTTGACTGCATAAGGACAAGGGCTGCCTAATGCAGGCAACGTTAGAAAATACACTGTGAAAGACTGATGAGTCATTTTATGTAACAGTGAAATTATGAAGGCTTAAACAGAAGAGTGAAATATTTTGTTCTTGATATGGAGCAGCTCTAACCTTCTAGCCGTGGTGATGTTATACAGTGCACAACGTGAAMAGTGCATTTCCACCTCCAGCAGTCTGCCACACAAATTTCCAACAATTTTCCAAAGTTAAACGTTGCCTGAGGCTTCTGTGTCTGTAATGGAGGCTTCATCAGGACAGCACTCACTACTGGGTCTGGTTGGATTGCTGAACTGAAGGTATTTCATTGCCAAAATCTTCCATGGATGTCACCCTGTGGAAGCTTGCTGAAGATGTGGTACATGGTATATGTTATTAACCTAAACGAGTTATAAGGACTGTGGAGCTAAAGGATGCTTATAAGTGAGCAGTCATATAATGTGTCTTGGGTGAAAAAAAGCCCTAACTAAATACCACCTTGTCTGAACAGAGTTTAAGAGAACTTTTTTTATTGTATAAAACTGCTTTTGCTGATGGTCTGAAGGAAAACTGGGAGATACAGGCACAGCAGGCTGCCAGAGAGCATTTTGTCCCAGAAAGTTATCCAAGACAAGACTAAATCCTTCTCAGACACAGATTCAATCAAGAAAAATGGCATGTGTAGTATCCTGGAAAAGCCAATTGCAAACACTAGAGGTTGCACATCCATATGGACATAGCCAAAATTAAGTACACGGATTCTTTGTATTCACACACTTCTCTAGAAATTCATTCTCTGTCTAATTTGTAGGCCCTRTTTTTGCTTCTGAATAGTAGTTCAGAGAGTGAGAATGTGGTTCCTCATAAATGTTGATCTGTTGTTTTCTAGCTGCATTYAGGTGCCAATTAGCTTAAACATTTGACACTGTCTAGATCAGATATCATTACCTGCAACTCAATGCAACTYAACTGTTTCAGCTGCAGACAGCACTTTTATTGCCTCTGCTAAACTGTGGTATAATTTCTTGCATGTTTCTATGTCCAGAACTATTTCCCATGTATGAATTCCCAGYCAAATTTATGCCAAATTCTGCTTATTTTGATGTCGTAGTTTGTCCATAAGAAAATATTATTTATATATCTGTTTTATTATATGCATATATTTATATCTAAATATCTATAATATTTAGATTATATATACATAGAAATATCTCTACATATATATCTTTCATCTACATATAAATGTCTGTGAAGAATCTTCTGTTATGCAACTTCATCTACTCTGTTTTAATTCTACTATTAACTTCTGCTGTGTTAGTTTTCAGTAACACTGAGTGTAATCTTCGAATTTCTAACTCTACAGAACACCTTATTTCTGAAAGCAGATAAACTAGACCAGTTCTAGTGAAGCAGGTTTTACAATCTATTTGTGCTGAGAGATGTTAGAACAGAGGTTAAACTGGGCTATAATGTGAGGAGGCAGAAAGCTGGCTTGTACCTTTAGGGACAGCTGGTGAGTTCTGGCATGCCTGCTCATGCACTATGAGCAGTATTTAAATATATAATGACATTAGATCCTGCTGCCCCTCTTTTAACCTTATCTTTGTTAAATGCTACTTCAGAGAAGATTCTCCACTCCCCTCAATGTTATGGTACATCGAATTTGTTAAGACCCGAAGAAATAGGGGAGAAAACACTTGGAAAGGGAAGTCAGGGAGGAAATAGAGATTAATGGTAAGGTAATAGGGAAAAAGAGGTCACTAAAAAGAAATTAAAAGGTGAGAAGAGTATTTATCAAAGACATGAAGAATTGTGTTGTCAGCTGCCATGTTGAATGTAAGGTGTGCTCAGAAGCTGCAAAGCAATAGTTGCAAGTAGGATGTATTATGGCAGCATTAGAARCTGGAGAAATGGAAAGCGTGTCTCCCTGTGTTCACAGTGTTAGGTTGATGCAKACCTTTTACTTCCATTCTTCACTATAATTGTTGCAATTTAAATTGCCATTACCTGGGGATCTTTAAATCCCTTCACCACTTTACTCCGTTAATACTGCTTAGCAATACAAAGGATTTTTGCATCCTTCTTTGTAGTTCATCTGTTGCAGCTCAAAGCACACTGAATTTTAAAGGCATATTGAAATTTGGACTTTTTGAGATAGTCTGTGGCTATAATTGCCTAGTGATGCTCTCCATGGCTGAGCAGCTGATTTCAGCTTCTGTTCCTTGACAGATGGACTTTTGGAGACTAAATAATCCGAGAAGCTGCCAGGGGAAGCTTGAGGGAGTGAATGCTCCTCCTGACAGGCACTGGGAGTCCTGGGGCAGCAGCACTGGGTAGGAAGAGGCCCTGATCTGSGTGCTCAGAGGCTTGAAGGACCCTGTGGCTCAAGCACTTGAGCCCATCTGGGAGCACAGGATTCACAGGCACTGCTTCCATCAGTGCTGTGCACTCCAGCTACTCTGCCCCTGGCATGGGAGCCATGCCCACTACCCTCACAAGTTCAAAACAAATGGACTTGCTGCTTTAAACACATCTCTGTGCTCTCACATGTCAGAAGGCCCTTCTGAGGCCTCCTTTTATTAAGATCAATTGTGTGATATGTTGTAATTTGAAAGCACTATGTTGTTTGACAGAAGGGTTTTCTTTTACTAGAGTGCTGAAGCAGCTGCTGCTTGCAATGTGGAAAAGGTGGAATTTCAGCTGCTTCTGAGGGACAGAAGAAGGCTAATGAAACCATGTCAGGTAAGAAAAACACACCAGAAACCCAAAATAGGTTCTTGTTTCTTTAGCATTTATTTTGAAACAGCCAAGTAATCCTGGCTGTAGAATCAACACGACACAGGGGACGCGTGAGCTGGTTGCTGATTCTTTGCACTTTTATAAAATGATCAGTAAAACACACTCTTAAGCTTCTATATTGTTAGAAAGTGAAAAGGATATATTCAGGTAGGAGAGAGATTTCCTATCCACTGTGAAAACTGTTATAAATACACCCTAAACTTCCTAACCTGAAAGAACCACTTCACATAAATTGAAATAAACCTTGCATACAAAAATACACTTTTGCTRTGTTGCCCACAGCATTTAATATAATTGCTTACTCAGAGAAGCAAACTGTAGATTGCAARTACAAATAGCAGTGTACATTATCTCCATTTTGTTTTTGCAAATGTAAAGAATTAGGAATTTAGAATGACTGAAATCTGTACATGGTACTTACTTGGGTTTTGTTTCCATTGAAATTACCATGTGAAAATCACAAGAGAGAGTAGTGAAATTTTGGAATCCATTATTTTAAATTTTGTTGGATGCATGCTCCTGGATACACTGCTGCATCCTTTTATGCAGGTAGGAAGGAGARAAWRTKKTGTGTGYGTGTGYGTGTAGTTTGATAGCAGGAAAGTATCTTGTGTAGTCAAGAACTGAGAAGAGGCAGGGATAGAAGAGCTGGTTTTCTTGCTAGAACTGATGTCCTGAACTGCAGATACAGGACTGGAATTCCAAATTTACAAACCTCTCTGAGTATCTGTACCAAGAGAGTTTGCCAGATTATCTCTGCTTTACAGAAATCTTTTAATTTCTGCAAAATTTTCATTTGAAATAAAAAAAAATCCAGAACCAAACACCAAACCAAAAATCAAGGAAAACTTGACAATTTGACTCATGCCCTGAAGGACTTGTAAGAGACATGACTACAGTACTTTGCTGTGAAAAATATATAGGTATAGGGGTTCACTAAGACCCAGCTGTTTCTGTGTGGAACTTTGTTTCCCCTGTAAGAATTTTGGCAGTCTGTGAGCTAAGCAGCCACATGCTGCCATCTACTGACAACAGGCCTCTGCAACAAATACTGTCACAGAATTCCATAACTTCTTTAAATTCMTATGCTGTAGAAGACAACCCAGTAATTCAAAAACAAAGTCGAACAACAGCAACAAAAATTGTTCAGAGTAAAAAAAAAAAATGCAATGAAAGTGGGTGAAACAAGTGCTACAAATCACAATACTACACAGCTCATCAATATGCAGTGTGTAAATGTTGTATTTCACGTGAGAGGAAAACTGTGGGAGAAAAGAAGTTATTCTTTRTGAATAAGTTTCACGTCTTTCCCAATGCACTGGGAACAAGAGAAATAAGCTGCRTTTCCCTGGAGGAAGTTAGTTGAAATTGAGATGATTCTACGACTGTGCAGCCAAAGGGGATGGTTGTGGGAACGTGTGGAGTAAACAGCACTTAGTGTGAGAGAGATTCAGGGGGAAAAATGACATCGGTAATCCCCTCTGAACACTTTTAACTTCTCATACTCGGATGAGTAATGTGTCTTCCCACTTTTAGCTGTCTCTCYGGGGAGCGAGTCTGTAAGGAATGAGGGCTCGCATATGTGCAGTCAACACATCATCTGGGGAGAACATGAAAGCAACAAGCACTTTGCAGTGCTTTTAATGAATTGTTCTGGAAACTGTTTTCAATGCATGACCTGGTTTGGTTTCCCAGGCTGCTGTACGAGATGCTGATGTAGGGAGCGGGGTGGAAGACACTGTGTTTCTATGACAGTTTCCTGCTAAATTTTCCTAAGTATTTTGTATATGAATGAAGAATTATATGATTTTTTTTTGGTATTATTTTACCATGCCAATACCTGGATTTTGTGACACTACAACTGGGTGTTGATRATGTCTAGTATGTAGCCTGAGACCTGGGCAAAAGATGGAGAATTGGAAACTGAACCTCCAGGTGCTCAAAGTTTGGTTGAAGAAAGGCTGAGGAGAAAGAGGAGTGGGATCTGCTTTTTTTCATGTTYGTGAATGCTGCCAGCAGCATTTGCAACCTTTGTGTCACCAGAGTTCTTTAAATTCCTGACACTTCTGGCTGCCTATAAACTGCCAAATCGCAGCAGTGACCTGAAAGAGGTGTTGATTATGGAAGGTTCCTCCCTTTTTGGTGTCTTTCTCTCCCACCCTTGTTCGGCTAAAGGAGCACAACGATTCCTGAATCATATTCAGCTGCTTATCAAACTTTTCCACAGAAACTCAGGACTACTAAGATGGAGCAGTTATGCAAGGCTGTGTCCTGATTCAGTTTCAGAGTAAAGTTGCACGGGACATATGGAGTGATCAGCAAGCAAACCTGGCCACCATCCAAGTGGATTTCTTTCTGTGTATTTGTTTGTATCTGCTTGAAGGTTAAAGAATTTGGCTCAGAGATGTCTAAATGGTGGCAACTGCTGCCCTCAGACAGCAGAGATGCACAAACAGCTRTGGCATAAAAAGACCAAGCAACCAACAGATTCTTTTCCTTGTCCACTCCTTTGGCCTCTTGCTTTTCTTCTGCTAGAATGTGACTGTTGGAATACCCTCTATAAAGTTTGTCACTTTATTCAGACTTTCAGGGTGAGGGTGAGGACATATGAGTATCTTCCCTACTCTTTTGATTTTGGATGAAGTCCAGAATTGGATGGCACCTGTTTTCTAGATCTGGATGGGCTGCAATCCAAGTTGATAGCTGTTGGAAATGTCATGAACAGCTGATCTGGAAGCAAGGACTGTCAAAACACTCATGGCTTACAACCTTAAGCCCATTTTTAGCACCAAACAAATAACAATGTTCTGTTATACTGAGGAACAGCAAACCTCCTGTTTTCTTCCCACGATTTTGTCTTGAAATTTTTTTTTTTGTGAACTGGATCAAATACTGCTGATTTCAAATTTCAAATGCATGTACTGGTACAGTCAAAAAATTAAGCCTTGATCTGAACCTGCCCTACACCTCAATCCAGATTTGATTCAGGCTAGTTCTAATGAACAAAAATGGTAGGAGTTGGATTATGAAAAGGATACAAGCTTGTTCCAAATTAACCTCTTACTGAAGAACATTCTGAAAGAAGTTAAACTCCAAACCTTATAAAGTATGGCATGATTTTTCTAAGCCTTCCTATAAAGGTACAGATCAGCCACATACAGAAACATATAAGGTTTTACTTCTGTGCCCAGCCCTAAATAATTTCAACATTACTTTGTTCTATGTTAGAGCCTGTGCTTCCTCATGCTAAATATTTCCTCAACTTTTGTATGTGGCCTCATGGAGAAAAAAAAAAAAAAAAAGTATAAGAGATGCCAAGGTGGTGAAGATTTTATAGAAGTGTTGTTATCTCGTCTGATTTTTATCAGACCCTTTGGATACTGGGCTGGTGGGCTTCTCTGGTAACAAGGAAAGCTCCTTCTAGCTGCTAATCAGGTTTTAAGCTGAGGGTTTGGCTAAATTTATGGGACAGAGCATTTTATTGATAGAAGAGCTTGCCAGACCTCTTTGGCAATGCTCTCTTTTCATTTAAAGGCCTTGGTGTAAATCTTCTTAATGCTTCAGCTACAAAAAAAAATTTGAAAGAATCTTTCCCCACTTCTTACCATTGCACCATCATCTGTGTAAATCATCTTGCTTACTCATTCTCTTAGCTACTTTAGATTGTTAGTCTTAATGACAGGACTGCAGTAAAAGTGGGGGAAAAAAGTATTTTAAGCTGTCATTAGTCCATAAAACTTTGATCATTTATAGTAAGTGGGAATTCATCTTGGACTTTTAAGAGAAGGGAGAGGTCAGTCAGGCCATCCCAACTCAGTCGTGCACCTGTGTAATAAATCCCTCATCAAGGGCAAAATAGAAGGTAGAAATGTAATTATTAAATGTCCTAAGACTTGGATACAGCTAGGTTTTAATTTATAAAATACGATGCAAGAATAAAAACCAAGGGTTTTTTCCACGAACTTTTCCTGTACTTTGGACTTGCATATTTAGAATAAGAGCTATTTTAGTGGTCCATATTTTGCAGTAAATAATTTCAGAGTTATCACTGTCATCATTCAGCAGTTCCTGAAATGTAAATGCTGTGTTTATTGTAGTAGTGAAAATGGACTTTTTGTTTTATATTCGTTACTTGCATTTATGTTTAATAACTGTGACAATGTACAGGAAACTCTTGCAGGGTGAATGTGGGTCCAGTGCAGAGGAATCTTACAATAGCATCAGCATTTTCCTAGTTTAGTCTTTAGAAAAGCTTTTAGTGAGACAGAAAGTCTTTCTTGGGACCTTGTGCTATATTGATATGAACTTCAACCACAGCCTCGATGTTTGCCAAGCTTTATGGCTATTGATAAACTGCAATGCACGAACAGACCAAAGTATTCTAAAAAGTGATTTTGGCTGTAGATTTTAGRATATATCATTTGACATTAAGAATCAGCCACTCAAAATGCCAATACTTTACGTATGAATCCCTTTGAACTTTCAGATGAATTCTGGATTACCTGAAAACATTTAAGTACTGCTGAAATGTGCAGGTCTCAATCAATTAAAAGAGTTTGAGAGTTCAAAGCACTGCACAAGTATTTAGGAACTTCTCTTAAAACAGAGAGGGTGTATTGTGATCATTAATGAATGTAAGTTGTTTCATACACTTAAGTATTGTGCTAGAAGTGTGTATTCTGGCTGGTTTGTTGGTTTCTTTTTGTTTTAATACATATATTTCGTAGCACACCTGAAGATTCATTCCTGCCGTTCTGTCAAGCATCATTCCGGTTCAGTCAGTGACTTCCTCCCATTCTTTCCCAAACCCCTTTAGACTATTTTTATTGTGCTTAGTTTCAGCACAAAGAGATAGTTGTAATAATTAGCTGCAAATCTGATTATCCCTTTTAAATGAGTAGAATATACAAAATACACTGTTCTGCCTGTTGATTTTGGAATGCTGCTGGACTTCGTGTAGCCAGGATATTTGTGAAGCAGTGCAGCACGAGACTTTGGTGTTCTGAAATCACACTTTCATTTTGCTGTTCCTCTTACATAAAAATCAACAAGGTTTAACAGGAGTAACCATCCATGCAAAATAACACATGGACTGCCTTCCTCAAACACACACACACAACTTTTGGGCATATGCAAACATTGTTTTGAGCAGAACAGTACATGGTGTGCACTATGCTGAAGAGCTTTGCCATATTTCTCTTTCCCTGATCATTTATATGAAGTCAGGTTGCACAGAAGAAGAGGTGAGAACTGGGTAAATATCCTTATTGAATTTCAACCTAGATTATGAATAATTATTTTGAAGTATTAGAATTCAGTTTACAATATATGCATTTCAAAGGTCTTGTTCCTAGCTCGCTTTATTTAGCATCCTCACAGATAGTTTTGATTATTGATTTTGTTGTTGTGTTTTCCTACAAGATTTACTAGATGTACTGGCGGTGTCCTTTGTACAATTTCATTTTCTTTATTGTTTCCCCCAGGACATCATTATCCTTTGAATAAGCACAGAAAACCGTGTTCTCCTTCTCCTGTTTGGATTTCTTCCATACTCTGTATTTCTATTTGAATGACAAGATTGGTCAGAGAATTCAGAATTAAGACTTYGTTTCACGTTCTCTCCTTCGCCTAACTGTGCTGCAACAAATATTGTCCTCAAGGTATTTAATAAAGTGAGACAGGAATGCATCCTGACAAAACAGTGAGGCCATGTGTAAGGGAATGGGATGCATAAGATCACAAATTATGTGAAAATGTTCTTAAACTCAAAAGAGATATATGAAAAGTTTTGCAGTCAGAATTGCTCTGTGAAGAGGAAGGATGTCAGAATTAGAGTAAGACATCCCCAAAGTAGAAGAAAACTCTTTTGAAGTTTATTCTTCTTGCAGATCCATTATGCTTTCCTGTCCTGTCTATCTTTCTATGTAGTCTGAATCCTACTTTGCATTTATTAAGAAAACTCCTTTAAAATGAAGTTATAATCCAGTGGTGCAAGCAATTTCACCTCAGTGATGGAAAAGAGAACAAAAGGAAGTCTTCTTTCAGCTTGTTTATCCCAAAGGGATGAATGGTTTCTGCTACGGTTTCAGGAAAAAGAGATACTTGAATGGCACATTTACTACTGACCCTAAGATTTCAATGAATTAAAAAAAAAGAAAGAACATTAAAGCAGAAAAATCTTTAAATTAAAAAGCTGAGCAAGAAGAACTTTTCATCTTCGTTTTATTTGTTCTCTAAAGCTTTGACTACTGGAAAGAGAAAAAAAAAATCAATCCACATTTCAGCTGGAGTAGCAGCAGAAGAGAAAATTGTCAGATCTTTCAAAAAAAAAACAGCCAAAAACCCCCAACCAAACTGAAAGGTATCTTCTTAGTGCAGGATGTCAGGGATGAGCTCTGCCTTAATTGCAAGGATTCAAACAGCAGAGCTGCTTGAAATTGGCGCATCACGTAAAAGCAGAGTCAGACTGTGCCATTGAAAAGGATATTTTCCTTAGTTTTAATTGTTTTTTAACATRAGACAGATTTACCTGGCGTTAATTGTATGCTGCTAGTCCTGGTTTGAGCCTCGAACTCTTCGCTCTACTGGAAGCATCACAGAAATGTTTAAGTGAGAAAAACTTTTAGTACAACCATTGCTGTTCCTCTGCTTTGGTATCGTGTCAAACCCCTAATGTTTGCTGCTTTATTATGCGTTTGTGTTTGAACGAGCAGCTTAGCGAGGCTCCATCTGCTCCCTGCTGGGGGAGTCCAGGAGGATGTGAAGGATTCGGTTACAGTGTTTGAAGAGTAGTAGATGACTCCAGCGCCGTGGCCAACACTGCCTTCCCTCAGTCCCCAGCTCTGCAGATTAACTGGCATTAATGCAAACATTCACAGCTGCACGTGGAATATTACAGAAAACACGATGGCTCCATGTTTCATTTGCATATGCTCATTTGCCTACAAATACGTGGAGAGTCTTGTTCTGCTGGTGGGTTTTTTCCTTTATTTTTTCCCTCTCCCCTTTTTATTTTCTCTCTTGAGAAAGTGCATGAGCAAAAGCTATTCTAGTGGGTGTACAGGACCATCCTTTTTGTTTCCATTTATCTGCATTATATAAAATCTTTCAAAGTGTGTTCTAAAGACTCACAAACTACCGAGGTCAGACTCATGAATTTGTAGTTCCCAAGTGACTCCATTCAACCTTTTAAAACACACAGAGTGTATTTTCTCTTTTTGAGCCTGAGTTAGATTTATTAGAGAAATCATGCTATCAGACTTTATTAATGGTGACTCTTGGACATGTTCAATTTGAAAGCATCAAGATTTGCTTTCCCTTTGGATTCAGTAACATCCATTCCTCCATCTCATTGCAGTTAGATATCTTTGCTTAGACCTTGAGAATGGTCATCCTGGTGAGTATCTACAGAGATTCACTTGGGTATCTCAGTCTAGAAGCCTAAATTGATGCTTATTTCCTTGTTCTCTTACATATTACTGAAGAATAATCCTAAATTTTGCTGCAGATTCTCATTCTGTGTAATTTTTTATAGTTTTCACCATTTTCTCTTGGATCTTGAGATCACATTTGATCCTGAGAGGGAAGCAGCTTTCTTTGCTGATAGAAAGGTCTTTTTTTTTTATTCCCTGTAGCCTCTGCATATTTATAACACCCTTCTGGGGTGGGTTTAGCTCAGTGTGAAACTCTTTTTTTACTAGCTTTTAATCTTTACTTGAAACAGAACTGCCAAGTATATTTTGAATTTAAACCCCTTCTAAACCTACAGGATGGTTTTGGCCCAGTAATAGCTGGTAGCTTCAAAAGGTTAAGCTGCCTGGAAAATGTGACAAGATGTACTTATAAAATTAGGGATGAATCCAGCCTGTATAAATTCAGGTTTTTGATGTACATTTTAAACGTACCACATCCTGCAATTTCAAATCAGTCTTCTACCCTGGCATTGAGGACTGGCATAGATGACAGGCAGCTGCTGAGTCCAGCTCTTGCTTGTACTGCTGCAACCTTTACAGAAATGCCATGGCTGGGCACAGTGTTCAGTTGTATTAACACTGATGGTGCATTAGAAAGAACCCTTCTTCCTCTGAAAGGAGGCATGAAGAATACCTTAAAATAAAGTTGATTTTACCACTTTGGACCAGATCTAGGCATGACTGGTGCTGTGATATCAGCCTGAGTCTTCAGCCAGTCTGAACCATCAGCTCGGTGGTGTGACCTGCGTTATTACACAAGCCCTGTGATACTGGGGTGTCCTGGTTGCTACCAAGCCACTCACCCTCCACATGCTGCCTTCCTTCTGGCATTTAATTCAGCTCTCCCTGGGCGAGGAGGGACACAGAGCTCTCCTGCCTCTGTGCTCCTGAAGGAGAGGCCACCCGCAGGGAATCCCTGCCCTTGGACGATCCGCAGGCTTGGTCCTGAGGCACTGTGAGTGTGGGAGTGCTGGCTTTGAGGGAGAGACAGGAATTCAACCACCAGCTACCCAGTTTCATCCTTTGGCTGACTTGGCTTTGTCTGATAACACAAGGAGAGCCAGCAAAGTGTAGCTGTGCAGCACGCTGGGACACGATCCAATTTTGGATGGATTCTGTGTACTGCTGCAGGGAGCTATCAAATTGTTGTGCCATTGCTGGTTGTACTATTTTGCTTGAGGATGTGCTCAGATTCTGTCTAAACAATAATTAAATTTCATTTGCTGGGCATGGCTGAATGTGTGGAAAGAGAGATAAAATAATCAAGGACCCAATTATTCACAAAATCAATAGAAATTCTCATAGTCTTATAAAGTACCACTTCATTTCTTTCATAAATCTGCTGGGTTGTTCATATTTCATATTTTTCTCCTGTACAGGTCAATTAAATTTCAGATAATTAAATGCACTTTTTCACTCTTACTTGCCTTCAAAGGCTACTGTACATCACCAATTTATATAAACTCCACTTGCACAGCCTATTTTTAACTTTCCATACTTGAACAAAGTGCCTGGCTGTTGACCTTTGCGGGGTCACACCTGTGCATATTACTGAGTAAAAGCCAATTTGTTGTTCTGATCTGTTATGTGTTCTACACATTCGATTAGACCTACAACCCAAATAATCGAAGTTAATTTTATTTAAAGATACAGAATTATTTTTGCTGGAAGATCAGGGAGGTTTGTGGTAACAAATCAGAAATTTTTGTGGTGACTCACAATTGCTGTGCCTGACAATTTTAGTAGGAAATGTCACAAAATAATAGAATAGTGATTTTTTTAATACTAAAATATATTTCAGAATTGTAGCACCTCCGTATATATGAAAATCTAAACCAGTGAAGCTCTTAATTTAAAAATATTAGACCTCCATAGTTTCACTGGAGTATAACAGATTAAAATTTATCTTTATGCATGTGCTAATGGCACCTAATTATCAGATACCTGCTGATGTTGTTGTCACTCACTGTAAGTGAATGTCTAAATGGATTATATAATATAAAAATATTTTCAGATCATCTATTCATCTATGAATTCATCTCTTTCCACAGGTCTACTTGCTAGATAGAAACAGGCCACAAAATAAAAGCATCTAATTCAATTTCTGCATTTTAATTATATGTCCAATTATAAAATGCATAATTATACAAAGATTAACTTATAGACATATATTTAATTTTTTCATAAGCTATTACRCATCAAGTTATTTAATGAAATGGTGAGGTATGAAGATGGGCAGAACACATAGTCCAACTAAGGCCATAGACTGCAGCACTGCTGTTACTGTCAGTCACAGGTTTAAAATACTCCTGATCACAAGCCTTTCTGTCAGCAACTTTGAATTAAATTCCACAAAGCTCCTAATTAATACAGAAATATACAGTAACCTCCTGGAACTGGAGATTTGTTACTGTACAAGGGACTTGCTAAATCTTTRATTGATTTCTTTTAGAGATGAGCACCTGAAGTAGGAGCTGCAAGTTAGTGTGTGTGTTATTATCACTCACATTATGCTGCCCGCATTAAAATTATTTATTTTGACAGTGTAAAAGCGAAACAAACCAAACAAGCCCTCACGAAACCGGAGGATTTCTTTTTGCTAGATTACTAACAAGAATCCAAGAGCCATCTGCAGAGGGCTGGGGCACCTCTGAATATTGAATGCTTCAATTTCCTCTCTGTTGCTACATCGCAGTGCTCAAGGCCACTCCAGTGCCTGTTTGTCATGCTTGTGAGCACCTGAAATCTGATTTTTCTTGCTCCCCGCGCAGCCTACGCAAACACCGATATAGAAAGATCCATAGTGGGATTGGAAACTTTAGTGAACACGACACTTAATCCGTGCCATGAAATTTGTTTTAGCTATGCTTTCATATACGAGAGSTACTGTTTTAATTTTCCAAGGTGACACATAGTTACTAGAAACCTATCCTTACATATTGAGGCAAACTGGGCTGTAGGCTTCATTTCTGCCAAAAATGGGAGCCTAACGGAGTACCAGTCCTGAARAAAAATTGGGATTGAGACATTATCCGATGTAATATTCCAATTCTGCTTAGTAGTGGACTTGACAGGGATTCACAAARAAGCTCAAACCATGTACCATATGTCATCAAGTAGCCACATAGAAAGGTTTTTTGTTATTTTCCCTCGTCGGTACTGAGATTTCCCTTTTCCTTCCAGGCTCCTGAGCTCTCCCTTTCCCTCCCAGGCCTGTGTGTGGCTCAGCTGCTCTGCTGACATCTGGTTGTGGAACAGCAGCTGTGTGTTTGGGGACCTGCTCGGTGGAAATTGCAGAATTTGCTGTTTTGAGCTGAGTTACTGAAACGTTTGTTTCAATTCTATGTCTTGGGAGTGGCAAAAGGAACAAACACACCGTGCAGAGTTGCTTGTTTCCCACCTCCTCCCTGTGCGTGGCTGGTCCTGTTCAGCAGGGATGGAATAGGATACCCTGTCAGTGTCTTTGGAAGTAAGCTGGTAGCAAACACATATTCTCTGTTCATGACTTCTTAGCTGACATTCACCCCTGTAAATTACTCTGCATTATTTTGATCATTTTCTCAATGTGGAATACACAGGGATGGTCTCTCTGTTCCTGCTCATTTCCACACTGGTCAGTTTTTGTGGTCAGGTAATGGTTGATCCAGAAGTGCACACACAGAAGGGTRTTCCTGTGTGTGTAGATGTTAAATGTTTGTATGCATTGCCAGTTTTATTCAGCATCTGAATCCTAGCAATTTTTTTCCCCCATAAAGCCTTAATGTCGTTTTCAAAGATCCAAACCTTGTTGAAAATCAAATGAATTTGAGAGGTAAGTTCCAGTAATTCCTGACTGTACAGTTTTAGAAGATATTTATTGTCTTTGCCAGTGGCAAAATCAGTCTAGGAACACTGGTACCTACAAGATTTGGTCTGTTTCTGCTGGTACGGACAGGAACTTTCAGCAGATGGAGGTGGTGGGCAACAAGTTCCAGGTCACTGGTGCAGCAATTGCCCAACCTTGTCTTTTAACTGCCTTGATTTTCTGCATTACTTGGACTCTTGAGGTTTCATTTTACTTTGTTTATTTATTTATTTATTTTTTATTTTTTGGCATCTGTTAAACTACTTGTGAAAGAGAAGCAGATCTGGAGGGTAATGGAGTGAAATTATTAGCCTTTTAGAATCAGATRATAATTAAGCCAACATGAGAAGATCACTGACTATAAATAATGCCAGTGGAAATAAATTCACTAATTATTATTTACATTATGGCTAGTTTTGGACCCCTTTGTACTCTTTGAGGCCATAAGATCTTTAAAGTCCATAACGGAAATGAGAATAGGCCTTTTAAATAGTTTTAATTAAGCAGTTTAACCAGCTTAATTAAAGCAGTTCAAGACTGGTGGTGTTTTCCTAATGATAGTGATTTGCTAAGTCATTTTTCCTGTGTATTTTCCGTCCTGGGCCATTTGAGTGAACACACCAAGATGGGGAATAATTTCTGCAGAGAAGAGGATCTGCTCAATTGCGATACACTGGTGACAGCTGGAATGTGCCAATGGATTGTCTCGTGTGATGGAGGACACGGCAGTGTTGTGGCATTTGCTGGAATGCAGAGGCACCCCATAACATACATTTTGTTTCTGTTCCGCCTCATTGCAGAGGCTAAAATAAGCCCTAACATGTTTTATGTGGCAGAAAAGTGGTCTTTGATTTTTCTGCTGCCTCTGGCAGGATTCAGCTCTATTTTGTGCAGTGCAGGAATGGTGTGGGTTGCTGTTGTTGGAGGTTTCTCTGTGGGGCCTGTCTTGATGGCCACTGCTGGTGCTTCAGTGGTCCTGACCTATGCTTGGCTGCTCCAGGGTTGGTGTTTAACACTGGTCTAGATACTGAGCGTTCCAGAGAGTGCCTCTTACATCAGCCACAAACTCTCACTTGTGCTGTTATCTTTCACAGCACCTGTTATTAAAGCCTGTCTTTTCCACTCAGATTTTCTTTGAGCAGTGTGGCAAATAAAAATAATCGGTTGCAGTGGTAACAAAACAACACACAGTAGGACCTTGCTCCCTGTAGCCTGGCTCCTGTTTCCCATGGATATATCTTGAATCAGTTTGTTATACCTCTTACCATGATTCTAAAATTTCTGTCGTGCATTTCTGATGTTCTAACTGTTGTATGTACGTGTATTTGGCATATTCTCAGGCTCCGATCACCGACAGAACCACAGGTTCTGTAAATGTTACTCCTGAAAACTTCAGGGGCTCATAACTTCTTTTTATACTACTGCTGGTGTCTCTGGGAGACATTTATTAGTTAATAAGATCCAGATATCCTGTTTCACTGTCACCTAGTTTGGCATTCACCATCTCAAGTCCCTCTCCATCATTTCATTTGCACAGACACAGTAGTTAAGACTATGCATTTCTCTACTTGTATTATTCTTCTAAGTTACGACTTTCAACAGATTTTCCACCCAGCCAGCCATTTCAGACAGAACTCGGGGAAGTTCTAATAATCATAGAAAATATTGCCGAAAGGGGTCTTGGTGAAATACACATATGCTGTGGAGTTTGCTTTTCTTGCAAAAGCTTGTCATGTCTGTGACATGCAACAACTCAAAAATAATGTTCTGCTTGTCAATTTCCATCATACGTTTGTGTGGTGCATTATTCCTGCCATGTGTGGCACTACCTACATCTCTGCCTTGAAAAGCATCTTTTTAGCCACTTTTCTCATTTTATTTTTCTATGAGTTAATTTCTAATTCTAATCTACTCTCCGAAGTTGTCAACCATAAATTTAACCATCATCCAAACGAGTAATTAAAACCTCTTTGCTAATTCAGACTCAGAATAGACCTGAGAGGTCCTTCTGATAAAAACAGACCCCTGCCTCTGATTGTTTTTATTTTTGGAAATCACTTTTATAAGCATATTTAGTTTCTCCTTTCTCCAGGAATCTTTTTTGCTCTCTGTTGATGTGCATACCCGGATGCCTCTCATCTCATCTGGAATAATAGATCCTGGCTCTGACCAAAAGTATAGGTTTTTCCTGTGAAGTCCTTGCATTTTTCAAGTTTTTCTTATTAATTTGTTCTACAAACTTCCTTTCCAGAGAACCCTAAGATCTTCATTTCGTAAAATCACAGGAAAAATTAGATTGAAAAGGACATTTTGAGCCTTCCATTTTCAAAGCAAGGCTGACTTCCAAGTTAGACTGGACCGCCCAGGGCCTCACTCCAGCAAGTTCTGAGACTCCCCAAGGAGAAGGCTTCCACAGCCTCCCTGGATAACCTGTTCCAGTGCTTAACCATGCTTGTGGTGAGAAGCATTCTTCCTTAAGTATAAGAAAAATAAATATTGTGTTATTGCAACTCATGATTATTGCTGCCTGTGCTTTCCCAGTGTGCCTCTTGGAAAAGCCTGGCTTTGCCATCCACTGTAGCCGTGGTGAGACTGCTGTTGGATTTCCACCTGCTTGGCTTTCTTGTCTCCGTTTTAACCACCCCTCTTCCCACAGCCTGTCCTGGGTGTCCCTCTTACTGTCCCAGTGGCTCTCTGCAGTGATTATTGTTGCTAAAGTCCCATCTTATTTTTGTTTCTAATATAAAGGATTAATTTGATTGAGATTATAGAGCGAAAAGATCCTCCTGCCCTTTATTTTTTACTGTTTTGTAAAGGTGTTATCCTCCCCTCATCTTGCATTTTATCAAGTGATATAGGGTTGGTATTTTAGATAAAAATGAGCTCTGAGAGTTTCTGTTTTCACTACTTCTTTATTTGGAGACTTCACTGCATTTTGTTGCTTTTCATACCGAAGATGTTTATTTCCCTAGGAAAACTGAGCTTCATGGCAGCCATTCAGGATAGAGCACAGCTGTCTGATCTTATCTGGGCCTGACAGATGCCTACCCTTCCCACCAAGCTCCACTCTCTTATTGAAAGTATTACCTGTTTCTGTAATCTTTGCATTTAAAAATGATCTGCATACATATGCTTGGAAAGTAGGGTTTATTTTAATAATGTGAAGGAGAGACAATCAGATGTTAGAGAGAGATGCCATAACAAGTAGAATTACTTTTATCACTTCCTTGTTTCATCACCCATTTCAGTGTAATTGTCTTATTTATATTGGTTTCTCCTTTGGAAGAACACATAGCAATTTCCAAATGTTTAATTAAAACCTCACAACACCACTGTGATGCGAACGTAGTGAATGAACGAGGGAAGATAAGGCCTTTCTAAAGGAACTTGTGTCTTAAGTAATTTTTTACATGAGCATTTTATCTATCACAGGGAACACTTTCTTTGGTGCATCACAGTTTACTTGTGTCGTCAAATCCTTGCAAAGAGGTAGATTTCTTGGCATCACAGGAAATATCCTACGTGGTGGGCTACTGGATATTCTTCTTTATCCAGGCATTCTCCTTCTCCTTCGTCTCCCGAGGAAGCTTGTGCTCATTGCTGTACAGCTTCAAAAGAGGGATGAGTCTTCAACGTTTCTGAAACTCTGTATTATGTTGTAATAGCTAAAGGATTTCACTTGAAATAAGACACTGGGCACGCTGGATATGAATGTCTATTCAAATTTTGAAAATGTTTTTGAAGAAATATGTCCAGAGCAGCCAGTTTAGTTCTTCTCACTGTTAAGTAATGGCTTTTTTCCCCCCTAAGCGTTCATCAAACTCTGTGGTATTTTTTATCCCAATAATAATTTTCTGTTCTTCCCCCACAATCCCCATGCTGATTCTTTAGAAACACTTTTCTTCAACCTTCAAAGAATTCCTGGTGTAAGAGATCTGCCAGATCTTTTGCCTTTGCAGCGTGCTGTCTATTTTAGCTAATTTTATATAAATTCTTTCTCTTCACCTTGTATTATCCACTAGCTCTTACTATTAATCAAGGTGTTAGTACTCTCTTTTTGAAAGCATTATTTAGGCAGCGAATTTAGGTTTTATACACTTTTTGGTGATATTCTCTCAATGTGGTGTCTACAGTCTCACAGTGCAACAGGCCAAAGCACAGAAACAGCAGCGACTGCTCACACTGTGGGCTCTTTGCTTAAGGACTGACTGGTTTGCCCTGATCAAATTCCGTTGGTAAATCCACCTCTTGCTTTCTTCTCCCTCTGTTTTTTCCTCCATCCTTTCCCTCCCTCCTCCTGTATTTGGCACTTAGGATGTTGTACAGGCCCTGAGCAGAGGAACTCCCTTTTCATTTTCCCCGGCTTTCCACCCGTTTTCCTTCTCTCCCACCAATGCACACACATAGTACATTCATACACATGTCAATATCTGAAATCTTGTGTAGACAGATTTGAAAAAGGTAAAGAAAAAGATTAAATACTTGAGATGGCTATAGAAGAGAACMACCACCTTAGTGTTTGCAGTTTATTGTTTAAATTAGTAACAAAAATACTGTTTATTTTAGCAAATATAGTCACATTTTGCAAACAAATACAGATTTTTGTAGGGAAGCAGATTTTCCATGAAAGGAAACTTCTGTTTTGTAGAACAGAAGTGAAAATAGAAGCTAACATATGAAACTACTTTGACTTACATTATGATTAATTCATAAATAACCAAGAACTATGTTCAAATGCTTCTTTAAACTTAAGCAGTAAAATCAAACAACATGATTTATTCACTTTGCTTGATGCTGTTTTTATACAGTGATGTAGCAGGCTGAGTACAATGATTTAYACAAAGTACTATGCTTGGATTATTTTAACAATAATTTAATAGGATCTGAGACCAAATGGTGTATATCTCACTGTTTCTGCTTTATTCATGCATCGTGTAAATTGAATAGCCAAGTGTTTACAGGAAAACAAAGATGGGATTGGCATCAGCCATGCCATGAGCCATGCCTCATCAGCCTACAGAACAGAATGCACTTACAAATAAGTCAAACCCCCAATATCTGCAGCAGAACAAGAGGCTGTTTGGCACCTCTAGAAAAACATCATTCCAATGCCTCCCCATCAAGTAAGGTATTTGCTCTTAGACACCCTCAAAATTTTGACTTACATATTTGTGCCTGGATGAATAATGCTGTTCCATGATTAAAAAAATAGGACTGATGAGACACACAAGCTCATACAGTAAAAACTCAATAAAATACCTAATGAAGATGAGCTCTTTATATGTGCAACCTGAGCCCTCAATTCWTCTGTGTCTTGAGAAATTAAATTCTTTTTCCCTTGATTTATAGAAAACCCATTAGAGAGTAACACCTCAATCCTCTATCTTTTTTTTTTTTTTTTGCTCGTAGGGGTAGAGAAGTTTTACATTATAGATAAATTTATGCCGAGTTAAGGATCTGTCCCCAGTTGTCCTCATTTAAATACATAGGGTTACATATATACAAATGTTCCTCAGAGAAATCACTATTATAATTGCTTTGGATAGATATTATCTGTCTATACCATAAATATTTGGGCCACAGTGCTCTGGGGTCCAATTTCTGCCATGATCAATCAGTGTTACTGAAATGCCTGTATTATTTAGTAATTGAAACCCTGAGAAAATCTTCAAGCCCAGTTGAATTCAACAGTTTATCCTGAGGAAAGAGAGAAGAATTCAGTGTTACACTGAGCCACATTAAACAGGAGAGAAGGCCAAGTTTCAAGGGCCTGCTCTTGTTTTTGTCATTGAAAAGCATTTTGTATAAACCCTGTACAAAACTAGGGAGATTAAATCCCATTTAAGGCGACAACRCCAAATTCCTATAGGATTGTACAAATTATTGGTGAGAGTTTCAAGCCAAGAGTTTTCAGTTCGTACTTTGGTACAAAAGCAAACCTCACATTTTGTCCTTATTTCCTTTAATAACTAAGTATAAAGATACCCTATTAAATTCAAATATGCTTTGTTTGCCAAGAACTACACTAAAACCTCCTAAAATTGTAATAGAATCACAACATTTTGAAAACCTGAAATAAACAGTTTTATTGTCGTTCTTACAAACTTCAAAATTCAGAGCACACTCAATGCAGAATTTTCCTAAAATTGTTTGAAACTGCATTATGTTTTGCCATTTTAGGGTATCRTATGAAATGATACAGCTAAATGAATAAATTACTATTAATTGTCTGTAAAGAAGTCAGAAGCTTTGGTTTAACATGTTCATGAGAATGTAGGGCCTAACTGTAAGGTCAGCTTTAATCATAGAGCAAATAACTTCTTAAAAGACAAACTTTTTCAAATTAATTTTAAAAAAATCCAAGAAGACATGTTTGTAGATCTCTGTACCCACACACAGAGGTCGACACAACACAAAAATTAAAAAGCACTTTGTACAAAGCTGTGAAAAGTTCCAGCTTCACGAATCGGGGCCAAAGCAAACAAAGACCAGAATCTGGCAGCAATTGAAAGTTCCCTATTAAAAAAAGATTGATGATAGAAACTTTCTAAAACCAAAAATTTCTTCTTAATCTGGGAAAATACAGCCTGTAGCTTTTAATAACTGAATAGACTGATGTGATGTGGAATTGCTGGGACTTTGCTTGGGTATTTTTCTGTGTTAGAATTCAAAGGAGGATTTTATTGCAGGTTCTGTTGGTACAGCATTTTTGCCTCGTTCTGCCACAGAAAGGGTGGTCAGGGTGTGTTGGAGAGGTGAGAAGGGAAACTAAAAACATGAAGTTGTGTGAGCAATAACCACGACCTGGCTCTTGCCAAGTTCTTCATAAGGACTGCCAGAATTTGCTTTGCACTTCTGTAGGGGAAGAAGAGAAAATTCTGCACCGAAAGCAAATGAACAACACAGTGCTGCTTCTTCAGCCCTCACGTTTGTCTGGAGCAGCAAGGCTGGCCAGGAGCACGGAACAGATGGCATCAGGGGAGGAAAAAGGAGACAAGTTTTCTTTGCAGCACTTCTCAGAGTGGTACAGCTACCAAGCTTTTAAAGAGTACAAAGTGCCTCCCAAAGTAACAAGTTAAGATTAATTAAAGCCTAATTAATTATAAATAGCTATGAAAAACCTTGCAAAATTAACCTATCTCTATGTTTTTTAGAACCCAGCACTACTGGGGTTTRAGATTTTAGCCTGCTGCTTCACTAATGTCCAAAACTGAAAACATAACATGCTTCTTTGCCTTTTAGAGTTTAGGAAAAAAAGACACAAGTTAATAAACTGAGGGAGGATAAATGACTTCAGTGATGCACAGGCACAATTTGGGAATGACCTGGGAGATGGGTAAAAGCCCTTGGGAAATCCTGCCTACCCCGTGCTTGCCAGGCAGATTTAGGAATATCCCGTGCTATTTAAAGGACTGGCACAAATTGCCCTGTTAATAAGAAAAGAGCATCGCTTACRCTGCACTTCTCCACTTTCCTCTCCTGTCCCGTGCCGATGTGCCGCTGTGCCTGCGCACAGCCAACGCTGCTGCTTTCACTGGAAGTTTTCCGGCTTTCTGTGAACACCTTAAAATAATCTTCCAGCATCGCTGAGACCTCTCARGCATGTCAGCTGTCGGCACCAGCCCCTCTCCCCAAGGACCGGCGTGCGGCTGGAGGAGTGGGCGGCAGCGCTGCGTGCAGCCCGGGCCGGGCTGGAGGCGTCGGGCACGGCGCGTCCGTGACAGCTTCCCCTGACAGGGGACACWGTGTGTTCGGAAGTTCAAGTTTCATCATGCGACACAGGTTTAGGAGGCACCAGGATCAGGGCTTGGCTGCTTAGGTTTAACATTTCTCGCGCTAAAATAGCTGCCGCGCCAGGTGCAGCCGTCTCAACAGCGGCAGCGAATTTCATTTGCAAAACACCCTGAGCAAACCTCTCACAATACGAAACAAAGTGCATAGGCTTAAAAAGTAACTCTTTTAGGACTGTGCTATTTCAATGTAAACATGCAGCATGAGTGAGGCGAAGTTACCCAGAGCAGTGGTACAGCCAGAGCAGGATTGGCGTGACACCCTCAGCCGGTTCAGAGCCCGGTCACGCCTGGACCAGTTGATGGTTTCTCTCTTTCTCGGTGCTGTACGAGGGATAAAAGCACAGGTTAGGAGGCACCAGGGGCGGCACTGAGTCCTTGGTTGGGACAATCCCAAACCTGCGGGGATGCCGATAACCACCCTCCCCACAAGAGAGAGGCGTTCGCAAGCCGGCCCTTACCCGCTGCCGCTGGTCGCTGAGGCAGAAGGTGCAGATGGAGCGCGGCGCGGAGGCGCCCGGCGGCGAGCAGGGCTGCGGGGGCTGAGCGGGCTGCGGGGGCTGCGGGCAGGGCTGCGGACAAGGCTGCGGACAGGGCTGCGGGCAGGGCTGCTCGGCGGCCGCCGCCTCGTCCTGCCGGCGCTGCTGCAGCAGCAGCACGTTGGCCAGGTGCGAGATGTAGCTGGACGCCAAGCGCAGCGTCTCCACCTTGGAGAGGCGGCGGTCGGCCGGCCGKGTGGGGATGAGCCGGCGGAGGGCGCCGAAGGCCGTGTTGACGCTGTGCGTGCGGTCCCGCTCCCGCGCGTTGGCCGCCGCCCGCCGCCCGCCGCCGCCCCGCGCCCGCCGCCGCCGCGCCGCGCCCCGCGCCTGCCCCGCGCCCGCCGCGCCCCCGCCGCCCCGCATCGCGCCCGCCGCCGCCCCGCCGCTCCATCACTTTTATGCGCGGCGGCTGCCGCATCGCCCCTGCTCGCCCCGCGTCCCGCCGGCCGCGCTTGGCTGCCGCTCTCGCCCGGGGGCCGCCGCCGCCGCACCTGTCGCGGCCCCGGGCTCGGCACCGGCTCCGCGGAAACACCCCTCTCCTCCGCCCCCCGCCGCCCGGGGGGGCGCGGGGTCTGCGCCGGCCCCGGGAGCCTCGTCCGCGGCTCCCGCGGGAGCTGTGCTCCGGCATCCACGCTTGTGACCGATCCTTGGCTCCTCTCAGCGTGTACAAACCTCCGCAATATTTTCCCGTTCCGCGTCCCCGTGCGCTGCTCCAACCGTGTGTATGTGTATGTACGTGCGTATGTCACGGAGTCACAGAGTCACAGGCTGGAAAAGACCTCTGAGATCATCTCAGTCCAACCTTTGAYCGGTCACCACCGTGTCAACCCGACCATGGCACTGAGTGACACATCCAGTTGGTTCTTGAACACCTCCAGGGGTGGTGACTCCACCAACTACCTGGGCAACCTGTTCTAGTGCTTGACAACTCTCTGTGTGAAGAAATTCTTCCTGATGCCCAGCCTGAACCTGGAGGCTATGTCCTCTTGTCCTGTCACTGTTGCCTGGGAGAAGAGAGAGGCTGACCCCCACCTGGCTACAACCTCCTTTCAAAAGGTTGTATTTTGGCTGGAGTGTGCTAATAGATCAAACATGGAGATRGATTTCATCACCTTCCCCAGCCAACACTAGACACACATACAAAKCCAATTTCTCATTCTGTTCAGAATAAGTGTCTGCCCCAACCATTTACTTATTAAAAGGTCATCATAAGCACTAATTGATTACACCTCTTTTCTTCATAAAAATTTGACATCCTGTCGGAGCTCAGAGACTCATGAAAGGTCATGGCACAGGTTTTCTCAAATGAATCATCTCTACCTGATTAAGCAGCCTTGACTGACTCGTTTTCTGTGGTCCTGGAAGCTTATTTGTGGTGGTATCTAAATATTAATCCTTCTTCCCAAACTGGGGCTGGATTAGCAGAGTCATATCTCTCTAATCATGGGTGCACACACTAAGGGTAGACAGCTGCTTAGACATGCTTGGCTGGCAGTCATGCCCTCTCAAAATACAGCCAGTACCAACAAGTAGGGCTACATCTCTGCAGGACATTCCTCTGCTGGGATGGCAAGGTGACAGTTTATGTTTGTGGCACTTTCTGTTTGGGCAGAGTTCGTAGGAAAACATGGACAAACAGCTCTATCAGCCAATTGCAGCAGGATCCTGCCTTGGCCTGTTAATGAGCAATACTTCTTTGATGTGATTTTCCTTTACATTACATCAGAGAAAGAGGGAAAAAGACTTTTGATTTCCCATCGGATGATGTTTTCAAGATTTCTGTGATTTCCGCAGCAAAATATCAACGCAATAAAATTAGCTTGAGGTTGAGATATTTAACAGCAAAGGCTGCAGAAGTACAAGGCTGGATGGGCAGGTGTGTGCCATGCCATTGACCCAAAGGAGTTTCTTTGGGGTGTAGAGCAGGATGTGGCCCTTCATCCTCAGATGCTGGGGAAAGCTGTGTTCAAAATCATGCAGTTTTCCCAGAATTTGTGAATGTAACTATATCGTGCTTTCACAGTGTTGGTAGCTGTATATTCTGTCTGCTTAACCTTTTGAAAAGTAAATGATCTAGAAAGTCCTGTAGTTGAATTTCAGTACTTAGAAGTGGTGCTTTTATGCATTCTCCAGGAAAGCTTGCACTGCCCTCCATGCAGGTTTTTCCCTTTTAGTCACATACGAGATTTCTAGAGTGAAATTCCAGTTCAGACGAAGTCAGTGACAAAACCCCCATTGACTTTAATGGAGGCAGGATTTCACCCTTGGTGCGTTCTGGCAGCTGAGCAGTGGAGATAATTGATTGTTTGTCAGACTCACTCATTTGCTTACCAGTGTTTTCCTGTCCTTAGCATCTCCGTTTCTTTGTTGTTTTTTTTTTTTTTAATTACTGAAAGTAAACCAAACCTAAACCAACCCCCTTCAACAGAAAGAAACTTGAGACAAAACTACTAGTGGTACTATCAAAGTCAGAATTTATGGCTCATTGACAAACCAAGAATGAGAAAAGGAATAAGAGATACTCAGGAAGAAAATGATGCTGTGTCTGCAGAGAAAACTGGAATGATTTTCTGTGACATTACAGCAATAGCTAATCTGGGGGTTAAGGACAAAGGAGTGGCTGAATGATTCTTGCTCTGTTTCCAAGACAGTTGGAAATAGGAAGAAATGCAAGAAATGGGATTTTTTTTTKGTCAGATAAGGAGTCTTGTAAAAAGGCCAAAGCGCTGGTGACTTTAATTACTAGGTTATTGATTGGGATAACATTTATGCAAGTGCTAGGGGGAGCATATTCCTCAAGGAAGGTGCAGCAGCACRGCACTGCTGTTATTTTACAATCTGCTGAATCGCTAATAGCGAGCAAGAATGGGGCTGCATGAATGCAAAGCAGAAGAGTGGGCAATATTTTATGTGCAGTGATAAGGTTTTGCCTGAAATTTGCCTTCGTGCTGCACGRAGAAAGTTATCTGATATCCATTGTAAGGAAGCATTCAACACTATTCAAAAGACTGGAAATACRAAGTATCTCACTGATTAGTTGCAGCCTAGTGGCTGGTATTTCTTTAATTTGCCTTTATTTTTTGAAGAGCAGTGTTAATAGGAAATAAAAAAAAAAAGAAGAAGAATTTGGAAAGAAGGCAATTTGGAAAAGATACACCTATGAAAAGAGCAAGTTATTTAGAGGATAACAAAAGAAACAAATCTAAATTAGTAGCACAGAACGTCTCTGGTCACAGCCAAGGAGCCTTCCAAATGTATTTCCATTAAATAGAAAGTATAACAAAAAATTGTTTCACTTGTTAAAAAACCAAAGACATAGAGACAAAAATGTCTTTAAAAAGATGAACTTGAAAGTTTGTGGCCTCATTCTTCACTTGCAGGTCACATTGACTGCAAGAGCTGAAATATGACATTATCTTATAGACAAAATTATTTTTTTTACACAACTGCTCATATTTTTCTGCCTCACACCATGGCACCTCTTGCCACACGCCGTGTTTTTTGAAGGACTACACTCTGTCTTCTCCATCAAAGCAATTAGACATACACATATGTTTTTATTTCCCTATTCAATATTGCTCACACATATGAGAAAATACGCCTGTGTAGTAGGCAGAAGCAGCACAGATCTCATACAGATCTCCAGACCACTGTTGTTAACTGTGTTATTAACCAGGATACTTATGCAGTGCCTCCCTGATAGAGCAGGTTCATGGTATATTTCAATCACATTTGACAGATTCAAGGGAGAGTCCAGATCTAACAAAGAGAAACAAATACAGGATGTTGACTGCTGGAAATGTCCACAGAGCTGAAAATAATATGTTTGAMAAAATGTTACCCATTATGTGTCTGTCTCGGACTTTGGCTGGCTGTGACAAGTCCTTCTGTCCTTCATAAACCTGGATGATGGAGTTGTCATTTTTATTGCAATTTTTAATAAATGTTACTGCTATAAAATACCTGTTGATTAGAGAATCTTTTAAATGGCATTTTACCCTAAACAGGCTCTGCAAGAGAATGATTTCAAGGAGAAAAGATTGAGTAGTAGTCAAAATACGCAATGATACAAGAGAATTTTTTGGAGAAGGAGGACATGCACAGAGCATGTTAAATGAGGAAAGGTTAATCAAGAGGTGGATTTAAGGCTTCATGTGTTAAAATCCTGTCAGGTGGGATGGTGAACCTTCCAGATTGTAATAAATATCCTCTACTGCAGTGCAAGTTCCCAGGTAGGGGAGGAGCAGGACCAGCTCTGCCCTGCACTGCTGGTAGTTGATTAATGTGGGATCTAACAAGTCCCTTCTTGATATTCTAGCCAGCCAGGTTTAGCATGACACTTATCTCTTCACTTGCAATCTCTTCACTTTCAATCTCTGTTCTTCATCTGAATTGATCTGTGCCATGACTCTCTGGTGTGTTAATGAGTTTTCTGTGTGGTGCAGTGCYAGAGGCCTTGTTAAACTCCAGAGACATCCTGCCTACCGCACTTTATTTATACGCCCACTCTGTTACTCTTGACAAAAAGAAGCTGAGTTGTTTATCTTAAGGTTTTGTCAAAAAATTTATCTTACAATAATTTTCTCTGCTTTGGCTGCCCACAGAGGCAAATCCAAATGTATTATTCGCCTGCTATTTCAAAACCATTTAAACTTGCCAAATCTGAGCGGTGTTTTACACGATTCTGCTGATACTCTCGAAGTTGTTATTAACTGCCTCGGAAGGAATTTTTGATTGTGGTTGCATTCAGCAGAATGATGACAAGGCATGTTCTTCCCTCTGTCAGACTGAAGCGATATAAGGACAATATGCCTGCCCAAGGAAACAAAACATTTTGGAGGCAATGTTTCTGCGGAGTCTATTTCGTTCGTTAAAGCTGCCAGAGCCCTCCCTTGCCTGCTGCCTTATTTCAATGCTTCTTCAATCCACTCTAACTGAGCTCGATTGGTCTTTGGGAAGATGTTGTGTAGAACATTCAGCTGTTGTGCGTGGTTTGGGGGCTGAGATCCATCTGGAAGTCCCCGTGTTGGTGAGAGAATAGACCTTAGATGAAGCTGTGGTTGCTCATGTCTCATTATGTAGCTGGCTGGTTGGCTGCTAGGAGGGACTTTCCCACTCTCCTGTACTTTGCCACATAAATCCATTCCTCAAACATACACGGCAGAAGTGTGTTCTGCTTGGTTTTATAGGGAAAAAGGACTGGAAGCACCATCTTAAAAGGTGTAATACTCTTCAAACTCTTATGACAAAGCACCAACAGCTCGTGCTTTCTGTCCACTCCCAGATGCTGTCAGCATGATGGCCAGTCTGTGCAATGTTTTACTGCCCCACATCCCATGCTTTTGCCTTTTCAGAGACTAACAGTTGCTAGGTCTGTTTTGCGATGTCCTCTGATCCAGGCTTACCAGCTTGGATCACTGATGGAAATTCAGCTTCCCTGGAGTTTTCTAGGGCACTGAAAAGTAGTAGAATAGAATGTATAGTGTTAAATAGGCATTGAATTTTCACACAGACCCGTGTTTGCTTGGATTCTTTTTTCTTTTTTTTTTTGTAATAAAGGTGGAATGCTGCAGTAGCAATGCAACCAAATTTGAGTTATAAAARCCACTCAGCTACTGTAATAACAAACAGGAACATGAGATGTAGAATCATCCACTTGTGTGGAACAACTATCTCASACACTTCAAAATGCTTATTGCAGTTTGATTTGTTCCATTTTCCCCTCCCAATCATAGCTAGATCTGCCAAAAAAAAGCTTTTTTCCCCCCCATACTTGTAATTTTACAGTATCCTTTTATGAAGAGCACTATACTGCACAAGATTTTGTAGGTACTTTAAAGAATGTATTTCCAACAATTTCTTTAAAGTGCTTAGAGCTGACAAATCCAAAGATATTCCAAAACACATGAAAGAAATATAATTGATTGTATAATTACTGTAGCTTCTGCAATATCACTGCAATTGAGGTKGTTTGTATGGTTTCTGCTCCTCTTCTCAGCTTCTAGTCTCCTATGAAGATACTCAAAATCTGACATTCTGTAGATACTTCACTTTGTTATTCTTAGTGCTTCAATTCCACACGAGCATTTCTGTTAGCAAAGACATGTGTGATCATGATTCCATGGTTCAAACTAGATTAGACGACAGATTCCACTTCAGTCACTCAGGTTCAGGTCAGAGCTGGCTCCGTTGCCACCAGTTGAGTTAATCTGTCCCTGCACCAGTGTAGGTGGTGGCATAATCAGAACAATAATCAGTTTAAAGCTGCTGTTGGAAATACTACATTGATATTAGAGGATGCATGAAGGTAAATTCCTTTATATTCTCAATTTTTGCCAGAGAAGTTGAAATGGAATGTATGCACATGTGAGTGGGCACAAAACCAAAAAGCTATATCAGTTTCAAATGTGTGTTGTAAAGAAGACAGCCAACTTTTCAGGGCCATGTGATCCTGCATTTTAGAATAAAATTGTCTTATCCCTGCCTTTTTACTCACTTTTGAGGCAGTGGGAGTAGATACTTTTACCTTCAGATAGGGATGTGGAAAGTTTTCTAAAAAGTTCCTTTAGTCAAACACTAATTAAACCTGAAAGTTTTAATGTGATAATTTCACAAGTTGGAAAAAATAAAACCAAAGCAATTATCTACTTAAAAGAGAATTTACTCTAAAATACTGTAATTGAAAAGAGTGTTTTGGAAGCCTAAATCCACAGCTGTTGGTGAAGATGTATTCAGTGGTTCTTTGGAGCTGAACTAATACAATTTAATAAATAATAGGTGAATTATAGCAAACAAACAGTTTACAGTCTGAAAGCTTAAAATAATATTCTGTTATGCCAAACAAACATGGAATGATGCCAGTATTATGCTTTTGGAATGAATTTCTAGCTCYATCAGAGTAGATAGTATCATGTAAAATAAGTTAGACTAAGCTAGTTAGATTAGGGATCTGTGCAGATCATAACTATCTYGTGTATGGCAAGTATAAGAATAAATTATAACTCTTTGTGGCTTTATACCTATAGAATCTTTTTCTTGATTCTGTTGTATGGTAAGTCTTCTACACATATTAGAGATCGTGCACCAAAGACCAAGCTCAGACACAGAAAACTCTCTAAAAGATTATTTGACCTTTCTTTGAGTGCTATGGGGATATCACTTAGAAAAAATAAGTAATTCTCATTAAGATTCCTGCTGACAGTTGGCAGACCAGGTGGTCCTGCAGAACACAAGTGCAGGGTCTCACATCCTGAGTCTTTCAAGATTTTGCGGGTATGAAGTGTCTTGTTGGTGCTCTGAATGAAACCAAACTCTTAGTTTCAACGAGAGCTGTTTGCCTTGTGTTTTCTGAAGATGCCCTGCTGCCTCCCTGAAATGTGCCCAATTTAGTTTCAATCTTACAGCACATTTTGGAGTCTTGTATAACTCTTCTTCTGTGCTTCTTTTTATTTTAAAATACCGGGGTTTCCAAGCTGCCTTGTGGGGTCCCGTTAGGCTGGGATGGCTCACTGCCAGTCCACAGTCCAAGCCAGTGCTCTTCCCCCACAGTGGCTGCTGCTGAATCTTTCTCAGAGATATACTGAGAAAACGCTGCTAAGAAATACTGATTAGTGTCACAGGTTTTCCTTTCTCACTTCAGACTGTTGCTAACCTCTCTCTGCCCAAGCTTTCTGCTCCCCTTTGGGCCAGCACACACTGTCATGGTGTTTCAAACACTGTTCCAGAACTACGGCTTGTGTGTGATCTCAGCTCTCATGGAAAAAAGTGAAAATGCAGATAATATAGTAATGAAAGAAACTTGAGTTCCTGAATTGAGTGTACCTGATGGAGAGATGTCTGCATTCACAAATGCACGGGCACCACAACCCTGCTATGTGCAAAGTAAGCCCTGCATCTTTGTTAAAAAGCTCTCTAGTTAAGTGATTAAAGTTATGGTTTTCCTAAAGCCCTCTCTGAATGGAGATTTTAGAACTTTTTAATCCTTTTGAAATGAATGATATTTAAATTCATGTATTGCTTTTCTCAATTCTCTCTAAATCTCCACTGCAATTATTGATGTTACTTACAGGGGGAGAGAACAGTAAGGCAACATCTGTATTTGTATGGATGGAGTACAATGATTTCTTAGTGTGTCTACTGTCAGTTTTCTTTTTTCCAGCTATACTTGCCTCTTTTTTGGACATTTTGCTCTCTGTAGTAACCCACTGCCAAATCTTATAAAACAACATTTCCTTTTATATCAAGAATACTACCAGAAGCTCGTAAAAAGGAATTCTGTTCCTGTATCTGGCATAAAGAAAATGTGGTTAAAGAAACTGCAGTTTGACATATCCATCAACTGTATTGAAAATTATTCCATACAGGAAATAATGGCTTTCTGCTGAGATCATTAAAATGAAATTCTTGACTTGTCTGGGGATCTTTGAAGGTGTGGAGAGGCAGACTTGCACAGCTCTGTGCCTGTTAGGCATATCTGCATGCTGACCTGCCTTCCAGGCAGACCTGAATAAGTTGCTTGCCTGAAAGGTGCTGTACAAAGGCTCATAACTCACTTTCCAGGCAGACAAGAACAGGTACCTGTCTGGGAGACAGCCCTTTGTTGATAACCTGCCTCCAAGGCAGATCTGTCTAGTTATCTTTTCTCTTTTTGAAGCAGCTCCACACAGAGTTGTGTCCTTAGTGGACTCGCTGCTGCCTGCCTGGGAGGTACTCGTGCTGATCCTCTTCCTTCTAGAAAATCCCGAGCAATTAGTTACTCCAAACATCGTCTCTCCAAAAGGGACATTTAGAATATGAACTTGCAAACGTTTTTAGTTCTGACTGATCGCTGTGTCTGGTATTCTCTATTAACCTCCTGTGTATAAGAACTGTAACAAACATCCCTCTCCCACATTTAGAAAAATAAAGAATCTTGTCAAAAATTTCTGCTAATATAGCACAGAGCTCACACACGCTCGTTTCCGTGGCAGTAATCAGGCTGCCACACTTGCTGAAGGGAAGGAAGGGTGTAGGGAGACTTTTTTTTTCTTAAATTCAAAATTGCTGTTCTGTGTTGTAGGACTAAAGAGAAGGCGGACACTGTATATTTCCATGTTCAATCTTACAAGTGGCATCTAATTATTACGAGACAGGGAATCAGTTCTCAGACACACAACATTGTAAGCGCCACATGCTCATTTTTAATCAAAGAAAGTTTTACTTGAAAAAAARGAGTAATTACTAGTTAGCAATCAAATGCAATTTAGTTTCTTTTCCTTTCTTAGAGAAATTGAGATTGCAAGTCAGGCATTAGACTTGAGAAAAAAGAGTCATATACCTCAAGGCCATAAACCAGCAGCAGTTAAGGCACTTGATAAAGGAAAGACCAGATATTAAGCATTTTTATGTTTGGTGCAATATTGTTGTGTAAGTATATCAGTGTAATTCTGCAGTAGGTTGGTTGCAGTTGGTGTATAGTCACTCTGGCAGGCATGGAATGAGCCCAGAATTAGGCTCTTATTTTAGCTCTGCTTGTGTTTTGTGGAGGAAGCAGGAGCTTTAGTTTAGMTATGTTAGTCCTGGGTACAGTGTGACAAATCCCATGTGTTTGGAAAACATTATGTCAACTGAGGAAGTGCAGCAGTCCATGGTAGGTGCTGCAGTACCTGTTGGTCCTACTCTGTTCCTTCCTGTAGTCTGAACCAGTTCAGTACTGCACTAATATCTGCTGTCATGGACAATTTCTCCCGCTTTCAGCCACCCTAAATCTCTCAACTGGGACATTCTGCATGAAGAGCCCTTAGGGGTGGGGCACTTTGTCCAGCAAAGGTGCGTGGCCACCCTCAGCCAGAATGCAGGAGCACTTTGCTGGAGGGAAACACGTGTCCAGTGCAAGCTGTACCCAGCTTGTGGCTGGCCCAGTAGGATTTGCACTTGCATCACACCCCTGGATGCATGGAATGTGAGATTGCTGCTGCACAATTCTGCACATGGAGTGAGGAATAAGGAGGATWTTCTACCTCTCTTTACAGGCACTCTGGTGCCTCTGTTATCATCGAAGAAACATGATTAAAAAAGACAATCTTGTACTTGGAAAGGAAAGCAGTGAATTTTATATTAGTACTTTAATTCTGATCCAGGCTAGTTTCATAGTATGGAAAGGCTTTTTTCTTCCTCTTCTGCCCAAATTAATTTCATTCATTGGGCATGAGGAATAGAAATTAGGAGCCTGAAGTCATGCTGTGATATCCAGAAACACAGGTATGATCCCCTTKGTTTTTTTCCTCATCTTTCTTTCTCTCAACCTCTTTCACCCCATCTTTATTCCAGCATATTTTGACTAATGATTGTGGCTGAAGAAATTGAAATCTGCTCGTGGGTATTTCTCAAGCAGACTAAGTTTGTCAGCTAAATTATTCATTGTGAAATAGCTCCTCAGAGGCAAGGACTATACTTAGTGTGATGGTGACCGGACTGGACCTTTGGGTACTGCCACGACGGTCGGACGTAGTGTTGACAACATTCACAGTTTCAAAGGAGCACGAATGACAACACAGATCTCTCCATCACACATGGGTGGTGTGGAGCTGAAAAGCAGGACCTGCTCTGGAGAGGAGGGTTGGGTGCTGACAGGGAGAAAATGCCCAGTTACAAATACAAAAATGGCAAGTGCTAAAATTTATTGCAAATGAGTATAACATTTGGGTGTAGGGTATTAATTAAAATACCCACTTCGTGGGACATAACTGTGTCCAATCACAAGCATATAACTAATCAGGGTTAATTTCTTGTTCTTAAAGCAGACTGAGATTCTTGCAAGTCACCAGATGTCCTGGTGCTATGTGTCACTAACTGGGGTAGCTTTTGATCTGCAGGACTGAAGCCATACTTATTACAGTCCATGTTTTACCTTCTGCAAGACCTGGAATTGTTTATAATAAAATGATGTGCTCTTACATATGTATCAGGTGATAATACGTGGCAAGTTACTGGTCCAAATATGTTTAAATAATTTTTGAGAAGTAATTTGAATAGTGCATTTGAAAAATCAAAGTTTATTGAAGAAAATGTACAAACCTCATGCTTTCATCASAGACTTTTTAGGCATTTATAGGAAGAAATTCCTTAGAAAGAAATTCTTCCCTGTGAGGGTGGCGATTCCCTGGCACAGGTTGCCCAGAGAAGCTGAGGCTGCCCCATCCCTGGAATTGTTCAAGGCCATGTTCAAGGACGGGGTTTTGAGCAACCTGGTCTAGTGGAAAGTGTCCCYGCCTATGGCAGGAGGCTGGAACGAGATGATCTTTAAGGTCTTTTCCAGCCCAAACCATTCTATGACTCTGTGATTTTGTTTTTATTGGTGCAGTGCTCTTTTCTAACTCAGCATTTTGGAGTTTGCCAAATGTGTTGCAGAAAAATCCTCTGATGCTCAATCCAYGTGTATTTTGAGAAACATCAAGCACTAAAGAGGAGGCTTTAAAGGATACGGACAGAAGAAAGGAGATACTGAAATCCAGTGACTGTGTTASAGAACTGAATCTAAGTAGACATGGGTAACCAAACCTCTGAACCCTCCAAGCTTTAGTGAATTCAATAAAGACAAACACAGGTCTGAGCTCTCCATAGTTATTAGTTTGAGTTTTGTGATGCTGAAGTCCCTGCCAGGCTTTTGCTGATACTGTCCATGTTCTTCATCTCTATCCTGCATAACAAAATGTCTCCTCATGCAGTGTGCCATGGTCTCCTATGTACAGTAAGAATGATGAGTGCAATTACCAGCTGGGAGTGAAGTGGAAAAACCTCAGCTCATCCTCAGTTCATAACCCTTCACTGGATCGAATCAGACACTCAGGGCATTTTACAAACTCATGCCAGCTTCTTATGCACAGCATTTTTTACACCTTGGTCAAGGTTACTTCGTGGGGTGTGAATACCCATTCTGATGCACTGGGTAGAGAATAAATTGCCTGGAAGTGCTATTTTAGACATGAATGGAGAATATTTACTTCCACCCTTTACTTTGGCCAGAATTTTTCTCAGGCATTATGTTTTCAGGGTGAGCTATGACCTGTTTTTCATTTTCTTCTGGCTGTTTCTCTCAAAAAATGGGTCTATCTCTGTGCTCCTTTCCAAATGAAATCCCACTGCTCATCCTGTTTTTAAATCAAATCAGCATTCCACCCCATCTCCTTTTTGCCACCTGAGAGGTAATAATTTAAATGCTTTGGGAARGAAAAACAGCCACTGAATTTAGTGATGGAGAGAAATGTGTTAGASTAAGCATCAGTCCTATGAAATGCAGAACTTCTGGATTCTGGATTCTTATGGTTTTGTGTCTGCTTTAGAGTTGGGTTATAACTGAGCTCTGATTCATGCTGCAGCTTTTTTCTTGTCTGGGGTGTGAAGTTTATTATCACTGCCTAAGCATTTGTATTGATAAACTGTGTTAGGGACACAGGGCCTTTGAGTCTGCTACTTCTCTGCTGGGTTTGGTTAAACCAGTTCAAAGATCTAAAAACCTGACTGGACTGCTGGACACAGGCACACAAGCAAGGTGCTTGCATTCATTTTTTTTCCCTGAAAATCCATGCAAAAAGCCTAACTCATCTCACTCCGCCCTGAACTGTACACTTTCCATAGGCCCTGTTTGTCCCTGACATCCTTTAAAGCTGGAGCTAAGCTTGCTCTGCCTTTGCTYCATCGATCTGACTGACATGAGTCATCAGTCTGTCTTTTATCCACACAGCCTTTGCCTGTCCTGGGGCCTTGAAACTGCTCCCAGCTTGGTTCTATACCTTAGCAGGGAGCTGGTTTTGGCCTTGCAGCACCTTCTGACTGCTGCATCTTTTCATTAAGAGTGAATCCACCCTGGGACAATGCGTGGGTCCGTTCTTCCTAGCCCCGTGCCTCTTAGCCTCTGCTGGATTTAAGCTCACAAGAAACACACAACACAATAGCAGGCAAACAAATCAAGACATATTTTTCTGCAAAATAATGAAAGTCTTCCCTGCTTCTAACACAGCATGTAAGGAACTTATTTTTCACTTACGTGTGCTGAGTTTGTCTCTCACCATTACAGCATCTCCAAATTACGGGCTCTTTTCTCTTGGTGCATGTCCAGGAGTGCACCTTGCCCAAAGGCAAGATGGCAGCTTCTGCTCACTCTGAGTTTACTTGTAGATTGGAGAGCATGAAAAAAAATGTGCTACCGGCATGGCCAGCAGCTAAATGTCAAAATTTGGCTCTAAGACAATACTACTTAAACTATTTCTCTAAGTAAGTGCTCCTTACACAAGGAGAGATTGAAGGATCAGACTCATAGCATTGTAAAATCACTCTCTTAGGAATATTCAGAATTGCCTAGAACATTTTGAATCTAATTCTCCAAACCCTCAGGCAGCTTTGAATATCTCAGCTCTAATACATTGAAATAACAGACACTGATGAAAAAAAATGAGAGGGTGATACTCTGTTCTACCCCGGCGATTTCCCTCAGGGATGGCCGGATAACTGCGGGCGGTGCTGCCGGCGCTTCGCTCCCGGGCAGGGCTGCACGGGGGTCACCCCTGTGCCCACGGAAGCCCGGGGTCATCCATCTGCCASAAAGCCATGCTCTGCTGTGAAAAGGCAGTTTTTGGTGGCAGGTGTTGYTGCTCCATCAGCAGACAGAGCAGCTTTCCCTGCCCGAGCTGCCTCTGTGCCGCCACTGGTTTCCGCGGCGGGCTGGAAGCCTCCCAGTACAGAGGCAGCCTCGAGGCAACGCAGCGCAGAATTCCATCCCGATCTCTGCATTAGATGGATTTTTAAAGCTCTTTTATCTTACTCGGTTAGATGTGTTTCCTTAGAGAAATTCTTATAGCTTCCAAAGCTGCAGCGACTTGCTTTTCCCGCTGTCTGCGTGCGGAGGAAGACGACGGCCGGGATGCTCTTCATCCTTAGAGCCAGCCGGGCTGTGCGGGCTCCCAGCACGGGCACCACGAGATGGCACTGCGTTCCTGCTCTTCGCAGCAGCCTCAACTTTAGTTTAACCTTGCTCCGAGTTAAGTATTTCATCAGAAGGATTTCTTCTGAGCAAAGATTGTATTTTCCCTCAAAAAACGGAACGGGGAAGATTGTTTTTATTGTCTTTTTTTTTTTTTTTTTTTTTTTTTTTTTAAATATAGAGGCTGTAAAAAAAGCTGGTGGAAACTTCAGGGTTTAAAGGGGCAGCTTGAAGGGATGTTATTCTTAGTGTGTCACCCAGTTCACCACATCAGGACACCCCGCAGCTGCAAATCTTGCAGCTGTGCGAGGGGACCCCTGAAGAAATGTCACGCAAGCATCAGAACCTGGTCACCTGGTTGTATGCCAAATTCACATTTTTGTAACTGTGATGAGTTCTTTTTCTGAGAAATGTTTTTCACCTAACATCTTTTACTGTTTCTTATTTCTTTTCTTTTTCTTTAATTCCAAAATCTCCCAGGGGTACAGTCAAGTCACTGATTGAGAACAGGAATGGGGACGGGGTGGGTAGTGGGGACAACATAAAAGACTGATATTTTTTTCTCTTGTGCTATCAACTGAAGAACACCTTGGAATGTTTGAAATTAGATTATTTTATAAATATTGTATTACAAGACTATAAACACTAAAAAAATCACTTTGCAAATGCTTGTTTGTAAGAATCATGTGTTTAATTCCTTCAGCTGAGAGTCTTTGAGGGCAATACAGGAATAAATTCAGTGCAAGTAGGATAAAGTACCTATGCCATCAGTTTTCTCCAGTAGTTAATATTACATTTAAACTGATAATGATGGAAATAATTTATGAATAAGGTGCTAGCTGAGATATTTGTAATTTAAAAAATTACATTCTAATGTGATCTTTGCTGTCTTATGTGAGCTTACATTATGTGTGGTGCTGTAACAAGAAAAATGAAAGAGGAGAAAAAACTCCTTGAAAACAATTTCTCTAAGGTCGACAGGTAGGTAACAATCTTAATTTACATTGCAGACATTGCTTGGGGCTCAAAAGGGAATAAATACATAGAGACAGCCTCTTCCAATCCTTCCAGTGCTCCACAGCACTGTCGAGAGCTGAGCAGGCTGCGACTCCTGCCCTTCCAGTCATCACCGGTGTAGTTCTCTACACAGATGAGTAGGAAATGCTTCTTTATTTCCAAAATGAATTCCAGTCAGAGGTAGGCTAAAAGCACCATTCATTTAGATTAAAGATCTTGAAACTATCATGTTTGCAACCATTTGTCACAGCTTAAGTAGCAGTGCATAAATGTCGTGCTGTTGGTATACAATTTAATCTCTGCTGACAACAGCTCCATTTCTAAAGTTTCCTCAGCATCTCTTTTTAATGGCTTACATTTCTTATAAACAACCTCTGCTGCTTATGCAGAAATGGGACAGCTCTGTAGGTTGCCAGGCCCGAATGCCCTCCACATGGGGAAAAAATGGYAAAGCATCAAGGGCAGTGGATGTGGGAGCATCAGGGAAAAGGTCTTTGCGTCTGATGGCAAGGGCATCCAGCTCAACGCATGGAGTTCTACTCTGCAGGAGCATTTGAGGCTTTTTTGTTGTTTCAGGTCAGGACAAAYTGGGTGGGTTTTGTTTTGTGATTTTTCTGGTCTACGCCTTGTTCTTGTTCCCTCTGCTGTTACTTCCATTGTCGAAACCAGGGAAAAGGTAACTCATAGGACAAGAATTTGATTTTTTTCTTCATGAKCTTTGCAGTACCTGAAGTGAGCCTACAACGAAACGTGGAGAGAGTCAACTTGCAAGTGCATGTAGTGACAGGACAAGGGRGAATRGCTTTGAACTGAAAGAAAGTACATTTACTCTAGATATTAGTAAAAAAATTCTTTACTGTGAGGGTGGTGAGACACTGGAACAGGTTGCCTGAAGAAGCTGTGGRTGSTCCATCTCTGGAAGCATTCACGGCGAAATTGGATGGATTTCTGAGCAATCAGGTTTAGTGGAAGTGGTGCCTGCAAGGGGGGTTGAACTAGATGATCTTTAAGGTCCTTTCCAACTCAGGCCACTCTATGATTCTATGATATTTGGAATTTTTCTGTTAAGAAAACACAAGCAGTGATTATGATTTTATCAAACACAAATGCTTAACTTCTAGGGGATGTCACTCTTATTGTACTGTTGGCAGAATGTTTATAGCTGCAGGCCTTTACTTGCATTAAAGCATTGGCCCAGAGAGGATAGGTTATAAATCCAAGTGTCTCTTTCCAGGGATAATGTCCTTTATAGACCTTCTATRGATCTTCTGATTCTATCTGTGCTTGAGGCTATGCCCAGCCTGAAGCAGGTGGAGGAAAGGTTGTGAATTATGTGCCGCTAAGAAACTTTGCTGAGCTGTGTCATTTCAACTAGCAGGAGTTTTATGGAAATATATCTTCAGTAGAGAAAATTAAGGTCTTGTTGCATGGAGGACCACATYGATAGTCAGAAACACAAATTGCAGAAGTCTTACTGCTTCACACTGGCAAAAAGAGGTGCAAAAAAGTTATTTACAGTCTGAGCACGTTATGACTAAGCCAAAGGGATGAGAGGGCACAGCTGAGTTGAGGATATCCTGGAGGAGCTGTGGGTCTGTTTCAGTGGGATACTTTTGATAGAGCTGAATGTGGCTCCTAAAGATCAGGGTTAATGTGCTTCTTTCAAAGTCACTGATGAGAGCGGTTCATATCAGTACTTCAGAAAATCTCTCCAGTCAGTGCTGCCAGGCTTTTGTGGTTATCATCCACAGCTTTTGAAATGCCTGCAATTGTTCTGGGTAGGAAAAGAGCAGATGTGCTTTTATATTAAAGTATGACCATTATAACCATGGAACCATTATCACCATTTAAAACCAGAGTGACCATTATATTCACAGATGAAAAGTTTCAGGCATATGGAAACAGAACCAGTCCCAGATGACATATTTAAGCTGTGTCAGTGCTAAAAAACATTATAGTCTCCTGAGTCTGCAGGAGAAGTGCCATCAAGAGTCAAGAGACCAAAGGTCGATTTAGCTGGAAGTTGCTGTGAATAAGTAGCAGCATCAAATTCAGGTAAAGTAACAGGACTGACAGAAAGTACAGGTTGGGGCTGGRGTTTGGTGGTAGGAATTAGGAAGCAGGGACCAGGCAGCAAGAAAGATCAAAGCTATCAGAGATTATTATGTGCAAATACCTTATTCAAAATGCTATGAATTTTAATTTGCAGGGGCAAGTATTACATGAAAGTCTGAAAGATGGAAAGTCAGTGCTACATGCAAATTCAGCTTGCACTCTTCTAAAATGCACCTCATGTCCATCTTGTTGGGTTATAAGCAGCCCATGGTTCGCAGGGGTGCTTTGCACCCTCTCTGGCTCGCTCGGCAGCTCAGTTACTTTGCAGCACYGATTTTCACAGTGTTGCAATGCTTTTGCTGCACCTTTGCTGACATATGACTGGAAATGCTGGACCATCTCAACACCTCTTGTATAAACAGAGTTTTTCTGTTTTCCCTTCTCCTTCATCGTGGATCTTCTTCCCCTGGCACCAAAGTAAGTCCTCTTTGCCYTTTGCCTTTATGCAGCTGACAGCCACATGAGCCCATTTCCCCACCCCAGAATTCTGGGCAAGCTCTCATCCCCTCCTGCTCAGCCCCACCAGTGCTGGGACAAGTCCTCTTCCACCTTTTTTTTTTTCTCTCCAAAACCTTCCCTTTTTTAAATTTGAAACTTTTATTTCTTCAAGGTGACTTCAGATTTAATTTACCAATATGATATATTTGAAGAGCTAATTTAATAATCTTATACGGCATTTTTAAAAATTGCCGCACAAATATATTGTAAGTATGATCACATCTCTCTGAAATGAAAATCAAGACCACTCAATGTCCTTTTGTCAAACTGATTGTATCTAATTAAAAAAGAAAGAAATCCCAGCGATGCAGCTTTTCTTCCCATTAACATGCACCGCACAGGTTAGTACCTAATTTAATACAGAATGTTGTCTTGCTTTGCTCCATTCCTGATGAAACTGCTCTGTTTAGAGGAAGTTAAGGGAAATTCTGAGTTAGCAAAAGAAACAGCAACCCCCACCTTAGTACAAAAAGATATATAATTTGAACATTTATTTCCTTCCTTTACTAAGTGGATCCAACTATGGGAGCAGATGGACTGGCCCTTGGCCTCATACTGCTGCTAGCCTGGCACTCTGATTTCTTGGTAAATAGATAAACATGCCTATAGGATTAAGTGACACATTCACATCAGCACCCAAAGCTTTGATCAATACCACTAATCCATTAAGGATTACAACAAAGCATCTTATGTTTCTGTCCCTTCTTTCTGGATTCAAATGTGAACCAAAAAATAACAGACTAAAATATTTCTAAAATTAAATGAGAAAAAGAAAATTACCGTTTGCACATTTTAAAGATAAAGAACCCTTGTTAGTGCATCTCCTGGCCTGGACAGACTGCCTTTGAAAGCAATTTAAGTGTAACAAAATAATTTTCAAATTAAAACAAGAGCAGCAGGTGTATGAAATGAAAATGTAACAGGGGCAGCCACACAGCCAGATCCAAAATCCCATCTACCTCCTGAATCTGACAACAGTTAATTTGACCAAATGGTAACTGCACCTGAAGGAGAGGGAACAAGAGCTGAAGTAAAGCCAAGGCAAGCACCTGTTGAGAACTTAGCAGAGGATTCAAAGTCCACTGAAGTAAGTGGGAATTCACTTCAACTGCCCAAATCAGGCCTTCATTGCTTTGAATAAATAAGAGTTTATGATTTAGYGTATCCTCTTTCCCAGAGGAAAGGGCCCCTGCAAGAAACTTCAAGAGAGTGACTGAATTACAGGGCAACGGGACTTTGCTGTAATTTATTTAAAGTTATTTTCATGCCTGAGAGTATGCTTGGAGAGTCAGGTTCTGCAGTGACAGAATTGGATAGGATGCCTGCTGACATAATGCTAAGGTGACCCAAGTAAGTGTCCCCTGCTATCTGTGGCCTGTTAAATAGGTTTGAAAACACACCTGACTACAGGAAGAGGTTTGTTTATTGCTTGTGATTCACTCGCCTCTGATTTCCTTCTGTGTTCAAGTTTTTATTTTCCCTCTCTCCTCTGCCATAGTCTTTCTCTCATTATAATTGAAAACTGGTAAGAGAAATGTAACTATCTGTAAACATTCTCCATGAAATAACATTTAAAAATGTGATGCTCGGTGAGGCTTTGAGCCACCTCCTGGCGTTGTCAGATCAAGGTCGTAATGAGYTGGTGCCTTTGCTTACCACAATATATGGGAGCCTAATGGCAGCTGCAATCATTTACTTTTGCTCCCTGGCTCTTTGAGAGTTATTTGCTTGGTTACATGAGGTGTCAACATTAATGCAGATGGGGATGAAACCTGGAGAAATTAACATAAATCGTGTCAACGTGCTGTCTTCTGATGTAGTGCCACTTTCTTTAGAATTTCGTTTTATTGCTATCAATATTTTCCTCTGATCGTCACTGCTGCAACATAATTTCAACACTGAAATTTAATTTCCTCCAAATGTGCTGTCCTGTTCAATCAGCGATGGAGGGTTCATCCAGTCACTCCCTCCTCCCCGCTTTTTCCCACCTCCTGTGCGATTTTGCTGTTTATGGCTCGTTCTCTGGACTTTCACACCCCCAGCATTTGAGAAAGACGGAAAAATGCCATGGCATTTCATTTAGTCGGTGTTAACTCCACTCCCTTGGGTTGTGAGAAAGTGAAAATTACTTTGTAAGATAAGACTTGGCTAACACAGGAGCAAATATCACTAAATGCTGAATCTGAAAATCCAAGTGTAGACAAGGTGTAGACATTAAAGTAATTCCTTTCATGATCTTTAGCCATGTCATTTCATGACCAGTAGCTCTCGAATGCTGCTGTGTGCCTTGGGCTTCTGTTGCTTTCCTTTTCCACTTCTCTGGTGAATGTTTACAACACAGTTGCAAGTTTCTGTGGGAGATAGAATGGCATTTCCGTAGGGTTCCTAAGGAAAGTTGCAGTAGGGTGAATGCCACAGAGGAAGAATAAGATTGATGTCTTTGCTTAAAGTTTGCATTTAAATGTAGTTTCTGAGTGGAATTGTGTATCCTGGAGAAAGAGGGAGAAGATAGAGTGGGCAATAAAGTTCACAGTTTCCAGCTATAGGGTTAGGAGGGATGGAAATAGTCCTGGGCTGAATGCAGGGGCCATACAATTACTGAGATTTGCTTTTGACCCTTTTGTGGGAGCAGGTCTTCTCTTTCTGCCCAGTACTTCCATTCCTCTATCTCAGAACTATTTTATATGATTATAGCCTCTGTCTGGCTCTGTGGAGTGAGTTCCATCATGTGAAGTGAAATATGTCAGAGGGAGATAGGGGAACAGAGAAGAAGGACAAAAACAGGCAAGAAAAGCAAAATAAGGAGCTGAAAAAGAGCACTTCAGAGCTACTTGAACAGAGTGGTCATATTTATATCCATGACTTGCAGCTGCAGAGTTTTAATAGCAGCAGCAGGGCTGTCTTGCTGAGAAAGAGCAGGAGGAGGCAAGAAGACCCTGGCGTGGAACAAGGCTGGAGCATTGTAACCTGGTGGAGAGAGGAGCAGGCAGCTGCCACAGGCTGCTGGAGGTGACTGAGAGCCAAGGGCCGGGGCAGCTGTGACAAGGTACCTGAGGGAGCAGTGGACATCAAGGTTAAATCACATCTCCCCAGAGGCTGAAGGTGATGCCAAGCAGTAACAGTATTGCCTCGGGCTCTGCTATTTTAACTCCATTTGTCTGAGGGCTGTATACCTTTTGACAAAATAAATCATACTTTGTTTTGAAGAATTTGTTTTCTGCATCACAGCCTTTTAGTAGGGCTTCTTGTCTTCCACAAGAAAAAACTCTGTTGGAGGGAAGGCTGGCAGGCTGCAGCAGCAATTACCAGCCAAGGGGATATGATTTACAGACCCACATCACAGAGGTCCTGGGAGCCGATGTCAAACACAAACCACTTCAGGGAGGTGCCTGAGAGATGCAGGCAAGGGTCTGTTTGAGAGTCTGAAAAGGGCAGGTACCTGCTACTACAAACACTGGAGTTTCCTTCTCCTGTTGGTACCCAGCAGAACAGGCAAGATTCATCTGTATTCCCATTAATCTGTATTATCATGAGCAAACCAATCGCCCAAGCAACTCCAGAAAGATGATTTGGGCACCTAAACTGGAACACAGGGAGAGCTGCAGCTTTCTCTTCAAGAAATCCCATGCTCAGATTTCTATCTGAGCAAACCTATCTGCAAGATGATGAAATCCATTTGGATTCTGTGCCTTGAAGGGCAGCTGCTGTGTATTCTTCAGCTGGACATACTCTGCAGACTTTGTGTCTGGTAGGACATGCTCAGACAAATGTTACCCACCAAGGGAACAGCACACATTTTGTACAGGTTTTTAATCCTGAAAGATAGATTCTGTACTTTCTAGGAGAAGTGACAACAGCTCTGATTATTTCTGAGCGATAATGATACTTAGACCACTGTTTGCTGATAGAACAGAAATAACCAAGAAAGTGGAGATGGTGAATAATATATTTTGTTGCCTCTCTTACTCTTTTGCCTATGTGGGTAGGTGACTTTAACATCCTGGGTCTGAGAATTTCCCTGCCTGGAGTGACTCATTACAAGGGCGGTCATCATGCTCCCTCCAGACAGATTTTCTTCTATATCAATTTAGCACACCTTTAATTACAATAAGGAACCCTTTAAATTTCATCTGTGTTGTAGGGGATTTCCTTCATTCTACTCTGAATTGCACCCAGTATCATTAAATTAGTCCAATTTACATACAACTGACCTTGCCCAAACCAATACTGACATTAAGGGTGAAAAAAAAAGCTAAGAGTACAAAGTCAAGTAAGTCAAGTACTTAGAAGTCCCAGGATCAAAGTCACCTATGAAACTTTAAATCACCCCTTTYCTAGTTCCAGATAAGCTTTGCTTTGCTCAGCATACAGAGTTCCTACTGAATAAGTAGTGGGTCAGTGTTTCTTCTAATCCTCTTTCTTTGGTTTTTTTACCAAGTGCTAGTGAAACCTTTCATCAACAAATTAATTAGACAGTCTTCTAGTACTTTTGCATCGTGCTTTGTGTTGTAGCTTGATGATCTGCAACTTTTTATAAATGAATTAACACGACCTCYGTGTAAGGCTGGGTAGTGTTGGCTCCTGTGTGAATACGACCCAGGACACAGACTAAAAGTGAGTGTTAATACTCACTGTAAATCCAGTTTGAAATGACTCATATTTAGTTTYTGCGAAGTAATGTGTCTTCTGTAGCATGCTATACGTTCAAACTGCATTTTCTGCTGGTCTCAGTTACAGAGGTGAGTGTTTGCTTGTCTGCAAATCAAACCCCAGGTGTCTATGCTTGAATTCACAACCTTATGTTCTGAAAGAGGTGGAACTCCTGTCTTTAAAAATTAATATAGTCATGTACRCAGAAGTTGTACAGAAGCTGTATGTCTATGGGAGCTAAAGAAATGTCCAAGTGCATTTCTCATTTTGCCATTTTTATTTTTGGAGAATTTGATTTTTACAAGCCTAATTTCTTTTTTTTTTTTGCCATAATGTCTTGTAATGGAGTTCTCAAAGGTATTTATACATATGTGTGCATAGTATATGCTAAATGTATATATTAAAATTATTTGTATACATACATTTAAACCACATATATGTACAAATCCACTCCTTTGCATACCAACTCAGACTGGTTTTGACCCTTTTCCCCTTGGGCAGGGTGGAAGCACTAATTGTAGAGAAGAGGTGAACTGGCTGCTTTCCGTCCTACTGCGCGATGGTCGTTGACAGGAGAATTTGTCTTCTCCAAGGACCAGCTGCATGGAAGAACACACCGAGTCCTGACTGCGCTGGGATTGCTCAGGGCTCGCTCGAGCATGGGCAAAAGGCTCTGCAGGCAAAGTCCACTCAGACTGCAGGAGCTGGGAGGATATGAGGCATTGAGCTGAGAAATTAGCTGTGAAATTCTAGCGGGTTCCTAACAGACCAAATATTTTCAGCGACTGAAAATGCGGCCAGATTTGAACGGTTTGATGATATGGCAGCGGGATTTTCCTTCTGTGAGATTTGTCCCTCTGCTAAAAACTCAGGCCTCTGCTTCYGAGCAGGAAAGTATTAGATAAGACTGTCCCAAATGTTAACATGCAAAAAAGCACRTTTTCACCAGACCTCTTTCCAATAAAGCAGCTCATGCTGCTTTTCTCAAGACGAAAAAAAATCCAGATCCAAAACTAAATGTCCTATTTGGAAATTTTCAGTTGTTACTCTGAGAGAGATTTAATTGCAAGGAAAAACTGGTCGTTGAATAGAAAATCCTAAATATGCTTAGCTACAGGCATCAATAATTATGAAGCCAATGTAAAGACCTTCCTCTGGGTCAGACAGAAATTTTTAGGTCACATTTGAATACTCCAGTAACATACAAAAACTGCAAATGTGCCAGATTTCCTCCTACTTTTTTTCAGCAAAAAACCCCTTCCAGTTATCTGCCCTGTAAGGCTTCTGAGAGATTCCATTTCCTCTTGAATTTAGCTTGGATTAAAGCTTCATAGCACAGCAATGGATCGTGCCAGGAGACAGCCTGGAGTTCTTACTGGTGTGCTGGACTTCCAACAGTGCATCCATAATTCTGCTGGCCTCAGGCTGGTCAGGCCACCATTTCCCTCTTTAGCTTTTCCAAACATTTACTAAACATGGAGGAGTTGAAGCTTGACCTTTTCTTTGCCTTTTTTTCTCTGATCTTGCTCAACTCTTCCCCAGCCAACCAAAATCTGCTTCCTTTGTAAGTGGTACTTCAGATGATTTGCTTTCGTGGCATACCTACATCTCCAGAGAAAAATATAAATTGACATTAATYAATTAATTAGCTTTGCATTCTCCCCTTATGTCACTCTTTTGGTATTTCCTCCCTTTTAATTGGGAATGTGGTATCAAGGGCTAATCCTRTAAGTCTTGCATTTCCCACTTCTCTTTTATTTCAGGGGCTGTATAGCACTTGCAGGACCTTGACTCRGGTCTGGATTCGGTCATTGGATTATTGAATATTCTTCRAAAGATAACTGTGAAAATCTCATTRCTTCARACTCTTATGAATGAGACATTAGGAAATACACCACATGAAGCAWTTGAACATTATTATTTAAATGGCCTAGAGATAGATCCTCTTTTTCTTTAATAGCATCTTTGACCTCCCCTCTTCCYGTAGTCAAGCCACCCAAAAATTACATTTTGTAGCATACGTTTGTACATGGAGGTGTCATTTGGTTATTTTTTTTCCAAGTGAAAACTACTTTCCTCTTTTTTTGCCCTACCAGCGAATGGAAAATTGAGCTTCAAGGAATGTAATGTGCAAACTTCACTGTTACATCCTGCAGAATTGAGATTGCTTAATGGAACCAGAAAAGAAAGATTTTTTTTATTATGATCAAACTTAAGCAATTTTAGATAGTCTTTTGTGGTCTACTGAATGCAGGGAACTAAATCCAGAGTGAATGCCAGAAGCAACAATTACAGTCCTTTTTTTCCTAATTGAATTCTTTGATGATTTTCCCAATTGACTTCAGAAGCCAAAGTACTCAGTCTCCAAAATTCAGATACTTGGGAYATTAAAATTATGAACTTGTAGGAATATTACAAGTATATTTACGATACTCATGCCAGCTGAATAGCGTGACATGTTATATCGTTGATTTTCTTCCCTTAGAAAAATAAGGAGGCAGTAGAGCTGGGATTTTAAATTTTATTCCTGCTTTTTTTCACCATCAAACAGGTAAACAGTAATCAAAATTATAAACACTATCCTTAGAGGAAAGAATGGCAAATTTCTATAATTTTGATGGATTTTTGAAAAATTATTTGTGAATGAAAAATTACCTACTGCACTGGAAAATATTTCTGCAAGCTTACCCATTCTGAGTGTTTCCACCCTCACTCAGTAAAAAACAATGAGCTCATAGAAAGATACAGTGGGAAAATTTTTTAAAACTAGATGATTGCTGCTCGGCAACAAACAGAAAATGAAACTTCAGTAGCTCATGGAAAGAGATTTGAGGGAGMAGTGCTGTGTGTGTAGCATCACTGGCTGGTGCTTTTCAGCTGATTTGTGATGGGAGACTGCAGGGTGCAAACACCCAGGTCTCATATAAATGTGCTSTGTGCTACCAGAATAAAGCAGATTTTGAGTGAAGCCAACCAACCTGCCTGCTGTCCTGGATACAGGAACGTGGGGTGTCTGGGGCCGGGAGGAGGAAACAGCCGAGACACTGCATTTGCTTGGTAGCTTTAATTAGCCATTCTCCTCTCTCTGTTCTCAGGCAGGATTCTCATCCTTCAAACACATTTTAAAAATTCATAATGTTTACTGCTTGTTCTCATTGCAAGCCATTTTATTTTATTTTTTTTTTTTGCTTAAATTTTTATAGTCTTGATGGAAAAAAAGAAAGATGTTCTGTCTTAAATCTCTTTCTGCTTGGTCTTTCTTGGTCCAAGTTTCTTGGTCATTTGTTATATATGACATAGAAAGTCACATATCCTTTGTAACATTTTCCTTCTTTCATTCCTTTGGAACATCTTTATGCCTCAAAGAGTTTGATTCTTTATTTCTTCTTAAAGAATCTCAGCCTTATGTCTCTACTAAATCACTAGGCTACTCAATTTACTGAATAACTTGCCTTCYCTGTGTTATGCCTTCCTTATTTCTGTACATCATTTGTATAAAAATGTGGCAGTTCATATTTGTTAACATGAAAAAATAAGGATTCTTCTGCTAAAATTCATTTAAAGAGGGAAATTGTGCAACATATCCTGAAATTTTTCTTTCACGTTTCAAAAATCTGTCTATATTTTTTATGAAATAACACTGGGATTTGTGCTTTTAGCCCACTGTTCCCTGGAGCTGAAGGGGTTTGATGTAGAATTTTCTCTAATATTTTTTGTTGCARTTCCACATTAGCTGTTGTTGCTCGTTGACTTCTACCCGACTTGTTTCAGCTCCTGAGAGTTAGGTAATGATAGTTAAAATTCCTTATCTGCTTTGCTTGATTTTCTGGGCAGATCGTGTTGCAGAAAGTGTGCGAGGTGAGTGGGAGTGATGTGTATTTTCACAGCTTCGTGACAGATGATCTTTGTGTTCCTGAGCTCTTCTTTCCATTCCATTATTTCGAGGCACAACAAACCTGTTGTTCCTTCAGTCCTCAAGAACCACAGACCCAGGCTGGGGACGAGCCTGCCCTGGGCTGGGTGCTGTGCGAGCCTGTACCAGGAATTAGTCCTTTTAGGGTGAAAACTCCACGACATCAACAAATCAGATGTAGAAGAGGCTGTATTTAACGAAATATTGTCATCCTTTTTTTTTATGAATGAGAGGAACTGAAGCATTCAGACAAGTGAGTCACTTGCCCAAGGTCAGAAAGGAAACTGGAGCTGGTGCCGCATCTCCCCAGCTGCAGTTTCAGCGACTTAAATGCTTGCTCATCCTTCATGGGAGTTCTCAAGCGTGGTTCTTGGGTGCTTCAGGCACTTTTCTTAAATAAGACCTTTGTGGAATATTTAGTTTTTGGTGTTTTTTCCCCCCAGTTTGTTTTGGAGAAGTAAATAGACAGTAAAATTAAAGAAAGAAGATGCAATGAAAATGATTTTCCATAAAAYGAGAGTGTGATAGAAGCAGATGGAATTATAAAAACATTCTGGSTCTGATTGCATGATAATCTATAGCCTCTCCCTTTAAGAATTTTACAAGATTGAGAAGGTAAAGCATAGAAAAAAGAATATCAACATTTGCAGTTAGAAAGGGCTGATTTTTTAGCTAATTTCAGAAGAAATACTTTACAGGGGTAGACCCAATTTAGCAAAAGAAGAATATCTGATTATCTGCTTTCCAAATGGACTTCTACTTCCCAAAGCTTCTCTTTTCCTGATCACATGATACTGATGAGATAGCAAGGCAGGACCTTTTCTGTTGTAACATTTCCATGCCAGTGTATGGTGTGAACCTTCTCTATCTTCCCCCACCCATTTTCTTATTTTTTAATCCTTTTTTTCTTTAAATATTGTAAAAGAGCAGCCCGTTGGAATTTTAAGATTTCAGACCATAATGTGCTATTATGGGTTATTTGGTCAAGGGATGCAATGCATATGTCGTACAGGAGTAGCAATGCAGTTTTARTACAATGTAAGCATTTATCCTTACAATTGACTATCAGTAAATTCATCACCAAATGGGCTATTAACTGATTATTTTTCCAGGTTAATATTATTGATTTCCAATACACAAGATCATAGTTGGAAACATCAGTGTTTGTGGATAGGCAGAGTAAGATCCAGCTGTGTTCCAGGGATACATCCACTACAGCTGATGTATCCCTGCAGCATGTGAGGGGTGGGACACTTCCTAACTGAGCTTCTTAATTGTTCCTGGAAGTTTGTTAAATCTTGTAATTTTATATGTTYGTGGGGGCTGTCTGAAAAGGAGGTGCTGACAATGCAGAATAAACAGTGCAGAAGAGCAGATAACGTGTGTGGAGAGGATAATGATCATTCCTTGTGTTTCACTAATGATTGGGACCGACAAAAGTAAGGATAGCCTTGCTGATGGTCTGATCCCTGCGAATAAAGAAGCCTGTGCTGATTTCCAGAAGACTTGTCGAGTCTTGAGCCAGGAAAGCAAACTATTTCTTGCATTAAATCTCCTAATCATGAGCAGAACTACAACAACCTGTGAACTGCTCCCAGTGAGGAGGCCCTTTGCTCCCAGCCGGTGTGGCAGGAGTCCAGGAGTTATCCTGTGGGATTGGGGTGTGTGTGACCACGCTAGAGGTGCCCTCTTTTAGCCATCCCAGCTTCATCCAGGATTCCGTGTTAGTAACAACTCAGTCTAGAAACTGCTTCTTTTGATGTTGTTTATTTTTTCCCTCTTTCCCAATTAGTTTGTAAATTGAAGTCTCTCATTGCTGCTAATGTGCTCATTTCAACGTTTTCATTTCTCTTATCATTTCTGCAGATTTTGAGGGAATCAGGCAGTTTATAGGAATTCACATCAGCAACGTGATCTACTTTTTCATCCCATAAATTCAGTCTTAAAACAATTTACSTCTCTAAAAGTTATTTAAAAGTGTATCTGAGGTAGGTGCTTAATTCCGCTTCAGCTACATTCAGTAAACAGCTATTTATGCAAATTCAGTTACCCTTAGAGTTCAAACATTCAATTAACTACAAGATTGATATGTGAAATATTCACTTGCATAATCAGTGGATTTCAAAACTCCTTACAGAGAAGGCTGTAACATATTTCCTGTTTATATATATGGGAAAGTGAGGGCTGCAGGAGTGAGGTGATTTACTGACTAAATCAACCTGTGAACCACTGGCAGGACTGGGAGCAGACTGAGCCTTGCCAAACCCCCTCTGTTGCTCTGATAGTGACAACAAGCTCATTTCAGCTGCTGTTACCTTAAAGAATTACTTATGCAATGCTAGGAATCCTTCAGACAATTCTATGTAATGAATATAATCCATATATAATATTCAATGTTATATATGTAATGATTATTTGAGAATTACTCATGCACATGTTATGAAATTGTATATATCACATGAGTTATAAATAAGGATATTTTTTGAAAATAGGATATGAGGATTTTTATGCATTTACTCTAATAATTTATGTAATTTGCTTTTATTTGTTCAAAATCTTTAAAATAATTTCTTGAGGGTCTACATCCCTTGTARGGACAATAATATTTTAAAATAAGAGTTCTTTATCTGAAAACTCTTGGCAGAGTCAGGGGACTTCATTAGCTTGTGGAGCTAGTTTAGGTGTCAGAGGAATGGTGTCAAACTGCAACTTCCACTGAATTATAGAGAACTTGTAAGTGTGGTATAAATGAAATTAGAACTGAGTGAGAAAATATGGCTTCATCATAAATCAAGTGATATTTCAGGTGAAACAAAAAATACGTGTACAGGCAGAATTTTGTAATTGAGTCACATTCAGAAATATTAAAAAGCTTCAAAGTGAATAATCGTTTCCTCTGGTGAGCTCCTTTCCAGCATTAAAGAACATGTGTAATATTGATGCATTACCCCAGTCACCTGGAATACTCCTTATTGCTGGAGTAAACAAAGTCACTTTAATATTTTTGAAGGTTTCTCTACATTATAAGGAGCATCATGGGAGCTTATTAAGTTCATTAGAATACTGAAGAAATGTTAACAGCAGTTCTAAGTGCTTCTTTACTCCAAAACAAGGGGTTTTTATTTGGAGAGGAAAAATGCGGGCAGCGAGCATTGGAAAGAGACTCACGCTGGATGAAATGAGGAGAAAAAAATGTAGCCACTATTGCTGTTAGCAGTTGTGGAATCTTTTGGGAAGCTTTTGAGTTTAGGGAAACTGTGTGTTTTCACTCTTAAAGCTTCATATTTTTTTTTGCATCCTATGAAGGAATATCTAGCAAGAGAGAAAACAGTAAAATAAAGTTTTAGGAACAAGATGCAGCTTTGAAATAGCTCAGCAGAGAGATGGTTGGGGTGTCTGGGGCAGCTGTTGATCTGACAAGCTGTATTATATACAAACAAAATAGATACCTTAAAAAACTCTGCATCACTCCTCCACTGAGAGTTCTGCCTGCAGCTGAGGCTCCAGACAATGAGAATGCAAAAAGTTTTACAGGTGCAGAGAACCATCTGATTTTGTTCAGCACTGGGATCCGAGATGAAAGCCTGACCATGTGGATGCACAAGAAAGCGTTCAGATAAGAGAAAGGACCTCCTGGAATCAGCCTGGATGTGAGAAGCAAGGATAAGGYTTGAGTCAAAGATGATGCACATGTGCTGGGCATGTGAGGATACTGCTTGTATCTATATTGGATGTAAGGCTCCTCTGGGACTGAACTGAAAACTTCCTGGCCTTTGGCTGACTTCTTGGAGTGTGGAGGATGCCAGAAAGAGAGTGCCTGGGTAGATCTGTCTAAGCCGAGAAGCAGTTCTGTGAAGCCTTAGCCTGAAGGCAATAACAGAGTTTGTGGTTTTGATGGCATTATCCAAATAAATAGTGAGGTAGGAACAAAAAGGGTGAAAATAGATGCAACTCTGTGGAACCACCCAGGAAGTTGGAAGAGAAGGGTAGAAAAGTTCATTAAAAAAATAAAGAAGGAGAAGGAATGAGAACTAGGAGGTGCCARGGTCACAAGAGAGTCAAAGGAAGACAAGAATTCAAATGACAGGCTGACTGCAGGACAGAGACATTCACAAATGAAAAATGGAAGCTGATTAAAGTTTTTAGGTTATATTAAGGCTAAGTTAATGCAGTTAAAAGCTAGATTGAACTGGGTGTAGTTTGAGACAGGAAATGAACAACTCTAATCACCTGTTTTAGACAAGAAGTTCAACAAACTTAGAAAGATGATCAGCTGAGAAGCAATGGGATGACTGAAAGTGAAACTCTCACAGGTTTGTACAGGGAGACACGACTGCTCCATAGCAATGGCCAAAGGAAAAGGGGAGAGAAGGAAGTGCAGGCAGTGGGAGGGAGACCAAAAGCTGGGATGGGCAAGCAGATGACTTAGAAGAGAAGATTAACAGAGAAACTCATGCACCTCTGGCATGGAAAAACGAGAGGCTTGAGCCTGGCTCTGCAAAGTGAAATATGGAGCCAACAGAGCTGCAAGAATCCCTCCTTCACTGAGTTCCTTCTGTCTGCTAAGGGACATTTAAAAATTCTTCATTTTATAGGGAGGCCCAAAGGTGAGAACTATGGATAAACAAAGAAGGATCAGTGTAATACAGTGAATATAGAGTGGTAACGATAGTAGAACACTCTAGCAGGAGCAGTATAGGAACAGACCAGGTGAGACAGAGGTTGGTTGGTTCACGAAGAAACTTATGCATCGTGGTCACCTAAAGCAACAGAAGGTAGGATCTGACCCTCTGATACTTTCTTTAGTTCATTCTCAATTTCTGAACTGGTGTTGTGACTCTTAATTGTGGAACCCAGAAGTGGCTGGGCTCAGAGCCCTCCCAACCACCCGTTTTCTCTTTGGGCACCCAGTATTTCCAGTCCTTGCAAGGGATTTCCAAGTAGCTAATTACATTGGATTTCTTTCTTTTCCTTTTATTTTGTTTGCTTGGAGGTTTTTTTGGCTTTGTGCCTGTTGCAAGGAGATATGAAGCAGACTAAGATGTGCCCTGTTGTGCCTAACTAGAAAGGAAATCTTTCTCATCCAGTCATCCTTATGTAAGTGTTTTGAGTCCTTGTCGAAATGATGTATTCCCAAACGGCACCGGTGCTAATGTGGATATTGAATTATGAATAGATTTTTATGACACATATTTCAGAGTTTCGAAGATCACCAGGGAAAAAATTTCTACTGACTGCAATTTGATGAAAAGCACACAAAGCCCAAAATAGCTGTTGATTTCAGATGCTGTTGCAGTTACAGGTRTTAGAAAAAAACAGACAGGTACAGCAATATTTTTCCTTCTTTTCATGTGTATATTCTAGTTCCACTGTGAGATTTAAACAGCAGTGATTGACCCTGAAAATAAATAGTTTTCAGAATTAAAAAAAAAAATCCTTTGGAAACCTCTAATATGATCATTGATTTTGGCTGACTGTAGGAGAAGTTTTGGAGCAGTTCTGACAGTAGATTTACAAGTCTGTGATGCAGAGTTTAAACAAAGCCCTATTGATGGTGCAGAGGCTTTTATTTCTTTGTCTGCAAAATGGCACAGAACAAATTGAAGGGTGCCTTCAGAGTAAGACATTTTGCTCTTTGATTTCAGCTTTGATTCTCTTCAAACGTGCAGCATTAGCACCTTTATTTAGATGTTCTCAGTATGAACAGAAAATAGGTGAATTCAGAGGGGTCTTATGAAAGAAGGCAGTGCATATGGGAGAAGGATGTTTTCATTATTTATTCTCAGTTTGGCTTCCTGAACATTGAAATGCTAGTGTTCTTAAAAGACATGTTTTTCTAGTTGAAACCGGTGTAAAAATGACATGATGTAGTAATTACTGACAGAACACAGTCTTGGGATGTATCAATGGAAGTTTCTGTTAGTAAAAGGCAGTAAGTTTTCTGGGTGCACTTGTTCTTTATTGTTTCCTTGCCTTCAGTTTTCTTATCTGTAAAACAGGGATCCCATACATTAAAAGTTTTTTGGGATTCTTGAGTAATGTGCTATAAAAAATGCACATTTTTATATTTATCTTTCAATTATGTGCTTAAAATTCCTTAAAACAGTCATAAAGAGAACGATTTTAATTTCCCTTTGACTTTTAATTAAAAGCAAAATAGTAATTCAAAAGATGGCAGTGTATGTGGTCAGCTGAGATCCCTCTCTAGTCTGCATAATTCTCTCCTAGAACAGCTGAGTCAACCATTTATAAAAGTCTTTAAAGTTCTTGGTAATAAGCCAGGAAGTCAGTCTTCAGAAAGGTCAAGAAGACCAAAACATGATCTTTCTCTGAGTAGTTTCTGCTCTTGATAAATCTCTTTTCATTTGTAATTTATTGTTTGCACTCTTTGTGCCTCCACAGTGCCAAGGCTTCTCACGTGCTCAGGATAAGTTGGTTTTTCTTGCTGTGCACAGATGTAAGAAATCAGCAGAATCCATGTGGTGCCTCCACTCTCTGCTGTATAGAACAGTGCTTGTCCTTGCCATACTTTTTTATTTGATTTCATATTTACCTAACACACTGACAGCACATAACAAATAACAGCCAAATAATACCTGTGGAGGTATTATTTTTTATTAGTATAAATAAATACATTCAATCAGGCATAATAGTTTCATTTATTGGAGAGACTAAGATTTATTGCTTTATTTTTTGGTCATTTAAGTAAATAAATAATATTCTGTGTGGCTCATAATTTTCTATGAATCATTTCTTTATTTTCTTTCATTCTAGCAATTCATAAACACATTAAGTACAATTCCATATTTAAATAACATTAAAATGGTGGCACAAGTTAAAGCCACAACAGCGTAAAAAAAAGTACAGGCTGCCAAGATAAATGTGAATGTCCTAATTCTGATTATTTATGTTGCAGTCTAAATGCTGAACATATTTCTGTAATGAATATGTTTGTAGATTTCCAGAGGGATTTCAATTTTTTCAAATACAAATTTACTGTGGAAAAGAAAATATACGATGACTGTAATTTGCTTGCTCCTCTGCTGACACAAACAGCTACACAAACTTTGAAAGTGTGTTATTTTATCAGAACACATTTAAGCAACGAAGCACAATGGGTGGTGTTGTTACGGTAAGATAATCACCCCCCGAGGTGTACTGAGGCACAGTGTGGCTGATTGCCTCTAATCCTATTGGGATGTAATTATTTCATGGTAACGATATTCTTGGAAGTGCCTTATTGGTGTTATCAAATTTCTTTTAGCTTTATATCTAAACACATTAAACAATGACTTTGTCAACTTCGAGGTCCATTGAGATTAAACTATSTTTTCACACCGTTTAATTGGCAGTTGAAATATTTTTTTTCAAGTCTGGTTTCGATTTCCTTGTAAGATTCCAGCAGAATTGCAAGCAGAAGAGAAGAGTCTGATCCATCTGAATGAAGCTGCAGAGAGTTTTATACAATTAGAAAAGCAGTGCTGTTGACTAGCAGGGATTCTGAGAAAATTAAGAATTTAACAAATAGAAAGTTATATTTGAATCATTTTAAAAATATACTCCAATTTTATTTAAATAGTATAAAGTTAAGGATGCACTGAAGTCACATCAGCTCTGCAAGCCTCCTATTTCCAGTGCAGGGTAAGATATTTGAAGGAGTCTGAACTATGGGTGCTCACCCAGGAGAGGCAGCGTGGAGGWCCATTTCTCTTTTTATCTCCAGTCTTCATCTATCATCAAATCGAGATATTATATATATATTATATATATTAAATATTCAAGGAATCTTTGATGTTATATCTGATTTATGTGGTCRGAGGTTATACTTAGACCACAGGGCAGAGGTTTCACCGTTGAGCTCTTTTGCCTTAAGGATGCAAGAGTATTCCAGGGGTCTCCTCCAGTGTCCTCCTGGCTGTTGTGCCCAGAGAAACCAAGACACAGGAAGAGGAGACTTCTAACCCCAATGATGAACGAAAAAAGTGGGTTGAGGAGAAGGAGGCATTCCCCRTCATACATCTCAGCCAGAGACACTGCGGCTCAGAAGTCTCTCTTGGTAGTTTGTAGAACGGAAAAATGGATCCAGGAGTTAAAATGGATTGAGCTGAATTTTCTGGTTTAGTGTAGAAGARGGAGAAATGCAAGAAATTTGTCAGTGGATAAAGGTGCATTGTTAAGTCATCACATTTTGAAACTATTGAGCCTTTCCTGGAGATGAGGAATTATTCTGCTAAATCCTCAGAGCCCTATTAACTTGAGCGAGGATAAAGAGTTGAAGAGTCCCTTTGGGGCAGAAGAGATTACAGAATGGAACAGGAAGATCCCAAAGCAAAACCCCCAGAAACAGTTTGGGGGAAAGGCTTTTAGTAAGATTCATGCCTTTTTGTTGCATAAATTTATGAAAGAAAGACTCCAGAAAACTGAAAAAGTTGGACCACTCTTTATATACTGTGTTCGAAGCAGAGTTAGGATCTTTTTACAGCATTATAGCAAAAATTCAGGCAGCTTATTTTTATTTATAATTAGTGTATATGTGGATGTTGGCTCTTAGGGATGATCTTATTATAAAGAAAGGAGGAAAGGACCAGCAAGATGTAATGTTTTCTGGACCTCTGCCCATTCCACAAATCACATTCTCCTCCAGGCTTTCTCAGCAGATCATCTTTGTTTTCTTCTAAATGGAGTACTCAGAGATGAGTTGCATTCATTTATTTTCTAAAGCAGGGCTTGTTTGCACTCTATTTGAAATAGATTTCTGTCTTATTATACTAATGCACGTTCAGCCCTAATCTAATAATCTGATCTAGATTACTAAGTGCTAACAGAGCTGTTATCTATCAGGGGTGAGTTTATCTCATTGAAGGCGATGATTTCCAAAGGGAATAAGTAAGATTTCAGAGTATGTATGTGAATAATAAATGAAGATACAGGTAGCACATTTCAGTAACGAGGAGGTAAAATGATAATTGGGTGGCTCAAAACTGCTGTGATCTAAAGTAGAGTTTAATTGATGGAGATTTGCAAAGTGCATGAGTGTTGTGCAAGTTAACAGTGTTGAGCTAAGAGGACAGGATACTTTCAAAAACTATTTTTACAACAGAGAGGGTGCCAGCTTGAATGAATTCAACTCGAGTTCCACCTGCTGTGGGTACATCCTGCCTGAGTTCTCTTTGGGGTTTGACTGTAGTATTTTAATTCTTACATACAAATTTTGCATAAAGTCATTGAATTTCTCATCTGAGTCATTGCAAACGGTTCTTAGAGCATATTCTAACCTTGATAAAAGCAATTTTCACGATAAAATCAATTACTAATTTTTCAAAGAAGCACACATCAAGTCCAAAATCACAACTCTTGATGGCAATGATCTCACTTCTGCAGATTAAAATCTTGACCTTTTGTTTTGGAGATGGGTTTTGTTTTGTGTCACGAAGGTAGTGGGTCTTCTGTGACCTAATTTAAGAGTTCAGCTTTGATCTGTGAAAGCTTTGTGGGAGATATGAGACCTTGATCTCATGTTTGAGTTTTGCTTTAGTGAGTTTGCTGAGCTGCTGAAAGAAGAGACTGATCAGGTTTAAATGCTGCAACAACAAATATTTGAGTAATAAAAATAAAGTAGTTAATAGGAATATATCTATTGGGAATTTCAGTTCCCATAAGTCCCTTTTTTTGTGTCAATGACAAGAAAGGAGAAAGACTGAACAGTTATTTTGGCCTCTGTGTGACATCTTCTACCTGTGTTGAAGGGAGAGAAGACTTTGTTTGCCTGAAATGTAAGTTTGGACTTCTAATGGAGGAGACGTTTTGTGATCCTGACAAACACACGTCTCTGCTTCCAGACACCAAAGTTATCGAGGATTTCTCGGGTGCACAGGTGTCATCCATATAAAAGCAGGTCATATAGAAGAGGGTGGAGGAATGAAATGAAGGAGAGAAAAAAATCARGAAGGGAGAAAGGGAAATGTGACTACTAAAAATGTATCAGTTTCAGAAGCAGAACAATCTGGAGGCCGCCTTCAGAGCTGAAAATGTCACACTGCACCCAGGTTCAGAAAAGAGGACGAGTGCTCTGCAGGCTGAGGAAAGTAAGCACATAAATTATGGGCRAGGAACAAAGTGAAGGAGAAACAAACAAGACAAGGCAGCAGAAGACACTTTCAGCAGGGATTTGGTCTACTGAAAACTGCACTTCACCAAACATGATTGCAGAGATGTGGGGMTAGAATAAAGGGAAACACCTATCTGTTCTTAAACATTTTTGGTTTTTTCCAAATCCTTTCTGTCCCTTCAATGGAAGAGGAAAGATAGAAGAAACCACTGCMGGTGGATGCTGTTAACTGGGCCTGCTGCCTGTTTTGATCTGCTTTGTAGCAGATCTTGTACAAGTTTTCCAGGTGTAAATTTWTATGTATGTTTCRATGTGAAACACCAAGMAAACAAGCTTGCTTATGAGGACAAWTTGGAATAATAAATAAACCTTTTGCAGATGTAGTTCCAATGTGGGAAAGCTTTCGTGGTAGGGCAGATTCTGCTCTCCTTCATAGTAAGTAGGGAACATCTTCATTGTTGGAAGAATTCAGAATTCCAGCCCAAAATACTTTCTTGGCCGTGAACAGCAGGGACACAGGGCTCAGAGGAATACTCACAACCTCTGAGTTTTAAAAAGCTGAAAAGTCTAAAAAAAAAAATCTTTAAAAACCTGTACCTCTTCCAAATAAAGAGGAAAAAAGGTAAATTGCCAAACCAAATCTCTYGGTTTCTCAGATATGAATGCAAACATTTAAAGGCACAAAATGGAGTTACTTTCTTTGGGTTTCCAGCACCAGAGACTGGCATTTTGCTGGAGACCCTGATGATTGCTTTTTAGGCCAATACTTCATTTGGCCTCACTGGAAAGCAAAGGCTTTTCATTTCTAACTGTTATTTATGATGGAGGTTCCAACAGAAACCTTGGTCTGGGTAGGCTAAAATGCTTTTAATTTTCATTCAAAACCAGAATTTGTCTTACAAAATGTGCAAAATTTAAAGTCTGAATGATTTAGTATAGATTTTTAATAACTGTTTTCTTAGTACTAGATAATCCTAGGGATGCACAGAGTATTATTCTTAATGCAGGAAGGCAGAGCGCCTGCTTTGGAGAGCTTATTACCTTTGAGCAAGAGTGTTAATATGATTTAAATCCTATCAGGGCCTGGAGGAATCCCTCTTCAAACTCTGCTTCTACCAATTTCCTATTAAACTTGTGCCTCRGAGCTGTTTCTTAAAAATAAAAAGAATTGTCTGTTTTACAAATGAGTTGAGCAGATGCATATTTATGAAGGACACTGCTGGTGCAGAGGCCCTGAAGACCAACGCGTGTTTTTTTTGTGGGAGCAGTACTGGAAGTGCCTGGCAAAGATGTTGCATGATACCTACAGGAAAGTGAAGGCTGGGTGGCTCCTGGGCAGCCTGGTGCCTCAGCTGAGGAAGGAGGAATGCTGGCAGGAGCTGCTGGGCTTGACATTCTTGGCTGCCCTCGGATGTGTCAGCGGAGCGAGTCTCCTTGCAGGCCAGCCAGCAGTGAAGTAATAGGTCTCTTGGAGAATTCTTGTCATCTMCTGTCTGTAGTTCATTACCATTTCTTTTTTCTCACCTCTGCATTCTGATCCCTCCGGCTGGCATGTGGTGGTTCTCATTCCACAACAATTTCAGTACTCTCAGGGAGCTGAGTACTCTTATGTTGAGAGTATGAACTGGAGAGAAAGGGTGAGTTAGAAAGGCACAATTTTACCTGTGTCTTGCATACTTTTTTACCAAGTTACTGCAATTATTATTAGCCAGCCATCAAGTATCTGTTTGATACAACCTGTGTGTGCAATACCTCAGATTCAGAAAGAACCGAAACTTTGCAGTCTGGGCCTTTACATCTATATCTCAATGAGCAGACCTCAGATCATTACCCATCTTGCTGATGTCTAAATGGGTACTATTAGTGAGGGATGAAATGCCTGTGGACTACGTGCACAGCAGAAGAAGGGGTATCCTGCTGGCCTTAGCAGCAGCTGCTGTAGAGTCTGCAATGTGGAGGGCAGTATAAGTGCTCATAGCAAAGTGATCTGCTGCATGGATGGAGAGTCAAGGCAAGGATAAATAAGAATTTGGTAACTGAAATATTATTCCCAAGTGCCCCTTCTTCTTTTTTACAGTAGCCTTATAGAGGATCTCACCTGAATTCTGAGTTGTTGAGTTGGGTTTGTGATTGCCTTTTAGTTATGAGAAAATTAGATGTGGACTCATTATTTACCTCTTCTTACTCTTAATCTCTTTCTCCCTCTTCAAGACAAGACTCTCCCAAATGAGAGTGTGAACTTTAAAAATGTGCTCCTTTTCCAATCTCTAATGCCCTCTAATTCTTTTCAAGGTAATTTTCATCCTTGTAGCTCACCTGACTCATCACTGTCTTTGCCCCTTTATATCTTTGTCTGCTATTTTCACACTTCATTTTCTATTCTTTCATTCCCCCTTTATTTTTTCCCCCCTCAAGCTTCTGACATCTTTTGGCCAATTTCTTCCTTAAGTGTTTCTCATAAGAGCAGCAGTCAGGATCCTTAATCAGCCCTGATGCACGAGGCTGGCACTGTGTCCTGCCTTGAGCTGCAGAGGCTCAGGGGGCTGGAGCGCAGATCAACAGAGCGYGCAGAGGATGCCCCGCATTCCCCCCGCGCTCTGTCCTTGGGCTGAGCTGATGTTTGAGAAACTCAATCTCGCAGCACAAACCAAATGAGATTGTTTTCATTAGCCCAGGAAGATCTCAGCAGTGAGACTCACTTTATATCAGATATGAACTGAGGACCAGATCCTCAGGCAGAGTTAACCAAAATGCTGCTCTGATGGGAGTTAGGGGTTGGTCCTGATTCTCCACGAATGTGCACAACGATTGTCTCTGTTCAGTGTTGGCTGCTGTCTTTCCAGGCACCTCACAATGCCAGTGTTTTATTATTTAAAGATAGAACACTAGCAAAGAGTAGAAAAAAACCCTACCACACACTGCATATTAAGCTTGTGAGGCCAATATAAGAAAAAGAGTAGCAGAGCAAAAGTGCGACAAAAAGATTTCCAACGACATTCCAAAGAGGAAATGAATCAAGAAATGAGCATCTGTACCCCAAAAAGTAAATGCAAAAACATTTTTATCACTGACAATGGTTGCAGCAAATTGCTGTGTTCCTGTAGCACATAYAAGAGACAAAAAATATTTTACTTCTGTTCCATTTTGGATTGGGCAAAAATGTAAACTGGAAATCTTGACCTGCTTTATATCCTTTAGAGACTGAGCTGAGTGCTTGTTTCTGTCAGGTGCTATCTGATACTGTCAAAATGGTGGAAGCAAAGAAAATATCTCTGCTTTATGTGCAATGTTCTTAGCTGGATTCCTTGGCTTTTTCCCTGTGAAATCTTTCTTCTTCTTCTACTACTGCTATTTGAAAGTTATTTCTTCCTGAGGAAAATRTGATGGAGCAGCTGGTTAGGCTGTCTTTATAGATTAACATTTTAGAGGTAGGATTCTGGATTGTACTGACTGCGTCTCACCTTTTTTCTTTATATTAATTTGAATGACTTTCTCCTAGACATAAAACAGTTGAAAGGGTATTGCAGTACTGACATCCTCAATAATTAGAAGCGTAAGGAAGGAAACACCCATTTTGAACCTGTTTTTATGGGTGTGTGTGTGAGTTTGGGTGCTGGCAAAGGGGCAAGGCACCATTTGCACCCATATATTTTGGTTTGCTGGAGTATCCCTGTGGAGAAGCTGGAGGGGTAGCACAGATGAGTCTTCATCCCCTGGAGTTGCCATTTACTCATTTTGGAGTGTTATCACGAGCAAAACAGGGCAAAGAATTGTCTGCCATAAAGTCAGGATTCATGTATGGTTTGGAATTTTCTCAAGGAAAGGAAATTGTCCTCCAAATATCTGGGACAATTCTAAAAATGTCTTCTTTGAACAAATGCTCTGGGGTCACGAGCCATCGCAGGTATGTTAGCTGACAATACATATTTTGTTGCCTTTTACAATAATGATAACTGAAAATGTCACTGCCATTATACAGTACATTTTATGCTCTTTGTTGAATGCCCTTAAGCTTCCTGTCCTGCTAAACAAAACTGCAAATTACTGGTCCTGGGTAATCTTCCCTCAGTGGTTTGATATTTGTGTTTTTAATTGTCAAACCAATTACCAGGGCTTTCTGCTAGAGATGCTAATATTGCTTTTTGCTTAGCCAGGGGAAAAAATAATAACCATCTTCTAGGAAGYCATGTTTTGAAATATAGGAATCTAAAAATACATATTTAAAACTCAGGGAAAAATGTGAAAATATTGGTTTTATTTGGCAACTCTTGTGTACTTTAATCATAGCAGAATTAATATTGTTTTTCACTTCTGGAAATCTCACTGCGGTAGTGGAATATTTCGAAAGAACTTGTAAAAGCTTTGGTAAATATAACAGCTGGTGTTGAAAATCATTCTTCAGTTTCTTATAAGTAGGGTCAGCGTAGGTTTACACAGTGTCAATGGGATCCATTTTATGCTGGGCTGTGAGGTCTTTTAGCACACTTTCCGTCACACTTAAACTTTGATTCTCAGGGCCATGGGCTGTTTTAAAGGCCCACTGTAAATGTGAGCATTTACACTGATTGCAAAGAAGTGCCTCTGATCACAAACCTAACCTCTGCAGATAAGTGGAAGGACAGGGGACTGGAAAGGCTGGAGCTTGAGGAATGTGAGCCGGTTCTTTAAATCAGAGCTACATGGTGATTTTTTTTTTTTTTTTCCTCCCATGAGTTTTAAATGACTTTAAAGACCAGAAACTTTCCTGGGAAACATTGCTGTACTGCCTTGTATCTGAAAATGAAAGCTGTGTTCTTCCTGCAGGAGAGTGCTGCTTTTCTATTAAAATATGCAGAAACATTTTCTTTATCGCTCAGTGTTTTCAGCTGGTATGTACAGAGGAGAAGTAACAGGCTGGGCTCCCTTGGAATAAACTGCTTAGTGTGAATGAATCATCTCTATCTAATCATATGTATTCCCACCAGAGATTAAAAAGCGATGATCACAATGACGAGAAGGATTCTAATGGAGCATAGCCATGATTTGGACAGTTGGGGCTTTGTTTGGGGGTGAGCCACAATACTCCGTGGTACAGACACATGCTCTGATTTTACCCACATATTTCACTCTTAGCTTTTAAATAGTGTGACCTAGTCTTAAAATAAATCCTTTTTAATGAGTGATACCTACACGTCCTTTGTCTTCCAGCCCAGCCAAGTCCCCCTGCAGGCTGGCTCTCYCTTCTGAAATGTCCACTTCCCCACTCAGTTGGTGTCATTGGCAAACTCTGTCAGGGTACACTTGATCCCACCTTCCATATCACTTATGGAGATATTAAAATGCATATTGTTTATAAAAAATGAATAGATGCTGACCATGTAGATACCTTACTGAAGTATTTTAAATTGACAATGTGATTGTACATTTGTTGATAAATCACCGTTTTCCTGCTGATAGCTCTCTCCTGAGCTGCTTTATCTGCGATGCCCTTTATCAGCTCTTTGCCAGCTGAAATCTTTGCAGAGATACGGAATGAACACAGCACAGGTGACCTCTGGGCCTTGGCTCCCTCAGGGCCGCCTGGGTTTGGAGCTGGTGTGGGCATCCAGCCCAGGCAGATTGCTGCCACTGCAATTGGGCAGGAACCTGCTCCTTCAAGTGCCTTGTCACGCCCCAGGAGCTGTGGCTTACTGGGCAAATTGGTTCAAGTGCCACTGAGGGCACCGGAGAAGTTTTTATAAAATCAGTGCTTTTTCCGTGACAAAGAGGAAATTCAGGCCTCTCAGCTCAGAAAAGAGAGAGTTYGAAGGAGATCAACCTCACAATCCTATTGCTCAAACTCGGTTCTGGGTGAGTGGTACCAGGAGAAGGCTGTGCACTGATTGACATCCCAGATCCACATCTGGGTCTGTGTGAGCTCAGCAAATGAGGGGCACGAGCCCGAAGCMAGCAGTGCAGGCAGTCAAAGCAGTGGATGTTTCAGATTATTGCTCTGTGTCCTGGCTTTCCTGTGAAAGGGCGAGATGACTGCCTTCTAATAAAAGATAGTTTTTCTCCTTTGCAACAGAAAATGTAGGGTTTAATTTTTCTTATTTTTAYATCTCTTTCACAAAAGCTGGATTTTTTTCTCAAGCCACAGCCATAATACAATTAGATGAAAATTTTCATTCCTCATTTRTTTGGTTATTTTTTATTAGTAAAGGTATTTTTTTTTAAACACCTTTTTTTTTTTTTTAATTGGAAAAGTCCAAAGACAGGGATCTATTACAATTTTATTTGGATCAGTTTCATATTAACCACCATCTCCTCACATGGGAGAGGGAGAAGATCAAGTAATTGGTAGAATGCTCCTGGAACGAAGCGTAGAGGAATTGTTCCCATGCTGGCATAGAGGCCCATGCAATTAAAAATAAACATCAGTACAGAAGAAACTTTAACTCTAAGTGGTCCTGAATATTGAGATGACAGAATTTTACCTACCTTTGCAGTATTAAAGGAGAATGTCTTCCTCTTTTATGCCCTTGTGGTGAAATGTAATTTGAGAATGATATGATATAGATAGAGAATGTATGGCTGAACATTATTTTTAGACTCATGGTGCTGTAGATGTTTAAGAACAGCTTGCAAACTGATTAGTTTTAAATCCCGTAGTGTGAATAGTTTCTGTATTAAAAAAGGAACCCACCAGGTGGAAAAGATATTGCTGGAGAAATCTGCCAGCGATGGGGTATTGCTTCTCCACAGGAATATTTTTGTGGTCAGACCATTTTTAATGCTGCCCTGCAAAAGTAGTGTKGGGAACTATGTAGCAAAACTTTTCCTATTTTTTATTTGAAAAACTTAATTTATTATGTTTTTCATCACACACCCTACTAAGTGAAACTTTTGAAGTTCAGTGCATTGACTGAACTGAGCGATGAGTTTCAGCCTGCCTGTGGCAAGAAGAGGAAGACTGCTTCCTTGTCCTGGAAATTTCTGGAAAGACAGTGGTTCAAATTGATCCGTGATGGAATTCTGCTGTCATTGGTGAATCTGCAGCAGAAACATGTTCGGCTGAGCGTGTTAGAAACCATCACACCTTGAATCCCACATGCTTTTGGCGTGAGGAATGGCATCCTGTTCTCACCTGCAGGACCACAGCCGCTCCTGTGCTGCAGTTCCTTGCCCAGGCAGTGACAAGGGTTTGGCAAAACCAGTTCACTGCCCAGTCCTGCATTGTCCCCTCTGCTTTTGAGTTCCAGGACTCCAGTACTAGGCTTTTGGGGACCACTGTGTTGGGACATTGCCTCCAGTGAGAGTTTTTTGTTTAGTACATCCATGATTGAAAGCAGGGTCACTGTGGCTGTGACTCTTTTCCTGCACAGGCCGTTCTAATTTGCCCACAGTGATGGTGTGGGTAATGTTGTTTCTTTCACTTCATCCCCATCTATATATTTTGACATTTTCCTATTTTCAAAACCTTAAGCAAGATTGTCACTAGAAGCCTTTTTTCATTATTTCAGACATGAAAGGATTTGTCCACCTGGAGTCCCTAAAGCTGTGCTCTGGAATCTGAGAGGACCAACAATAGAGATTCTTCACCTTCTTCCATTTTCTCCTTTTTTCTTTTTTTCTCCCTCCCTCACCCTCTCACCTTTTTTTTTCCCCCCCTCTTGTTGAATCTTCCTCCTCCTCTGTTCTCTCTGAATGCAAATAACATGTTTCTCCTAACTAATGTTTTCTTTTCTGATTGTGGCACACAATGTGTCAGGTCATCTTAGTCCATCAGAGAATAATAATTTATTTCACTATAAATTACTAGGGAAAGCTTTTTTCCTAGAATCTCTCCTGTGGAGATAATTGCCCAAGTGAAGATTATTTTAAGTGCTGAACTATGTCCTCATATTTGTTTTGGCAGATGCCGTAGAATTTATGTATCATCTTTTAAGAACAGGACTCTGATAAAATGCCAAACCTCTCATGGATCCAAATATTTATTCATATTGCATTTTGGTCTTTATTTTCATGATTGTTTCGTCTCTACGAGCCAACTTCCTCAGGATYCTTCACACTTTCTGCATCAAAACACCTTCTAGTAAACTACATCCCTTTTGATRTCCCCTGGCCAGCGGCAAGATCTGCCCTCTGGCTCTTGCTCTCCGGTTTTCACTTGCGTGGATCTACAGGGTGAGAAATCCTTGCTTCTCCATTCAAAATTCTTTTTCACAAATCACAAACACAAATCACAAAATTTGTCCAATTCCTTTCTCTCTGTCACTCATGAAAATTATATCGAATTGTCCTGAAGTGTGAATATTCAATGTGCAACCCTACCTGTGAGCTCCAGTGAGGACTGATCTGTGACTGTGGGAGGTGGCATGTACTTGTGCTGTACATAATCTGTCCCTACAGAACTTCCTACACTTTCAGCTTTTTGGCATGTCTACTACTCACCTTAATCCTAATGGTGCATGTGATAATAATAGCACGATCTTTATGGCTTTTCTCCATTTTCATTGCTATCAGGTGTCATGAACTTGAAATTTATTCAACTACTTATAGAACTGTAGCAAAAAGGGATCTTACCTACTTTTTATTCCATTTTTCTTGTTCCTTAGCTGCAGAAAAGCTGGCTCATGTTACTGTGGCCCCTCAGCTTTACCTATATCAAAGTTTAAATMTCGTTACATATTGCATTTCCTTGCACAATAGTGAAAGACAAAAAAAAAGCCCTCAGCAAAAGGATATGATTTTAAACACCCTATGACTTGAAATGTTGCACAGGACAGACACCTGACCTGCAGCTGTCACACACCATTGAGATTAAAGAAGCCCATGCCTTAATACACTTATATAAAATACAACCTGCTTAGAGGTAGAAAGTGGGTGTTCAACTCCCATCCCTGTGAGAGAAGTTTTAATGATGAATTTGATATAATTTAAGAATTACCACTGAAAAATACAGCAGAAGCGCATTGTTGTGACTGCACAGGGAGCCTGGGACTTAGAGCAGAGAGCCAGTGGCCTTGAAATGGCAGAGCCGGGCTCTGTGTAAGCCAGGCTCCAGCCTAAACCCCAAAGGATGGATCTGTAAATCAGCCCAGGAACATGATCAGCACAGGTTAATTAGACAAAAAGCCATTTTTTTACGTGATGAACTTTATCTTGCCCGTGTAACCTGCCTCTAGATAATCCTCTTTGCTGAATAGTCATCTCCAGAGCAATTTAGCCACAACCCTGCTCACATTACTCATTGTCTTGAGGAYCTCTGTGCACGGAGAGGGAAAGGATGTTTGGGATGTGTTGCTGCCTTTTGTCCTCCAGCMATGCCAAAGACAGAAAACAAATACAGAGCATTTTTGTTCGGGGGATACATAAATAAAGTAGAAACAAAGAGCAAAACTACATTTCTACTTCTCTGAAAACCTATGTTTCTRCCTGAAAATTTACATTTCTACATTTCTACCTGAAAATCTATGTGAATTATGTAAAATGTTCTTGAGAATCGGAACATGGTTTAATTTACAAGTTTCATCAGAGGAATAAGGTAAATATATCCACAGGCATGAATAGCTGAAAAACTAGCTTTTCTCCCGCATAATGTGCTTCCAATTATACTTTTGGCAAAATACTAGGAGGCAATAATTCATACATAATACCCTGCAATATTTAACTCTCAGATATGTCTTTCTAATTAGGAATTCAGAAGGCATTAAAAATCATTAGAGGAATAGCTGGGTGAATGTAAGTGACCTAGTGTAGGGTTTTTTTCCATGGGTGTCATCTTGAATTTGCAAATGAATTCACTTTGAAAATTCTTCTACTTAGAGATTTGAATTCTGCAATCATCTGAAAAACTATATTTAGTATTATGATAAACAACAGAAAATAAACCTCACTGTTTAAATCAGCATGGGTATATGCTGATTGAGGACAGGGCATAGAAACTCCATGGCCAGCACTCTACCATAGATATTAAAACGAGCCAGATATGGATCTTGTCACACATGTTGCAACTTTTGCTTAAAAAAAAATGAGTATTGGGGAATAAATTCAAACTTGTGGCTATTGGATCTCATTTGGGGTCTGAGCTTTGCAGGACATCATTGCAKATATGCAAGTCTAATCCTCATTGCACATCCCAAATACATCTGATTCCCTGACAATATTTTAGTGTATCRGAGCAGATTTTGGGGATGCTGCTTCTCGCAAAGGGCAGCTTTAGTTAATAGGGTAAAACCTCACGGAACTTTGTGTCCCAGAAGGATTCTGTTGTTCTAACACTTGGCAACCAAACTTTTGTCACTGCTGGCAAATGTCTGAATGTCTCCRGGTCTGGTTCGACTTATTCTTGCTGAGGAACCTCACCTAATTCTCCAGTTATGCTTTGGATTAATTGGCCACCTGTCTTCGTGGTCTAAATTGCTGTTTCTGTTTGTAGAAGGCAATTTTCAAAATAAACAAGTAGTTTCCAGTTCCAATTTTACCGTAATGATGTCTTTGAGTACAGGAGATAATTATTGCCCTGCCTGCCATGTGTGAAAATATCATGAATTCCAATAAATTAAACCCGCATTTCTCCTGTCTAGAGTTCAAATACTGTAACTTTATTAGAGCTAAAGGGAAAAAGTGCATAAAGAAACCAGAAAAAAACCCCCTAAAAATCTGTTCAAGCAGGTGAYGCAGTAAAAATACAGCACCATTTACTTCTCCGAAGTGTGAGTCACCAGAACCTGTGTTTTTGCTTCCTATCTTCACAAATCTCCTCTCTGCATTATCGGTGCTCCCAAATATATGTGCTTCCATCTTTCCCGCTAGGAGCTTCACCCYCTACATTTGCAGTGTGAGATTTCTAAAGGAGGGAAAGCTGTCCCTGAAATCTTTTATTAATATGTAGTCGTGGTAACAGATCTCTGAGAAAACAGCTTGTGTTGCAYCTTCTTCTAATGTCTCAGGATATTGTGATGTAGAAAACGAATCATGTCCATAGGAAAGGGGTTTTTATCTGTACAGAAAAAGGGCATTTTTGCTTGCAAGGTAATATTAGAGTGCTCCATGCCTACAACTGCCAATGTGCTTGTTAGCGTCCAATGGAATCACAGTAATAAAAATGGAATTTAAATATGGACTTTCAAAGGAAAATTGAAACTGTTCRGAAAAAACCAAACATTGACTGCAGCTAGATAATCCCTTAGGAAAATCCCTACCATACATTTAAAGCAATAAAAAATTGTATAAAAACAGATTGAAAATTAAACTAATTTGAGATTTCTAACAGTGGTTGGCTCAAACTTAAAAAAATTAGTGGAAGAAATAGCAGAAGATGTGCCCCAATGCCAACAGGGATGTAATTGTTTCCCTGGTGGAGTGCAACATCTTGCTTCTCATATGGTCAAACATATGACTGAAACAACGACTGTCCTGAGTGCATGGCTCATCMTTATCCAGAAAGGATCTTCTGTCTGGACGTAACTGCTCTTCACTCTGGTATATTTTTGGCATCCTCTGCAGAAGCTTAGAASTTTGATCTGCAGTTAAATGTGGTTCGAATTTATGGATATGCTATAAGTAGATTTAATAGGTCAATCCTTACACTGAACCTGAATACAGGCCAATGGGATCCCATGCTGGTTTTAGGACAGAGAATGATATGAATTTCACAGGTTATGACACCTCTTTCCATCAACTGCTCTACAGCTCTTGTCTTAAGGGCCAGCAGCATGAAGAGAGCATGTGATGAATTACTGRTGAAGATGGGTAGAGGAAGGACAGAAATTCATCTTCCCTGCCATACTTCAGACAGGTGGCATCACACAGGGTCCATCTAATTGCCTGATAGCAAGGATCCCTTCTGGAGACGGCGTACAATCTATATTTGAAGTGTTCCTACAGCTCTGCAAAGATGTGTCAGTGCCTGATGCTTTTGTGTCTCTGTAGAGTTCAAGCTGCAAATATTTCCAGTGGACTGAATCAGATAAAACCAGTAGGTCTAAGGACATCTGAGAACCTCAAACAGCAGCAGCAAAGCTGCAGGGGTGGCAGAGGAAGTSTGAAGGTTACAATCACAACGTGGAAGCTCCTCAGGATGATTTGGCATGGATAACTCATTGTTACCACAGCCGATAAGTCACATGAACATAACCAATTCCACCCTGAATAATTCCGGGCCTGACAAAGGGCAGTAGTTGTTCATTCAGTTTAAAGTTTCTAATGAGCTTTTTCTGCRTCAATATTCTTGGAAAACACCCAAAACAGTCTTGTCAAAGTGAAAACRGTATTTTATCTTTGAAGTTAGGGTTAGAGAATTTCATTTCCATGAATATTCAGCACTTTTCTCATCCCAGTTCTGCTCATTGATCATGCATGTGAAACATTAGTGCCATGCTGGGTACTGAATTAAATTCAGTCCTTGCCATTTGCAATTCTACTCGCTCTGGAGGTCACTGAGTGTGGCAAGGCTGCCTTCTAGTTTTAAAAGCCGTGTAAACATCTCCCTATCCTGCTGCTACCTATCAGCCCAGGGAGCACCGCTGGATGTCTGCTAGGAATGGAGTGCAGGCCACAGCAAATCAGCTAGCTTGGAAAAACACCCTCTGTAAATCCTCTGAACCTGATGTGCCAGTTGAATTAGCAATAGGAAACTGCAATAGAAACTATCAACGTGGCTGCCACAAGGACCAAGGGATGAGGAATAGCAGGGCTTTCTATGTCCTGAGTGTTCACTTTCCCATCTTTCTTGCTTCCAGATTTACCTCACTAATGTATTTTTTTCCCTTTCAACCCCTGTTCTTGTCTTTAACATGAATAAGTTAACTGGCACAAAAGCATCTCCTGGAGATGATGACTTAGAACATATTAAACATTTACAACAATTACGATTGTTATAAACAGCAATTGCTATTAATGTATAGTTACATACATATCTGAAATGTTTGGTCACACATAACATGGTAAGGTAACAAAAGACTCAAAACTATGAAATTGAAATCTGTGAGGTTAAAGATCCTCACATGTAGCCTTTGCTGCATATCCCTTTGCCTAAAGACATTCCCTCATTGTTATTTTTGGTTATTTCTTTGGGTCTTTATGGAAAATAAGTTACAATGACAGCCAAACCCTGACAATGTTTCTCAAAAATTCAGTAAATGTAATAAATTGCCCACACTTCCGTGCTTGGATACTGTGTTTCCTCTGAACTGTCTCAAGCTTGGTGCCAACCACAAAAATCCTTTTTTTCCGAGTAAAACCTCGCATTGAATCTGAATAGAATACCATAAAATTAATTGGAGACCTTCCTGGGAAAAAAACTACAGGCCCAATGATCCAGACAAATCAGCCATGTAAGTACTGCAGTTTCAAATTGTGTCAATATTTGTCCTTCTCACAATAAGGTAAAGCATAATTAGAGATAAAATTTTGGAAAGCAAAAGTCCATAGACATGTGGCAATGTAGTACCAAATGTGCATTTAATTGACAGCACAAAGTAATACAGGCATGGAGTGACACATTTCTTTGAGGATTTTAGCTTCCTCAAAGTATTTTAGAATATTTTGCCATCATTGTATTTTACAGAATTATTACTTTTTCTTCTTCCTAGGCAAAATGTAAAATTAACCTCCTTGTTGCTCGACCCCCAAATCCCACAGCAGSTTAAAGATACACTTTGTTTTAATCAGACTTAAATCTTCCTGAGGTCAAAGAGGGATTCTCAAGTGCTCAAAACTAAGCAGGAGTTAAGTGTTTTGCTGAACTGAGTCAGAATTTGCAGCACTTTGCTGGGCCATGGCCTTACRGATTCATGGTGGGATTAGTTGTCTGATTACAAGCAGCTCTTTGTCTTTTACTAAGTTAGAATTCAGGGAAAATGTTGGAGAGAGAAACTCTCCAAAAAGAGCTTTGCATATTCCTCTCTACAGATTTATTATTTTTTTTTCTTATTTTAATTTCTTTAAAATCATCCTGAYGTTTATGCATTCTTTCTTTGTACCTTCTTGTTGTGCTCTTTGCCCTTTGTGTGCATTTATTGTTGCTTTTCTCCCTTTGTGCATCCTAGGAAGTTAAATAGTAAAGCAGGATAAACAAGCAGGTATTATGTGATAATTGAACCCGTAATGTCAGTGTTACGATGCAAGTAATGCAACTCAAGGTCTCTTATCCTTCAGCAGCTAGACTGTAATTGCCTGATGATAATCATGATAACTACACTCCCTGGAGTTACTTTACTGCTGGTGAGAAATATCTTCTGGATCTCTTGCACGATCATGATGAAAACCCCCACATTCAATTATTCTACTGAAAGTTGAATGATTATGATGCATGTTCCCTGACACRGTGATTTACACAAATAGAAGTTTTATTCTACAAGGAGGGATAATATTTTAGAGTAGAAGTAATTAAATCCAATGTGGAAACTTCATTCACTGCTGAATGCAGGGTCTGCTTGTTTGCAGAGCAAGCATTTTATTACCCGCACGTTACCCACATTACATCCCCCAGCAAGTGGAGATGTGGCAATGACTGATTACATTAAGCGGCTATTTTTGAAAAATATGGTTGTGAGGAGCAATCACTTCAGGTCTGGCACAAGGGATGAAGGGAGATTGCATCCTGTTAATTGTTTTGGCAAGTTTGTCATTGTGTGAATGATGGTGCCTTGTTACCCAGCACAGCCACAGCCAGGCTACAGCTCAACCCACACAGCCCGAGGGGGTTGCATTTGTCCATCACAGCCCACTTGTTCAGACCACCTAAGCCAGGGACAGCTATTGGTGTGTTCTGAATATTAGTTTGCTGTGAAAAATAACATTTTCGCGAAGGATATCACAGTGGGTTGTGGATAATAAGATTTGGTTTCTTATGGAAATTATCAGAAACATTTAAATCTTGGAAATCGGCAGAAATATGCCAAAGTATTTTTTATTGCTTCCTTTGGAGGTGAGGAGTGTTGAAATGCAGATGGTGGAAGGTCTAGGATGATGTCTTTTGCGGGAGACTGAGACTGTTTCGTGGCTCTTGCACAGCTCTTCCTGTAATATTTGGTGTGTACTCTGGGGGTGATGATGGCAATGGCCAAGGCCACAGAGATGATCCGAGGGCTGGAGCATCCCTGCTATGCAGACAGGCTCAGAGAGTTGGGGTTGTTCAGCCTTAGAACACCTTCCATTGCCTAAAGGGGCTACAAGAGACATGGAGAGGGGCTTTGGACAAGGGCCTGGAGTGACAGGACAAGGAGGAATGAATTTAAACTGATGACAGCAGATTTAGATTAGATATTAGGAAAAAATTCTTCCCTGTGAGGGTGGTGAGGCCCTGGCACACGTTGCCCAGAGAAGCTGTGGCTGCCCCAGCCCTGGAGTTGTTCAAGGCCAGGCTGGATGGGGCTTGGAGCAACCTGGGATAGTGGAAGGTGTCCCTGCTAGAACAGAGCGTTGTCCCTAGATGATCTTTAATGTCACTTCCATTCTATGATTCCATGATTCTTTGCGTTAGATCATCCATTACTGAAGAATCCACAAATCCAGCAGAACCAAAGGAAATTTTTTTCCAGCTGGCAGCAGCTTTCCCCAGGTCTTGAGGCAGGAATGAAGTGTAGCAAACTACTCTTCCTCATTGTGTTACCAACTGACTGTGTGAGTTTCTGAGCAATTAAACAAGGCAAACTAAATTCTTCCTGCCCTCACAAGATGACATACTGKTACATTTGGAAAAGTTTCACCAATTTCAGGGAAGTTTTTCCAAGTTGCATGAGGTTTTTTTCCTTATGCTTTTCTGAACCTTAAAGTAATCAGAAGGATTTCATCAGAAGGATAAAAAATGTTTACATTTTAAAGCACATTGAAATAATAACGTGAAAAGATCATGTTTTCCAGYGACTGGAAAAATTATTCAGCTTTTTGGGAAGCCCTCATCTTCTCTGAGGAGGATGATGATGATTCCAAGGACAACTGGTCAAATGTGAARCCCCTCTGAAGGGTTCACTTCATTGGAAGTCTAAGGCAGCCCCCAAAATTTAAGACCACGTATTTCTTATTGCAAATGGAAAATGCATTTTTAAGGCATGACAATGAGTATGTCCTACAGCTGGGTTTGAAAAATAACTCCTGCAAACCACCCTGTTTCCTCCCTCCCTCTGTTGCTTTTTTAAAACCATTCATATAGAACTATGCAAATTATTTTAAATAAACCCCAGGCTGATACCACTGTTTTAAATGTGTAGCAACACCGTGAAAGATGTCAGCACGCTGATTAATTTATTTGCAACACAAGATCAGCATTTCTCATATTTTCTTCTATTTTTTTTTTTTAAAGAAAGGAAAGATTGAATCCAGGAGAGAGCAGCAGACCTTGCATTCTGCTCAAGGATCCATGTCCCCCTCCTGCGTGGGGAGCACTGGGAGGATGAGGGATACACTAATAATATTTTTCTACCGTAACCACCTCCATTTTCTTCTTCAGATGCTTTGCTTCCTGCACTAATATTCTAGTTCTCTCAACATAATGAATGAGCTTAGGGACTTGCAGGAGTTTCAGTACCATTTGTTTTTTATCCTAAAGGAAAATACAAACCCCTCTGTCAGATAGAACTCTGCATAAAAATAAGTGCTTTCTGTAATACAGAAGTTGAAGGTGACCTACAGTAATAACTGACACAAACTTTTTCAAGATGAAAGCATTCCTTCCTACATTTTATTTGTTCTAGATAACATTTCCTCTCATGATTTAGAGGCTGTGTAGTATTCAAAGCACACACATTTAAATGGTAATAGATAATTGAGCATTTTAATGGACTGTCTTTTAGCTATCAAATATTGTTTACTGATTTGCTTGGTGGGAAAATGAAATCGAACTTGGATAAAAATAGATTTCTCCRTTTGACTTTTAAAATCTGAGAATGAAAGCAAGTGCTTCTCCAAATCAAAAGACGTTAAAATCTTTTCTTCAGTCAAAAAAGATGTTTATGTTTCCACCCTATTAAAGAAAATCTCGGTAAAGGAAATATGAAAGGAATAATATAAAATGAGAACAGAATCAAGAGATTCTATTTAAAAGGTAGGTTTCTTGTATTGTTTTCTTCTATTTCTTAATTCCATGTTATCAATCAACGATTCTTTTTATTTGAAATCTGGGTGTAACTTTCTTCACGTAGCTTTACCGCTCTGTGAAAAAGAACATTTATTTTAATAGGACTTGGTGCTATTGATCAATATTTATGCCATTAACTAAGCAGTTTTGTAACAACCTGTCTGTTCCAATACTGAACTAAAATATTTCTTTCTTCTTTCTATAAATTGCTCCTTTGCATCTCCAGTTTATTGAGAGAATAAGTTACTGTATTTCTTCAGTAATAAAAGCCAGCCTCCCACAACTGGAAATCTTTGGGGAGTCGATAGCAGTTGAGGCCCAGAGAAGTGACAGAAATGCCTTGAGCAAAGACAAGAAAAGAAGATATTATTCTCCTTCCTATCCGGAGATGTCACAGTTGGATTAGGAGCTGCCTGGTCCCTTGAATTGGAATTTTCCCTCAGTTTCCATAAAGGCAGGACCGAGGCCAACAGAGGCACAAAGCTCTTAACAAGCTAATTAATATTCACAAAAGTGAGTCCGGAACTGGAAAGATGAACTAATGAGAAATGATTAAGAGTTAAATATGCATGGCATGGCTTAACAACTACTAAAGCAAAGGACACAGTGGTTGCCTGCAAATACAGAATGTAAATAGAAGGGGCAGAGGAGTTAGTGAGGTTGGCTCTGGAACTAATGAAATAATATGCAGTAAAGTTGTTGTCTTTTTGCTTATTAAACTTTCCCTTAAGCTTTAATGCAATAGGGGTTACTGGAAAGAAAAGTGAGAAGGAAATCTCAGAATAATAAGATATGATTGAGAAAAAGGTCAGATTTTAATGACACTTTCTGCATCTGAAATAATTAAAAAATAAAAGAAGGGGGACCTAGGGAGTCAGAGGGGTATCAGTCTCACCCCAGTGCCTGAGGAAAACATGGAGCAAGTCTAGAAGGATTTTAACAGATTGGAAAGACTGGCCAGTGGGAAACTCACAGAGCCCGGCAAAGGCCAGCCTGAATTTCACCACCTGGTGATGAGGATTCCCCTCCTGGAGACGGCGCTGGGGCGGCTGCATCCACAATGCTGTGTCTTGTTTCAGGAGACGCACACAAAAAAGAGGGTTTCCTGTGGAGGGCTGCTAAGATGGATAGGAATACCTCCAGTGAGGAGAGACTGGGGTGCTGACTTTGCCTAGCCTGGAGAAGAGAAGGGTGGGATGAGTTGGACTGGATCTACTAACAATCCTCCCCAGCTCTTCTTAGAGAGACAGAGAGGAAGGCAAAAAAAATGTGTTGCAAAAAGGGAGATTCAAATTGGACATACAGAATAAAATGGGCACAGTGAGAGTGGTTAAACACCAGTGCAGGAGCCCAGAGAGGCTGTGGAGATTTTCTAAGCTCGAGTGGATGCATCTCTGGACACACTGACCTCACTGGGGAGCTGGCCCTGCTTCTAGCAGGGGGCTGGAGTGGGTGAGCTCCAGACTGCATTTTCCTGTGATTTTTGCAATGGCCTGAGGGTCTGATTGTAGCTGAAGGAGGGAGTTCAGAGAGACAGGGTGAGCAGGGAGAGAGGGAGCAATCTAATGGATTAGTTGTGTATAAGGAGCATTTCTGAGTGGAGTTGGGAAGAAGGTTGTGCTTAGAGATTGCACATATTGTAGTCAAAGACCAGTGCAGCCCAACAGAGGTTTGAGGGTCTCCATAGAAAGCCTGCAGTTAACTGGGATATCCCTGTGAGGAATCCAGGGCCCTCTCTGGGTGTGGAAGAGCCGTATGATCCAATCCTGCACCGTCATGAGAAGCCAGTTATGAGAGACTTTGTGTTGGTAATTGTTTTCTATACTGTTCTAACCAGATTAAAAAATGCAAGTCTTTTGCAAGATTTTTTTTATATTTATTGTTCTAGTTCAGTTGACAAATTGATGCTACTATAAAGCCAATGTTCTGTTAAATCTGGTTTGCTTGAAACAATACAGGTGAGACAGCAGAATAATTGAAGTGTGCTGCCTATTATGCTGTTTAAAGTGATTCACCTGCCTTTGCACGCATTCAGCAAGATTTACCTTAATACCCAGTGTCATATAATAGAACATTGCAGAACAACCTGCAGCTTTAAAACGCTGTAATTCTGTTTGGCAAGTCAAGTAGACAAAGTGCAGGCTAACAGGGTGACAGGGCTTCCCAAGTCTGATGGATGTCTGGAGTTCTGGAGCCCAGTTTGCTCGTGCGGTGATGGCACAGCTGTGGCCTGGACATGCTGGTGAGGTTCAGGGGTGCAAGATGAGCCCTGAAATTTAATTCCTGAAAGAATTTAGAAAATATGCCAACTTAGAAGTATACTTAGAAGTATAATTAGAAGTATAGTAAAAATCCTGCTTCASGTTGTTTGACACAGTAGACTTCTCTCATTCCTAGAATATATTTTATTTTAAAATTGAACTGTCCAACTCAAGTAGCTGTACTTGTGAGGACGTGAAGGAAACACAGGGTGAAAAATTTAAGATTTCAGTCCAGACATAGATTGAATATTGTTGATTTATATTGGCAGTGTTGATTTCTGTGCTTGGAAGTTCAAGAGTTCCTTTAAATCTATATCTTACAGTAACAATATCGGGTCAGAAAGCATCAACCTCATCTAGGACAAAAAACCACTCTTTGCCTTTCTTCCAAGAAATAGTATTATTGCAAACTCGAGCTATGGAAAAAACCCATTATTGCCTCCAAGGTGGTATGCCATCTTAATAAGACTTATCTTCAAGACAAGAAAAAATGTACTTTTCAAATCCCACACGCATTATAAACCACCACTTACAAAACCTTTGTTCTAAAGTGCTGGCAATTTTACCTGGGGCAGACATTTTACTGCATATAAAAGGTCTCCACAGGATACTAGTAAATCTAAGGTGAACCATAAAGACCTATGGATACAATGAAATTTAAAGTTTTTGTTTTTCCAAGTTCGTTGGTTTTATTCTTTAAAAAAAAAAGTAACTTCCGTCCTGCCAATATTATCTTAGTTTATGTTTAGTATGGTATTTTAAGAGAGAAATGGGTAGTGAAATGAATAAATTGATGCTTTTTCAAGAAATATCATTACAAAACATAGCACTGTGGCAATTAAAGCAAATAGACATTTGAAGTAAACTAACAACATAACCAGCAATCTATTTGGGTCATGAGCCAGAAAAGGCCATCTGGCATTCCCAGAGATAACATGAACAAGAGCTGCCACATTTTATTGTGTATTGATAAGGTCTGTTAACTACTGGAYTGTTCCACCTGAATGCAAAATTGCAGATGTGGAGGATAACATTACTGGGCACACGGCCTTCCAAGTTGGAATCTTCCTACTTTGTTCCAAAGACCTGGAAATTGAAATTCTGCAACCAAAAATGCTTATTTGAGGTAAAATTCCCAAACAAGCAAGGGATGGTTTATGCACAAATAGATTCAGTTCCTGAGATGTCTGACTGACTGTCGGACCCGGCCCACACCCTGGACCTCTGCAGCAGCAGGGCGAGGGTGGGTCATTGTCAGCAGATCCATGGGTTTACTCAGAATCCTGGAATGGTTTGTCTTGGAAGGAACCTTAAAGATCATCTCATTCCAACTCATCTTATGTGGGCAGGCACACATTTCACTAGACCTTGTCCAACCTGGCCTTGAACACTTCCAGGGATGGGGCATCCACAACTTCTTTGGGCAGCCTGTGCTGGGGCCTCACCACCCTCACAGGGAGGAATTTCTTCCTGATATCCAATCTAACCCTGCCCTCTGTCAGTTTGAAGCCATTGCCCCTTGTCCTGTTACTCCAGGCCCTTGTAAAAAGGCAAAGTCAAATCCTACTGGAAGCAGGCATGAGGTGACAGACTGAGCATGAGGGGGTTTTCATTGCACCCATAACAAATTCAGCCCAGGAGGAGTTTGCAAGCTGCATCCTACACCTCCAGCAACCTGGATTTTAAATAGCACAAAGCTTGAGTGAGAGGATTTTTTATGRACTTGTGGACAGGTGAAGATAACGCTTGGAAAATGAAGTTTTATGATTAGGTTCTCCTTTAACTGAGTCAAAGAACTCATGTTAGGATGACACCAATTTTACTTTTACTAGAATTTTGTATGTAATTGGCAAATGACAAATATCTTCTATCTGAAAAAAAGGCCTAACTCCCGAATTACAATCCCTCGATTAACATCTCACCAGTCACTCTTTAAGAAATCAGAAATACTCATATAACTTGGTTATGGTTGAGAGCTTTCAGTGTAGTAACTGGAAGACCTATGTTTCATAGCATTGCTAAAAAAGAAGAAAATGATGGTGCCAGAAGGGTTCCCTGTTCTTCCCACCAGTCATTTTCCTGGCATGTGTTTGGATGTCTCTCAGCCTTTTATACCTGGGAGCAGAGGTTATAATAATGGCTTTAAATGTGTAATCTTGTGCAATAAAACCCCTGCCATTAATGCAAGGTTAAGTACCTGATTTTTAAACCCGTGAAGGTCAGGAAAGAAAGGGGATGAAATTACCAATGCAATTTAGGTTGGAAGCTTAATGCATTAAACAGAGTTTACAACTGCACACTGCACTGGAGGAACATCTGTCCCAGTAGAACGAAAAACATGTTTATAATGACTTAACTGCTTCTCTGACTGATCAGGAAGCAGAGAAATCAATACCAAGCAGAGGCAGGACCACACAGCAGGGAAGCTGCAGTTCCTTGGGGCTGAGGAATCGTCAGTCCTGCTCCCTCACCACTCCCCCTCCCAGGAGCAGGAGTTTATAAGACTCCACCGTGCAATGGAATATGTGGCTGGGCACTGGCTCAATCATCTGGACAGAGAAGAAAAAGACCTCTTCCATCAAATAATCAGGTTTTAACCTCAGGCTTTAGACCACTGTTTTCTGGTGGGATTTCTTGCACCATCCTGGGCAAAAGTCTGAAATATGACTGGACAATAGTTACACAATACAGATACATTATTATTGGAAGGTGACAGCCAGTCTTATCAATTTTTTTTACAGAATCTATAAAAACGGCAGGAAGAAAATTGCCCTCCTTTAACTTTCCTCCCTGGTTTTTTTTTTTGGACCCTTATGAAGCCTAGTGAAATTCTTCTGTCTCAGAATCCTCCCTGACAATTTAGCCATAMTGAATTGAATGGTTTTTTAACTTGATCTTGGTCAAATAATTCCCATCAGACATAATTCCTGCCTGATACTCTTTTTCTTATGTGATGCATTTTGTCTGTTATTGGCTGTGAAATGCTATTCCACAATTCCATACAAAAGAAGTTTCCAAAAAGTTTTATAGTTCCTTTGCTTGCAGTGTGTCCTGCTACAGCAGTATTTAAAAACAGAGAACTAGGTGAAAACCTCCCAAAGGATTCAGTGCAATGACTTTAGTTTGCTTTTAATTAAGTTTCCTTCTTTCTCCCTTGCAGCTGAGTCTCCTCTGAGGCTTGGCACATGCTGTGGAAAGAGTCACCACAATTCTCATCAGCCCAGTGAACACGGCAGCAAGGCTCAAACCACAGCTGAGCTTTCAGAAACTCGGGACTCATCTCCAGTGGGTGCCGGTGGTTTGAAATGAGTCAAAATTCAGCACGAATTTAGTCTCAATCAGACCCGAGTTTCAGTTCTATGAAGCTAATATCCCTAAAAAAAGCACGGGTAACGATGTGCTAATTTGATGTGTATCGATTGAATGCGAGCTTTTGAGGAAGCTCACCCAAGGACTCAGCTTATCAGAGGAGAGAAGCTGCAATTAAATTGAAATAATTTCATGTCCCAWGGGTGATCTTTGCAACTGCTGCTTTTCCTTTCCTTCTCTACTTTCCTGTCATCACCAGAAACAACTTGTCCTTACCCATGTCCTTGCTCAGTCTCTTCCCTTCCCTTTCTCACACCTCTGCTTTTTTATGTCCACCTCCTCCATCCTTACCACTGCCAACGATGGGCAGATGGGCTGAAGCAATAAGAAAGGACCTCTCCTTTCCTGAATTCCTGCACACATTATATTCATGCCAGAGCATTTTTTTTTTTTTTTGCTGGTTACCTCATGGCAGCTCACATACTGGTAAACAATTATTTGGACAATCTCAAAAAAATTATTCCAGGCTACAGATGTTACTTGTTTTGCTGAAAGACTACAAAAAATWACAGGGAATAGAAGTGTTGCCAGATTGGATTATCACATGCCAAGAATGAATTTCTACCYATGGCATAACTCAATTTGAGATAAAAATCAAGACTGTGCTACTTACGTGGTCTGAGGGCACAGGGGTTCTCAGGGGCTTCAGTGGTGAGGTTTGATGCCCCACTGAGACATGGAGGGTTCAAACACTGTGGTGGTGCAGAGAGTGGAAGGAAGCAGAGGAATACGGGAAAGCAGACGTGTTCCCTGCTAATCCTCACATGTGTGTGGTGCTTCTGGAGGGACTGTTGCAGCAGGYAATGGTCAGACATGCCTAGGGGATTGGTGGGCCATAGGGGATTTATTCCCCATTAATCCTTTCCATGAGGTTATCCTTTTAAAGGGAAGATTTTCAAAACAAGGGAAGCTCTTTATACATCTTAATAATGGAATTTACTGAAGCATAGAACGTTTTAATGCCTTTGCTGAAGGTCTATGGTAAATCTGTGGCAGATTTGGGATTAAAATTGATGTTTTCTCTCCCACTAGTCCTAAACTCAGTCTCACACAGACCTAACAGAGTCTTTCTGACTCAGTCTTGTSTGGCAGGGTCTTCCAAGAAGTATGTACTGTTAACTCATTCCAACAATATGTTCTGCTCCCTCCTGTGGTAAATGAGACCTAACCATGTGTATAGGGAAATGGAAGAATGGATGATAATCATAGAAAAGGCAAAAAAACCAACCAAACAAAAAACAACTGGAGGAGAAAAATGTCAACAGACTTACCACTTTCTGTCCCTTTCTGCAAGCAAGATGTTGTCAGGAGATTACTACTGCATAAAAGTCTCTTAAAGGAGGCCAAGTAGAACAATGCATCACACTCAAAGGAGTGTTTTCCACTAGGTAGGTTCCTGCAGCTGTCTTGAGCCTGACCTCTCAAAAACAAATAAATATTCATCTACATGGAATATTCCTTAGCTTATTGCATAAGTAGGCTGAAAAGATATTATTGGTAAAGTTAGTGATGGCAGTAAGAAGGAAATTAGTATAATAGCTGGGAAGAGATGACAGTTTATGGAAAATCTGTTTATAACCTCAAGGGGCTAGTTCATAATTGTTACAGCTTTCCCCAGAATGGCTGGAGAATATGTCATAGCCTACTTTTTTTTAAAGTGCAGTAGCTAGAGTGTATTTTCATAGTCTATGTTTAAAAAAGCCTTAGGATTCCTAATGAAATAAACCAACCTTACTAAAGTTTAGTTATATTTGTTTATTTATTTATCCAAGGTCAGAACATTTCTTTTAAAGTATAGGTATATGTAGGAAAGCATCTTATAKCTGTGATGTATGTTAATAATGGAAATGCCAGCAGATTTCAGAATGCTTTTAGCACATTTTTGCCTGAATTGTTTGTCATAAGCCTGTACCTGTGCTTAATGTGTGTCTGTTCTGTGTGTTCAACACATAGTTTGAGAATTGAGTGATAGATATTTAAGTCCATTATGGTAATGGACAGAGAGTTTCAGAAAGGGTGAAATTGAACATTATGCATTTTATTGGAGCTTTGTGAAGTTGCAGACTTCAATTTGCTACAAACCAGTGGAGCTAAACCAATGTTCACAAAGATGAGAAATGTTAGAGAAATAAACCTATAGCTTTTTTTTTCTGTCTTAGAGGTTAAAATTCTCTAATACTTTGAGATAAGAGTAAGCTTTATTACACGTATTTTGCAATATTTCAGATTATTGCTGCATTACACTGTTTTATTTTAGCTCTGATGCTAGATCCCAACTTCCACATGAAAAAGTTCTGAGGGATTAGTGAGTTTTATACCTCAGTGGAATCTTCTCTTTCTGTTAATAGGTTGTATTAGACATAAAATCACACTAAGCTACAATGAGCTCAAGGTTTATTGACACCTCTTTTCTTCAGCTCAGGTAGAAAGCAAGTGTGCGTACCACTTTGAGAAGTTAAAAGATGTGTGGACTCGTTCTCTATGTAAATGTCATCTAAAGTGGAATTAAAAATGGCACAACTGTTTTGCATCAATTTGAAATACAGTAGTGTAAATGAAAGAAAAAATAAACAATAATATATTTTGGTAAATCACCACCTGGACTATAATTTATTTAGACCTCTCTTCTTAACCTTAAATTCTTGCTTTTAAWCTTGAAAGTAGTTGTTTGTTACAGATCAACTTTGCATTCATTAATGATAAAAATTGTGGAATACAYTGTACAGCCTATAGCAAATGATTTAGAAATAAAAGGAAGTATTTTAATGTGAATATAATTAGTAAATTGAACAAGTATTCATTATTGTGACATTCATATCCCGTGAATGCTATTCTACCATGGTAACAGTGACACTAGTATTTACCTTCAACATAATCTTTTACTTTTAAAATAATAAGGTTGTCCAACTACTAGAAAATAATCAGATTTCAGGCAGCATAGCTCTAGAAATTAAATTTGATAAGTTTTCTATCTGTCTATCTGCGTTTAACTGTTTTCTTTCACATAACATAATAGATGAAGTTCAGTTAATGAAAATGATGTCCTAATCTGGTAAAGTGCCACCTCAATTTTAAAGCTTTTCTCGCTTGTAAAATTGACCATTTTTAAAGGGGAAAATCTTCTATCAAATATCCCAGCTAATTGGAAAACTGTACTTGTGATTTCATGGGATAGAAGGCAGCCAAGACAGCTGAAGGYCTCTAGGGGATGTTAAAAGGTAACAAGTCCTGCTTGTTGGAGTCGACAGCTGCACTTAAAATTCAAAAGATTAGTAGATAACACTTTATTATTCCAGCCTGATTATCATAACTATGTATTTTATTAATATATTTTTTAGTGAAGCCTGAAGGCACTGAAGTTTGTAATGTTCCTCACCTCTTCCTTATTTACTTTATCTACATCTCGCTCTCATCCCCCAGTATCTCCAGCAGAGGTTATTTCCACAATCTTTTCTCATCTTGCTGATAGAGTTAGTGCCATTTTTTTCAGTTATCTGTATTTAATCAGGGAAGGTGTCTGAGTAAAGAAAAGGAAATCTGCTCTGTGCTCAGAGGTAAGAAATGCCAGATTTGTGGCACTGTGTGCAGTCTGARTCTGACCCCTTCCTATGTCCATATAGTGCACTGGATGTAGCAGGATCCTAGGGAAAAGTGTGTCCTTGCAATTAAAGCCCATATCACTCCATTTATGGGGGTTTTGTCAAGGTTTACAGGATAAGAATCCATCTGGCATTATCTGACGCTGACAGCCTGACACAGAAACTTTTAAAAAATAAATGGCCTGGTTTAGGGGAAAAACGATCTTTGAGCATGCTCACAGAAGATGTTGGTACAGACGATTGCAKTCCTGATTCTCCTGGTGCCATTGCAGGAACAGTGACCTTATCTGACAGTCCTGTGGCATTGGTGCCCGGGGTGGGAAGAAAGGGCTCATGGGACCTGCTGCCTACAGAGCTCTTCCCTTGCATCCAGAGTGGCTTTGCAGACACAGCTTTGTCCAGTCTGGGCAAACCTGGGACATAATAACTCTTGTCAGGTTATTCCTGCCGTGCACGGGGGTCTGAGCCGTGCTCCTGCATGATGCTACAGCCCTCCCATGTCCCAAACTTTGCCAGACATAATTTGCCCTTGTATCTCCTGCAACTGTGTTCCAGGACCGTGAGGGATTCCAGCATTTCGGGAAGTTGGAGACGAACCTAAAGACATTTCTGCTCCTGCCAGCTGTGGTCCTGGCAGCTGAGGGCTCACAGRGCAGAATGAAGCACTGCTCCCTCTGCTCCCACTAAATGCACCAGGCTTTTCTGATTAGACCTCCTTTGGAATTGTGTTAGCACAAGCCAGAGTTTCCATGGAAAATAATGTCCCACAGCCAAATCAAGTTGTGCTGCAATGACTTAATGAACCTGTGTTACTGAATGCTCCCTGCCTCTTTTCTCAGAATGCCTTCTGCTGTATGAAATMATCAGCAAAACAGACTGTTTTGCTCAAAATAAGGCTTGGCAGTTTTAAGAATGTCAACGCTATGGGTAATATGCATAAGATAGAGAAAAATTCCCTATGCAGCTCATCAACAGCTGGGTTCTGTGTGAACGTTTCTGTCCAYGGCGCTTGCTACCCATGAAAATGAGACTACTCAGTCCTTTCATAAATATCCAATGAGCTGTAATGTCATCAGTCTTCCTAAAAATAAAATATTAAACACTGTAAATGGTATTTGACCTCTATTACAGTGTCTGGAGGATTAAAAATGCTCCAATTTCAGGCGGTGTGTTGTCCCACGTGCCTCCAGCCTGTGCTGTGTGTGTGCGGTGGCAGGGGAGGAGTGGAAGGAGAGCAGCCTGGACAAGCACTGCCTTTCCCCCAACAGTGCTGTGAGCACAGCACTCTTCTGTGCTTTCAGTTGTGTTTTAGACTTTATGTTGGAAATATGGGAAATGCGCTACTGTGACAACACCCCAGACGAGTTTGCTCACAACACTCAGCCATGTGGGATGGTCAGCACGTGGGAAGGGAGGGATGCCATCCAGAGGGACCTTGACAGGCTCGAGAGTGGGCCAGTGTGAACCTCATGAAGCTCAACAGGGCCAAGTGCAAGGTCCTGCACCTCTGTTGGGGCAATCCCAAGCACAAAGAATGGCTGGGCAGAGAATAGATTGAGAGCAGGCCTGGGGWGCAGGGACAAGGGAAAATGGCTTTAAACKGAAACAGGGTAGGTTTGGATTAGACATTATCTGCTGTGAGKGTGGTGAGGCCCTGGCACAGCATGTCCAGAGAAGCCGTGGCTGACCCATTCCTGGAAGTGTCTGAGGCCAGGATGGATGCGGCTTGGAGCAACCTGGTCTAGTGGAAGGTGTCCCTGCCCATGGCAGGGGGTGGAATGAGATGTTCTTAAGGTCCCTCCCAAGCCAAACCATTGTATGATGCTGTGATTCTATGACTTATGACTATCAATATGGCATCAAACTGCATTCCATCAGTTTCGCTTCCAGTTTTTCAGAGGTAATGTCTTTGCAAGACTATTTTAAAACCTGTGCTTACAGCTCCCTTCTGAGCACTGATAACATATGTTTAAAAACGAGGATGAATTTGCCATCAAGAGCTACCATATTTTTCTTTAACAGCCAATAAATAATATTTTGTGATGCTGAATGAGTGAAGCTGAGCTAGTGCCTTAAGTTATTCGAGAACACAGGATTATTATGGCCTAATGTCTATTCTCATTTCTGTCAGAATATCCATCATACTTCCATTTTGAAATCAAAGATAAGGAGCAAGGAACATCATATGGCTCTAGGGCTTTGAGTTGCAATGGGAGCTACTTAAAGAAAGGAAGGGAAGAAAGAGGAGCAGCTTSATGGTGAGGTTTAGTTTCTATATGTACAGAGGGCACGCTAACAAGAAAGTGAATAATAGTCAAAATGAATTTATTAAGAAAAAGTCATGTCAAACCAATTGTTTTCTGTGGAAAGCTGTGTGTGCCTGAACTTCAAGGTCTTTTGCAGCTGCATCAGAATTATTTTCCTAAGTCAGCTGAGGAAACTTGGTCCAGGTGTTTTTGCTGTGGGGAGAGGAGGAAGCAAATCTGAGGAGCTGCTGGTGGTTCACAGCCTCTCTGTGGAAATATTTTGCCAGTGARGCTCCACTGGCTGTGCCCTGTGTCTGGTGACAACCTAAAAGATTTTTCTGATATAATTCATCGCTTAGATATGAAGTGCTGGTAAACTCCAGTTTTAACTGTTAATCCCTTCTTCAGCTCAAAACTAGACTTTTAGCAATTTTCTGCTTATATGAACAGCTYATAAAAGGCAGAAGATATTGAGGTGCATTTAGTGATAATAAAAGTAGAAAAATAGRAAATGAGTCATCTTACCCACATGTCAGGTAAGACTTTACATTTTGAGATCTCATGTTGGCTGAAAAATAAAATTTATTTTCCCTCATCTTGAAGATGGWTTATGCAATAATTTTTTTTTTCCCTTTTAATTATATATTTTGATCCAAGTCCATTTGAAGTTTTGGTGCTATAAGCAGGCATACTTTCTTCACTAGAAATTCTTTACATAATTAGAAAGACGTAAATATTTTCATTGTCTTGGTGGTAATTTTATGAAATAGAAGACACAGGAATATTAAATTCATTTTTGGAAAATCTAGCAGCCAAACTTGATCTGATTCTGTCTCTTTGAGTTATACATTATTTTACCTATAAACTACTAATTAAAAACTAAGTGCATTGTGCTCAATAAATGTCCACTTGGATTTGTGTTCCCTAGTAGTTACTTCTATCAAAGAGAAGTAAACAATCATTTTATAATTTTTAATGGAAGTATATTATTTAATAATGTTTTAGCTTTTGTCTTCGATAACTCTTGCTGTAATTTTGTTAACGTAAAGTAATCTCTGATTAGTTTGTATGGCATATTAAACAACGACAATATGCTTTTCAATAAAAATACACTGAGGACTGGCTTCAAATCCCAGTGCCTACTAGGCATCTTTCTAATTTGCAAATAATTTCGGGATTTTCTTTTGCTGTTACAGCCTAGAACTCAGTTACAAGYTCTTCTTTTCTCCAAACTTCAGTTCAGTGGCTTTTGAATTCTTTAYATACAACCTTTTGAAATCAAATAAATTCTCTTTTTTGTGAGGGTTCACTTGCTTGTTAGTTCACTGCAGCTCTTGAGCTGGTACATGGAATAGTTCCTGTTCCCTGCGTACTCTATCCCAAGGGAACCCGAGGAGGAAACACAGATGGTTTTTGGGTAGGTCAGTGGAGGCACATTGAACGTTTTCTTGACGTGATCCACCTTGGCTGAGGGAGAAAGAGAGAATTCTACAGATTCTTCTTGGGGCAAGGGCTGGAAATCCAGCACAGACAAAGTGGTGTTGGAAAGAGTGTGGAGGGGCTGTGGGGAGGTCTGTTTGTGTAAGGGCTGTGAGCTTGACCTCAAAATTAGCCAGGAAACTTTCTAAACTCCTGCCTAATTTGTTTTGCTGCTGTTTTAAGGCCTCCCCCTTCAATTCTGTYGTTAATTTTGTACAAACTTTGATCCGATAAGAGGTACTTCTGCATTGTACTACAAGTTTGAGAGCACCCGTAACTCGCATAAAATTGAGTGTGCTGCAGGTGCCCTCTCTTAACCAGGAAAATTTAAGGCTACTGACTACAAATCCAAGCATGAAATGATCCAAAGTGAAACTCTATCTCATGTGGCCTTTTCTCCTTCATCTAAATTTAGCCCTCGAGTACACAGATGCATTTTGCTGCGCCCTTGCACCCAAGGACAGGACTTAGCCTAGAGCATCCAGGCAAAGCACTCTCCAGTGCTCAGGCAGTAACAGATTGCAGCACTGGACTGTCAGTACAGTATTAAAATTGCAGACTAAGATTTCTTTTCATGGACACAAAACACCACACAAAACATTGGAAGCACTTTGTGGTGCCAGGCTGCTGGCACAGAACTTTTCTTTTTAAGCACAGRGACAATTTCTCCCCTGTGTACGGACTATTTATCAGTTTGCAGACTGCTGATTAACTGGGATGAGTGTAGAAGTGCATTTAGGTTCACGCTATARCTTAGGTATTAAAATGTGTTTAAAATAGCTCGATATTTGCTTTTTAAAGTTTGTTGCAGTTGAGCTGTGGACTAAACAGTGGCAGCCTGGCCTTGGAAATATTTGCCTTGATTTTGGTTTGTCTGAGTTTCAGCTTGTCTTCGTGGTGCCCTGTGACCTCGAACCAGTCATGTACTTTGAAAGAGTTATGACTTTTGGGTAGTGTTCCATATTACATGAGGCACCGTGTCCAGCTGAGTCTTAAAATTGTCCAATATTAGGGAATCCACCACTTCCCTGAGGAGATTATTCAAACACCTGATTGCTTTCATTGTGAAAAATCTTCCTCRTGTCTCTAATCAGAATCTCCCAGGAGTAACTTGTACCCACCACCCCTCATGTTTTCCACATTACTCTTTGTAAAAATGGAGTCTCCGCCTTCTTTATAAGCCATCCTTTAAACACTTTTCACATGTACAAGTTTTTCCTGTTGAGACTGTAATCCTAGAATAGTTTCCTATTATTTTATGTGAATGTTCTTTAACTTTCCTTTTTAATCCAGGTAGTCTCTAATGTAATAGTTTCTAATTCAGATCCTATCTGTTTCCCCCAGCTCCTTTCAATGGCTAACCTTTCCCAGTTTCTTTTCTGTTTGTTTTCTTTTTTTTTTTCCCCCAGATCTTGTGACCCAAAAATTCACCTTCAGCTTTTGCTACCCTGGGATKGAGCCTGGCTTTTCTTTGTTTATTTTGGATTCATTCCTCTCCTCCTATTCTGTTTATTTTTAAGGAAAGGAAAATCAGTGTTCTGGGATTACTTTGTAATATCTGTATATCCTTATGACATTGTTAATCTCTGTGCCCCTGCCTTGTTCAGGTACCTCCCTACTTATCTCATASTTTTATTTTATAGTGGCCTGACCCTTCTATAATTTAAATAACTGATGGTTTTCCTTCTTGATCTTCCCAGCTACAGTCTTTAAAACAATTTTGTTTAGCTCATTGCTTATGTCTTGACTTSTATCTTTAGTCTCAGATGTTTCCAAGTAGAAGCTGCAAAAATAGTTTTTGTTCTGTATGAAGAAACAGCAAATAGAGCCAGGTTTGAATTTCACTTTGTGTGTGGATAGAACTTTGGTTATTTTTATCTCCTGAAGGAAATCTCTGTCACTTGCCTTCATGAACTTCCAATCTTCTTCAGTAATTTGGTCTTGTAAAGCAATGGCAGGTCATAGCTGTCGAGGGGAAAACGATTGCTTGGTTTATAAGGGCATAAGCTTTTAAAAGTGKTTTAATAGCAGGAGAAAGATTTTGAAATGGTCTCTGTATTAAAGGGCAAATGAAGGTATGAGGTTGATAGAGGCTGGTGGTATTAAACAGATAGGCTGCTTCATCTTGTGCACGTTGAAATTCTATTTCAGTACAGCAGAYTTAGTAAAAATGTGAAATAAACAGGCTTGATAATCACAAAGGTTTGGATCTTCATTCTCTGAGACATCCATGGTAGTGACAAACCCTTTGTTGACTCTTCGAAGCTCGACACAGAGTATAGGGAAGGCATGCAGCTTTTGAACAGGGTAAACTAAGTTTGCTGCACCCTTATGACAAATCTGTCTTATACCTGACATGGACCCTAACAGCACTGACAATCTAATAAATCAGTCATGGGTAATGCATGCTGAAAGCTGCTTCAGGGAAAAAAAAAAGAAAGCAAAGAGGCAGGGACTTGAGAGCAAATCAGGAATAGGTTTCTTTCTTCCCGTGGCTGTAAGGCAAACTGATTAAAAGTCTCTGTATTCTCTTAGTAAACTTATTGCCAGTTATTCCCATCTTCCTGATACAGTACAAATGCCAGCAAGTTACATGTCTAGATTGAAATTRTTTCTAAACAAAGGGGGAAAAAAAAGTCTTAACCAGATGTCAGAGAAATCAGCTGGGAAGTTGGCTTATTCCACCCAAAACACTGTCATGACAGAAGAATAAAATTTCAAGAGGGAAGTTAGTACAAAAGAAATTTGATAAAATTATGATCATCAGGATAAAAGTTCTTTCTGGTTCAGACTGAAAATTTGTCAAGCTAGGGTTTTTCCTCGGAGTCACTTTCCAATTTTAATTGAGAGGCTTCTCCAAGCCAGGTTATCTGCAGAGTTTGGGAAGGTGTGGAGCTACCTGTCAAATGGGAAAGTAATAACAGAACCAGGTCTGACACAGAGAAGAGAGAGAAGGATGTAATTCCTTGAACTCTGAAAAGGTCAACCAAGACGTCAATTTGGAACTGAGTTGCCTGGGACTCASGCAGAGGCAGAAAAGAAAGACATCTCTGTGCAATTTGTGTCTTAGTTTAGGAGCAGAGGCAGAACACATCCTCTTGGATATGGGAGCAGGCACGGAGAGAAGGCACGGGCTGTGCCGCAGGAGCTGGACTTCACCTCGGCAGGAGGAGCTCCTGCATGTCTGCTCATCCACCTCTGCTCACACTGCAGGGCCTGCAGCTTTTATAAAAGAACTGCACAGAGCATCTGTGTCTTCCTCTTCCTGGGAGAAAGTGGCTACAATCTCCCAAACCTCAGGTGATRTAGACAGGAAGCAATATAGAGGAGGGAGGAATGTCGATGTCCCGTAAGGCAGAGACCTCCTTCCTTTCCAAACCCGCCTGGTAGATGCCCAGGGATTATCCCTGAGCTCCTGTTCTCAAGCACAGTGACAACTTGTTCTGAATAAYGATCATTAATTTTGGATGTGGCAGCTCTTACCTAGAGCTCCTGAGCGTGAATTAGTTTTGCTGAAGTATAAACAGTAATATTACAGGTACATATTGTTATGCATATTTTGTATATTCTGGTATGTCCTGCTCCTTCCCCATCTCACATTAATGTTAAAAAATTAATTGAGCATAAAGATGTAGAATAAGGTCCACAGAGCATATCATTAACTACAGCTTTCGTTAAGTAACTAAAGTTGAAAATAATATTATGATAATTCCTTGTTCCTTTATTTATGTATATGAAGTATTGCAAAGTCTTTCTCATTTGGGGTGTGATATATGAGGTGGCAGATCCTCCCAATGTGCCATCAGCTTGAAATGAGCCCCAAACTTTACTAATTGCAATCCATCATTTCCTGTTGTTGCAGTGATCCACGTGGAACATGGTTTTCTGCAGGAAGGCTGGGTGTTAAATGTGCATAGACACCAGATCATGCTTCTCTCCCTTGTGTGTGGTCTCCCCAGGTCAGGATTAGGGGCTTCTGCTGTTGCACTTATTTATTGATAAATCAAGGAATGACATCTGCAGGCTCCCGAAAGTGGTACATTTCTGGTGTAAAACTGCTCATTTTARAAGGAGTTAAGATGTATCTAACTATTCTACAGGGAGTACATGCACTTCTTTCAACTTCAATTGCACTTCATAACATGAGAGAAAAAAACCCTTTTAAAATTAAATGGTACTTTTCCTTATGGAATACTGAATAAACATGGCTATTTTCCCATTAAAAGTSTTTCCTTTGCTTCAAAGCAATTTCTACAAGGTTTTGAGCTAATGTACTAATGCAATGCATGTAGGTGCATACATACCTATGTTCAACGGAGCTTGTAACCCATCCCATCTTTTTGTCCAAGGTTAATACTGGTAGAGTAGGCACAAAATATAATCCTTTTTACTTTTTGCGGTCTCCTGCTTTATAGGCAGAAAAAGTGTAGGCGACACCTTTTGTCTTGAAAACAACACAAACCCTAAGAAAATCCTACAAGAATAGAGACAGTGCCTTAATGTTTGAACATTCACATGAGTGAATATTATAAGCCATGGATGAGTTATATCTGCCAATTACTGTGCTCTTAAAAGGGTTTATATTAAGCAAAAACCCCAAAAGGTCTCCCTTCTGCCTAATGGTTCTGTTTGCTATTCCCATAAAAAGAGATCATGATWTACTGTACCCTATTTATTCTGGGTTTAATAGGATTTTGAAATAAGTCTTCAGCAAACAAAGAATATTGGAAGTCATAAGGACAATTAGAAGTTAGAACTAAGTAACTCATAACTTCAAGTAACGGTACTGAGAGCTGGTACAATTTTTTGGTAGGGTGCAGTTAGTAAGGCTCCTGCCTTAAGTTCCTTGTTGTATTTTTGGACATACAAGAGAAGTAGTGGCTTATTAGACAAGGTTTAGAAAAATAGGACCCTTTTTTTTGCAAGAAAATGTCCTGATTGGATAGTTTTCAACAAGGTGTAAAACATGTATGAAAATCTAAAGAATAATTTTTCTCTCACATTATCCTATATCTTGTTTAAATCTCAGCCAAGGAATATAGTAATTACCATATCTAGTGAGTTTTTAGCAAAGTGTATTGAACAATCAAGGGGAGAAAATCAGCTAAGTGCTGAAGTGACTGTGAGAAAAGGAAGAGTGTTGAATCCATCCTTCAGAAAGAAGAGTTACACTGACATGGTCTGTGAACCATGGTTACCCATAGTTTGGTATCAGATCCTGGAACTCGAGTGTTGCTATTTATTAGAAATTTTTTCTGTTTTATAACCACACATGAACAATTCTCAGTGATGCAAACCAGCTTTTGAATTGTCTAAAAATARTTGAGGGTGAAGGTTGTCTCAAATAGTCACTTCTAGAAATGCAGTGAGAAGCTGCAAGGCGTGGAAAGATGGTTTAGGTTTTCAAATCCAATCTTGGCAAGCAGTTCTGATCATTAGCATTGTCTCTGGTAGGCAGGGAGGCAAAGTAATAGAAATCTTTTTTATTGATTGGGACTGTACTTGAAGAAAGGTGTAATTGCCACCCTAAATTTAATCCTGTAGATACACATCGGGTGTCAATGTTCTGTTTTAGTATTAATGTCTTCCTGGAACTGCTAAAAAACTTCACTTCATATTAACATTGCTGACTGTGATCTAGATCACTATGTATCAGTAAAATATAACAAGGATTTTTGAAGCCTGGTCCTTGGTCTAAGTGTTTGTGGGAAACTTTCAAGGAGCGTTGAGAGTAATTTGCTTTTTTAATGTTTTGCATTYGGGATATCACAACATAAAATGAAACTTCAGAAATAAGTGATAGAGAATCATCTATTGGAGAATGAAATAGATACATTTAAAAGCAATTTGCTATATTAGTTACACATGGGATAAAACCACTACTATTAGGAGGAGGGCAAAAGGAAGGAGGAATGTTTCAGACCATTATAGTAGCCACAGTTTTTCCAAGCTTTTTTCAACACTTAATTTGCAGTATTCAAGTGTGTCACAGATTTCTTTTATTCTTATAAAATGACAGCAAGGGTCAGATCAAATATTATATCTAGTTACTGTTACAGTCCTGAAGGTTCAATGAAAAAATCCTTGCTTTCATTGTTCCCCTAAGCTGCTTCGGGAAGAATGAGGGAATATCAAAGCTTCTGTTTTCCTCCATCAAAGTACCAAGATTTCAGTCTATATTTGTTCTATATTTGCACTGAAATTTCTCAGTAAAATCAGGATCTTATTTATTCATTTTTCTCTAGACTGTGGGTAAACTTACCTGTTTAGAAAAAGATGCCAAAAAATGAGGAAATTTATATGTGCCATCAAATTTTAATGAAGCAGAATAACATGGCACTAAATTTTTTTTATAAAATGGTCTGCACCATTGTGAAATCATTTAGTTGTGAAGGTGTCACTACAGCTGCAGATCATGAATTTGAGTCTTGCCATAGACAGGTTTGAAAATAAGTGTTGGTTTATTGACATATGAGAAGAATTTTGGCTTTTTTCTTTATTCTTCTGTGTGATTACATAAGGATAAAAGGGAGAGAACCAGCAATTTCTTCACACTGTGTCTCCCCAAACAAAAAATGTGCTCAGTGCCAGATTGTCAATACCCAAATGATTGTCTCCATTGTCCTGCTGYTCTCTTCATCCTATTGGGAGCTGCAAAAAAGAAATGAGGGTTCAGCTGCTTATGGGACTACAGAAGAAACAGCCCCATACACGGGGTGTCGTGTAAGAAATATTACGTGCAAGTGCTCAAATGATTGATAGTAGTTCCTGTATTTTCTTTGGAATTTATGTAATTATGGCAAAATCACAGTCCACTTTTTTCTTTCCACAAAATTTTGACTTCGGTAACCAAAGGTTTTATTAACCTGGGAATGAAGAACATGCTTTTGAAAGGGCCTRAGCAGTGGAATGATGAATGGAAGCGTTCCCGAAGCATGCACGGGAAGTGCTATCAGGGAGCTGTGGCTGGTTTCTGCTCCATCGGCCCGACAGGAAAATGGCAATATTGCTGGAATSATTCCGCTTAGGCTCTATTATTTGCGGTGGCGCCTGACAGTTATGGAGTCGGAATTCAATTTCTTTCATCTAAAGCAGGTGTGCCTTAAAAAAAAAAATAAAAATAACTCTTCCACTTCTGTATAACACATGGAGATTGTTGGCTTCTTGCCTGAAAGCGTCTCAGGGCACTTATCCCATTTTCACACGGCAGAAGTTGTCCGTGAATATCATCCTGGTTTAAATACACGAGCCAATTTGCTTTACCCCAAAACAAGATAATAGATGATATGAAAAGCTTTATTTTATGCTAGCATATAGATTTAAGAACCCGTTCTGAAGGGCAGTTTTATAGAAATCTATATTACAGAGCACATAAAGAGGTTGATATTATTTTATTATTCAGGACAAGAAGAAAGGTGTTCCTTAATCTTGATATATCTGTATTTGATATGACAGGTTAACCTCAATATTAGCATCCAAATTTTTCTTCCCRGTTTGACTCTAAAATACCCTACCTTACTTTCTGATAGTGAGGTATCCAGGCAGCAGTTGTTTACTTGTGAATAGTACATGGCACATTTATTTTATATGAAAGGATTCCTACAAGTGCCTGCTGGGATTTAGACAGGTTTAGTTAGAATAAGGATTTGAGTTTACGTGGAAAAAATGTGTGTAATATGTGGAAGAGTGACATAGGCTTATTGAGGTCAAATAAAAAGATATGTGCATGTCTGTGTCATATCACATATTTCCATGTATATATGACACATTTCTACTAAAATATCTATCTGGATTTTAGATGTGCATATTTTTATGTGTAAGTTTATATATGTATATATGAATATATGTGTATATATGCAGAAATAGTCTGATCAACAGACATGTACAGCTTAATGCTGCTTGTATTTTACTCTCCCTTTCTAATCTCGTATTACTTCCATTTACTTGTCAAATAATTTGCAAAGGGACAAGCTGTATTTTCATAAAACTCCACGGATGACTGACTTGTACATTGACTGATGCTGAATACAGCTTGGATAACTTGAGCATCCCTGATTTGTGGTTTAATGTCTCTTAAATGTATAAATGAACTAAGTAATAGTGATGTGAAGGCCACTAGCTGCAGCAAAGGATTGCCTAATATGAGAAATTGTTTATTAAAGACACTGTGTATTTTCAGGCTGTCCTGAAATCAATAGCATGTTTAGTCTTTGGGAGGTAGTCACTGGGATCATTCCTAGCAAATGAATTGCCAGTTACTGTTCCCTTCACTGGTAAATTCCAGTGTTAAAAATATCTGCTATAAGATTTACCTTTTCTTAATTATTGTTTTCTGCAACAGGCTACACTTCTCAGTACCTGTATGCCTTAGAATAAATATTCAACAGACAGACAAGTTTAGCACATTAATATTTAAACTCTTATTGGGAAAACACACCATCACAATAGCTTGTAGTGTAATATTATGTACCATTGCTATCTAACTAGATAACATTGTTTATCTTAAATTAATTCTGTTGGCTTAATTAATGCTATTACTTTAATCCATTTAGGAATGCAAAAACAACAAGGAAAGCGTGATGGTATCAGTTAGGACAACAGATACAATATCAATTTCATCTTTCCACAAAATTCCCTGTTGTACAAATGATGCAGTGATTGTCTCAGTCTCTGTTGGGACTAAAGTCAAAGTTTTTAACTGTGGTTCCGTTGGAAATGGGGTTTGTTTAGCCTGTTTTGTTTGGGTCACCCCTGGCAGCCCTGAACAAATGTGCTCTAATGGCTGCTTTGAATGTAAAAGTCAGCACGAGCATTTGTCTTCATGTCTGCCATGGAACTTGCTAAATTATCTGGATCTCTCAGAGTCAATACAAATTAAAAATACACACAAGGTTGCTTAGAGAGTGATTGCTATTCTAGCAAGTTCATTAGCCTTCTGAGGAATGCTGTTGGCAGGCTTTGTTTAGCACAAGTCCAAAACAAAGTAAACCAAAAATGTCAGAAAATGAATTGCAAATCAATTGGCAATATAAATGTGAGAAATAGGATGTAGATGATGAATAATTTAGGGAAATGTATATTGTTCCTCCAGGAATCTTAACTGCACAAATGGGAACGATGCTAAAGATTACAGCAGAGAAAGGGGAATAACTTGATTAAGCAAATATGGGCCATCCAGCTTTTCCAAATACACTGGCAAAACCAGACTCCAGGCGCTATTTAGTTTGTGGAAAAAAAAAAAGAGTTCTTCAGTGAAGCCTTTTTTTTTTCTCCCCCAGCTCTCTACATCTATTCATATCAGACAATTTGACTGGATTTGTAACTTTTTTAGCATTTCAGCAGTAAATAATTCTTGCCCTGCAGATGCTTGGTGCAAAAAAACCAAACCCAAACCAAAAAGAAAAAAAAAGAAAAGAAAAACGGCAGAGAGGTTGGAACTAGATGATCTTTAAGATCCCTTCCAACCCAAACCATTCTATGAGCCTATGATTCTATTTCCTTAGCGTTTTCAGTCTGTACTCTGAAAAGAAAAACGCTAAAAATTAATTTTTCATTTTAATTTTATRAGACTAAGTTGAAGACCAAAAAATAAATTTAAAGGAGGAAATCGGTCTGCTAAACTGGATAAGAGGCAAATACCTTTCACCCCTTCACTAGGAAAGGGAGGATGGCACTATGCAGTCAGCTTCAGGTGCAGTCACCCAGAGCATCCCTTGTCAGCTGCTGCTGAAGGAAGGGAAGAGGCAGCTCCTCTCCAATTTAATCCAGGCTTTTTGACAAATTTTACGTGCCACTACTACTGTATTGTTCCCTTTATTTGGAGATTCATAACAGAAAGAGAGCAAAGCATGGGTTTTAACTCCCATAGCAAAACACAGTGGTAAATCCAGTGGGGAGGAGAGAAGGTTGCAGATGACACAGGCGAGGCTGATGTGCTCAGYGCCTTTTCTTCACTCTTCACAGAAAGGTTAAATGTGACAAAAGGTTTGACATGATCAGAATTAGCAAGGGAACAWGAATGCAAGGGAGAATAAGGGAAGGAACTGAGTATTTAGATTCAGAAAAGTTAGGTTTAAGGTCTGTTTACAAGGTTAAATGGCTGGGCAATAAACCGGGATTTGAATTTATGGCAYGCTATCTACTGTGCATTAACTCCCCATATGGAACATCTTGGCAAATAAGAGGGTCTTTACATGAAGCAGCTTTTCCAGGTCAAGAGATCCTCATASAGTTACCCCAGCATATTTAAAGGTTCTGTTTCTAAACCAGCAGTGATTAGGTTTGAGAACTCCCAAATCATATAAATAGTCCCAATAAGCATAGTGCATGTCTTTAGATGAGAAAAAAGAAGGAAAAGCAAGRGAATAACAGCCAAAGATTCAGACTAAGTTGGTATCTGGAGAGATGCTAACATAAATTATTAAACAATCAATTTATAAGCTCCTCAAGCTTAGCAAGCAGTCACTCTGTCCACAAAGAACAGATGTTTTTCACTTTAGGGAGACTTCTAGTATGACTCAGACAGTCATGCCAGTAAGTATGATTCATAATAAATTGGTAAGGAGCAAGGCCTGTTTGAGAAAGCATTATCAAGGAATAATTTTATCAATAGTTTGTAAGTCCTGATTTTTCTACTATTCACCACTTTCATTAATGTCTCAGGCAATGAGATATCACATTTTTGAACAATGTCACACTTGGAGGGAGTGAAAGCAGGTTTAGGATTAAAAATCTTTTTGATAAATGGATGAAACAGCTTGAAATCCATAAGACAAAATTTAGTAAAGACAATAAAGATGGTGCTTTCAGAGGAAAAGTCAACTACACCAATGCCAAATGGGAAATAAGTGATACGGTGTCAGGACTGTGGGAGAGATGGGGCTTTTTGCAGGGCTGTCCCAGGAAAATGTAAATATATTGCTGTAAATGTATTAATTAGAGACAGGAGCCACACAGGGAGGCAGTTGCTGGGGGCTGGAGCTCAGGCACAGCACACCAGGAAAGACATGGGGAAACTGGAGTTTAGACAAGCAACAGAGGAAAGGGTTTGCCGCTGGGTTGGTTTAGCTTAGGAAAAGGGAATAAAATCAGGAGGCAGGGAATCCAGTTTTCTTCAGACATTGAAATGTTGCTGCTTAGAGATCTGAGCCAACTTCTCCCTGTGCCCACTGAAGTTGCCCCATTTTACTCGCAGCAGACTGGGTTTRTATTCAGTGTTAGGAAAGTCAAAACTGTACTCTAATAATGTGGTTAAATACTTGAACAATTACTTGGATAAATTGGGAGATTTCCGTGACTGACAGGCTTGGAGAAGAAGTTAATTAAAGCCTATACAGGTTGTTCACTTACAACCCAATCCAGTCTGATAAATAAACTCTTGGAAGGTCTCCCATCCCAACTTTTTTAAAGAAATATGGGTATGTGTTCTATTTACTATAATTCATGCTAGTAAGTTAGCTTTTTATTTCAATATCTCTCATAATTTTGGTTTTTTGGAGGAGTAGCTCATTTGCTTTCATATAACATAAGCCATGTAATTGATATTAGACACCATGAAATCCATAATTTTAATTACTAACTGATTTTAGCTTTCAGCAAGGCTCATGGATTGCAGGAAACCTGTAAAGTCCCTTTTATTCAGAACACTTCCTTCTTCACATCAAAGCAATGCATGTCCATATCAGTGTGGCCAATCAGTATTTCTKCAGAATAAGTCCTGAAACTGAAGAGTGCTTCAAACAGTCTTAAAAACCRGGAGATGAATCATTGCTAGAGAGACACGAGTGTGTGTACCTGTCATTGGTGACTTGGCATTTTGGACATACATAATTTGAAAAGTCTTTTTTTACTTTCTTTTTCTGTCAGGACTGATTTAAAGTGTAATAGCTTATTCATGTGAAAAAGGAAGCCTGATTTTTTTTTTAAATTTCRTATTTTCTGTTAAGTGCAACAGACTTCCACTTCATTTGTGAGATGGCAGATATCATACTTTGCACATTCACAACTAGAATAATGCTCTAAAGCAATCCTGGTTATCCTGGTCTGATGGATCCAAAAGGGCAATTCTTGACCTACCAAGGGAAGTCTCCTGAGTGTAAGCACCTGCAGAGAATAATTCCAGTTTATCTTGTCATATCCCTGCTTCCATTTAGACTTCTTCTGTTAATTACTTGAGAAAATGTGCACCTTACTTTCCTAGGCTACAGACAACCTGTTTAATAGATTTTTTTATATATAGAAAATTACAACACTTACTCATCTTATCTACATCAGCTGATTTCAGTATTGATGTAGGAGCTGTAGTTTAGTATGAGAATGTACATGTTAAAAAAATCTATACAGAACTTTAATTGTGATATTAAAATCTAATTATCATTAACAAAATTAAGTGACTACCTGAATAGATTTTCATGCTTTCTCTTAATCTGTTATGTAATTGAAGGGAGAATACATTGATTTTTGCCCTTAGCCTTTCAGTACAGGTAAATGACAGGGCAACCTCCTGTTTTGAGTGATGATGACTGGGCCAGCCAGGGCATGTGACTGGAATAGTGTTTGTGTTATGGGAAGTGACTGTGGCTTAAAAAACCCCAAACTGTTTTTTCTTGGTGGTGCAGGGGCTGAACTGGGCTCAAAGACCTACACTGGTGTGATGGTCGGGTCACGCCCAGCTGCCAGATATGCTATAACCTTGCAAACCGTTCAGGTAGTCAGACTTGTCTTTTTGAGTGTAAGGAAAAAAAAGGAAAAAAGTTATTTAGAACTTGGGTACAGGGCTAGTTTGCGGCTGAGTAGTCATTAMATTTCCTTGAAAATATACTATAACCTTATTTACATCTTCTGCAAGGTTAACAAGACTTKAATCCATTTACCTGTAAACAATTTCAGTTACATTTTGTTATTTTTGTCATTACCGTAAGAATCAGTGGGTTTGGGCCTTACCTTCTTTTCACATGCTGGACCAGTGTAGCCACCTCTGCAGGCACAGACGTTTGGCCTGATGCATCTGCTTCCAAACAGACAGTTTTGCTCACAAAGTGCTACAAATGGAAGATAAAGTTTTTAGAAATACACTTATTCTAAGTCTTGTAATTTGGAAGTGAATATTTAGATATATTGAAAAGTAAAGATGGTTTGTCATAGGCTTCTTATGCCTCTGTGTCTCTCATGTTTACAATTTTTGGTTTTTCCTTTTTTCCTAATGATGGGGAAAGAGAAGACTGTGACAAAATAATCACCTTGGCTCTGCTGGAAMTGAATCAGTACAAGGCCTTATTTTGAAAGCCAGGATACTTTCTGGGCRTTGATGGTTGGGCAAGATTTGTGCCAAAATTGATTTTCTTTTGTTCCAATTGAAATAAACAGCAGCTGTTAAAAGAGCTGACCTGGAGCTGAGATGAAAGGATATGTTAAATATGTACTCCCAAAGGTGATGCTATCACAATAAATAAATAAATGGGAGAATTTGGTGACCTGCACACTTTACACCTCTGGAAACAAAAAAGAACATGTGATTTCATGTTCATAGAGAATCGGTAATGAGCTACTTATCCCAAGGCAGAAGAAATCAGAAAAATGTTTTTCTCTTATCTAGAGTGCAGTGCATTTATAAAGGCCCATCAATTTGAAGATATTCTGTTAATAAAAGAGTCGCTGTTCTATTTCTTTTTAAGAGAGAAAAAAGCAATTAGTCAAATTTCAGCCAGTTTTTCATCCTCATTAGTAATTTCTATTGTTATGACATTGTTTTGGCATAAAGGAAAAAGAACAGCCAATTCATAGGGCACCAACTCAAGAAGAACACACATGTCACAGTATTTTAATTAGATCTCATGAGTTAAACCTTCTATAAATGTTGCCAGAATATTATATCCTAGTTACAGGCAGTCAAAATAAATGCCTTCAAAACTGGTCAGATGTGACTCAACAAGTGGCTTATATTTTCTTGTGTGGCAGAGGCGTACAGGAAGCTGCCAACCATGCACCATTAAGACAGAGCTGAAAATCAAGTGGATGGATGTCTGTGATCCATCTCCTTCACCRTGGAGCAAAATGCTCCATCAGATTTGAAGGAATTTGCTGTATTCCTATGAGGATATTTTTTTTACAGAAAATCAAGTTCACAGATTCCGGGGCTGAAGGATCGAATTCCACAATTTTGGTTTGTTGAACTTAGGTTCTGATTTTGACACAGATTGATATTCATGGAAAGCCTTTATGTTGAGTTCTGAGATGGAGATCGAGCCAGGTCAGTGAAATTTCTTTAGGAAACACATTGTGGGATCCTAAGCCTTCCAAAAGTGATTCTCAGAGCTATAATAATTGTTATAATGACCTTGGAAGCCCAGTGCCATCATGTTTCACCTGGAATTTGTAATGAGTTTGTTCTCTCAGGATGTCACGGCAGCTAACACGCAGTGAGGAGGCCGAGATTTTGCCAGAGTAGGGAGTATTAAAATCTGAATATCTATAACAGAATTCATAGCTATAGGGCAGAGGAGCAAAGAACCAGACCTAATGCCACTCTACACATCTTAGAGGAAAGGYTGTAACCAAACACTGTTCTCACAAATAGTCAGGTAGTGAGGGCTCCTGCTGTGTCAAAGCCACTGAGCCATACCATGTCCAGAACCAGAACTCACAGATCTGCACGTGCTGCTGACCTTCAGGAGCTCCTTTTGGAAAAGCCAGCTGTGTCAGGGGCTGTTTGCTGTGGGACTCCAGTGACCTGGAGCTAGGAACTTGCCTTCCTGCTGTATGAGCTTGTTGATATATTCCTGCCGTTTTGAAAAGGTAAAAGTGCTGTTTTCTTGAAACAAATTTTAAGAAGCAAACTTGGTTTTGTTACGAGTCTGTTGCAAAATACTCCTTAAGATCCCAAACTGTCAACTGCAAACTGCCGAATTTCTCCTTCCTCTGACAGGGCAGGGGGCAAGTTTGAATTCTGGGTGTGGATGGGGCAGAGGAGGAATGAAATCACACTCAAGCTGGAATAGAGTTTATCATCTGCTGACTGCTACTCCAGCTCCTCCATGAACCTTGAAAGGACAGATTTATAATTGGAAAAATCTAAGAGTTTCATTCACTGGAACAAAAACATTTCCCAACAGCGATTGCATTGTCAGCAGAAGAGTCTCCTTGTGCCCAAGCAAGTTTTGTTCCACTGTATGGTAAGCAGAAAGGGAGAGAACTGTGTAGGATAATATTATTAAAGAAAGAACTGTGTATATTTCTATTATTTGTTTGATATGAACTTGGGCTGGGGAGAAATGGAAGCTGATTTTCCTCTCAGCTTGGTGGTGGATAAAATAGGAACAGGTAATGCAAAGAGCGATGGATTTTTCTTCACACCCCTATAGCATCTCGGGGTGTTCTGGTACACATAGGCATTAGATAAGGTACTAGGCTTTTTTTTTTTCTGTCTGTGGTTTCCCTGATTCTCAGTGGGTGCAAACAAATGAAAAAGAGAGAAAATATTTCCTCCTTTCTTTTATCCTTTTCTTCCTGTCTGTCTTTCCCTGCTCACCCTCTGCTTCTTCCTGTAGTGCTCAGAAAAACAAGAGCTCAGTTAGGAAAAAAGTTAAAAACATTTTGGAGGAAAATTGGAATCGACATCACAGAGGATAATAACATAGCTGAAGTTCAAATGAATATTTCATAAATGTATTTACAAGGGATGCTAAGCCACTAAACACTAAAAAYGACACCAGCTATGTATGCATTATCCTGTACACATTCAGCAAAGTCATTTAACAAGCTAAGCTTATGTTAAAATTATAATCAATAAATGCCAATTACAGAAAGAATTTTATCCCTGCATGCTAAAAGAACAGAGCTGTAATTTGCATGCAAACAACATTCTTTGCAAAAGTATTTGCTTTTTTTAAGGCTTGGAAGGGTTACATRGGAAAGCTAGAAGAAATCCTGCTTGAGATGTTGTTCAAGGCAGAGAGAGAGAACGGGGGAGAATATTGAGGAAATTATAAGGCCATAAGCTTGACACTTATAACATGCAAATAAAGAGAAGTTATTCTGAAGGGCAATGAGGAGCCAGTATGGGTTCAATAATATTAGAACAGACGACAGCAGCATGAATTTTAATGATGAACATCCTTCACAACTATAACCTTCTTATACTTTATAATTAATTGTTAGAATTATACCTTGATCCTGCATTCAGAGCCTTAAACAACAGACTTGTACCCCTGGCCAGAAGCCTCCTGACTTTCCTGGGTTGTGTTTTGGGTATATCTGTCAGGGTGATCACATTCTACTGCCAAGTGTTCACTTCTTTGGTCTAATGTTTTTTTCTAGCTCGAGAAAAAGAGAGCTGTGAGTTACCACCACGGGAAGCAAKGGGAAGCCACAGGCATGGAGCTGTAGATTGGGTATCTAATATGGAATAGGAAGGAAATTACTGATGGGAAAACATGGTGACCCTGGGATACTGTTTCTTTCTTTTCAGAGAGGAAAGWTTTTGGATATTTTTTGAAAGCTAAAAATAGAGTCAGACAGAAAAAGCTTCTAATGGAAGAACCCTAATCTTAAAGGCTGCTCTTTTCTATAGATGAGACAYGTTGAATATTTCAAATTACTTTTTTTAACCTGTTCTTCCCAAAGGTTATTTCCCTACATTTGCAGTACAGTCTGAAAATTGACCATTATTCCTTAAACTGTGCCCCTCAAAGTCATAGGTATTTATCAAGGATAACGTGTGTATTCCACCGTACACCTTATTTGTTGGGACAAATGACCTATCGTATCGATTCCCTTTCAGGAGCCATCCTGTTCAGTTACAGATGAGTGGGGAAGAAAACCACTCTTTTGACTGACCTCTTTATTTACAGTCTGATAAAGGAGGACTATTGTGTTTTATCCATTATCAATGTCTACTAAAAGTCTCTTTTGCTCTTGCCAAGTTCTTTAGCTGCAGCCAGAGACCGGTGAAACTGTAAATAAACTTTCCTGCCCAGATGTTTCTGGAATGTCATTGTGAGCGTGACCAATTGTGGTGTTAAGAAATCATAATTCACTGCATGACATGGACATGCAATTTCATTGTGCATCATTGCAAAAGGGGCAGAGGTTTTGCTTGTTTGATTGCATCTCCTGAAAGTAGCAGACCTCTYCCAAATTAGATATAAGCTCCTTAACTTATAGTGGACGCCTGTGATACTACATCCCATTCTAGCTCTCTGAGGCATTTTCAAAATATTTTAGACATAAAATTATTCTGACTTAGACATAGCCAATCTTCATTGCAGTAGGATGCAAAGTCTGTTCTAGGATACTGTCAATGGGTTTGTCTGATGAGAGGGTGAAGCATTTTTGGCTATTACTTGTGATAGAGATCTATGTCCTTTGTTCCTGGTGAGAGGTGACAAGAAAATCTGAGACATCAGTATTTGTAATTGTAAATATTTAAATTATTAGAGAGCTAAAAGTAGAGAAGGTCATGTTTTGCTTCTTCTGGTCTTCTCTTCAGAAGACTGAAGAGAAAAAATGTTTAGAGAAGATTTATTGTGGCAGCTGCTGCCTCCAAACATCATCTTGAACTATCCATGTAGGCTGAAAACAAAGAATGAAGYTGGGATTATCGAGACTTCTGCTACCCTTGAAAGAGCCTCAGAGAAACAATCCAGCCCTAGTGGATTCTGGATAGCAGAGAAGGTGATTACTGAAAAAACATATCCTCTGGGTTGTCACTTGTGAGTGAATGGAATATTTTCATTATGAAATGGAAACAATCGAGATTAACAAAATGGAAACCATTCAGATTAATCATATAAAATATAGAATTAATAGATAATATAAATCAATATATTAGCATATCATATAATAAACAATAGTTAATAATTTAATCTAATGTCATAGAATAGATAAATATAAAATATGAAATAATATTTTAATATAATGAAAAAGATGTGGCTACCACTTTTTTATCTTATAATGTGAATGTTTTGCTCTGTTGTTGAGTTTAATAACCAAAGTCTGTAGTTAAAGTGGTGCAAATCTAGGTTATATTCAGCCTCGTTGATTCTACAGTGGAGCACAGATTTTGGACATTCACATCCAAGCAAGAAGGGGGTGCTGAGCTCAGGGAAACCTCAGGAGCTTAAATGTGACAAAGCAGTTTTGCACAGGGGAGYGCAGTGATGAACCAAACGCCTCCTTGCCAGAAGCACACCGGCTCTGGCACAGCCTGTGGCTTTGGCCACTCTCCGTGTGCTGCTGGGAGATGGGAAAGAGGCCAAAGCCATACAAGAGCAACAAAAAGAGTAACCAGGGGTTGGTTTCAGCCCTTTGTGCTGATGCAGCCYGAGTGGCTCTGCCAGAACTGAGGAGAAGGTGAGCAAGGGAAGCGCTCAGGAGGCTTTGCGTGTTTAGACAGACAAATACATTTGTTCCATTGAGTTCTGGGTTTGAGGGAATAACATCCCACTAAAACATGAAACACGGCTTACTTTCAGGGGTTACACTTCTGTGCAAAACTTTATATCTAACATCTGTGAGGGTGAAGACTTTCCTGTCCCCCTGCTTCGCCCCTGCCTCACTGTGAATACCCTGGAGCAACATTGTAAGACCTCACCATCTGCTCTCTGACAATAGTCTTCTCTCTTTCTCTTTAAAAAACCAGAAATTTGGGGTTGCTGTGGGACCTGGGAGTTTCAACCAGATCCTTTTGGACAAAAAAAAAAAAAAAGATTTAACCTCCCACTATGGGAAGAAATAGTAAAACCAGAATGACAGAATGACTAGCAAATGAAGGGATTTGGAGCAAAGTTTCAAAGGCTAGATAAATCTATAAAAAATTACCTGGCCTTGTGCGCCTGCATAGGACAGCAGAAATTGTTAATGTTAGTAAGCCTTGCTTGCCTTTCACAGGAACAAGCACGATTTGTTTATTTATTTTATAAACTGAGTCAAGAATATGCCATCAATAACTTTAAACATTCCCATGTTTGAACTAGAAGACAGCTGGCTCAAAGAAACAATTACACAGCCATTGGGAGTTAGCTGACAAAAGATTTCCATAAGTAATTATGCTCTGCGAGTGTGAGAGGAAAGGAAGACAAAGGAGATAATGCCCTTTAAAGGGGATAATGCCTTGATATTTTCCTCATACCCTTTTGCTGTAAAGCTAATAGCAGACACAAACTGAAGTGACCCTGTGTGTAATTGGCAATAACAGGTTTCTTCCTATTCCAGGTCTTTCAGTCCCTCCAAGTGCAAATACTTCCAGCCACCTTGGTGGTCAGTCTGAAAATGTAGAATTCACAGGGTCAGGCTCTAAGGTTGGCAGGAACATAGAATTTCTTTCTGTGCCTAATGCCAGCTGGGTATGTGGAATGGGCTACTCCATTTCCTTTTCTCCTTSACCCCTCTTTTCTACCTTGTATTTCGAATTATTTAATTTAAAAAAGCACTTATTTTGTCTGACAGGTTGATCTCAGCATCCACGTGAGAAAAAGATGAGTCAGGCCTCTTTCTTATGTTGAGTCTAGAAATGTCTCTGAAAGTAACAGTTTTACTGGCAGCATAGGGCAGTTCTGACAAATAAGAAGCAGAATTTAGGTGCTAATCTTGTTATGGCTGACTTTTACACGTATAATAGAATCATGGAATCTTTTAGGTTGGAAAAGACCTTTAAGATGATTGAGTTCAACCACAAACCTAACGCAATATACACACAGCAGAAAACCCAGTGTGGTTACAAAGCTGTAGTAATTAGAGGAGCACTTACGGGTCTGGCACAGCATCCCCACCCATCCTCCGGAGCACTCGCAGGTGTTGGGACCTACACACTCCCCACCATTCAGACATTTCTGCAGGCAAACAGCTGAACAGGTTGACATGAAACAAGTGAGAAGATGTACGTGATGAATCTGTGTGTTCAAGAGCTGTCTGAGAGGTGACCTGCTAGGCTTCATTCCATATGGCCARCTTCCAAAGGAATGGATGGGTTCTGTTTGTCACATAATCAGTATGCAGCATTCTTTGATATTTTCTTCTTAAGAAATTTATCTTTGATAGCTGGCTAATGGGGGACTTGACATTTCTAATGCTTAGCTTATCATCAGCTAAGAATAATCTCTGTACGAAATACTCATGTATGTTATATGCCTACTATGTGTTCCATGTAAAAAATATATGATTCATATTATTTGTTCAGAGATCCTGAAAGAGTGAGTGCATGATTTGGGTGTGTATGTATGAGAGACACTTCCTTCCCTCAGCATTTCTGAATAAATTATTAATATTGTAAATTCAAACCACCAGTTCTGAAATCATATTTACTATCAGGACCCAAAGGGTAAAAAGCCAATATTTTAATCTGGTTTACATACAGTATGTCATCTTGATTATAAATTTATTCAGTTTATCTGTCAACTTCATGGTAATGAATGGCCATGTAAGGAAAAATATTCCTTGAAAATATTTTAGGGTGAGAGGGGTTTTTTTTTAATTACATTTTTATGTAACTGTAGTCAGAGTTACGGAGTAAGAACACGTCATTCTCCAAATTATGCACCGATGACCTTGAGAGTACATCAGTTTGGAAGGCTTTATAGCAGGCTTTGCACAGTTCTGCACTTTGAAATATGACATTTCTCTGCAAAATTTAAGAAAATATGTGAAGCTGTTAAAACATAAAATCAATGCTTCAAGTTTAATACTATAAAAATGAATTTCCATAACAAGATGTATAACAGAGCTGCATGAAGCAGAACCAKGGTTCCCCTACACAGCTTTTTCTCTTTTGCAAGCACCAAGTGTTTATAGCATTTTGTATTACCTGTACTTAAAACTGGTTTCCTTCAAACTGCTGAAGTAGCAAAACAGATTCTGTATTGGTTTTTAGTACTAAAAGATTGCAAATTGATGTCAACTGAACCAATTAATATAATCTGTTTGATGGGAGTAGAGGTCCTTACGTTTGTTGCAGTGCTTTCCCCTCCAGCCAGATGGGCAGTCACAGACATTTGGGTGGACACATTTCCCCCCGTTCATGCACGTGGGATCACAGACACCTGCAGGAACACATCAAAGGAAGAACATGGGAGCTGGAAAATGAGGGAAGACTTTAGCAGAGACTTGCTTCCTTGCAGAAGGATCGTTTGCTTGTAATTAAAAACCAGAAAAGTAATTTGGATTTGAGAATCTGAAACACAGAGGCTTGATAGCTCCCATAAATCCTTCTGGGAAATGCTATGCCTTGTGTGGAAACTCTTTGGGGGAAGCTCCAGGAAGAGCTGCCTCACCAGAAAGAGCAGGAATGCACTGGTTACAAAGATTCCCAGGAAAGCAAGTGCACAGGCCAAAGCTTGTTAGGGCTTCCACCTCCTCACAGGAAAATTCCGCATTCAGGTTCTCAGATGTTCATTTGGATAAGAAAGGACTTGAATACTTTTCACACAATTTTGGGTATATTTTTGCATGCAATTAAGCATAAATCCTAAAGATCTATTCCTCCATGGCCTTTTTGAACCATTATTTGTTAAAGTACTTACCTTTTTACTTTATTCTTTTGCACAAATAAGATGTGAAAGCTGAACTCTACTTTCAAACATAAGAAGCTGGATGAGTTTTTTGTTGATTTCATTAGAAATCTAATAGGTAATTTTTGTATCTCAGATTAAGTTGTGTTTATCAGTGTTGTTTTAGAACACCCAGCATTAAAATCTCACATTTCTGGGAAGTCAAACATCTGCAATCCCAACCTGCTTTGATAGAGGTAGATGCCATAGGGAGGTACCCAAGTTCCTCCTTGCCTGTTATGGTAAGTGTAGGAAGGACCCATCAGAAGCAGGATAATTCAGAAACATGGCAGTGCTGGTATGATGAGAGTGGGAATGATTTGCATCTTACATGGAAGGAGGCATTTGATAATTGGGTGGAGTACAAAAAGCCGTGTAACACAGCAAGCGGCTGGGCTGGGGTGTGAGAGCCAAGTCAGGAGGAGTTTGGCAGGGAAGGTGTGAGAACACATTTGTGTCCAAAGGCTCCTGCCACGTTCAAAGCTTGATATGCACAGTGGAATTGCCGGTGACTCGTTGCCATCCGTGCCATCAGTGTCATTCCTCCCTGCCTGCAGGGATGGGTGGCGGTGGGACACCCAGCTCCTCCTCGGCGGGGAGCAGGGGACTCGTTTGTGCAGGCTGAGGGGCTGACAGCTAAAACACAGCGGTGCCTTCATTAGCCCCGAGGTTGTGCTGCCTTTCAGCACATCAGCGGCAAGAACAGAGCTTGAATGCTAATGCTGCAGCCATCCTGATTGTCATCACCACTACATACAGGACTCTGAGTGACCACAGCCCTCCCCCACGCCTTTACTGCAGGATGTGGACTCCTGAAAACAGCCTCAAAATAGGAATGATTGCCAAAAGATAGCATGCAAAAATGCAGCAACTTTTATTTGATGTGAGAACAACCTTCTGTCCCTCTCTCAGGGATGATCAGGCATTTTTAAGTAGGTAGATTTAGGCTCCCTAATTATTCCTCTGAAGTAGTGAAATATTGCTTCTGTGGCACTTTGTGTCCTGGTTTTTCCCTTCAGTCCAGATGCTGCTGCCCTGGCAGCTTTTAGAGCTCTATTGCTGCTCTTGCTTGGCTGCTACATTTGCATTTTGTTCCGTGCCAAGCTTCCTGGATCCCTCAGCATCGTGACCTGCCCTTAGGCAGGGCAGACGTGGCCATGGTTATAGGGGCTACTTGGACCCCAGCCCTTAAACTGTCATCCTCCATTTCCTTCTCTCTCCACCTCTCCTGATCCATTCTGTAATCTTGGCCTCTGCTGCTAAGGCTAACAGGGATCTGCAGTTCTTGCTGAGCTATTAAAAAAATGCTGCAACCACTAGTTAAAGCCTGGATGAGTTCAAAGAGTCATGGCATCCATAACTCTGCAATCATTTAATCTCTTATTTTCCCTCTTCCTTTTTCTCTCCCTTTTGATCTCACATCTCCAATAAGTGACTTTTGACCCACAGTCTTACATTGTGTTGTATTTGACTTCACATTTCAATTATAAAACAACTCAGATATTCAGAATTTAGAAAAAATCACCCCAAACCATGAAGTTTGGTTCTAGATTTCAAATGACCTTGTGCTTTGTGATATTGATGGACCATAGTGTCCCAACTGCTAACTTGCCCTCCCAAAATCAGTTGAAAATCTATAGATTTTGTTTTAAGATTATATGAAATTTGGGCAACATCTTCCCACCACCTCTTAAAAACTAAAGTCAAGAAAAAGTAACTAGGACAGTAGCACTTGTTCAAATTGATATTTCTCTCTTTTTGTTGTTGCTGTTGTTTACATTTTCTGTATATTTTAACCTTATACAAACAATCACATTCCTAGGGTTTTTTTTTTGCACTGACAGCAGATTCTTTCTTCAGCTGTAGGGAGTCAAATTAGTAATTCAGCAAAGGTTTAAGCAACAGGTGAGGTCCAGTCTTGATCTGAATAAAACACATGAGGTCAAACTGACTTTCAACTTGRGGTCCATTTCTCTCTTTCTTTGTTCAGCTGCCTTACAAATGACCAGGTAGCTATGAAAATGTAGCATGAACTGTCTTTATTACTTATGGCATCTCTGACTTCAGTGATAAATCCAAAGGAGTTCAATTCAAAGTGAACTAAGGGTTCAAGTAAGTACCAAACCTGCTCTGAACCGGAGGAGCACTTCTGCCTGCCTGCCCTCCGGGGAAGAAACTTTCTCCTTTTGCCAAGGAATTCACAAGCACCTTTACCTAAATGAATGCAGTGTTATCYTTCTCCTTTTCCTGCCTGACATCTCCACCTTGTCCTCCCTTTCTTCAGCTTTCTTAAATACAACTCCATCTCAATACCCATCAGGCAGACTTCAACATTTGTTAATGATAACTAGTTCGGATCCTTTCTAGTCCCACTCCTTGGCCTCTGTGGAGGAGTTCCAATTTCAAAATAGCAAACAAAAATGTTAGAGGCTCTCACAGGAAAACTAAATAAATTATCAGACACAAGGAGAGCAAATCAAATTATCGCAATCCTCCCAGGTACTGGCATGACTTTGAAAAGACTCRCTTTTTTTTTTTCCCCTCCTCTTAAAAAAGGCCTGGCACCTTGACCCAGAGACAGCAGTGATTTGGAAAGTTTTCCATTTGTCTGGGGACTAGTCCTAATGACAAGGATATAAACACATTTGTGTCTTCCCTTTGTTGCGGTTGGGTAGGATATACCACTGGGAGTAGGGAGAGTCCTGTGCTTGCTGTCACTCAGCGAGCACCACTAAAGCCTTAATCATTCCYTTGCTGCCAGGGTCGACATTTCCATGCTCTTCAATAAGAACCAAAGCACAGAATTTCATATGCAGTAGTGCTACTCGAGTCTGTAACGTGCCACAATTCTGTAAGGCCACCACTTACAGCTAGGAACCACTTCCATGATCCCATGTTTCCCTAGAGTGGTGGGATAGATAAGGTAAGCCTAGGCTGAAGGTGATAATGCAGGTTAAAGAAGAAGCGTGGTTAGGTGCTGAATTTCAGATGAGAGGTGGTTTTGATAAGGCAACAAGCAGCTGCAGGTGTTAAGATAAAACACAGGTGTTGCACAGAACATCGTGCACAGTTCTCCCATGCACTGAAAGGCATTCACAAGTTGCTGAGTTTTCTGTTTTATGCAGCAGTTATTTCTCTTTGATGGCTTTAATGCATTTTGACCTTACAATCACTTAAAATTTCCTGCAACCCTTTTCATGGCTTATCCCCTCTAGGCTCACTTGACCCAGTGAAGTGCTTCTTGCAACTCTTTTTATCAACCTCTGTGAAGCTCCACGGTTCAACTCTCCAGCCCTAACATCTTTAAGGTGGTCAGACCTTCTGCTTTGTCAGCCAAAGAGAGGAATTTGCCTGCAGAATAAATATTTCCAGAGGATACTAAAACCACTCAGCACCTGAAGTGTTTTGTTTAAAGTGAATCCTTCCCTGGTGTAAGTAGCACCAGTGATGGACATGCACAATTTCAGTGTCTTTCTTTGCCCGCCTTTATTCCCATCGATCTACAGTAATATTCCTACTAAAATATACACAGTATTAAGCAAAATGTCCCTGTATGCAAAGCCAAAAGAGACTGGGGACAAAGGTAAGCACTGGACATGCTTTGCTGGACTGTGGCTACTGGAAGTGACTCCAACAAATAGTCTCACTCAGCCAGCAGTATCTGCTGACCAGTTTACAGTGAATACAAAAAGCCAGACATGTCCTCCAGACTTCCACTGCTTCTGTGGGTTATCAGACAAAAACTTTTCTCGATGAACCTAAGCCATCTTTGACGCAAGCTCCTCATTACACCTTTCCTCGCTAGAAGGAGATAATAATAAKTAGTGAAAAGCTTTTGATTTTGTTGAAATAAGACAGTCTTCATCACCACCCTCATAAAGTCAAAAGAGAGGGAATCCTAAAATCTTAGCAGAGAGGGATCCTCTGCAATGCTTCAGGAACTGAAACCTCCGTGTCCTTTCCTGGCCATGAGACTGCAGAGACTGTTTCTTTCTGAATCAAAAATTACCTGTCATCACGTATCCCGAGCCAGGGCTGTGATGAGGAGACAGTGCATCACGCTGCGGTGCAGATTAGAAGATGTAGTTTTCAAGACAGCTTTTCTTTTTCTTTCTTTCTTTCCTTCATTCCTTTTTTTTTTTTTTTTTTTTTTTTTAATATATGCCCTGTAGAAGCTGAGTAAATTGACCTGCTTCTGGGTGCATCCTGCCTTTGGACGGGAGAGAGAAAACAGCCTGAAGCAGTAACATCTGTGTGGGCCAGCTAAGGCAATGCATCAGGCTGTATCTTGCTGACAAAGAACAGAGAAATGCAGCCAAAAGAACACCTACTGGTAGATACATACTTYGACTTATCCCTTAAGTCACCATCCCTGTGCTGACATTTCTGGGTGATTCACAGGCACTGCTTTTATTTCTGGCTGGTGTTGGTTTTGAACTGATGACTTCTCTGTGGGTCTAGTGCATATTTCGACTCGCTCTATTGCTCTTTTGAGGAGCAGGGAGCTTGATCAGTCTCAGTTTTGGTTTTTTCTATGTGTACATGTTGTTTTAATGTTTGTTTCCTCCTTGCTGCTTAGTGGTTATCTTGATTTGGTGTGACATTCTCAAAAGCAAAGAGCTGGAGCTGGGGAGATACAACACGGTACGGACACAGAGCATGGGACAGATTTAAAAATATCACTGACTGCTGTTGTCAGGAAAATACAGCAGACAGAACTCAAGCTGCAGACAAAAATGAAACCTATAAATGTGAAAACAGTGGATTTTGTGTTAAAGCTGGCACTTCTAGTCCTTTTTGCATGATTGTAGGTAAAATATATCGCCTATTAATAAAACAAACAACAAAAAAAAACCCATGGAGAAGCTTTGTGCCACGACTGGCACAATCATGATACTGCAGTCTTAAAGGGTAGGGATGTTGCTGATCTTTTTCACAGGACAAGAACTGGAAGGTCAGACCAGCCATTTCATGAAATGGCACAGTTCAATTGATTGACTGGAAGAAGGTTCCCCATCTCTCCGGGTGCATTGTGCATCCAAGCAGCAGTGCTCAGATGAAACATTATCCTGACTGCAGAAAGGAAACAATTGCTTGGATTCTTCTAGGCTCCAAATAAAGATTTGATCTTGCTGAATGATTTTCAATCCTTTAAAAAATAATAAAAAAAAAAGTCACAAAATGGGTGTGTTCTGGCCAAAAAGGATGTTTCTTTCAAAGGGCACCACTGTTTGGACTCTACCGGCAGAAACTAGTGGAGGTAAAAAAATGTCATTCACCCCTTTAGAGGGTACAACTGATGCTCAACAGATCATTAGCGAGATGGATGTACCAATATATCTGCTGCTGTGAAGGTCCCCAAAGCACATAGCTCTGAAAAACACGTTATGGATTCGGGACACCAGCAATTTCTAGTCCCCTTTCTTCTGCTTCCAAGGGCAGTGAGGAAATAGTTTCGCCCATGCTGAGTTTTAGGCACATATGTTGTTCCACAGCTTGATTTTATCTGAAATTCCTCCTCTGTGTTGATTTGGGTTTGTAAATAAAGAAATAACTTTCTCTCCAGGCTCTATCAGAGTAACCTCGGATGTGTGATCCACTGAATGTCAGTAATTATAGCCACAGATTAAATTTTAGCGAGAAAGAATACTTGTCATGTAACAAAATTGCAAATTTTGTGCAATGTTCTAAAATTTGGATCCTTATCCATATCAAGCTACCAATCATTTTGAGGTTTGCTCATCCCTATTTCTCGCTTCATGTACCTCTGACGGAGATGCAAAGCACTTCTTCAATAAATTACCTTTCTGAATAGTAAAAAATAATCTGGTAGAAACCTCTGAGGGATGCAGTGCGGGAGAACAAATTACTACAAGACACAGAGGGAGCTGTAAATGTAATTGTGATGGTTGTGGTGACAGTTTGCATTTCTAATATATTCACTTTAGCACAGAGCTCTAGCAATAAGAGTTAGTTTGCATGACCTAGCACACATTTCAGAAGAAAAAATGGTCAGAAAAATTGTAAACCATATAGATAGCAGTGCAATGTCAGTGCTCTGCCTAATTATGTCTGGATCTTCATTCTGATGTGTACTCTGATATACTTACGGGGCCTTTTAGAGATATTAAAGCTGGAAATAAATCTAATTTAGTTATTAGTTCAGTAAAAATGAGAAAAATAATTACTACTCTTTGGAAAAACTACTGAGATACTGAACTCCGAGAGTCAGTGTGTAATGCACTGCATTCCTGTTCGCTGTCACATCACTCTCATCAGATGATAACATTTGCTATCAGCTAAAGAGCATCCTGATCTCTCCAGCTGTACCTCCAAAAAATTCCTGGGAGTGGGTGGTAGGCAAGACTCTTAAACCTCAGGAAACCAGTGGGAGATTGTCACTGCAATACAGGCAGGGGACTCCCCACTCTCCTTGGACTGAAATGTCCCTCCCTCTTGGTTTTATGATCTTCATTTTGCCCACTGTCAGGTGAAACTCTTGACATGCAATGGGATGATGTTGGGAGAGCTGCAAAATACTTCAGCATCTTTCAGAGTGAAAGCCACTACAAAGAAAATGAGCACGTGTAAGGGCACGTTTGGTTATTTGGGGAATATTCTGCTAGGAATTGTTAGATCTTGAGATCATTAATAAACCCTTTTCCTCATTTACAGACTGGTTTTAGTCTGATTGCAACACTATTAATTTGAAAGAGACTATAGCTCTACTTTATTCTCATCTTTGCAACTGTTAGTATATAATTAATGCAGGGAATTGCAAAGTATACTCTCAGCACAGCTCATATTCCCAACTTGTTAGGGGCTTGAGTTTGGTAGCATTTTCTCTTCATTGAAGAATGCTSTGTGTTTTATTAGGTCAGTCAACCATTCCAGCACGTGTATAAATTGCTCTGTTGAGCTGCTTTCTTGTCATGCCTGAATGAGGAGTGAAAGAGGACTCTCATACACACACTTTCCCTCTGCTGATTGTTTTTGCAGCTCTGTGCTTGCAGAATGACCTGCAATTTAGGCCATTTGGGCACATTCTCCTTGCCCTGACTGGGCTAAGCCAGTGCTTGGTGCAATTTGGTTCATTTTCATCTGTGCAAAGGAAAAGGGAGATTCAAGTCTCAAGACAAGTGGACAAGCCACAGGCCACTGCGGTCTGGCTGATACCCCAGCCAAAAAATAAGGACCTCAGGCAGGAGCCTGGTCAGCAGGGCTGCAGTAAGACTGCTGCCTGCATTGGCACTGCTCTAATCTCTTCATCACCCTGTTATTATCTGCCTTAGAATGTAAGCTTAAGCTTACTTGGAAATCAGTGCTGGAGAGGATTGTCTTGCCTGTGTCTTTTTGTGGATAAACAGACAACATTAATCTCCATGACCGTCTGTCCTCTGGGACTTTCAAGCTGTAGATCTATTGCTCCTTTTTTTAAGACACATGTAAAAAATATTTTAGTTAAAAATAAACCCCCAAAAGTGTTGTTTCTTAAATCAATTAGTGGGCAAAAAGCACTTATCCTCACACAGAAACCCACTGCAAAGAGAGACGCAGTAATTCAGGAACCTCTGCTCTTTTGCTTTTACATACAGCAGCAGATCTGGCACATTTCTTCCGTGCCTTTAACATACAAGTAAAGAAATACTCTATCAAAATTTAGATTTTCTACTCTAGTAAAATTCATGCTGTAGTCTGGGAATGTTCTGCTTATGGAATGAATAAAAAATTTAATATGGCTTTTGGGCTTATTTAGGAAATATATTCAGTTCTTACCCAGATGTATTCTTGTTCCCTTCCTGAAAAATAAATTTAGACAGATGCATGTGCTCAAAACCCTTATTAAAATAAATGCATCAGCTACATATATATGAAAAAAAAATGTGGTTTTTAGGAAAGGCCAGCTAATGGTTTTGTCAAAAATCCTTACTAAGAGTGAGCAAAGAGGAGCACTGCTCTGAGAGCAGACCAAAAACCAAGTTGTGCCTTGAGTTACTGCCTCCTTTTCGCCCTATCCCTTCCTCTGGGAAGTCACAGCTCTCCCTGTTYCCCCCAGGCAAGATGCACGGGTCAYGTTGTGTTCAGCTGAATGGGAAAGACAGCAGTAGTCCTGGTTTTTTCTTTTTCTTCATCTTCTGTTGTATTTCCTGCCCAAGGAAGGAAGATGATGTCTAATATGAACCTATTCTGTTACACAGACTGCAAAATCAAGTTGGGACTGAGATCAGTGTTTCCTTGTCCTGGGTCTCCAGACTGGGCACCAACCAGTGGACAAGTCAGCCTGCAAACTTTGTACTTTTATTTCATAACTAATGCATTGGACAGTAAGTTACGAGTCTCTCTGCTATAAGCAGCTGTTAATTTACTTCCAAACACCCACTGTTCGAGGATATTTGCCATCCAGAMATCTCAGACAAATACTTGTTGCTTTTGAGCACACGCTTGCCATATGAAAAACAAGTCTAATGCAAATGATTCCTCCATCCATTTGGATGAGATGTGGTTTGTTCCCTGCTTGGTTGTGTAGGAGGGTTTGCTGGACCTCTGGCTTGCAAACTGGCTGATTTTAGATAGTTTAAGTCAATCTGGCTACTCAGTGAAGACATTCCAGAGAATATATCACACAGTGTCAAGATGACASCTCGGTAGGAGTCTGATTTGTTGAGCAGTAAAACTTCCTGCTCATGCAGCTGGCGAGGCAGTAATGTACAGAAACATTACATGGGAAGGCTGGAATATGGGAAATCAGTGACTTTCACAATATGACATCGCTTAGCAAAAAGCTGCCTTTGAAACCCAGTGTTCACATTTCCAATTAGTTTGCCTCTAGCTCTCATGCAAGGAAAGTCCTACCGGGAAGGAAAAAGAAAGGAGGAGGGAAGAGGAGCAAGCAGAGGTGGGGGAATGAGTGTGAGTTATATTGCGTACTGTGAATTGGCTATAAATCCTGGCTGCAGGAATTACTGAAATGGAGAAATAGTTATCTCCTAACTTTGAGATCCAATCTGCAAAGTCCCAGTGCGATGATTTATGTGATGCGGAGTCGTCAGGATCGAGCCTGACACAGTAAAACAGATGCACACGGGAACATGTTCTCAGTTTCAAATGGCGAGCAAACCCCAGGTCGCTGGCTGTGCTGCATGCCCATGAGGTAGTGCCGAAAGAGGGGCTGAGGTCAGGCTCTAGGTGTGCTTGGGGTGCTGGAAAAGGCAGGAGGAGGATGCTGAGCACTGCTCTCCCGTGACCTCTGCTTGCTGATGAGCTCCAGAGGGAGCTGTGGCTCGCCTTTTTTCGCTCAGAGATGCACTCACAAGAAGCAGATAGCAGAGCAAAGGATAAATGTGTGGTCCCATGAATCCCTTTTTTTTCCTCCCCGTCTCTTCGTTCTAAACTTTCATAAGAAAACYCAGCTTTTATGGGCTTTCATTTTTAAAGGTTGTTTGTGAAGTAGTCCTATGAAAATACACGTAGTAAATAAAGGAGACCTGGTGTGTTTTCTTTGTTTATAACTTTTGTAAGGATGTGGTAAAAATCAGTCAGAACCCTGCTTTAAAGCCTCGTGAAGAGCAGTGACATCCCAGGATTGTTAAAGCTGCGTTTTCCAGAAGGGAATTCAAACCGCTGCACAGTTTTTCTTTGGTGTTAACGCCGAGCGTGTTTGTTGGATGCAAAGTTGATCCAGAAATATATTTCGTTTTAAGGTGCTGCCAGCATTTGCCTCTTCCCTCTCAACAAGACTGATTACACTGGAAGCAATCCGTAGCTAGTGAGGATACAAGGTTGTAGATTGCCGAGGCATCACCACACATTTCCCTGTCAGCGCGGCCACCCGCGCGTCCGGGGTGGAGGTGTCTGGTTTGCATCATCACCAGGCACTTATTTCAGCTGGCAGCCAATCAGACCTCGCTGATTTACACTTTTTTGGGTTTTGAAGTGATGTTTATTTAGATACAAAACACAGACTTTCAGGCTGAACGCTTTTCTCCATACACTCAGGAAGCAAAGGAGAGCGAGCCCCAATGGAAAAGATGTGGTGCCATTGCTCCGTCCTGCACACTTTTGGCTGTCATGCAGACAGTATTAGAAATTCCAGACTGTACAGGGATGAAAGTGAAAATCCTAAGGCAGTGGCTTTTAGTTTTAATTATCTCCTTCAGTTGAGAATCTGAAGCTGCCAAAACCAAACAGAAGCTTTTCTCTCTCTGTCCATGCAGGTGAGATATTGAGAAGGAAAGAGAAATGTCTAAAAGCAGTGGAAACAGTATCGGCATATCAAACAATGACAAAATTGAATAAACTGCCAATTTTTCTGCCTTAGTATTAAGTTTACTCACTCTATCTTGATAGGTTTTATTAGGCAGGTAATAAATCCACCCCAAATTTCCAAGATAAACTCAGTGTAAGTACACAGTGAAGCTGATTTGCTGTCAGAGTTGTTTGAAAGTGTACTAGAGGTGTAAAAGTGCATAAGGACACTGCAACTTCACAGTCAGAGTGCAAAGAACAATTAAAATAATGATAAATCCCCTCACAAGGAATTATTTTTCTCAGAATTTTCATGTTCCTCATTTTGGTTAACCTCTGGCAGTCCCTCTGACAATGGGGTACATTGTCCTGGTGATCTGGGAATGGGAGCTGATGCAGTATTGAACATCCAGCAAACTTTATCTCCTCACAGTTTTGCTATCCTGATGTGTGTATTTCTTTTCCTCACTCTTTGTGAGGATATTACAACTCTGTGCAAGCTGTAACATCCTGTGCAACTCAGGGCTCAGCAACTTTACATGGAGTCCAGACAGAAAAGATGCTCAAATCCAGAAAAAACCCTCTCTGTGAAGTAGAAATCTGCTGTGTTTTTTTTTTTTCCTGATTCCTTCTTTCCATACCCTTCCCACGAAGGTCAGCAGAAGCACTGCACAAAAAGTCTCCCAGCTGAGTTTCTGAGCACTCAGGCACACAGCCCATGGGGCTGTCTCACCTCTGCAATTAGCTCCTCAGGTGACCCCAAGATTATCAAAATTAACTTACTAAATGTATAAATACAGATATATAAGATGCTAGTGACACTGCAGAATGAGCTACATGATATTTTAGCTCTTTTTATAATATCAAATGGATATTATGGTGGTTTTTATATGTTTTGTTTAAGAAAAATGGGGTTGGATAGTGGAAAATCTACAAGCTAGGAATTTATTCTCCACTTTTTGTTTGTCTGTGTGTAAATGTGTTAGGAACATGTGTCCATGTTTACACTTTTAGCCTTTCAGTATAAGCCACATTTGTTATCTAATCCCCCAATCTGGTCTATGCCCGATGGAAATGGTATACAATCGTGCCTAAAAAAGGTATGGGATTAGTTTTGCCTTTGAACTCTGAGAGGTGTATGGGACAGAGAGCAGCCTCCCACTGCTGGGAGCACTGGTTTTCTCTGTTCTGGGAGCGGAGGAAAGTTTGCAGAGGCCAGCTGAGACTGACTCCTGCTGTGTGCCCCACAGTGCTTTGCTCCAGAGGAGCAGCAAAATCTGGAACCTCTGGCAGAGGAAAGAGATCTTATTTTAGATAACAACAATAAGGAGACATACAGCACTAAAAGGAACTACTTGTTATGAAAACTTGTGAATAAACTATTTCTCCCATTGGATCTTATTACTTTTCCCATGTGTTGTTGACTTTAGGCAAGAAAAAAGAAACATTACTTAACATTTTTCACCAATTAGCAGTCAGTGGCCAGTAAGAGTCAGCAAAAAGTAGTATTTTCCTTCTACTTAATCATCTTTCTCTTCATTCATCACATTCATAGGTCCTTTATTTATGTTTTTATAACACTTGGCTAAATAAAACCGACTAAATAGCAGTTATTGAAGTAGAATGGAGGCTTGGATCAGACAGAGCAAAAATATTTTCATCATCTCAAAAAACGCCTTTGCAAAAGATTATACCAAGATGGACAACAAAACCTCAGAAACTTTTGGAAAGTGGAAAGAAACCCACTGTGAGCTGGTGGAGTTTGGAGGATTCCAGGGAGTGCTTTGCTACACTGCAATCATCATCAGCGCGCTTCCCTTTGATCTGTCTGGAGATGTGGCAGGGTGTTTAAAGCTGGGAACAGCACTTTTCTAATGTTCTCTAACCTCAAAAACAAGATGCCAAACATAAGGTTTTTTCCTCCTTTTTTTCTCCCTCCAGCACATTCCTGCCAGAACAGACTATTCAATCGTGCACTGTGCATCATGACTCTCCCTGCTGAAGGAGGGGAGAGCTGCAGTGTGGGGAATGAGAGGGCTTTTGTTGCTGCAGGGAATTTTTTACTGGCTTTTTTTCTCTGTGTGTGTGAGAGACATAAAATGCTCTGGAAATGTACAGATTCTTCCTGCCAAGAATGGTTGTTTTCACAGCTCCCCTCTTGCCAATTTCAAACTGATTAAGAAATAATAATAATAAAAAAAAAAATTTTCACATACATATCCTAAACTTCCCGGCTGACAGATATTGTTGAGCAATTGAGTCTGTAAAAGTGCCAAAATAACCTATTTCCCCAGAAGAATAGAAGAATCAAATATTAATACTGATGGTAACGTGAAAAGGGAGTTTTCAGTGACAAGAACAAATCCAAGGCTGAAGTGTTATTAACCAATTACCTTAATTAAGCTGGAAGTATGGTGTTCTAATATTTTTAAGGATCTTAGCTTCTCGGCCTTTGGCTTTAATTTTTTCCCCCAAAAAATCTTTAATGCAAAATAATTAATTCATCTCCAAATATGAATGTTACCCATTTTGGACGCATGAAATATTTAGAGAGGATTCTAGCAGAATGTTCTCCTCCCAATTCTGACTTGACCTAATGCTATTCTAATTAACAAGTTGGTTTTGGGTGCAGCATAGTGTTACATRGGCTCTGGTAGAAATATGGGTGATCACAGCATAAATACAGGATAAACATTCTGTGGAGCCAGAGAATGTTGGAAAACAAAGGGAAACCTGTAACTTACTTTTCTGGCACCTTCTTCCAGTGTAGCCCTCGGCACAGGAGCACACATTGGTCCGGACGCAGTGGCCACYGTTCTTACAGGGGGGAATGCAAACAGCTGGTGAAAGGAAAGGAGAAGCTTTGTGCACCAAAATCACACAGGGGATCAACATTGCCCGAACACAGGCTCCTTATTTAGGTGCCTGTGTTGGGAGAGCAGCTTGCAGAGGCATTTTTTTTAGCTGGRCTAGGGAAAGTGTCCCCCCAAAGGGTGATTTGGGCAGATGCCTGGATGGAGGCCCTGGTTCTGTCTTGTCTGTGGAAAGAACGTGGGACATGATTCCTAGCACCCAAGGTTTCTCTCTTAGATACTTGCAGTTAAGTGGTTGGAATACTCCCAAGAGTCTCAGGATTTTAAGTCTATCAAAGGGCTTCCTCGAGGGCTTCTGCCCTTGAGACAGAAATCAGTGTTTGACATTTGCTCACTTGGCTCTGGTGCTGTTTCTTTCTCCTTTCTCAAAGAAGCAGAAGGAAGGGCTTTGCTCTTCTTCAGCATCCCTCCACTATATCCTCATACCAATTCCTTATCCCACAAAAGTGGATACTTATTTTCAAGTTTTAGCTCTGTCTAAACCRTAACACTTAAGGGCAAAAATTTAAAATCACCTAAATGTTGAAAATCACCTTCCATGTTCAACTCAAAAGAAAGATCATCAAGTTACAGTCTGTATCATTTTCACTCTCTCCTTCATCCCCAACATCATAAAAACAAAGAGTTTCCGGCAAAGCTCCATTTGCAATTAGATTTTTGTGTGTGAGTCATTCACTTGCAAAAATATGCATTGGGACTGCATTCATCTGGGAGCTCCAGGGAAACAAAAGAGAGAGAGTAAGAGCAAAGCACTTTTAATATTGAAATAGTTCAGGTTTGGTAATAAGGGTGTATTTATATTCCCAGATTCAGGAGGAGTTACTAGAGCCATGCTCAGAAAAAAATGAAAAAATGAGTGGTGTTAGAACAGGAGTCTTCCAGCTGCTTGAGTCCCAAGTTCTCTTTCCTTTATGTTCTGCCTGAGATACTRGGTCATTAAAGGATTCATTAATTTGACTTCTGCAGCACAAAGTGAGCAAGAAGTCCAGGATACTGTTAACCTCAGTCTAGACCTCTCAGTCTAGCACAGGGATGCAAAATCAGGTCCAGCTCAATCAGAGCAATATTTGACCAGAGCTTTAAGCAAGGATCTGATGGAGTCCTATACAAATCTCCCGTTCACAACACTTTAAGGTGGTCAAGAAGGTGATATTATGAGCCCCATTTAAAGATAAATTATCACCTGGCTCTGAAAGTATAGTACACATCRCAGGGTACCCAAAGTGAACAAAGTAGAGCCATGCTTTCACATTTAATTGAATAGTGGCTARTTAGTGACATCACTGACTCAGTTTTAGAGTAATTATTCAGTTATCATTCATGCCACCACAAATAAGTGCTTGCTGCTTCCCAGTACCATCAGGAGCAATATAATGTGGATTTATGAGTGACTATAACATCAAAGGAGCACACAGAGTTATGACAAGGAGACTCTCTGGATATACTTCATGTGGGGGCAGGCAGTGTTATAGGTGCTGTTTATATTTTAAGGCTGGGTCCTTTATCAAGATGATAAATAGAACTTTTCTTACCTCTCTGGCACTGTGGCCCGTAGAAACCAGAAGGACACGAGCACATATTTGGCCGCACGCAGACCCCTCCATTCAGGCACATGGGATTGCACACAGCTGGATGGGAACATAAGATAACTTTACGAAWCTCTGATAATGCTCTACTTTTTAGAGCAGGCACTCTTTTACTGCTGCACATGTCATTAGAATAAATATTCCTAGTAATACAGTGAAAAGTTTCATGCAATCCTTGCTGGTCAGTTGTGCTGCAGCATTTATTCATGGTCAGCACGGTGGGAGCATTTCAGTGGGGTTTTAGCATAGCTTGGGGGATGAAATAGAGTATAATTTAATGTAATAATTTAATTTATTTCGGATGTATTCCTTTGATTCTCACAGTTCATTTGTTTCCATTCCAGCATTCTCACCAAGCATGATCCCAAGGCAGTAAATGTAGTCAAATAAAATACACCCTGGATAACCTGGAGATGAGATATTAATTGTTTGCTGCTTTGTCTGCGTGCAGCAGAGCATCGTGGCATTTCCATGAACTTGAATAGGTGTGCACCAAAAAACCTGTTTGTTCTGCCTCATTTAAATGCCAGTTCCCACAACACATTGGCTCATTCATCACCAACAAAGCCACTGCCTGAGCTCCCTTTGCCTCTTTATGTATCTGTTATTACTGTAGATGATATAACAGGCATTAGGAATTAAAAGCTGTCTTGCATATTTCTATGTGGCAAGTACCAGACTGTTAAAAAAAATTCACCTATTAGAATTGCAAATTGATTTATTTGGGAAGTCAGTGTGTGAAGAATAAGGAATCTGATAAAGTTTCCATTGTAAAGCAGAGTGACTTTAAACCAGTTTTTCCTTCCATTCCCTTTGTCTTTCAGTATCTTATAGAATAGCCCATTAAATAAATTAAATGCATTTAAGCTTAAATAAATTAAGGGTCACTAAAATGTTTCAGATGAACTAAAGAAGAAATAAAATGTCAATTTGGAAAGAGAAAAAAAAGCGAAATTGTAGTCTAGATGAGAGGCTCTTTGACTAAGGAGCACTCACTTATGAAGTCAAAATGGATTTAATTCCTTGCTCAAGGGGAATTTGGTGTATTCGTCTCATCATCCTGACTCATTCACAGATGTCCACACTCTTCTCACTCTGTCAGTGTTTATATTCCCATTGGTAAAGTCCTCTTTTTTGTCATTTCTCTATGTGTCCAATTCCAGAGATTCCTACCATATCCCTTGAGGTGGGAAACCCCAGCAGTATCCCCAAAATACTCYGTGTAGTGCACCCAGAACAGTGCCAGGAAGGTGAGTCTGTTAGTCTTTCACCTGAGGTGTCAGCAGACAAAAAAATCCTGCTGCTGTTATTCTGGTTTGGAAGTTACTGCTACTGTTGCTTGTTGCCTGTCCTTCTCTCTGTTTAAAGCCACGCCAAAATAAAATTGCAGGACTCCATGAGGAGAAAAAGAGGAGAGAGTGGGAACCAGAATAGCAGTGACAATCCCAGCCATTTACCGTGGATCATAGCTAGGCTAATTTATGTGTCCCCAATAGGCCTGTCATTTTCACACTTACAGGAAGAGCAATCTCTAGGAGATGGAGGTTAAAATGACATCTCTCACCTTCCAGGAAAGGTAATGTAGGCTGAAGGTGTCTCAGTCGTTTAACATTCTCCGTGGCAGAGGCAGAGTGCCTCTGGAGCCTTGAGGTCTGGCACTGATTAAGATAGTCCTCGTCTTTTAATATTTCACTATTTTGCATGCCTAGTCCCAGGTAAGTGCTGTAGTTTCAGGGCCTTTGGAAGAAAATATCTACTCCAGCTTCTAGGACTTTGATCCTGAGAGGACGGTCTGAGCTGTGTCTGTTCAAAATTATGAGTCCTGACTAGAAATAGGTACCTGGTTCCAGTTCTCACCTTGTCATTTTGTGCTGATGGGTGGAGGAGGCTTTTCCCTGAGCTCCCACACTCCTGTGGATGGTTTTTGCAGGTGCTCTGCAAGTATGAGATGCAGGCAGGAGGAGCAGTGTGAATTCTGGCACCAGTGCCTGCTAAGAATGAACTCCAGAATCACACAAGTTTAAAAAGCCACAAAAAGGTTTTGTTTGTGGGTTCCCTCTATGTAACCCTGAAATTTAGATAAACCTCTAAACTTAGGAATACTTACGTAAACATCTAAACTTATGAATAGTTACATAAACTCAAAACCTTCTGAGGTTTTGCCCTGTGCTTGGTCTCCTGTTCTTATGCTTTGATTCTTTGGGTGGCAATTCCCGGTCTGAGCGCTGAATTGTGGGAATCACAGGGATTTCAGGCAGCAAAGGGCATGATCAGTCATTTCCAACCACTCACCTGTTTCACAAGAGGGGCTGCTCCACCCATCCCTGCATTTGCACTCATCTGGTGACACACAGACCCCCCCGTTGTGACAGTGCCTGTTACACACCACTGGAAAACACACAAGATTGAAATCTCTTATCACCAACACCAGTGCAGATAACTAAAGTTGCTCTATTACAGCAAATAATTAATGGTATTAGCCCAAGAGGTAAACCGAGGGTGGAATCTGTCCCTTTCCTTGGTTTTCTTTCACTATTAGAAACCATACACATAAAATTTTTTGCTTTTTAAGTATTSCAGCTACTTGGGTTCATAGATAAAATTATATTCCTGTCAAGGTCAGCCTGATATTTAAATAAGCAGTGAGGACGGTGATGATGGAAGTGCACCTGTTTTGCCATATAGCTGATATAGAAGGGTTCGAAGGCTGATTTTTGGACATTCTCTATATTGAACTTCTTTTTAAACTGGTGTTGCAGAGTAACGTGACTCCTAATAGGTATGGCTGGAATTTTGTGTTCTCGAAATTAGCATTACTGCATTCACTCCCAACCTTAAATTTCATAAATGTTACTATAAACAACACACACCTTTTTGCTTCTTTGTTTGTTTTTCCAGAAGCATTTTTACRTAGGAAATGTTGATTTAGATGTGCATATTTTTACATAATACAACTATGCTGCTGGTAAATAYATGCTCTGAAATAGCTTCTGTATTAGTTCAATGTATCCTTTGTATTCAATAATCATATTAAGGGGAAATATAGGAAGAAAATATAATTTTTTTTTTTAATCTTGTAATTTTCTGCTAATTGAAACATGTAATGAAAAAAGCCTGGGTAGGTTCATACATACTTGTTTCACAGCGAGGACCTACAAATCCATAGGCACAGGAACAAGAGTTCTGAGGCAGGCAAGTTCCTCCATGCTCGCACGGCGGCTCACACCGCGCTGCGAGAGTAAAACATGAGGAAAAAAACACAGTTCAAATATTGCATTCTGTGTGGTTATGAGCACAGCGCAGGTTGCCTCTTTCCCCACACCATYTTATTAATCCAGCAAGTAATTTGGCTGAGGAAAACACTGCAGGATAGCAGTAGGTATCCCATTAGCAATACAGCACTAATGAGCAGCTRTACAAAGTCTGCGAGGGAATGGTTTTAACATAATCATATTTAACTTCTGAGCATGCACATTTTTAAGTACATATTTCTGAAGTCTAGGGAGGGATGGAGTACAAATGCAGTTAATACTCATCCTTCTCTACAAATTTGCCTTGTGGATGGTCAGTAAGCCCAAACAGGTGTCTGAACTTACAATAAGGCAGAGATTAAGTGTTTCTTCCCTATAGAAAAGAATTGTATGTGGATTTGTCAGCAAAATGGCAAACATTTAAGCAAAAAATTTAATATTTAATGAGTAGCATGAGCTCTGCAGACAAAGCAGCAAATTAGATAATGATTTCTTGACTTATTGCAGTATGCAAAATCATTCTGTAGAAGAAAGAAGATGAGCAGGTGTGTGGAAAGGACTGCAGCTCCTGAAACAGGCTGTCTGCTGAAGGCAAGCTTGTTTTTTAAATGTTGATCATTTTGAATCTAAAAGCTTCATTGTACAGGAAGCGTGGAAGGTTTGGGCCCTTAAACCTAAGATCTAAGGCAGGTACCTGACACTTCTATTTGTAGCTCTCTAATAAAAGGTAATTGTTCATGGCAAACTCAAGAGAGGAGGAGGAAGATCACTGAAGGGACAGGATGATCACTGAAGGGACAGGATGATCACTGACACTCAAAGGAGAAGTCCTTTGTCAGAGGGCTCTCATGCCTCTGGAAATAAAAAAAAAGTCACTTCACATACCAGAATGAAAAATATCTTTCCTTGTGTGTGGGAAGTGAATACAGAGAAAAATGTTGTACTTTGGCTCACTTCACTGGCAGAGCTTTGTCTTTTATGAAGGATGTGGAACTAAGCAAGGTTACTCCAAGGAAAATGCAAAATTAAGCTAACGAGACCTGAAACAAAGCATCTTTCATTTTAAGTATTGTTGCAAGAGAAAGGAACGCTAATGCACCAGAATTTTGTTCTTAAAGCCGGAAAATGGGCTGTGTAAACAGAAAGGTAAATGAAGGACAAATTCTTGGGGCACCACATAATTTAAACCCAGTTATTGTGTTGGAGACCTCCTCACCTCTTGTGATTGTCACCAAGCCATGGAATATGAACTTTACCATCCAAAAGAGTAATGAAAGCCCTCACACATTCACCAATTCAGTAAAAAAGACAAGCTCCAAGAAGGTGCTTTAAATAAACCATTTTGACAYAAATAACATTGAAGAAGTATATTTGGTATTTAACTGTGAAATTTTCAATGCTGTATTATATAACTTTAGGATTTGACGTGCCTGAAAACAGAAAACTTGCTATGTGTATTTTAGATCCATGCTACACATATGCTGAGAATGTCATTAATCTAAATTTAGTTTTGATTGGATGGGCTATATGGTTTAGACATTTGCAAATCAACGTGTTTAGCTGAAATTCCAAGTGTACATCCGTGAAAAAAAAAAAGAATGAAACCAAATCATCATTGTCTGGACAACTAAATAGATTTAGATAGGTTTAGATTAGATATCAGGAAGAAATTATTTGCTGAGAGCATGGTGAGGCCCTGACACAGGTTGCCCAGAGAAGCTGTGGCCGCCCCATTCCTGGAAGTGTCCAAGGCCAGGTTGGATGGGGCTTGGAGCAACCCCGCTCTAGTGGATTTCTTTGCAATCTGAAATTAAAAGCTGGCAGAATTGGTTAATAATATCTGTGTGGAGATAGGGGAGCACAAAACCTGGGGAAAAATGTACCACTCTTTTTAAAGTACGTTAAATGTGATTGCCTTTCCTGTAGGATGAGGGTTGCAAAAAGCCTCCAGGTGCCTGGGTGCTGTGCCAGGCACGGTGACATTCAAGCATATTATGCTTTATTTCAGCGTGGTTTGTGTGTAGCACTTAAAGCAAGCGTGTCCGTGCGAATAGAACACTTTCCATCTGGCCTTTGCACATTCTGAGATGCATCTGAACTGTCAGAAGAGAACATGGTATTTTGGATATTAAAACATTTAGCTCTTATGGTGACATTTAATAGTAAAATGTTTAGAACTGTTCTATTACTGGTGAATAGCAAATGATAAAAACTGAACACTGGCAGCTCTGTGAGAGCGAGAGTAATATTCACTTAAAAGACATTTCCCACTGTGACAGAAATATACAGCTTGTGTCAAATTCTTGTCCCAAACTTCTATATTTCATCTTCTGGAATGAATATTTTTTTCCATAAGCATTTGCTAAATTATAGAAAGGTATTGCGGTGTTTTTATACTAAGCGGTTTTGGATAGGAAAAAATAACAGCAAAGAGGGAAACATTGCAGCAAATGGTCAATCTTGCTGTCAAACCTATGTATGTTTATGTTTACAATTTAAAATCCGRAGGTGAAAATGGAGAAGTGCATTATTGTGTTCTTTGAAAAGGCTTTTTGGGAAATATCCCCAAACTTCTACTTTCCATTAAAATGAGATCATACACTTCTTATAAGTTTCTCTGCAATAACTTTGGGGGCACTCAGGAATACCAGAGGCTGTGTTGTTTCCCTCATTTTCTGTAGCCTAATCAGTAAATGTCTTCCAGGACAGAATTATGGCTTAGCATCCCAACAGTCAGTGACTCCCTGTGCCATCCACACGTGAGGCCCTGGGTCTGTGCAACTAAAGCCAGGCTTGGAGCTGTGAGAGCATTACCTGCTTAAAATTTTGAACAACAGTCAGATCAGGACAGACTCCACTGGAAGGAGCATAGTCTCCTTTATTTCACTGTACATTATTTATTGTCTTTCAAAGATACATTAATCTAACTTCCTAAATGTGCAGATGAAGTTTTAATACGTGCAGCACAAGGAGGGTGAGAAAAGGGAAAAGTAAGTTATTAGGTTATTGTTCTTTCTCTTGAAAAGTTGTGGCCTGAAGAGTTTCTTCCACACGTAAGATACACAGATAAATGAAACAAAGCCTAGGATTAAAACACATATTACTGCAATTAAAATGACTCATTGCATATTTGAATAGTCCAGCAGTCTGGAGCCCAGTTGGGAGAGAAATGTCCATAATAGCAACTGGAATATTAACAAGAGTAACTTGACTGAGTAAATTGGGAATACAAATGCAGACATCAGTGCTGCTTAGGTTGTAGTAATGGATTTTGTTTTGTGAAACGTCAGCTGAATGYTCATCTGCAGTCAGAAAAAGCAAATGAATTGTTAGGGATTGTTAAGAAATGAGCAGAACACAAAATTCCAGACTTTATTGTGGTCTGTATCCATGGTGAACTCCATCTTAAATACTGTGGGCCGGTCTGATCCCCCAGCTCAGAGAAGATACAATAAAAGTGGAAGAGACGCATAAAAAGATGACAAGGATAGACAAAGTTATAGAAGAGCTTTTTTACAAAGAACAGCAAATATATTAGGTCCTAGGGAAAGAAATTACTTGGGGGATATGGTAGAAAACCGTGGAATCAAACGTGGCCTGGGAAGGGTGAACAGGGTAAAGTTCAAATGCAGTGCCTTGGCATTTTGAAGCACATGATCCATAACTTTTGAGAAGATATTCCGGACAGTATCCCTATGTCTTTCCCACATACTGCCAGAGAAATGCAGTTGGCAGCTCTTGGAGATAGGGGAAGGACTTTTGGTCTGATGTGGTAGATCTTTTCGGGTGTAAAATGTCAAAAGAGATGAATGTGAGCTTCCTGATTTTTTTTTTCCTCATTTCATCCAGCTGTACATCCTGAGGTCATAATGCTTTCCCAGCTACTCCATCTTTCCTGTTACTTTGAAAATTATTTGGTTTGAACAGTGTTTTTGCAATGTCAAGGCAATGCTGTGCTTTTAACTCTTGAGCACAAAGTATGACTCCTACTGTTCTAGACTTCCCCTTCCCTTTGAAAATACTGTGCAAAGCCAATAAAATATAAGAGTTTTACTGACTTCAAATTTTTAAGAAAATGTTTCTGAAGTATCATGACTTCATCTTTGATAGGAATTCTGAGGTTCTTTTATGACTACTAAAAACCCAGAAAAATACTAGTCATTGACTGTCAACCTAATCCAAAATGGTTTTCAATAGTTGTCCGTATTCTATGAAATGGAGACTTTGACTTTCTAATGATACAGTTTTAGTGACCAGACACTCCCTATCAAAGGAGCTTGGGGTTAGGGGAACAAAAAAAAGGGATGACCAGAAATTTGGCTTAAATTCTTTTGTTTTGTCAGTCTTCAGGTCTAGGTCTCTCCAAAAGAAGCACAACAATGATGCCCAGAACAGAGTTTTTTGTTAACTTCCATGCTGTTATCAAGTGGAAAGGAAGTGTTCCACTTTAGGGCACCCTAAGGAGCTCAAGGAGTACAATGCCTTCTCTCAGGCAGTGCTGTCTGCACAGACCCTGGTGAATGAACTGAGCCCAGGGAAACGACAGCATTTTTTCCCTTTTCCTTGCCCAGTGGATGCAGCACCTTCGAAAGGGACGGCCTGTACACCCATGGTGGAGTGGGGAACAGAGGCAGGACAAGTACCTGCTCCAGGGTGACTAACAGCACTAACAAATACTTCAGAGCATTAGCCTCAAATATTACAAAATGCTGCAGAACATGTGCCACTCGTAACACACCAGACAAAATGTCAGAAACACTCTGACAACAATCCTGTTTGGGCTCATTCTGCATTATTACAGTGCTAGGTTTTTATTCAGCTGGCACACGGAGCTGAAATGTGTAAAGCTCTGTACATGCTCTGACGCTCCTGCAGTGCTCTTTGGCAGGTGATTCGTGCTGCCCTGAAAACTGCTAGAAGGATACTGCAGCAAGGCATTGTTTTTTACTGCATATATCCTTGGAAACGGCACTCAGAGTGAAAATTAGGTATTTACCAACCTCCCTCATCACCAGAGGAACGCTTGGGTAAGCTTACTCCATAAATGCCAGAGAGCATCTTCTGCAAGAGAAAATGTGGGAGAATCCAGTGGACTACAGCAGGCTTTATCTCCCCTACTTTCTTTTTTTTTTTTTTCTGTTGTAGATGATGCTGACTGTCTCCAAAACACTGCTCTGAAATGAAGATTTCAAAGCTGACCTGTTTGGCAGATTTGTCCTAACATTAGGCTGCTAATAAATGGTCATATTGCCTTTGTGCAGGAAGGGGGAAGTGCTGCAGAGCCTGGAGGAACTGCTTCATCTCAYCTCACCTGCAGAGCACATAACTACTACACAGAAGTAAAAGAATTAATAATCTGTAATTCTGATTACACCATAGCAAAGGGAGCAAAAGCAGGGTAGGGCTGTACTTCTTACAGCCAACACAGATGTCAGCAGTGAAGGGAGCGATCTAGATGGAAAGTGCTAACAGCATCTGAACATATCTGAGTTTAGATGCCTGAATATAAGCCAAGCACACTGACATTTAGCTGTGTTCTTCCAAAAGAAGGTAGGAGGGATGATCCCCAGGGGTCTCTTCCATCCTCTGGTCCTGTGAGTCTGTGACTCCCAGTGCAGGATGACAAATCTGAGGGAGAGGACTTCCAACTTAAACATAACAAGGAGACTGGGGGCTTGTCCAAAGGGATAATAACGTTAAAGATATAAAACTTGTTATGATATACTTTAGAAAATAAATTAATTTTCAGGATGCTGCTTATTTTTTTTCCTACTAGTCCTCCAAGCCTGATCTTCAATCTGCACATTTGGAAAAAAAAATAATTGCATTCTATCACAAAACAGCTACCACTTGGTAAAATATTTATTATCTCAGAGTATTTTCAGACACTCTTGTTACACAAAGGTCACATCCTTTCCAGATCCAAGGGTATTAAATCTTACTATCACTGGACTGTTTCTTCTATCACAGTGAATTTTTATGTCAAATAAGATGGTGACAACTATCAATAGTGTCTGAGTCTGTTGACATTTTTGCTCACTTGCCAAGCATGTTGTGTTCAAGCCTGAAGATTTTGCAAATGTTGGTCTCATCCAAGCTTTGATCGTTTGCCCAATTTTTCTGCCTCTTGTTCTCAGAGGGCACTGCTGTCTTGAGGGGAGTCGGTGTAGCTGTGTGGGCATTGTGAGGTGCTGATAGCTGGGGTTATGACAGGCCTTAATCCAAGAAATTACCCTCATTTTTCAGCCTCATCTGTCATGATGAATCAGCTGCATCTGACGTGGGAAGAAACATCCACGGCTGGAGGTACAAAGGGTGCTCTTCACACCACTGGCTGTGCTCCAGGGTGCAGGTGTGCAGGGGGGCTCGGGATGGAGCAGAGGAGGGAAGGGACAGGCAAACTRTTGAGTCAGGTGTCAAGGGCAGGGACAAGAGACAAATAAAGGATGTTTGTGTATCGTGTCATCAAGCCCCAAGACACAGAATGATGTTGGTAATAAAGTATTTCATCCTGAGCACTCTCCGGGGAGATTTTCGGTAATACCGGTAATTGAAGAAAACGTCTTGCAAGATAGTAAAAGGCAGAGGTGGATTTATATTTTAAGGTAGATTTATGCTTTAAGGACTATACTGACGAGCATACTAAACATCCACACAGCAGCTGTACGTCCATATTTGTAAATATTCATATGCACTTGGGCCTGGTCTTTGAGGGAAGGCCTTTCTGTGGCCAGACTTGCTTTGAGCTTCCCAGTACTTGGAGCTATTTGGGACTTCTCCATCTCCACGTATAAAACAGAGATCAAACACAGACTCCTTTGTGCCAAGGGACCTTAAGTCCTTTGGGAGAGGCAGTTCAGAAATGTGCAAACAGGCAAAAAATTGTAGTGCCCAAGGTTATAGTAACCTTTTCTTGTACATTTGGTACTACATCTCCAGCAGTGCTCCGAGCTCAGAGGGCTGCAGTGATGCTGGGGGCTTCACCCCCCCACAAAGCCTGGCTTTGAGCAAGGAATCCCTGCACAACATCACACCATCCCAGTAAGGTCCTCCRGAGCACATGACAGCTGAGACCCCCCTGCTCTGTGCTTGAAGGATGAGAGACAAGACAAGAGAGAGAGTGGAATAGATGATACAAATACTTTTGCTTTGTGCAGTGGAAGGCCAGTTAAGACATCAGCTTATGAGAGGGATGTCTACAAAAGGTGTGATTAATGATAGCAAAGTCACGGAATTCATAGCTTTAACAAGGTGCATAGTTCTATTGTTTTATGGAAGGATTCTCAGGTGCCTAATAAATAACTCAATATATTGTGAAAAGCCTTCTGGTGTTACACATTTCAGGTGACAAGTTATTTTTCATATTTAAGATATTAGATAGATATTTACAAGTAATTTTTAAGGTATTAGAAAAATTAGTTTTTCCCAGAATATATGTTGTATAGAGAAGAGGAATCAATTTTACTCTTTTCCACAGAAGTTTTATATGGTTTTGAATGTGATGACTTTAGTAGAATGAATCTGGCATTAAGCAAGATCACAATCTGTCCCTGGTTTTAATAGACTAGATAGTATCAAATAAATATGTCATTTTTGTAAGCAGAAAGAGCTGTTTCAAAGTTACAGATTTTATTTATTATTTTGAAATATGATTGGTTTTGAAAACAGACTGGTCCCAGACACAAAAATCTCCAAGTTTATAATAAAAATTAATTTTTACTTTGGAGAATTATTAGCCTTGGAGTTAGAAGAGAGTTTTAAAGAGGATTTTCTCCCTTACCTTCACACGTAATTCCATCACCGCTGTATCCAGGGGGACAAAGGCCACATTTAAATCCTCCATCTTCAGCTGGCTCACACTGCACACCGGTGAAACACGGCACATCAGCACACTCCACTCTGTGATGTGTCCCACTGCTSGTGTTTGGCAGTTCCACAGCATCCATTGCTCTGCTGAACAACTTCCTGGCTGCTGTGGTCTGTGCTGGAAGCCTTGCTCCGGGAGCAGACCCTGCTGGGACACCAGCGCTCTGGGAAGCTGCATCAAGGGAAGAACCTAACACATGGGAAGGGGAGGGGAGGTGTGTTGCCAAAGGAGATGCTCCCGGCTGCTCTGTTGGGAAATCCTGGGGTGGTTTAGTCCTCYTGACTGTGACTTGACCGGGCCATTTCCTGGGAGAATAGCTGTACCTGGAATGTGGCCTTGCAAAGAATGAACCTGCATTTGCGTTGGGATGAGGAGGAACAGTCTGTGCTGTAGCTGGTTTGCGCTGGTTAGAATGGAGAGGGGTGTGGGAGGCCACAGTGACAGCTGGGGCTCTGGGCTCTGGCTCCTCATGCAGAAGGGCYGGGGTGTCACTTCTCTTTTCAAGAAAAGATTGTTTCTCAAGTGCTGTGAACTCCATATCACTTGTTTTTGCTGGTGATGCCTGAGCTTGAGAAACCTTCCTTTGCATCGTAAGGGATGGAGTGTGAATGACTGTGGGGTTTCTTTCCAAAAAGAATGTAATATCTTGTCTTGGAATTTGGGGTTGGGAAAGAAGGGAAAATATGTTTCTTGATGTCTTCAATACACCTTCCTGGTGAGAGCCCCTAGCATCTTCAATATTTCTTCCAGGAAAATCCACATGGCTTTGGGGAGATCTTGAAACTAGGGCAGAAGGAAGATATACATCAGCTAAATTTGCTCRTCTGAAGTTTAAAGGAACCACAGTGAACATTTAGCTTTGGAGCAAACAACAAAACATCAGTTCTGGAAGTAAAAGGGTTAATTATCAAATATGCTAGGGGCAGGTTTATGCCAACTGGCACAGAAGTGACATGGGGTTATCTGCTGTGGGTGACACCAGCCCTGATGCACAGGGAACTGCAGTGATGAAACTCACAGGGTGGCAGTTCATGAGCYAGATGAGATATATTTTTGATAGCAAGTCTCAGGGAAGGTCAAGCATTATCCTTTGGTTTACTGGTTTTGGCTTACAGTACACCTTGAGGTTTKGGTGCTGTGCACCTTTTTTGTAGTGAATTCTACAGTTCTTGACCTCCTGAGCCAATACTTGCTGCTTATTAACTGCCTGTACTGCGATACTGTGCTGGGAAATGTTCTGCTAGACAGGACATAACTCAGAGAGTTTGCATTCCAGATCTTTAAGTCAAGGAGACAGGACACTGCAGTTTGGCACAGATGGATATTGGATAGGGAAACACACAACGTTAACATGGCCCTTGGCAAGATCGTGCCCTGGAGAGACTCCAGTGCCATCCCACCGGTGTATGACTCTGGAATATTTTTGCAGACCTTATGGGAAAGGCAAGTTTTAGGGAAGCATTTAAAGGAGACAAATGGAAAAGCTTTGTTGATGCTGTGTGCAGCTCCCTGCAGACGTGAGGGGCAGCGTGCGAGGGAGGCGGCTGGTTTGTCCCTGTCACCCACTCGTCCCAAAGCCAGCCACCTTTTCAGCTGGGTAAGGAGGGATGATAGATGGGCAGAGGGGACTCTGTGAAGGGCCTTGAAAGTGGAGACGAGTAGTTTGAATCAATACTTTCAGGAAGATTAATGGCCATCTGCTGATGCTAATGAATGGAAGAGGCTATTTTTAACCGGTTCTGGCATACTCACTCCATAGGATATGGAATATATTGGATCCCGGACAAAAACCCTCACTTGGTTCTTGGGTTAACCCCATGTAGGATGCACCTCTTTCTTTTAAATATAAATATTAATCACTTTCTAAAAAGTCCCATTGATGCAAAACTTAGCTATAGTTAGCAAGGAAAGAGATTCAGACGCTTGGCAAGGGTGGAATGAAAGTTAGGGCATTGACTGGACCAAAGCACATCCTGGCAGCCACAGTTATGTTTATTTGGCTGATAAATAGTGTCGTTCTGCTGGCAGCTGATGGGTTTTTATTGCCCTGAAGCACAATGTTTTGGAGTTTTACAATGGTACTGGATTSAGCTATGACCATCAGTAGGAAAATACACAATATTTAGTAGAGCAGAAGGCAAATACGTGGATTTCAATGCCCAAAGTAAGGCTGGTGAATGATGAGGTACACAGACTGGAAGAAAAGAGATGATGAAGCAGGGAAGACATCAGCAAAAGGAGCATGTGAAGATAGGAGAAGTCAAAGGATTTTTAAAAATGAATGGGAGAAAGATGAAAGAAATATCCATAGAAAATTATCAGTAATAGATGATCATTACAGCCCTTAGAAAATTTGAATCAGGGACCAGAAATCAACAGGAATGACAGTGAAGGGCTGAATGACCTCTCTGACAAATTTCCAAAATGAGCCCTGATTATAGCTTTGAGCTCCTTCCACTGTGTCATAATTAAATGGGTTTTCCTCCTAATTAATTTTGAGTAAGTAGAAAGGGATCAGACTGACTACCTGAGAAAGTGAAATCTATTTCTATAGCAGATGATATAGGTGAAAACCCTAATAAACCTCATTGTTCCCTGTAAGGGGGAGCTCACTCTTGCAGTATTTCTGTGATAATGTAATTTTTACATCTCAAATAATGCTACCAATGAACAGTAGCGATACATTTTTGTTGGTTGTTGAGTTATGATAGATACTGATCAAGGTCCCTTATCCACGCTGTAGAGGTGACTAAACTTCACAAGATATTGGTGTCATTCAAATGTGGTGACCAGAGTGTGCTCTCAGCTTTCATTTTTACAGATTTTTGCTCATATTGATAATGTGCAATTTAGTTTGAATTAGAACACGATACATTTTTTCTGGAATATCTGAAAATTTCTTTCTGCAGTCYTCCAGATATCTAAATAAGGTAAAATAAAGAAAGCAAACCAAAAAGATGCCRACTCCGTTGTCTGTAGTCAGCAGCTTTCTCAAATCCTGTATTACTTCAATTTATTTTCCTTGCTGTTGATCAATATCTTCAAATGTATAACCCATTATCAATTCAAACTGAGAGTGTGTGAATCTGTTTTTCCTGTGATGCCAGCATATGATTACATATTGGACTGGATGAAAGCAACTAAAAGAAAGACAAAGCAAAGTGCTCAAGGTTATATGATGGAACAAACCWCGTTTTCACTACCTGTCAGTATTTCTGCCCTCCCTAACAGGGAAATGTGCGGCAGTGGAATAATTGACTTTATTTTTCACAGGGGTAGATAAGAGACCGAGACCCTGCTGCCCTTGTCCTTGCTGTGCATGGCAGGACCTCTGTTTGTATTGATGGACCACACCACTGCAAACAGAGTGTAATGCCAGTGTGGATCAGGCCCCAAGAAGACAGATTCCTCTGTCGTCCCCTATCTGGGGAAGATTAGAGCAAGGGTGACAGAGGGCAAATTTCCAAGACACAAGTTTAACATCCCTCATCCGACTCGACACCAGGACACTTTCCATCTGCRTGGTGCAGGAGTCCCCCCAACCTGTGACCCTCCAGCCTCTGGTTCTCCCAGGGTTTCACGCTGAGCTCACAAATCAGAACTGTCACCACCAGTCTCTGGCACATGCTCGCCGATGCCACCACGATGGCGTTGCTRAGGCACAGCAAAGTCTGGCTTCTTCCCTCACCTGAACTGCATTTTATACTGAACTAATAAATATCTGCACTTGAAGAGGATCATGCTCACTCTGAAGGGAATAAAAGGGCTACTTTAGCTGGTGAAAACAGTCATTCACAAACAGAGAAGGTACTTGACATCTCTTAAACCCAGGGTGAGATATCAACATTCTGAAGCACAGAAAAGAAATCCGGTATATTTTTTCTCTTCTGAGTTTTTGGTTTTTTTTTTTTCCCCTTTTTTTTTTTTTTTTTTTTTTTTTTTTGCATGTGTAGTCTTTCAGAAAAAGACCAGATCCAGACTTGAATTAATAAAAGTCACATCCCCTTTTGACCTCAGGGAAGCAGCACACATTTCACACCCTGCCTGGAACACAGTGCACCAGGTTGGTGCCCATATTCCTTGGTGCCACCCCCCCGCAGTCTTTGCTGGCCTTAGACTTATGCACCTTCACACAGTTCTTCCCAAGCCACGTGCCTTGGAGACAGACCCATCCCTACCAAAACTGGCAGCTGACACCTCAAGCACTTGCTTAAACTTCCTGCAGACATGCTCTTCATTGTCACACTTYTCTTTGCCTCTCTTAGAATTAGAAACTTACCTTTTGTGTTTTAAATATAAGTGTAACATTTTATTTATGCGATGACTTGTGCAAGACACTACAAGCATCACCATCTAATCTCAAGTTCTTCTCTCTCTTCTAATCTAATAAAATTCCCCAAACCAGTCTAGTCTTCAGGTAGAGACTGGCTCCTTGTCCTTAATAAACTCTTCTGGCCGTGGCCACTTCTGCCTGTCACTTCAGAGGATTATGGGCACCTTTAATTCTGCTCAAATTACAACTCCTTCAGAATTCTGTGAATAGTTTAAGAATTCATTATTAACACAATTCAATAAATTTACAATTTGTGTAGTTCTAGAGCTATTAACATTTAGTAGTACCTGCTGCCCGGCCCATTTCTCATTCAGAAGAATGTTGGCAGAGAAATGCTCTTTTGACATATTACACTATGTGGGTCATCATTTAAAATTTGAAACATCTACCAGCACATAAATCTTATTTAAAATGTCAAGAGAGAACAGAAAAATTACACTGGTCTAAGAAGTCTTGTTACCAGAGTGCTGAGGATATTCCCATATCCCTCTGTATGTTTCCATGTTAATGTTTTTTTCTGTATTGGTGAGAAAAGGAAAACAGGAGCAACTGTCAATTGGATGCTCCAGGGAAATTCTGTTTTTCTAATCAATTCTGAGTTTCCTCTTTTTTATTATTATGTTCTGYCATTACTTTCTTCTCCAGTCAGAGTGTGTTTTATTCCTAAATCTCCTGTTTAGCCACCCTGGCATAATCCAGTATCTTCCCTCTCCTAAATTTTCAGTAATATGGCTTTGATTCTCCCTTCCTTCCTTCCTCTTAAGCATCCAGAAGTTCCCCCAACAGATGCTGGTTGGAATTCCCAGTCACCATATCCCATCTCTTACAATCACAAGCAGTAATCCCCAGAATAAATTCCTCACCACCTTTAAGTGAAGCACAGCTTCCACTTCCCAAGTCTTACGAAGGGTGCACTTCCAGGATTATTTTTGTAGCAACAAAAGCATTTCAAAGGCTCATTGTGATTGGGATATTAGTACAAATTTAAATAGAATTGGACCTACTTACCCTTTACCTCTCCTTTATAGGTAAAAAATTGAAAAGCAAAATGTGTTGTGAAGAAGTTTAGGGGCACACAACACACTGGAAGTAGACACAGGCAAAAGTTAGTCCTCACTTTGAAAGATGTGGAAATAGAAAATATGAACAATAAAGTTTAGGTAAGAGGTGCCCAGATCTGTAACTCACAAACAGAAAACCACGTGGAGCTGTGTGTGAGGCACTGGCGGTGCAYGGGCTGGCAGAAGGATCCAGCCAGGAGATTTAACCTGTGCTGGGCTGGCAGAGCTGGCTCACATCCACACAGCTCMGCACAGGGCAGAGCAGTCACACAGCTCTCTATCCATCTGTACAGGTGTATTCAGTCCTTGTGCTCCCAAASCACCACTTCTGTGATGGGGAAATTTACTCACTTGATGCTTTAATGATGAAATTAAAAGGTGAACATCTAGTTCACTGTCCCTGAGCTCTCTCAGCCTGATAGAAAATGAGATTGTGTTGCTGATGTTGCTGTCTGGTGAGCAATTTTCTTCCCCTTCACCTACCAAAATCATGAGCAATAGGGAATAGTCTGTGGACTCTGCATCACTCAGCCACTTCTGATTATAACGACTCCTCTGCTTCAGACCCTTGTTTGTCAATGTGGCTGCAGCTGCACATACACAATTCTGTAGCACCATTCATAATTTGCAAGGCAGATKTGTCTTGTGTCTGTGAAGTACAAAGTCACTCTGCTCTAACACAACACTTTTGTGGAGGGGAAAACCTGGAACCTTCAGTCAGCTCACCCACTAAACTTTGTTTAAGACTGCTTCTGTGTTCAGAGTAAATGATTCCCACAAATGGGATGGGGTCTAGACTCTGCCATCAAAGAGGTCCTTTTTCTGTTCTGGGATGTTGAAAACCTGTGTGACTATACAAGAAAACATTACCTCAGAATGAGATGGTGAGTTTGCTTATGTCACATTAAAGGGCTTTTATAATTTTTGCATCACTGTGTAGTTCAGTTGCCTCAAGGTTTTCAGAACAGTATCATTGACATCTCAATTCATTAACTGATGTATTTAAAGAAAATGAGGATTCTGAGATGGCTGGTCAGAAAAGAAACAGTTCGTGAGCATAGAAATGATATTACGTGACGGAGAAAGTTTTCAGTCTTAACTAAGCTATGCCAAGGAGTACATAAAGATAATCCCTTTCATACTGAACAAATACAAAACAATGCCTCAGAAAGATTTTGCTTAGGTATAACTCTTTTTTTTATAGGGAATATTTTTCTATTTGTAAAACTTTTTCAATAGAAAGCATGATGACTTAGAGTTTAAGAAACAAAAAACCTTTTGTGAAGTCTAAGAGATTGTGAAGATTAATTGAAGATTAATTGTGAAGATTACATAAAAGAAAAAAACTGAAAGGAACAAAGAGTTGGGGCACTAATACTGCTTTAGTTTATATTCATTTAAGCCATATTTCTCATAGATTTAAATGATCAGATCCTTTTTAGGTGTTCTGAGCTGATAACAGTAGTATCAGGCTATGGAGTCCTAGACTTACACTCAAGTCTGAAACAATAAAACAACTTTAAATACGAAATTTACCCTACTACATGACATTTTCACCTATTATATGTGGATGTGCTTTCCAAGCAAGATTCTTTGCACAAGACGTCATATACAGGCAAAGTGCAGGACCAKTGCACGAAGGTGATGAACACAATGACAGCTGTACAGAAAAATGGGTCTTTGAAGAAAATAATGTATTTTGTGAACTTTATTTTCAGATTCCGTTTGTTGGGGGTTTTTCTTTACTTCTTTTTGATCTTTTCTATAAGTTTTCAACAGAAATTTGAACATCAGGGTCACCAGAGAGAGTGTTTTTAAAAACGATATAAGAATTACTGATTGCAAAGATATGAGCATGCTCCCCAAACAGGGATTTTTTTCTTCTCTATCAATAATTTTATTTATCAGTATCTTTTTTTGGATTGCGTATGGACGTTTATAAACCTTCTATGTTTTTACAAAAAACCCATGTTTTTACAAACACCTCTGCTACCTTCCAGTTTATTTCAAGATTTAATTGAAAAGTTCTCTCCTGGGGGTTGGAAAAAACTCAAAATGTTTGATGTGCTCTCACCCCTTGCAGAGGAGCTGTGCTCCTCTCACTCCTTTGTTGCCAGATCTCCTTCCGTGCTCTTTACATTCCTTGGGTCTAACCCCAAGTGCTCTTCCTGTGCTTTTCTCTGAATACCCAGCTAAGAAAACAGGAAGCGAAGGAGAAGTGTGGTTGTGTTTCAAAACACCCCAAATCACCCACTTAATCCCTTTGTAACTGTTTTATCACTCTTCCTTTCATTATCCCTTGTCCACCTTTCAGGTCTGAACTTTTACCTCTCCTCTTTGTGTTCTGCCTTCTCCAATTATTGGAGCCTGGGAACTGTATTATTTCAGCAGCTACAAAGGCTGCACTAAGATAGAGTTCATGAAGTTAAATTATATTTTCTATTCAAGAATTGACAGTATATTTTACTTCTCAGTCCTGTGATAGATGGAAAAATTAATAGAAATTGTTCTTATCTGATGCTGCCTCATGGGCCTTCAGACTCTCTCATGGCTTGAACAGGTTGATAGATATATACAAAATAGTCTGAATTAAGGCAGATCATTTCTGAAGCATCCCTGTCTAATTCTCTGAAATATCTATGTAGAATCCTTTAGAACAGTAATAATAGATTATAAAGTTCATTTAGTCAAAAGCAAAGCCATAATATTTCTTCAAAGAAAAAATAGCTTAAGTTTAAATGTTTGACTGAAATTCTTGTTTCATTTGATTCAAGAATTAAGTGGTCTAAAACAATAATTATGTTGTTTTGGGCTGTAAACACAAAAAATGAGTTATTTTACATATGAAAGCCAAGAAACAAAATGAACTATGCCTTACTGGGAACCAGTAATGTGTCTATTTTAATATCATATGAGCACGTACAAATACTCTCAGTGAAATCATGCTTCTATGGAATTCTCCACAATTTCAACTGATTAGGTTAACAACTACCTATAGTTTCTTCCTAATTTAGAAAACAGAAAGCAAGGCATTTCAATAATAAGATTTCYGATGGCATGCCACAGAAAATCTTAGCTAGCTCTCTTTGAGAAAACAAAGGTTGGACCAGATGATTATCTGAGGTTGCTTCCAACATTGTTCTATGATTCTATCAAATTCTAAATCTAATATATTATCAGCATGGGAGATGATTTTTTCTTCCATCCCAGAGGATCAATTGCCTTGTGTTAGCTTTAGACTGTTGCTGTATCCCTTCAGGAATGAACTAACTCTATTCATGTGATGTGTAATACTTGGGGCAAAATTCACATGATTTGGCAGTGGACATCACCTGATTCTGCAAGCAAGTCCTGTGAAGTGGGTGCTGCTATAACACACCTGTTGAAAAACAGCAAGATATTAAGGAACTACTCCTAAATTTGTCCTGGGCAGTGATAAGTCTCTATATTTCACAGCTATTTTTACCCTCTTGTACTCTACTGTGCTTTGTGTTGCTTATGAGTCCTTTCTCTTGAGCTCCTGCTTTGCTTTATCCCTTAGTGGCAAAACTCTCRTGTTGCTTTAATGGGGCCAGGATATTGGTCCAGCCTGAGTTACTGACAGTCTTAAAGGGGCCTTTAAGTGCCTTTAACAAAACAGCAATCTTGTCAAATTTGTGCAAACAGGGTTGGCTCTCTCTAAAAGCTGTGTGCTATTATAGCTGGATGATTAAATGAGCCTGGAAATTCTGAGAGAAAATAATCTTGCTCTCTGCTCTGTCAATGYAAAAAACTACTGAGCCTGTATCCTATGTAGATTATTTGTTGGAGACCGAGTTGTTATTATCACTTAAAAGTCATGATGGCACAGTGATTGCTTAAGCAAAAGGTGGCACATTCTTGGTAGGAGAGAAATGTAATATGTGCTTGATATTCTGATTGAATGTAAATATTATTCATGGCATACAGCTGAGTCCTCTTCCCTAGTGGTTTTATGGCTTGGGCTTCATTGGTCTTCTATTGCTGAGCCACATCATTTCCTAAATATATCATCTGTATTGGAAGCACTTAACAAGTTCTGGATTGACGGAGTGTATGGATCAGTGAAGCTGGAAACCATTTATCTTTTAGATTATCTAAACATATTCTTCCCACTGTGCCTACTTTGGTTGTTATGTTTGGGTCATAGCATATACTGTACAGGTCTCTTGATATTTTTCTGAAAACACTTAATATTTTATTAGGTATCCTTAAGGAGGAGGACATCAGAAAGACTCTCTGATTCCCTGTCAGTCTTGACAAGTACAGGAGTGGATTTCCAGGGGCAATTACAGACTCAGAGGGCAGGAAAGGGTCAGAGCTTATGTCCAAAACGCCAGGCTGATCCTGGCCTCATGTGAAGATTACTGGTATGCCATCTGCAGAACTGATTCTTTCATAAGACCAAATTTATATGGAATGTCTTTGTGTGGCATTTCTAGCCCCACTTCAGCTGCCATTTCATCACATATCCCTTGAAGGAGACATCATTACATCACAACTGGTCCGTCTGAAGGGAATGTAGATTTTGTCCTGAAATACACCAACTGGAAACACTGAAACASAATTTATGAAAGGGATCAGCAACTTCCACCACGAATTCCGAAGRTGAATTGCGGACAGAATTTCCATGGCCTGACTCAGAGCAAGGAGCTGGAAGCCATTGAGATGCAATGCTTCCCAGTTTTGGAGCCCATAAGCAGAGCTGAGAGCTATTACCACACAGAGGCAAATCAGAGTATCCTCTACTATTTGTTTACTATTTCTGTTATGGCTTTTCAAGGATCTCAGGCAACTTCATAGCTAATGGCTGCAGCATCTACACCCCTGCCTTCAAGGTAGCCTTGTAACCTGTTGCATAAACCATGTCAAGGTGGGTGAGTTACTCTTTGCAAAGCACTCTCTGAATGCTGAACACTGTGTGCCTTTTATCTACACCTATTGGTACATGCAGATCTCAGATTTAAAAGTTCTGTGTGTGATGTGCCTGCCTTAGCAGGTTTTAAGATGTGTCTTCCAGGAACTGTGCTCAGCTCAGCCCATTAGGGTAATGCTGCTCGTTCAGTGGAGTCACTTGTGATTTACACTGGTGTAAGRGAGACTGGAATCTGGGCCTTGATCTTTTTAATGCAAATTCATCCATTCTGTTAGATAAAAGATGAAAGGAATCTATTACATTCTTCAGTCATCTCTTGAAGCAAAATCGTTTGATTGGTTCCAGGCAGTAAGAGGTCCCAACTCCTGCAGTTAGCTCCAGACATGAAACCTTGGGTTGGCGACCAAAGCTCTTACTGGAGTTATTTATTTTTCATGGGTAGTGATCAGTGATGAGTGCTAATAATGACAGAAATGATTTCCAAGTTAAAATTTAAGAATGCAAAACTTAAGGTTATTATGTTCCTCGGGTGCTTGACTGAGCAGTATGTGTTTAAAGACACACACTTTCTTTCACTTCAAAACATTTTATTCTCCTTTTAAATCCACACCTTGATGTTGATCTGACAGTGGTGCAAATGAGAAGGTGACAGAGGTCTCTCTGATGTAAAATCAAAGTGAATTCAGACACATGGTGCAGATACTGAAGGAGTGTAAAGCACAGAGCACGTAAACATAACAAATAGCTGCACATGCAGAAGTATAGCAAGTGCCAGATGTCTACAATACTGCAAATTAACTGCTATGACAGGAGACCTTGCAGTGGTGTTCAGAATGGAACAGCAGAACTCAATTACAGAGATCATAAAATCACCCTCTCCCTTGATCTTCGGCTCCCTAAACCAGGAGAGGCAGAAAGAGCCGGCTCTGAACAAACAGTCATTTATCCGTGATGGATGTGGCACKGCTTTGTCCAGTGAAATTGCTGATTTACTAATAGGAAAAATATAAATCCTTTGTGATGACACCAACCTCTCTAACCTGCTAAAGGAAGTGCAAACAGATGGGTATCTGTGTGACTGTGAGTGATGAAAGCAGTCTGGAGAAATACCCACAGCGCCTGACGAGAACTGATATGGCAACGTGCAGCAGCATCACCAGCATCCCCCATTAGGATATATTCATTTTCTTTGTGCCAACAATATGACCAATGATACTGGATGGTTTGATTTAATAGATCTGCCTCTTCTAGCAAAAAGGTAACAGATATTTTATACAAATGTGAAATGTGCCCAGGGAAGCCTGGACAGATTTAAATTCCTTAGGCTTTCCTCTTTATTGCAGTGCCAGCAGACTTAAGGGACTTTTGACCCTACTAGTAAATTTTTAAATGAATGTAGGATAGCTGCTTTATGGTTTTGGAAGGGAGAGGGATAGCTTTTTGTTTCYGATAGGAGAATTTTTTTTAAAAAATTATAATTTCCCTTTATATCTGAAATTCCATACTGGCTTTTCCTTAAGACTGTTCTGATGTACTCCAGGAAAAATTGCAACAAAGTCGATTTAAAGTGGTACAAACTGCAGATATAAGCCAGGGAAAATATGTAAGTGAGAACAAAATGCGGCCCTGCATTGTTGTTACAGCAGATAAATGTAGCTCAGAAACTTATTTTTAGAGTTACATAGTTTGCAGTAAGTCAAGCACTTCAAGAGATGAATACCCATCACATATCAATACTGAGGAAATGGTACTTTGTYGATTATAAATCAAAATTGGAGGACTTTTTGGGTGCAGCTCATCAAACACTGACTTAGGAAACAATTTTCTTCTGGCATATTTTTCTCCTCGGTAGCCTACAAAGGCAGTTGGGTAATTTTTGTGGTTTCAGTATGAAGAAATACTTATCCTTTAATCCTTAAATCACTGCAATTGAGTATAATTTCATGTCAAAAGCAGCCAATAAAAGTACAAAATAGGGATTAGCAGGAGTATTTTTAGATTAAAATTACTGGAGTTGGAAAGAAGTGGCACATAATCTCAGTACCTTCACAAGCACTGTAACAAGCTGAAGAGGATTTGTTCTGTTTCATTTGAAGATGGATAGCATAAGTTACAAGGGAGAGAAGCTATTATTCTAACAGGGAGGATTTCAGAATAATCGTAATCCACAACTGTACATAAATTTAATTGAAAGTTAATTCTTCTTTGTCTGTTATCTTTTAATCATCAATGCTATACAATACTTCTGCTTCTACTAGCAAAGCACTTGGGAAGGAAAGTTAAACCCATCATTTTGGCCATAAATTAGGACTCTCACACAGCTGCAACAATTGCTTTCATTTCTAAGTATTAAAACAAATGACTACTCTCGTTTAACCTTGAGGCAGAAGATTCTCATAGTTTATATTGTGATATAATTCACGGGAGTGAATATGAGGTTCTGCTGGAACAACAAAAAAAATTTCCTCTTCATTCCCTTCCCAAAGTGTTCGAGCTGGCATCATTTGCAGCATGAAGTCCTGACTCAGTTTACATATTCGAGAGGAAAATGTAAAACACTCCCACAGCCTCTGATATACAGCTCACTTTTGAGAGAAGCATGTACTCGTTTCACATCCTGATACATGGGATATTTCTTAAATCTTGCCTGGAGTTGTATATGACAGGTATGAATCACAGTAAATGGCAGCTCCTCTCTGCATTTCCCTTTCTAGAACACAGACAAATTTATTGGTTAATGTTTATATAAGCACAGTGTGAGTGTGCCTGATTTACTGTACCAGTACCTACAGCTGCAGAATGTCTGTTCTACTCAACAGAATTTAAAGGACCTTTGGGGTACACAATGTGTATCCCATTATCCCATTAATGACAAGGCAAAGCTTTGGGCAATAACAGAAAAGTTATTTATATGCACAATGATTTTTTTTTTTCCTCAACCACTTTTACGGCTTCCCCAAGTTATAGAAGAGTCAATAGCTGGCTTAGTGATGCTGGCAGACTAAGTGATACTTTGTACATACTCATTGCTAGGGAAAGAAAAATGTTGAGTTTATTTCTGTGACCTTTATATTCTGAGAACTGGCTAAAATCAATTTATAGTTCAAAGAGATTGGATGATACCTACACTAAACAGTAAAATTGCTTCCACTTTGATAGAGTGTGTTAAAATACACCACCAAGGTAACAATCATTAATTTGGTTTAAGAATGGGAAGTGGAGGTGGGTTGGTCAAGTGTAGGAAGTCAGGGAACAATTTGACAGGTTTCAAGCCACTCTGTCTTGAATACTTCAGAAAAAGATTTAGAAGAAAACCAAGGAATCCAACCTAGCAACTACTGTTATTAAGGAATAACCATGAGTACTCCTGGCACAATCATCCAGATTGTCCCTATAGAACCATACATTGAATTATGGGAATATCACTGAGAGGGAGCAGAATCAGATGACAGGTTGCTGTGTCATTGCCACTTTCTATGCCATTGCCTGAGGGCACCACAGAAGAAGACCTCTTCTAAGGATCAGTCCTCTGAGATTCATGGGAACAGCTGAGTTTCAGAGCTCCCCGAGGAAGATTATTGCTCAGGCTATGAACAATACTATTGAAATTCTTTAATTATCTGATGCCTTCAGTTGTTGGTACAGTTGTTCTAGCATGACACTTTGTTTATTATTGCCTTCACAGGTCACCTTGCAGAACAGATGCCTTGCAGCAGAAGAATTGGGAAAGCAGGAAAGCTGAGTGATACTGGCATGTGTCATGTTCTGATCTTACTGAGGAGGAAACGTGTTCTGAAGTCCTGTGCCAGTGCTGTGGCAGAAATACAGATGTGGTGATTCACAGCACTGAGCAAGTCCTGTCGTGAAGAATTCCCCCTAGCAGCAAATGAGGTGGTTAATCTATTGAATTTCAACTCATGGAGCCAGGTATTCCTGAAATAAGTCCTGCCAGCTGCTCCTCAGGTGAGAGTGGAAGAACACAGCCTTCAGTGTTTGATTAGAGAGTACAGTCTGCTGCAATGCCATCCTAGTCCAGGCTTTCTCACAGCCTTTCATGCAAAACCTTTCAAAAATTCTAACAAATAGGAAGTACCTGGTCTGGGGACTTTGGTGCAGACTCGACCATTTCCAAAAAACCCTGCTGGGCACCGGCCACAGACGTATCCAATGTAGGGAGGTTTCCGGTCAAAACACAGCACTCCAGGGAAACACGGCCTGTTGGCACAGCTGGGGATGTGTGACACACGTGCTGCGTGGTCAAAAAGAGGGAGTTCAAGCATGTTGTTAATAATTTCTCAAATGAAATATATATATAAAATTTAGCACATACCRCCTGAGCCCAGATAAAGCTTTATAACTGCTTTTATTCTTTTAAATTAATGCAGAATGTTCCCAAACCTTGAGCCAAACATGAGGATGTCCTGTAGGCACAGTGTAACTGAACAGCTGTTTCTCATTAAAGCAAGATTTATTAGTCCTCTAATTACATGTTTTCAACTTTATTACTCAAAGTTGTTTGGCATTTATCACGTGCAATATAGAAACTGTAATTTTCAGCATAAGTGAAAGATTACCTGAGTGAGAAATGGTATTATTTGACATCTTTTTGGTCTTTTATAATTGGAAGGTAATTATCAAACCTTACAGCACCTATACCCTGCTTTTAAAATTACACTGTGAAGTACACATGTTTCTGATCTGGAAAYCATCCTTAATGTGTCAAACCTTGTATTACAGAAAACTGCTTTAATGATCTTAGAACTATGTGCAAAATTTAACACTCTGGTAGTATATAATATTTTATCACTCATGAYGTCACTGAATAGCAAGTGTATATGAACTGCCTGTGGAGTATTTAATAGTGTCAAGACAGAGAAAAGATGATGAATACAATCTTAATGGTGGTTGTAGATCTCTTTTAATTGCCTCCAGTGAGGTCTCCATCATAATTCTCAAGTAATTTTCTGCATTCAAAATAATTTTCTGCATTATTCTTGCACCTTATGTACAGCATTGTGGTAAAGGATACCTGCAAGGGGCAAGTTCTGCATAGGGGATGGCTGGCCTGGTGCAGATATTAAAAAAAAAAGAAGGTAAGGAAAAAACCCCTTTTATTTGATGTGTGCCTCTACACAGCAGACATGCCCAATCTCAATATTTTTGCTGCCTGCTTTCGCTAGAGAATCAGCTAAATGTGCAACACTCATTAGAGCAGGACCAACACAAGCATCATGCAGGTGCACACCCATGTCAGAGAGTGCTGTAGTGCTGCACCTCTGGGAAAAACTACTGCCACAGGAAAGTGCATTCCATGAGTTGATCTTCACTTACTCTCAAAACTCAGTATTAATTCAGTGACTGCCCATTAAATACTGAGATAAAACACCAGTATCACTTGGCTATGGAGAGCTGCCATAAGCTGCCACTCTTATCATCCTGCTTGCCAGTGATCACTTAAATTTGGTGTGGTTTTGTCCTACCTCAAAAGTGATGTGATTTCTAATTAAGCCTGACCACTCTGATTGTTATTGTTGTAGTGCCTTCCTTCCATGTCAAATTGTTTAGCAGCAACCCACAGTCTGATGTAATAGGAAGGTTTTTATTTTTAACCCAAATTTTCTTGTATTGTAAACAGCTAGTTTGTATTTACTGTTAAGATGTTAAAATTAATGATTTTTGAATACATAAACTACCCCAAGTGAAAAAGATTTGATATCCTTGTACACCTACCATGCCTATCACTAATGTTAAAATTCTTAATTAYAGGAGAATCCTTTGCCTCTAAGGATTGCAGTGGCTGCTTGACCTTAGTCCTRTTCAATTCACCTTTGCCACTGCTCAAAGCTTCTGTAACGTCAGCAGCCAGCACAGCTGTGAAAAGAAATCACAGAGACAAGAAACAAGGTGTTAGAGCTTAGCTGTGATTGAGGATAAAAAGCAGCAGCAAATCAGGTCACCTGGCATAAGTTTAGTCTGGAAGCCAAGAAGCAAATAAAGGTAGCTCAGGTGAGTCCAGCTGCTGACACGCAGCAAAGGCTTCAACACGAGTATGGGAAAAATCATTATGCCCAAGCTCTCTGAACTTTGCCTATCTGGGAGTCTCAATATGCACAGTGATCTTTCACTGGGCTCAGGGCACTTGGAAAGCCTCGGGTCAACCAATGTTTCATGGACAAAATTTCCTGGACAGCACTGCTCCTTGGATGGGGATCCTACACCCCACCCTGGGAGCTGTGCTCTGTCCGAGTCTTGCCTTTCCTTGAAAGGTTCTCTCTGAAACTGTGGTGAGCATGTTTGTTGGCTTCAGTCAGTTCAGCTGCAAGCTTTGTGTGTGTCAAAATACCTGTACAAAGTGTATGTGGGCACAATGAGGAAAAAATGATTGGTGGAGACTCTGAAAAATGTTATTTTCTGCATAATTTTAAGGTAATAAATTAAGGATAAGGTCTACGTGGACAGTGCTGCAAGTTAAATAACTATTGCCCTGGGTCTCTTCAATATTCTATATTTTTAATAAAGCTTGAAACTCTGACTTTTTCTCTATATTAAACAATGCAATGAGCTGTTGCTCACTTTAGGAGCTATAATATTACTTCAGTTTTCTCTTCCTTCCAGAAGACTTTATACTTGCTTAAGCATGGGAAGTATGACCAGGAATACTAAGTCTGTGTATCAGAACTACAAATAATGACTTCTATCCTATCTTAGGCCAACAAAGAAGCCCTCAGGTTTATTCCTTCTAATGAATGTGCATTTCAGAAATAGAAATTTTGTTCTGTAATTAAAAAATGCAAAGTAAGAAATTTTATATTTTTCCAAAGCAYGTTATTCGGTATATCCTCCTTCATTGGTCAAATTAACCACTAAAATATGCATTAGTGAAACAGATGCAAAATCACTCTGAAATAACCAATGTGGCCAAATAATGCAGCACAGAAAACTTTCTATAGAGATGTTTGGCAATATGATTGAAGGGATATTTGGTAAATCTGGCAAAGGCAGCCCTGCTGGTGCCAGGGTCCTGCAGTTGCAACTCAGTCTGCTCACAATGGATATTYTTTTTCCTTTCTGTAGTGAATATGAGGAAATGTTAACAGCTGCACAGTAAATATCTGTGTCTTTTGCTGCTTGGATTTCTTTGGAAATACCAACAAACAAATGCAAAAGTCTTCAAGTGTTGATTTCTCTCCTTCTGGTCAAAAAAACTGTTTTTGGAAAAGACTTGTGTTTATCTGACTGAAACAAGCAGAGTGTGTGTGAGTCACTTCAAGTGCACTGGGAAGGTCTCAGCAGAGTACAAAGTCACTGTAGTTTCCCCGATAAAGAGTCTGTAGCTCCAAAAGCAAATACGGAGCAGACCTAAAACTCTTCATGGCCATTTTCTTCACTGGTTGGGATCTGTGGTATGGCTTCATGCCAAGCATCTGTGGGATGTGTCCTCTAGTGAAGGTAAACCTTGGAAACAGAGGTGAAAAGATGGGAAGAATCGGCRCATGGACCTTCTTCCTCTTACCCTCCCTCCAGCTCACACATCAGTTGCACGAAGAAAATCTGCCCTGGGTGCTCCCCAAATGCTCACTCATGGATGTATATTCAGGAGTGAAATAGTGGAGAATGTGCAGAATGTCCTTGGCAAATTATCTAGCTGGAAAACACTTTTTTGTATGCTGTGGTGTTCGTTCTATACCAAAATGAAAAATAGCAGAGCAATTTGCAAATATCCACATTAATATAACATGACAATAGTCTGTTTTGTACATTTAAAGGTCTGTACTTGAAATGAGTGGCAAAATACTCGATTAAGGATAATAGTAGTAGAATTGAACCCATTTTTTTTCCCCCCATCTATTAAAATAAATCGTGTAAAACACTTACTTTTGCAGGTTTTACCATTTCCCTCCATCCCACTGGGGCAAATTCCACATGCAAAAGATCCAAAGGTATTCGTACAAGACACTCCGGGAAAACAAAGACTCTCTTCACATTCATTCTTGTCTTCCTGACAAGTAAGCCCTGTGGCAAAGCAAAGGGGAAGTTAATAATCAGGAAAGATTCCCTGTTTATATTTCAGCTCGAATGTTGAAGCAGACAAAGGCTCACTTCTCAGCTGTAAACTCATTACAGGGTATGTCACTCATGTTCCAGCCAAATTCCCCACTGTGTCACTTAAACCTGCTTTTATCACACTGTTTATTACTGCCATTATTGGMAACAGAAGTGCTGAACTTGAGACTACTGCTCATGGAAAGCTGTGCATGTTAAATAAAAATGCACATAAATGGAATTAATATTTCCCCTGCATTTTACATCTTTGCTGCTGCTCTTGTTGTCTTGTTTATGTGAGATCTTTGTCATGTACTGAAGAAGCCAATGAATTTCACCATTTTGGCTTTAGGATATGAGGAGCCACATACTGACCTCTATTGTACTTTCCATTTCTGTGTGAACCTCACATAACTGTGAACCAGCCTGGTAGAGCCTGGCGAAAGGTAAACCTTTCAAAAKGACCAAATTTTTTTTTAAAAAACATGTTTTTCTATTTAAAATTAAAATTTGAAGAAACATTCTGAATATAACACTGAGCCACAGTACTGGTGCTCAGAAGATAGGCTCTCACAGGATCTGGACCCAAAACAATATCTTTTGACTATTGCTGATTTTTGCAAATAAGGTTTTAAAAATCCCTCGAAGCAGCTGATATTCAAATTCATAACTTTAGATGATTTAGTGAACACCTCTAGGGGAAGGAGACCTAAGAGTTAAAATTACTGTCTGAACAGCAATGAGGCAGAGTAATCACATACAACGTTTAAAACTCCCTCAGGTTTCAGGTGCTGCTGTCTCTGTGCACTTGGGCAAACTTGCTTGGCTACTGCTGGTCACAGGATGCACAGCCCTGAGGGCAGGTCACAAACTAGCCCAGATCACTTCTGTTAAGGCATCCCCTTTGTCCCTGTAGGATTATATAAGGGAATTGGGACAACTTCTGGAGAATCCGGGTACCTGTCTCAAGACCTACCACCAGGTACAGAGAGCTTTGCTCCATATCGATATCCAGCTCTATCATGACAAAAGGTCTAAGGATGAAGGAATCTTCTTTTCCTTCAAAAAAGAAATTTGTCAGAGTGGAATGAATTACAGGATGATAAAAAAAGAGCATTATTATTCATCTCCTACAATATAATCGCATTGCTTCAGCATTTCAGACAGCTTCCACTACTCCTTTCAAGTTAAAATAGCATCTCAATGTAGAAAACTCAAACTGAAGCCTCTTTATTGATTGGGCTGCCTAAAAATCCAGTGACATCACCTTCCATTCCTGCTTCATCTTGAGGAAAAAAAAAGAACAGCAGCAMAAAAGCCACATCCCTTTTCCTGTGCCATCTCAAGCTAATTCTGGTTTTCATGCTTTTTGCTTCACTTATTGAAACTGGACAATACACAGTGTTGCAGGGCTTACCTTTTTCCTTCCCTTGTTACATTTTGGATGACTATTTATATTTAATTATCACATTCCTGGCATGAGGCTGCTTTTCTCTGACTGATTTCTGGTGATGCATTGGGAAGTTGTTAGACATCACATTATGGGAAATATTGAATGAGCTACCCTCTGATTAGATTAGTAATTACTTTCTTTCTCTGAGTATCATATGAAGACTAAACATGATACCATAAAAAATGAGAGTAGGAACAAAGTTCTCAGTCTCAGTAACAGCAATCACTTCTCCCTCAGTCCCTCTCATCTTCTCCTCCTCACCCTTGCACACTCTATTTTCACTGCAAAGGACTGTCTTTCAAACCTCAAAGACAAGGGAGTTACAAAAATCAAAGGAACGCTTTAAGTAACAGATAAATTTTAAAATTCAGCCACTTGGCTGATTTTTGTGACGTAAAAGTGAAATTATGCAAGCACCGCTCTTCACACAAAAAGATTTGGTTTTAAACAGCGTCTGATCAATTTGGGCATAATTATAATCCGGATGAGTCCAAGGACAAATGTTTGCAAAGACTGAAGCTTGGCTGAATATTGCTGAAGAGGCAGCAGAAACAGACAGAAAACTGCACACAAAAGTGTCAATTACTCTGTTTGCAAGACCTCCAGCGCACTGTAGCACAGGGGAGTCTCAATTCTTTTGGCACTGCTACAGTACAAATAAAAATAATAGGAATAGAAGTTCTTCAGGTTGCAAGGTTGAACCCTCTGTTGGTGTGTCAGTTACATTTCTCCATCCCTGCATGGGAAGTTGTCTGAGAAAATAAAGTCCTTTCATGCCTTGATAGGAGCTGACCACCTACAGGTGCAAAGAAAGCTTTTTTCACTCTGTTCACATTAAGTTGACTCTGAAGGAACAGGAAATCTCATTTAGGGCCTCTATGGTTATTAGGAACCATTAACAAATCCCAGTGGTTTCTTTCCTGAAATATAAAATGAAATTACTGTTCCCTCTTGCTCCCCGTCCCACCCCCAACTTTGTACTAATCACTGGTATATGAGGAAAGAAAGAATGATTTTGTGATTGAGATAGTTTTCAAGGATGAGCTCTGTTCTCAGGCAGGTGATGTTCTTGCTTTCTCTGGCCAAAAGAATAAACAACAGGAATCCTTGTTATGTTGCTGACAATGTAGATGAAAAATGAATAAGCTTTGAACACTCAGAGATACAGTGAGAATTCTGGAGTCAGCCTTCTCTCAGATTTTCTGCTGGATTTCCTCCCTGCCCTGTTCCCATTCCTACATTCTACCCTACACTGATGCACCTGAATTGCTGCTTCCCTTGCAGGGCTGTTTGGGAAGCTCTCACAAGTTCACGTCTTGTTTCTACTGCCTGCTTGCTGTCATTTGTAAAGATTTGATGGTGAAGTGGTGCTGTCATTGAGCTGCATAGCATTGCCTTCTCATTAGATTATTGATGGTTTTCTGGGGAATTGAGGCATAAACACAGCATCAAGGATGAGATTTTATTGTTGTCACAGAACCTGCCCTGCAGTAAAATCGTCTGCTTCCCAGCTGGCTTTCAACTCTACTTGCTTATAATTTTTCACCTGCTATTAAAACTTTGAGATGCATTCCTTTTTCACTCAATCATATCTTAATTTTTTTTCTGTTGTTGCTTGTGTTTTAGCATTTTGGGAAGAACAGGGGAAGAACAGCAAAACCATTGCACTGTTATCTAATTTGCAAGAACTAAGGATGCAGGAAAACCTGGTGTTTCTCTGGCCATCAAGGCGTCCTCTGCCCTTGTCTCTCCAGTCGGCAGGTCCCCTGAAGTTATTAACTCATGGAATTATATTGATTTTTATTCATTTAATCCAACTCCTTACAGGCAATCAATACTTGTTCTCATTGTATATCTTCAGTGTTTAACCAAATACACCATAAAAAGTTCCCAATTTTCCCTGTGCTCATAGGAATGTTCTTTCCAGGGGATTCAAGACATTCTGCTTTATGTTTGGTTGGTTTAGGGATTTTTATATTTTGATCAAAGTTCCATTTTATAACTTCTTTCTCTATGCTTAGGCTTATGTGTTCTTGCACCAGTGGAGTCTCTGGTGGCATAAAGACTTTGGACAGCAGCAGGCTTTGGCTATTTGGTAGCATTACCTGGAGCCAGTACAGACTAGGTGTCACAGATGTTTTAGGCCATTTTTCTGGACTTCTGAATGATTTTTATTTTTCATTCCTGCTGGAATTTCATATTGAAATCTGAGCTTGCAGTCCCACATGACCCAAACAATGAAGGTTTCACCAACTGCTGACAGGCAGGAAGGGTACCTCGCCCGCTGGCTAAAATCTGCTCACTGCTTTTGTTTAAAAAATGATTTTTTTTTTCTGTATATATGCACTGTAAGCAGTAATAATTATGTGCATTTGATGTTACTTATACTTAATTTTTCAAACCTATAACACTGACAGAGGCCAACCTTATGGGTCTCGTGAATGTGAACGGAGCAGGGGGTTAAGTGTTCATCTCTCTTCCCTTCATGTCTTAAAATCACATTTTGGCCAGCTGTTCTGGTTTCGGCTGGGATAGAGTTCTGGAACCAGGGCACCAGCCCTGAAGAGTTTCAAAGGTTAGATTTTGTTTCATCATCATGTCTGACAACTGAATGGGCTTGTGATTTTCTAATGTTTAAATTTAATGAAGCTTCAAGCGGGACTAAAGGACAATTTATTTCTGCGTGTTTTCCATATCTACTTCTCCTTCCTAGACCTAAAACCCCCATTTAATCCTAGTTCTTTCCTCAGCTTAATTAAGTGAAATCCTGTTGAGTGCAAAAGGGCCCTGGATCTTTGCCTTTTCTCACTTTCACACAGTCTTCTCCTAGCTCATCTCATGGATGAACAAATCCATGGGAAATGAGCAGGAAGCAATGGAGATCAGGAAGGTTCACAGCCTCCTTGAGTGATCATTTCAGGATGACAGAGCTTTAGATCATTTTTCCTTATCATTAGATAACTGCTTTTGCACATTTTTCTATATGTCTAAAGCTAAGCCACGGGAGCAGAAGAGGAGGATTGTGTATGTAGTCCATTTGACAGATGTTGTGGTCATGCTACACTCCAAACATCCTGTAGCTCAATATATCTGTAGTTAAACCAGAGCTGGAAACAGTGAGGTGTTACCTCCCAAACCAGGTGGACATTTACAAAAGTAGCTCTCCACGCTGTCCATGCAGGTTCCGCTGCCACAGGGGTTTGATTTGCAGTCCCGAATGTCTTCCTGGCAGAATTCTCCATCAAATCCATTTGGACACAAGCACAGGTATTCACCAAGGCCTGGAGGGTATTTAATATTGGTAACACATGTTCCACCGTTGAGGCAGCTGCAGGGCTTCACTCYGACCTGGGGAAGGCAAACAAGAGTTGTGGTACGATTCCTCTGAATAATCACTGCTGGGAGGTGTATTGCTACCCTCCAGAAAGGGAGAGATTTGCACTGCAAACATGTTATCCAGTATTATGAAAACTTATTTCTAGCCAATTTCCTTTGTCTAGATAGATGGTCTTATACTCAGTGTACTTATTTATTTGACTGAGGGYTCGACTTCAAAGGGATTTCTTTTTTCATCATTTAGGAGCACATTCTGACTTCTTATAAGAAAAAACCCCCAACATTATTTGCTATAACAGCAGCTTTCCCATAGTATCTGAGGGCAGAATTTGTTCCTTATTCTTCAAAGAAGAAAGGAAAAATCTATTCTCTTTGCCTGCCTGCCCACCTTGCTCTTTCACATTACAAATGGCTCCCAGGCAGGAACATGACTGTGGCATTCCTTATCTGGTCTCTCTCTTCAGGGAAGGGAGATCCATGGTTGTATTTTACGTATGTACAAGAACTGCATTTCAACAGATTCAAAGCTCTGTGTTATCTCCCCTAGATAACACAGGTCTAGTTTGAAATATTTCCATTAAAGCCATATCTAGGCTCCCATTTCCCCTTTTCTGTGTGGGTTCAGCAGACTGGTATTTTTTGTGGTTTGAAGGAGTAAAAATAGGAATCTCTAGGAATAAAAATCTTTTCTTTACAAAACTGTTCTTATGTCAAGAGCCTGCATCCTGCTTTATTAGCTCATCCGATCAGAGGATTAATGTTAGCCTATACAATAAAGACAAAGCAACGCATGAGCTCTGCCAAGAAACTTAGAGTGTGGAGTAATGACATAAGAGCAAGACATCCTCTAAAAATATCATTGAGAATGAGTTATAATCTCCCTTTTATAGCTAAAGCCTGGTCTTTTATGTTATATGCTTTTTTTGTGCAATCCAGATGCAGAATGTGAATTTTAAAGCAGATTAATGAACCATTAAAAGGCTCTGCAAGAGTGTTCTTTCAAACAGCAATCAATAGCACTCTCTCTTGTTCCCTGTATATATAGTTCCTATGTTCTCAGAGATATTTATTCCATTAATTGATCATTATTGCTGTGCTGGATGTTATACACTTACGAGGAAATAGCTGAAGCCTTGTTTTTCAAGACAGTAACAAATTATTAGCCATGATGACAATCGCACAATAGCGCYGACGTGACAAACAGGTTTGTTTTGTTTTTCCTTTAAAGCGTTCTTCCCCTTACCTCAATAGAGTACCTGCTCTGTGCGTTGCATTCGTCTGACACGGTGAATTCAAAGGTCTGCATTTCCTCCGAATCCACTTTCCAGATGAGAAGGCCAGCGGGAGAGAGCCTGGCATCCCGTGGCCCAGCCTCTAGGACGAACAGCACGGCTGACCCTTCCGGATCCACTGCTATTAGCTGGTAAACAAAATTCTCACCAATAAATGTCAGCAGCTGGCTGGAGGGGGCCTGGAACACAGGAGGCAGGTTGTCTAAACAGCAAAAATGAAACCATGATTACGTAAATTCCAGTTTCTCCCACGTAAAGATTCTCAGAGTGGGTCTTTGAAGGAATGCTCTCAAAGAAAACGTAAAGAACATACCCAGAGGCCAATGGAGGAAGAGATTTGGGTGTTAGAGGAAGCAAGTGGCTTTACCAAAAAGAACACCTTTTTCCTCCCCCTTTTTCTCATGCCCTATAATGAATTTTTCTCCCATCCTGCACTTTGATTAATTTTGATGTGCTGTCTGATATATGGGAGGAAATAACACGATTTCTATAACCTCCCACTAGTCCCAATTCTTGCTAAAACTGCAGTTAATTATACTTGTTATACTTACATATATATTTAATCTATCTACGATCCGTCCATTTAAATATAAGTAAACTAAATCTCAAAATGCTGAATGACAAATGAATTGGGTGGGCAACTCAGAGGGAAAAATAAATTGCAGCTCTTCCATTGAGTAGACTCTCCTGCCTTTACCCATGAGGAGTAATTAAACCAGAGCAGTTTGACTGAATTCAGTTGGACAYTTCATCAGGAATAAAGGTCTTTTCAGTGCCAGCAGAAATACATCAGAGATGCTGAGATGTTCTATCCCCAGTGACAGTGGTGTGTATCATGTCACCACTGGCACTGTTATTTCTGGTGTTGCTGTTTACATTCAGTATTTCCCTAATGAGGATAAAACCCCCAAATTTACAAGGCTATTTTACAGCAGAAGACAAATGCTATCTGAAGATACTTTCAATGTACATAGGTAAGGAGGACAAGGTAGAGAAAATGATTACATTTTATAATTAGAAACCAAGGAAAGGTAAGATCAGATGAGTACCCTGAGGTGACAGCAGCTCTTTTCAGGGCCAGGAATTTCATCTCCACATCCTAAGCCTCCTCAGTCTCAAGCCATCTTTCCCTTTTAGCCAGTAGTGCAAATTGACATGTATTGATATTTAAAGGAATCTTCTCACAATGCAATTTACCCACAGTTATGTTTAACTTAGAGCACATTTCTAACACCGAGGATTAATTTCAAGCCACGCTCTAAAATTATGAACTATATACGTGTTCTCATAAGGACTCTTTGCATTATGCTCATGGGAAATCATCATTAGGGGTTTTTTTGTGGTGCATATAATTTCTATCAAACTTTGCTTTCCATAGCACAGCTTATATTATGCAATTATTTAAAAAYGTGTCTCCTTTATTGCTGCTGTGCTATGAGAGCTTTCTAAAATGCTTGTCCAGCAGATTGTCCTGGCATTACTGTTGAAAGCTTCCATCTWTTCATTTACCTTTTATTTCCCAAACACTAAAGCCATGGAGCCCATTAAAGTTGTGCCCAAAGTAATCAATGAAATATTGATGCTGGGTATGCATTTATGGATAAACACAAAGGTGTTAACGGGATGGATGGTAATGAGAAGTGGTAGGCACAAAATAACATAAAATCAGATGTTCTGAAAGGAGTTCTGTGGAGGAGTGTTGCTAATTCTACAGAGATCTGCTTGCCATCCAGTAAATATATATACACACTCCTTATTATTGCAGAACTTTAAAAAAAGTTTTCATACTTTTGAAAACAGGTCTGACAAACTCTTTTTTAAAGATATTTTTAAATTTTGAATTCATTAAAAAGCAAACTGTGATCTGTTTCAGATTTCCCAAATCACTTCTAGCTTTATAAATTTCAAAACAAACGGAGTTTTACATTTTTAAACCATTTCCTGAATTTGAAAGTCAAGCTGTCTCGGTATTAGTAATGACTCTGTCTATGTAACAATCAGGATCAGCTCAYCCTAGAGATGTTACTGCTCTAGCCAACACAATGGGAGGCCAGGTTGGATGTGRCTCTGAGCAACCTGGTCTAGTGGGAGGTGTCCCTGACCATGGCAGGGGATTGGGACAAGATGACCTTTAAGGTCCCTTCCAACCCTTTCAAACATTTCTATGATTCTGTGATTCTATGACTATAAGGAGGCAAGGTTTGTGAGTCACAGATAATATCCCTCATTGGACTTAAATATTTTTCTGGGGGAACACAGACAGCTTTCAAGTGTTCAGGCTCTTCGGGTCTGACTTTCGCTTAGTCATTTTAATTACTCATCCAAGTGATATCCAAAGGGATTTTTAGTTGGCCAACATCTGAGATGTTATAAAACTGCAAACAAACAAGGCAAACTGGTCCTGTGACTCACATACCTTTCTGTAATTTGTTTGTGTTTACAAAACCTAAAAGTGCAGGGAAAGTCTTTCCTAGAAGCACCATATAGATCTACATGAAAGCAGTAATATGATCTTTATATTGACCRGATGCAAATGTGCTCACGTGAGGGGGCAGATGGGCTGTGAGGATAATGCTGCTGGAAACACGGATTATCTGCAAAGCGTGGGGCAAGCAGTGGTTGCTGTTTACACTGGGCATGTAGCCATGAAAAAACTATGATTAAGTCTTCAGCCTTCAGGAGACGCTTCAAAAGGCAGCCTTCTCCATGACCCCTGCCTCGAGGGGCTGCAGAAGGAGCCTTTAGGTTCTTTGGCAGTGGAGGTAATGAGCGGCTGATCCCTATCACTCAGACTCCCTGCCAAGCCAAGCTCTGTTATGTGGAATTTCATAGGATTTGGCTCAGCAAAAGGAAGCAACTCTTCCAGGTGCCAAAAATATACACTACTGTTTTAAAAACAGTATTTTCTCCAAATTGCTTCCTTAAAGATTTGTACCTGTGAGATGATGACAGAGGCATTTAGGGTCCATCACCTTTACCTGACAGACTCGGGCACCGCATGGGGCACTGGTAGATCAAAACTTCCTTTTGAGGTATTATTTTCAYTTATTAATTTGAGATTTGTCGGGTTTCAGACAGGACAAGATGCATGCCTAGATGCATAGTGCATGCAGTGGAGTTTGCATTTCTGGTGCACCCAGTTATTCCCACTGCAAACAGTACATGGGATAGATTCCTGTCAGCTAAATGAGGGAATGAAATATTTCACGAAACAAGTCCTGAATTCCCAGATAAGTGTTTCTAAATCTTAGAAAAAAAAGCCCTGTCTTACTTTCATTAACAGACCAGGTGAACTTAGAAATGTCAGGTTCACAGAGAAGACAAGGACTGGTAGGGCTTGACTCTCCTTCTCCATAGCAAAGTCCATCTATACTGCAAGTATTTTCCTGCCAAAAAAAGGGAAATAAAAATGGGTGGGAGGTGGAAGCAGTGAAAGAAAGAAATTAGAAAGATAAGGAATTAGCAATTAATAATTTATGGATATAAGCAGAAATTCTTTTGACTCTTGAAACAATAAAATAGGAGCAATTTAAATGTTGGTTCTCTGTGCTTACACTGAGAAAGCAAGCCATGGAAGTTTTCCAGTTTCAATTTGAGATCCTTGTAGCTCTGAATGTTTTAACTTAGGCAACATGGTATTCCTTTGTCATAGATGGATGCAACAGGATGTGACTCTTTTCCCATTTCCACACTCATGTGGTGTGTGTGGAATTTATTTTATTCCCATTAATTTATTCCCAATAATTCCATTATTCCCAGCTGCAGCTGCTAATATGATGATCATCAGGTATCACTAAAAGGTGAGCTCCATGAGACTCACAGAAATTGAGACTAGATAAAAGCTCCATTCGAAATATTGGAATCCTGTTCTTATTTCTGGAGGTTCTTCACAAACGTCTGCAAAAGCAGTGCTATAAAAGCAGAATGAAGAAGCGCATTAGAGTTTAGGCTCCCATGAGGTAGCTGTAAATAACAGCTAAGCACAGCCACAGTGGCTTGGTGGAGCAGAACATCCCAAAAGACATTTATGTGATGATGCACTGAGGGCACAGAAACCTTTGGGCTGACCTGGTCGTTTCCCATTCTGGGTGCCCACCAGGCCCAGAGAGGCTATGTGGGTTCCACGTGGGCTGAAGACACTTGGGTTGTCTGAGAAGTGAACACAGGGACATAATTCACATATGTAGTTAAGGATCTATCCCATGGGAATGTCCTATGGCAGAGTTAGGTCTTTTCCTTGTAGCCTGTGTTGGGCTACATGGGCAGGTGAGACTTTTTCTGACCATGCAGATTCCCAGAAAAATACGGGGTGCTGTTGGGAGCAAGCGGAATGTCCTTCCCACAGTGGGAGAGCAGGAAGGAGAAGCTACCAGGACCGAAGACATTTTTCCTTTTCCTTCCTTTGCTTTTCTGAGACTGCTAAGTGTCCCCATTACTGGCCTTGTGGTTTCTGTCTACTGCTTTACTGATGTCTCAAGCTTCTTTCACAAACTGCATTAGTCAATATTTTAAATAATACCACTTTAAGGGTAATGGGTAAGGTAGAGAAACAGAAAGCATTCTCATAATTGTCCCGACATGACAGAACATGACAGATCTCCAGCATTAAAACCTGGATGTTAATTAGATTTTATTACATTGTTATTTTCAAGGGCTTGATGCTCTGATGAAAAAAAATATTTTTTTTTTTTTTCTGATGTGATAATGTGGTACAGAATGGGCTCCGTAAAAGAACACAGAATGTGAAATGGCCTGATATAAAATGTCCCCTAATTGAAACACCTTTTCTGAAAGTAATTTAGGTGTTGCAGAGTAATGTCATAGAAGGGGTAATTAGACTGTGGTCTGATGCAATTGGAAGCCTAGTTCAAATATTCCCTTGAAGCATCTTAGAATAGAAATTACTATAATCCCTGGAGAACACCATATTGAGAGACCATATATATTTCTGAGTTTCAAAAATGTAAGAATAAGGAAAACCTTTGACAAAAGCCCCTCACCTCAGCTTTAATTGAAATGGTTCTGACACAATTATTTTAATCTGAAACTTAAGTGGTTTTGCCCTCATTTGGCCTGTATTTGGTTTCCCTGCCCTTTTCTCTCCCCACGAGCCTTCCGTTACATTCTGTCCCCTGCCCAGCTGAGGAGGGCAGTGACAGAGGGACTTTGGTGGGCACCTGATATTTAGTCAGGATCAAATTGCCACACGGGCCTATAAAGTAATTTCTATTCACTGACTTATTTGAAATCAATGTGAATTTTTTTTTTTTTTTGGTAACTGTTATGTGCTTGCAATCAGTTCAGGTTTCAAAACTGTATTTTCTCATTAGTGTTAATGAGGACAGTGAGGCAAATGAGTTAAAATGTACCTGGTTAATCTCCATTTTATAAAAATGCAGACTGGTGGCCTGCTATTAATTCATAGTTGCCTCAGGGCAGGAAAGCAGGATCAGCACGTTCAGATAGCCCACCCTAATACCCTCCAAAATTTTTTTGAAGCCCCACTGCAAACCAGATAGTTTGCTTAACACAGATCTCTGGAAAAAAAGAGCAGGGAAGCTCTTTTTAAGGGATATTACACCAATAAGTCCACAGGAAAACAGAGGGTTATAGTGCACTGCAGGCAGTTTCTAACACGTTGGCAGTTTAAAATGTAGCTCTAGACTTTTGATTACGGTTTTGAAACTGTCAAAATACTAGATGTTTGTACTTAGCAGTGTTTAATGCAAGCAAGAATGGTTTATGTTCTCTCAAGGGTGTTCTCACATGACAAAAACTGTATAACATGCATCTTTGTGTACCTCTTGCTAAGGCAGAAAATGGGAATAGGAATGATATACCTCACAGCTACAGTGGCCTCGCCAAACAGGCTGGCAGAGGGAAGGCAGCAGAGACACTTCAGAAGTGAAGTTAAGCCTTTCAGGGGGCGCTCCTCACTTTTATTTACTCCCACTAACAGCTGCAAAGGACAAATATTGCCAGCCGTGGTCTTTCCTGAGGTGTTTGCGTGAGGAAGGTCCATCAAAGCGTGGCCTATCAGGTATTCATACCCCACGTAAATATGAAAAAGAAATAAAATATCGCAGACACGAGACTGTGAAAGAGAAAAGCAAAGTGTTGGGCTGTGCAGCTGATCTGTGAAATAGGTTTTCCTCTCCTAGAGCAGTTATTGCACACAGTACATCTGAGGGAGGGAGGGAGGGCTAAGGAAGAGATGAACGATCCGTATTAAACCTTTATGATCCTTAAATTACCTTTAATTTACAAAGTCCGGTTGGGTGGAATTGGCAGACCTGGCAGACCGCGTCGAACAGGGTCAGCACTCTGGAATTACTGTACTGGAAGCCATCGTTAGTGATCTAAATGATACAAAAATCATCTTTATAAGTAATAATGTTCCATATGGAGACTGTCTGCTCGTTGYGGAGCACATACCACTGCCCCCTTGAACTGGATGCGTGCCAGCAAGATAAATTAAACCACTTGTGAGTGGCTCTGCGAGCTAACAAATTGCTTAATKCTCCAAACTGGAAACTCTTCATTAATAACCAAAAGATCTTTTGGCTCAGCTGGCATTCAAGTCTTCTGATTGCTGTTAGGTTTTATCCTGAGCTTTTTTTTTTTTCCAATACCCTTATGGAAGCTGTACTCAAGCAGTACAAGGGGGATTTCAAGGGGGTGTGAAACACAATTAAGATTTTTGGCTGAAACTCAGGACCACTTTCTTACTAATAGCAAAGCAGTAAGCAAACTCCTTGGGCCAAAAGAAAAAAAAAAAGAAAGAGAATGTGTATTATATAGGTTTATTTGAAGTTAACCATATAAAGTATGCTAGGGTGCATAACATAAGAGAGAGTAACAGCCTCATTTCCATGGGCAGGTACACTAGAGCAGTCACGTGTCCCAGCTGACAAATTCCTGTACATGTGGGTAACTCAGAAAGCCTTGAGCGTGGCCTTTTTTATATAAAAATGCTTAGAAAATACGAAAGAGTTAAATAAATTTATATTTTAATTTTTTGGCAATAAGAAAGGAAAGATACCAGAGAAGCGTGGAAAGGGTTAGCTTTTGAGAAAGCTTTGTGACACATCTTGAGAGGTGTGAACCTTAAGGGGAACCCCAAGACCCTGGGGAAAGCCATGTTCCTGATGAACACCAGCAGGAAAGAAAAGCTCTTTTGTCAGGGAGTTTTCAGGTTTTGTCTTCTCATGGTCAGAATAAAGCTGCAGTTTAGCAGATCTAACAAGGTCCTTGCCTTGGATCCATCAGGTGCTCCTCTGTACCTGCATCCCCCCTCTATCCCTCCTGTGACCCCAAAACTGAAACATCCTCTGTCCCTTTGCAGGGGATTTTTACAAGATTGAGAGTATAAAGTTTTTTGATTGATCAATAAACCCAGTTCACAGAAAGAGTGTTATGTTGAATTGAACAAAGATATACAGAAGTACAGAGAGCAAAAAAATACTTAGTAAGTTTCATAAAAAAGCATCAATTATCATAAATTCACTAAGAATTATTGAAAGTTCATGGAAGATAATAGAGCAGATTCTCCCACAATATTGCAGGGGATGGTTCTCAGCTCAAAATTCACTGTGAGCTAAGAGTGTTTGTGTCTGCAGAAACTACCACAAAGACAGGAACAGGCAGTATTCACGGATATTCACCAATCTGAAATTGCGCAAGTAAAAAAACTTCTTTGGACTAATATAAATTGATCCAAACATTCAGTAGAATTCATTGGTCCAGTAAAATTCATTGGTATAATTTTAAGGAAAAACATAATTGAGATCTTAAGAGTGTTGACATATCAGACTTTAGTGTGTTGTACTAAAGGTAAAAACACTTTTAAAGGAGGTAAGGAACTTCCCCTGCAATTTGAAAAGAGAAAACAATGAAACAGGCAACTCCCTTGCAGACCTGCTCTTCACTGAAAGACTGTGGCAGTAAGACTTCCATTAAAAATTTATTATTCCTAATGCAATTTTCATTTCATTTAATTTCATTCTTTTACCAGACCGTCCAATGTTGTCTCAATACCGGTGCACTAATAATGGGTGAAGAAATGAGTAGACAGGGAAAAATATAAAAAGCTATAAAATTGCACTAATTGTTCTGTCTGAAGTCAGCATTGTGAGTGAAATGTAACACTTGCAATTTGATTATTTTTTTTAATCTGTACTTTTTTCTACATTCTATTATAAACATCCATTTTGGTCTCTTTTTAGAATAGGGCTGGTTTATAGCTATTTTAATTGCTTTTCCATTAGTCACCTTAGTGATGTGGAACAAACACTTCAAAGAGAACTAAGTTGAGAAAACCTTTCTTTAAATTTGTTTGGCCCTTAAAAGACAAAAACCCACTTAGAGTTGGGCCTTGTTTGTTTGAGCATTTGGAAAGAAAGAGCTACTTCTGAATAAATGGAAAGGATGATCAGGAAGTCTCTTACTTCTCCCTCAAGTATTGCATCCATCACTAAATGATCTTGGCTATTGGCATCACTCTACACAGAATTCTTATGAATGTTTCTGAATGAAAAATGAAAGCTATAAAACCGTGCTGAATTCAAATTCAGTTTCTGCCTTGCTGACTTTTTATCAAATATTTTTCCTGTTCTTGACAAATACAGGCTACAACAACTTGATGAAAAGGAAGAGACCTGCTTCCCAAATTAGATAAATGCCTGCCAAGCTCTTTCACCTCTTCACCCAGGCATCTGCCTGGACAGCTCAAGTCATCTGCTGCCCAAGTAGGGGTTTGTATTTTGATATCTCAATTAATTATACCAAACACTCTGATGTAACCACATGTACTTTCTTATCTTCATTCAGCAGCATGTCATGGGAACAATGGGCAAAATCTGAGACACGAATACAAGAGGAGATAAAATGAAAGAGGACTGAGCAGAACATGTCAAAATCCTGTTCCCTCAACGCTGGTAGTGAAAAAAGCTTAGTGAAATTTTGCTGTTTCATTTGAAATTTGATTTGGGAGAAATTCTGAAAAATATTGAACAGCGACATTTCCAGAAAGAATTGTTTTGATTTTTGGTTCTGAAAAATCTTTTAGCTACATTTTGAAAAGTAGATACATAGATACATAACCCAGATCATCAATGTTACAATAAGTCTTACGAGGAATTTTCTGGAGCACGAATTTTTGAACACCTGTGGAGTTAATTTAAAGTAATTTTTTATCTTGAAAAGCTCCGCAGTTTTGTTCTCTGTGCTGCCACGTAAGGCCAGCAGCCTTTGAAACTGAGCACTGGGCTCTGCCTTCCCAATTTGTTCATCAAAAGATCCACGGGAGTACCAGGATTCACATGCAGACTGAGGTGATTTAATTGTGCATTTGCTGCATAGCCATCAACCTGGTTCCTCCACAGGGTTTGAAGGAGAGGGAAAGGGCAGAAGGCTTACAGCTGCAGAGGTTTCCTTGAGCTCTAGTGCATGGAAAGAGAGTTTCTGTATCTGTTTTTGAGGGGAAAAAATGAGGAAAACTCAGGGCTGAAAGGCAGCACTTGAACACAAACAGAATTGTAATGGACCTGAGCTGTGAGGAAGCTGTCCTGGGAACACTGGAGAAACATTCCCATACACGTACAAGGATGTTACTTGTCCTCTTGGGCCAGGAACGTCGAGGGTGTGTCTCTCTCAGATCCTTCCACCATGAGGCAGCATTTTCTCTCACAGTTGGCACAGTTCAATATCTCTTTTGAGAAATTTTAGAGCCCTGAGCAGAGGAACTTTGCTCCTGGTTCAGCCTTGGTGTGCGACAGAAGGAAGGTCCAAGGTCCACCCCAGTGAGGCTCTGGTCCCACAGAGGTCTTACCCTAATGTCCTAAAGCCCCAAATCCCTATCTTTTTAAAATAAATGACTGACTAGAAGACGTGCCCTGCCAAACATCTTTCTGTTTCCCCCAGGCCACGTGGCAGCACGTGTCCCCAGCCGGGGGTACAGGCAGCTGTGGGGTGCAGGGCAGGCATTAACACCGTGGGGGAGGGAGTGTTTTACGTGCTTCATTTCGCATGCTGCAATTTTCAGACCACATCTGCAGTCTCCCTAGCAYGGCAGTATATTCTTCTCAGCTATAGAGACTTTGAAAGATCTCAGTCTTTTAAAAAACCAACCAATTTGAAAAAAATAACCATCCAGGCTGAGAGTGAGACCAAGGGCAGCAGGAGTGKGGCGTCGGGAAGGCGCTGGTTTCCTGGGGATATTTAGAAAGCAGGTACCATTTTGTGAACAAAAGGGGCTAAAACTGCAGCAGAAAACCTGGCACGAGCAGGTGCTGCACATGCTTCTCCCTGCAGCCTCTCAGGCCACGACTGACCGTGACATCCCAGCTCCAGCCTGCCCAGGAGCCAGCCCTTGCCCTTCTCCTGCACTGCTCATGCACCTCTCCTGCATCCAGGGAATCAAAGCCCTCTGCGACTTGCTACCCAATCAGGAGTTTGAGCTGGGCTTTTCAGAAATGGAATGCTAATTAATAACAATTGATTAGTACAACTGCATCAATCTCAGGTGATTATCTCTAGAAGTGGTTGCAATTTGCACTTTCGGATTGCCTGCAGAGACACCTGGGTTTCGCTCATTGTTTTGGTTGGTGGGGTGGGGTTTTTTCTCTACATGACCTTAACGTATTTGTACAGGCATTTTCATTTCAGAAAGGAAGCAAATCGTGCTTTGCATTTTAATTTACCATGACAACTGATTTTGTCCTTCTAAAACGCTTCTTAGAAACACAAGAAATTCCTACTTTCACTTGCCATCTTGCGAACGGCTCGTCACCGGCCACAAAGTGCACAGCCTCTGTGATGTTCAGGAGTGGGATCTGGCAGTCAACAGCCTCAGAGCTCAGAAACTCTGCTCTCGTGCTTTCTTGTTCTCTTGATATCCATTCGCCATCGAGGTGCTACAGTAAAACGGAGGGAGAGTGCAGAAACTGAAGGCTCATATAAAGCAATTCCAGGTGTCAACATATGTTTATATTTCTCATCAATAATATAAGGCATTCCTAGGTAGTTTATTTAAAAGGAATCATGCTGTTACTATAGCCACAGTAAAGGGGAAGCCACGCTTAGCTCTGCATGGAGGTGGTCTATTGATTTAGGAAGTGCTGTGGTCTGCACTCGGAATGAGCAGCTGGGATGAGACAGTGCCATGTAACAGAGTGACTCTGTGTTTGCTCCTGGAGCTCAGCAGGCAGCTCGTTGTCCCTTGAAGGTGATGTCAGCTACTTCTCTGGATCAGCTGCACAAAACATTCCAGCTTGCTAAGAGCCTACAGAGCCCGAAGTGGGCATGGCAAATCTCAGCTGTGCCTCGTGAGCATGACAGCACTGACTGGGAATCAGGCTCAGTGTCTATTCTGAGGTGGATTTATGAGTTTAATCAAACATTTCATATCTGAGTGTGCTGATCCACCAAAGAACTCACTTGCAGCATTGCCTCTGTATAGTTGTTTATGATAAAATTACAGTGCTAGCATAAGAGATGGGTTTCATGCTCATCAAAACTTCTGATTTGGTGTTGAACTATGACTAAGAAAATTCAAATAAGAGCCTCTGTAACTATGTTGAGGAAACCTTGTATTCAACCACAAAACTTAGCATTTAAATGTGTTTAGGAAAACAACCAAGTGTACTGATTCCAGATGTACAGAATGAGAAATAATGTTGTGATTTCAGGCTTCAACCGACTCCAGTGCAGCTGAACCAAACAGGAGTCAAACAAAACTCCATAGAGAAAATGAGCAAGAACTCATAGCTGGGCATTTCCAAGGAACCAGTCCTGGAAAGGTCAGAGCCTCTTCAGCTCCTCACTCGTAGCAAACATGTTGGCAACGGGCTTGGAAGGCATTGGTACCCTGCCGTGGCAGTGAGAGATGACAGCACAGATCAGACTAAAAGATTTTTGTATAAACACATCAAAGTTTGAGTGTATCATCAATATTTTAGGAGCCGATAGGAGGCTGCTTACGATTAACCTGGTGACCTGGCAGTGCAGGGTGGGAGAGTCTTTGAACCCGAGGCCAAACGCCCTGATCCTGGTGCAGTCCGAGGCACGGACGTCGCAGAGGCCCTCGTTCTCCAAGCCTGTGATTTCCAGGGCTTGCTCTGAAAGGGTGAGAGAGACACAAAGCTTTAGAGAGCAGCACTTACAYGCTGTTCTGTTCTGCTTTACCACAGATTTTGTTGTAGTTGCTCCTTGTTGTTTTGGTTTCATGCTTTTCCTTAGGGTCTTCCTTGCCTCCCTGTGGATTTCTCTTGAATAGAGAAGCAGCAGTTGTCAGAAGGGGAAGCATCAAACCTCCATTAAATATTGTCCTGTGCACCACTGCTGCAAGGTGTATTAGTGAGTGTCAGGGCTCATGGAACCAATTCACAGGAGCTGTGGCTTCGTGTTCAAAGGTTTCCAGGGGTAACACTAATGCTGACCCAGGAAACAGGATGGGAGCACAGCTGAGAGGACAAGGCCTCATACCATAGCATAGAGAAGCATGGGAACAAGAAGGGGAAATATCTGAAGATGACCATGCCACCAGGCTCCYTGTAGTGTGGAACATCAGGGTAAAAGGCAGTCTTTTTTTTTTTTTTTTGCCCCCCAAAACTATGGAGGCAGTAGAAGGATCCTCAAAGGAAAGCTTGCTTGTGAGGGTTAAATCATTAATGGCAGCACCCAGCTCTGCACTGTCTCACCACAAAGGTCATGCACCAGCTAAGTTTCACTTAAATCGTGCTTTGAGGCCTTAAGTAGGGCTTAAGTGACGTACAGCCTGTGCTGGCCCCCTTACAAGGCTGACTTTCACCCATTACTGGTTTTGAAATGTTTTATGATTCTCAGGTAAAGTTTCATTTGGGTTCCGTTGCACTTTAGGTATTCACAATTTAAAATTGCTCATTGCTTTCACAGTGGGGTTATTTTTACAGAGGAAAAATGCAAGTCCATTGGATGACAGAATTCACATCTTCCATTTAGAAAAAATATAATTTGGTAGATATTTGCATCGGCTCTTGGGTAGCACAACACTCAGAATGTCTCCAATATCATACATCAATAATAGCAGCTGGTCAGGATCACGGTTACATACTTTTATTTGTCCTATTTGTAGTTCTAATGGTCAGAAGGAGCCACTATGATGACAAATAACACAAAGCAGAAAATTTGCTTTTTGTTTCCYGAACAACACTTAGTAGCAGGGGCACGACCAGGAGCCCTGGGAGGGATGTTGSTCACCAGCAGAGTGTAGTCCCAGTTGTTATTCCCTGCTTAGCTGCCTCTTCCCTGCCCCATCACCACTGCTCTGGCAGAGCAATATTGCCCATCAATTTTCTCTGTGCTGTAGCTTAGCTAAACCAGAAGCTCTCTGTCGCCTAATATTTTAATGGTACATTAGTTCAGCTCTGATTTGAGGGGCAAAATGCCCTGAGCTGAGTTGATAACCTTCCCCAGCACCTCGCTGTTCCTTTAGGGCTCTGCCATTTAGGCTGTAATTAGGAAGAATGCTGTTTAAACACTGCCATCCCACCAGAYTGCAGCCTGTAACAGCAGAGCTGCATGGCTCACATTTTTCCAGAGAAAGGAAGGAAGGAAGGAAAGCAACATAAACATGAAAAATAGTAGTGGAAAGCCTTTTTTTTCCCTCTGTACTTCTGAAATGCTTTTAGCTTTTCTTTCATTTWAAAAAAAAAAAATTGATTTTATTGCAGCAGTATTACCAACACTGCTGGACACTTTGCAATRTTTACAAGAAGAGAAATCGTTTACAGCTTATCAGCTTTCATCAGTTACTCGTGGATTCCTGTAATGTACAAAACTATTAGTCAGATGTGGTGACTGGTTTTGATAAATTGCCTTCTTCTGTGGATAGTGCATAAAAATTAAAAAAAAAAAATGCTTCATTATGTTTTTCATGAGATTTTAATAGTTAGCCCCACTAGTACCGAGGTAGCTTGGATTGCATTAATGTTTTCATTATCACTGCAGATTTTCAGGCTTCTGTGGGTGAAGTAGAATCTCAGAGCCTGGGAAGGAGTGAGGCACAGGAATGTGCTCCTGCAGCCCTTCCTGTTCCACAAAAGCACTCTCAGGTCAGTTGTTTGTTGATGAGACCTGTGCACTTCCTCAAGGGTTTCCTTACATCTTTACGGCCTCACTTCTGTGTCGGGGTCAGGGCGAGATTACCCAGCCTCGGTGCTTTTTCCAGTKACTTACACTATCAGCACAGCATTTTGTATTTATTCCTCTCAAACCATTCTGTACACGCTTGTCAGGGTTTAACCCCAGCCAGAAACTCAGTATTACACAGCCTCTTGCTCACTGCCCTTCMTGGCAGGRTCAGGGAGATAATCAAAARGGTGAGAGTGAGGAAATGCAGGAGCTGAGATAAGGGCAGCTGAATGGRAGAAAAAAGGAAGGAAATTACAATAATGATAATAATAATGATARARTATTTAGAATATACAARTGATGCACAATGGGATTGCTCACCACTTGCCAACAGATGCCCAGCCAGTACCTGAGCAGTGGCCCCTGGCCAGTTTTCCCCCCAGTTTATATACTGAAAATGATGCCATACGGAATGGGATATCCCTTTGGTCAGTGGGGGTCAGCTGTCCTGGCTGTGTCCTCTCCCAGCTCTTTGTGCACCCCCAGACTATTCACTTGCAGGGCATGAGAACCTGGAAATTCCTTTACTTAATATAAACACTACTTGGCAAAAACTAAAACCATCAGTGTCTTATCAACTTTAATAGAAAATAAACGTAATTATAACATCTCCTTTTTTAAAGAAATGGATACTAGAGTTCAGCCTTTAGACCTCAGTAAAGGCAGTACATAAATATTGACAATGGTTATTTTTATCTGGTTTTCAAAGTGAGATATCATCTGTAATGGGTGTAGGAATTTTAGGCATTTGGTTTTAAAGTGGGTTGCTGTCTGTCTTCCCCTGTGCCTTCCAGTGTTGTTGCATGTTAGCCAGTTTCGACCAAACAAGGCGGGTGAAATCTCCGTGACATTGGCTTTGGAAAAGTCTCCTGGCGGTCAGCAGCTGGGCGCTCAAACATCCAGATCCTGTTTTTGCTGGGGGTACTGGGATCAAGGAGTGTTTGTTCATTGCTCTGTGTTAGTGGACAGGTTTTTGATAAGGCTGTGCATGGAACACGTTCACGGGCCAGGGAGGTGAGACATCAGGAGGAAATATTGGAGACCCTGAAAAACCTTGGCAAAAGAGCTGCAAGAAGTTCACCTAAAGACTGGAGGGGAGAAAGACAGGAGCGATAAAAAAAGCTGGGAAATATCACAAAGGTGAGGGCGAGGGCAAAAGTGCAGATATCCAGAGAAAGAGGAGGTTGTGGAGGCTTGGGATGGATGTCTGATGTCTGCAGAGGAGCAAGTTAGAGGCAGGAGAGAAATATGTAGGAAATCAGGCAGCTCCTGGAACAAGCTTGTAAAAAGTATGATATATGTGAACATTAATAATTTATGTTTAGGGAGTGTGAATGTCAAAATATAACAAAATCTGGGATAGAACTTCCTCCTTCTTTTCTCTGTATGGCCTATAGGCCAAAAACGTACTTTGACTTTTACTAGTACATTAAAAACTGAAGCTCAGGATAACACCTGGGGCTCAGATGGGTGACAGGGTGCAGCCGTTATGGAGGAGGATTTAAGGAGCTGTGTGTTCACATCCGCTGGCTCTGGCATGGCCATCCCACTGCGTTCCCAATCCTGGTCTGCACACACAGCAAGGAAACACACACAAAATGCAGCTGTCACCTGGCAGAGCATTGCACTGGGACACTGAGGAACAGCAGGAAATGTTGGGGACAAAAGTAAAAATATTCCTGGGTTTTAATGAAACTRTCTTGAGATAAAACAGAGAGAGGAGTCTGGAAGTGAAGGTGGAAATCTCAAAGGCCTCAAGCCCTCGGGTGACAGACTAAGGGACCTGTCCTTTTTGGTTTGCAATGCTTGTATTGTGCCCTACTGAAGGCACAATACCTCCCTTGCATTCTCCTCCTTCTCCTCACAGCTCCAGTAGGAATTTTCAGAAAAGAACAGTAAATTCAGAGTTGCTGACAGTGCAGCTTCATTCTGTAATCATTTACATGAATCAAACCTGACAAGGAGCACAGGCAACATAATGGACTGAACCCTCCCCCCACATAAATACATGGTTGGTTTTATAGGTATTTGTTGCAGTGTATTATGTAAATAATAGGCACAGATGTAGGAGTAAAATGAAGACAGTTTACACAAAATCAAGAATATTTCAAAACTACACTTATTGAAGTCTTATTGACGGATAGATGTGGTTCATGTTGGATTTACACTTTTGATTACAAAAGTATCCCAGCACAAATAAACATTCTTCTGCAGCATTTGAAAGCTACACATGAGGCTTTGGTTGGAGCAGCAGACCTGAAATTGAAGCCAGCAAAACGTGCAGAAGTGGCACTTGAGGACATGGTTTAGTGCTGGGCTTGGCAGTGTTGGGTTAACTGTTGGAGTTGATGACCTTGGGGATTTTTTTCCAGCCCAAAGGATTTTGTTTTCATAGTTCCRAACTCTAGACCTATGAGCTTTGGCTGGCATTGAGTGAATCTGGTTTTCTGCTTTGAGTCTCTGGTTTTCTGCTGGTCTCTGGTATTCTGCTGGTCTCTGGTATCCAGCACGGATTGCAGAAACGAGCCCTGGGAGAGTGTGGGAAAAAGCATTTTGCAAGAACTCCCTGCATATGAGAAATGGCCTGGCTCAATTTCACACTGAAAGCATCCATGTGCTGCAACAATATGGTAGATTATTTTTTGCTTTAGAAATCTCACTATGACATTTTAGATTTATTTAATCCTTCTATTTTTAAAAGGCTTGCTAGCAATGTACGTCAGCAATGGAAAGGAAGAGGAGTGCGCCGTTGCCTACAAGTATTGCCTCTTTTCTAGATGGCTTTGAGAGGCGACATCATGGAAGGTTCTGGTTCTGCATTCATGGTGCTCACTGGCACACCCAARCAGGTCTCAGTTTTGCTCCCTGAAAGGCACTTTGGGGCAGAACCCTWGGCACCATCTTGAGGCTTCCTATGAATGAGTGTGGTGATGCCACTCAAATGCCATGATGTCATCGTGGGTGTCAGCTTGGTCCTTATGTCCACTCTAGTGTSCCGTTGGTTGTTTTTAGTAATTTTCCCATGTTTAAAATTACTAAATTAGAATAAAATAGTTATTACACTTGGGGTTTTGTTCACAATTSGTTGACTGTTCTGTACTGGTGGATTATGGGCTCTTTACACAACATTAAGGATGATATAAAGGCATTACAGGTTTGCCCTGAATTTTTGGCTTTAGTCACTTTAAATCAGACCTTCAAATGGTTTGCAAGTTTTAATTCTAGCTTATAAACTATTGTGAATTTGTTATTTATCTTGTGTGTGCCTGTGAGTGTTTGGGGAAGGAGGTTGTTTGTTCAGGGCCTTTTGTTTTCTTTTGGATTTAACAAGACTTCAGGCTGAAATTTCCTATAGTACCTGTAAACAGCCTGATGTAAAGAAGTTATAGGCATGCTTCTGGGATGTCTGGCTTTGGTCAGTTTGAATCAGACCTATAATTTTGTAAACTTTTCTAGCAATTTAATTCCATGTACTTCAGAAAACGGTTTTGTTAAGTTACATGTTCCACCAGACTGTTTTCACTGCTTTGCATTAAAGCAAATAAACTGATCTCCAGAAAAGACTAATCTCCCTGATCTCCTTTGCAGGGAATGGTATGGATCACTGAGCATGCAACCTTCCATGTCCCTTATCACGAGGATTTGATATCCTTTTAAAATTCGGTTTCTATTGACTTTGTAACTATAAAGCTAATAGCCCTCTTCCTGCTCAGCCAGGTCTGTGCCTCGAATGGAAAGAACTGGGACTTAAAACAGTAGATTAAAGCTGGTATTGATGTTTGCCTTTTCAGATGCTTGTTTATTGCATCTGCCCCAGCAAAAAACTAAAGTAAAACTGCTATGGAAAGAAGAAAAGCTTTGAAACTAGCAAGAAGTTTGTCAGTCCCTGAGAATTGCCCACAAATATATTTTGTGTGACTGAGAAAAATATGTCTCCACCAATATAAAGCAGATTATGTGGGTCTCAGTCGGGATGCATCAGTGGTAACTTAAGTTCACATTTTTTTTCTCTTCTGATTCTAAACTACTTTTCTTTTGTAAATTTTCTACTTCCTCCTAAAATTTTTGTGATTGGAGATGTTCATTGTTTCTAAAAGCACAAGAGTCCTCTTTTCAAAAGCTGATAAGTCCTATGCTCAAAAGTTTATATTTTGACAAGTAACCTCAAAGCTTGATATTTAATCCTTGTACCTTTTCTAATTATGACTGCTAATTCTGGCTCTGTTTTTAGCCTGAGAAGAAGGTATTTGTGTAAATTTTTATGGCCCAGACCTAAAGATATGGAATAATTTTCTTCATGTAGATTGCTCCAAGCCCTATCCAACCCGGCCCTGAACACTTCCAGGGATGGGACATTCACAGCTTCTCTGGGCAACCTGTGCCAGGACCTCACTGATGATGAGGAGAAGTCCTCTGTAGATTACTGGGAGAAAGAAAGTGTATTTTTTAAATAAACATGTAAAAGATTTTTTTCCCCCCAGTTTTTCTTTCAATATTAAATCATAAATTGGCTTAACTGGAAAAAGCTGAATAACTAAACCCAAAACAATCTTGAATTTCATAATATGTATCTTCATATTTATTAYCTACTTTCCAAAATTATTCAGTAAACTGAGGGAAAAAATTGATACTAAGTGGAGATAACAGGTCTCAAAAGAAAAGTTTTCATTTTCAAGTTATGTAGAACTTTTTTTACAGAGTATTGATATCTTAGTGAAACTTCTTTAATGTCAGCTTAAAGGACATAAGAATATATCCTTAACATCTTTAAGCCCAGTGTAAAGAACACAATCCCAGCAGGATGGAAGCTGCGTATTAAAGTGTGGTTTGTGCTGCAATGGTACACAGAGATCTGCTTGAAGTGTTTTACAGAATTTATTAYTGAAGAAAAATGTGTTTGATAGAAACAGATGCACCAGCTCCTAAAATCTACTACAAGAACACTGCCTCACTTACTGCCCATCAGGTGTGGGGTGAACACGCAAACATGAGAGAGGGAGCAGGCATTGGCAACTTTCAAACCTCCCTCAGCTGGAAAGGCAGGAAAAGCCAACATTATGGAATGTGAAAGGTAATAATCAGTATGGGAAAAAAGGAAAAATAAAAGAATATTTGTGAAAAAGAGACCTGTTTTTTTCTTGATAGTGTAACTTCCTCGAAATAGTAGTAACTGTGACTTTATTAATACTATTTGCACCAAAGTCAATGGAATTATTATAATGAAGAGCAGAATTAAGCCAAATGACCTACTATTTGAAAAGAAGGAGGCTTTTTAAAGAATAATGCTATTTAATATATTTTTTATAGCTATAACCCTCTGGCCAGAAAATTTTAAGAGCAGTAAGCATGGTGTTTGCTGTTCTCACAAGCACATTTGACTCTTCTTTTGAAATCCAATTTTGAAAAATCAATAGAATTGCTAAAATGTGCTGCATCCTCGCTGCCATAGAATGTGTTTTGCCATATTAGCAAAAATCTTGGTTGTTTTTTCTTTGTTTACTAACCCAAACAATTTGAAAAATGGATCAATTCCTGTGGAAAGGGTCACAGTGTCCGGTAACTSTATTTCTGGGGCCCTTGTGGTGCTATAAAATGCAATTCTCCCTTGAAGGTCTGGTCACACCAGCACCACGGGCCGGTCCCAGCAACAGAGGCCACCAGTGCTACACACAGTGAGTACTGTGTTCCTCTGTAGATGTCTTGGTGATTTAAGAAATGGACTGTATTTTCTTTGAAAAGTCTAATAAGCATTTTTTAGTTTGAATACTCTAATTTATGCAAGGAGAGCTTCTATTGACCCAGTACACCCTGATGGCTCCCTCTGCGCTGTTGTGATTCATCACATCAGCAAAATACATATTGCAAATGCCAAAAAGTATTCATCTACTCGACACACTAACAGCCTTTAAATAATCATTATGATCTGAAATCTAAAGATCACTGAATTGACAGAAGAGGGAGAAAAGTATTTATTTCAGCCAGGATATTGCCATACAAAGTCTCCAAAGCAGATTGGAGCTTGACGTAGAAAACCGAAATACTCTGTCCCCTTTCACCTTAGGATCTCGAAGCAATTTAARTATTTTTTTTTAAATGCCTTCCTCATATTTCATTGAAAATGAGAATTAAGCTTAAAAATGAAGCACAATTATATAAACAGTGAGATTTCTATAATATATGCTTTATCCCAACCTTGCATTCCAGATCAAAGCTCTGAGYTTATCTTCCAAGACGGAGAGACATTTTCCATTGGAAGACCCAACCTGAGGAACTGTAATAGCTGACCTCATAGTTTTGCTCATTATAATTTTTTTTTTTTTTWAATTTTGCACACTTTAATACATATTATTTAATTACAGCACATGCACAAGACCCAAAGCAGACTGTTAAATTCAGGAAGGTCTATATAACCACYCTAAAAATAACAGGGTAAATCGATGTAGCTGCTGTGGCAGATGGGTCTGAGGGACCTGTGTGGTTGTSGTTCACAGCTCTGAAAATGCAGTTGGGTTCACAGCCCCTCTTAATAACCCCACTGAAATTTATGGATATGAAAATGGGATATCTGTAAGTGTGGTAGGTGAGCGTTCAATTCTCACCTTCTCACCRTCATTTTTGCTCACTTTGATTTCTTTGCCGGCTATAATTTTTTTTCCCCCAGAACTTTCCACATAGAAATTTAAACTTCAAGTGTCATTACTTCACTGAAACTAATTTGTCCTTATTATTCCTCATTACCTTTTTTCTTGTAATTGCTCTTTAGAGCTTCATACAATCTGCATATTACATTGCTCTATGTGTGCTTTACTAGTCCTGATTTCTTTTTTTATAAGCAACATGGTCAATATATACAAATGGTAAGCACCAACCTGATTTGCTATCTGCTGTAATTGGATTCTGCCTTTAATTACAGGTGGTAATGACATTTTAAGCACCTTATACAGGTGTTGGGGGGGTGGGGGTTATGAAATGTTAAGCAACATTAAGAAATTCTAAGCTTCTGGAGCGTTGCCAAATTTCAGAGGTGCCTTTCAACTCCAAATAGCGATTTTCATGTGAGGATAATTATAGCTCTGGCCACCTGGACTGCTCCTGTTGGAGTCAGGCAGAGCAGAGGAAGCCTGTTTGCAAGCCACACTTCACATCTTCTCTCTTTATACATGTTTTCATTTAAAATTACTCCAAATATATTATGGCCTGTATTCCAATCCCTAAAAATACTGCAGGGCCGTCTTTTTGTGTGCRTTTGCTGGCCAAAACCAGTGGCAGAATATATTGTTAAGTATTGGCAGCGTAGCTGAGGTTGGGTGACCTTGGAAAAGATATTTGAATTATGTTGATGGCCTCCTTGATCTTGGGGGAGTTTTAATTCACATCTATAATTCCAGCCTGAGAAAATTAGACAGAGATTTGTTTTGGAACTGATAGGAAAATATATAGCCAGCAAAAGGAGTTGCCTTCTCCTTAATTACTCAGGTAGCTTCTCCTGGAAAATAACTTTTCCCTAGCAATGGCACTTAAAACTCAGCATTTCCAAAATCAGCGTTAATTCTCCTGTTTCTTTGGTCCTGACTTTTTGAAAAGAAAGAGGCAGCACTTTTAAATGTCCTGCAGAAACCTAATTCAATCCTTAATTTCTCCTCCTTTCTTTCCCTTCCTGCAGAACCTCTGCTTATTAGTCCCAAAGCCCAGGGRCTTATCCTGCCTCTGGTGGCACAGTGCTGATTTCCTGTGGCCAGGATTCCGCAGCTCCCAGTGACGGGGCTCAGGCTGCTCCGGTCGGAGCACGCAGCTTTATTTCTGGGATTGATCTTAAYTCCTCATCTCTAACAGCCTTTCCTGGTGTGAAATCCTGGCTTCAGTGACGTCAGCAGGACTTCAGTTCTCAGCGCCTCCAGTCCTTTGAACTGCCATTTAAGAGGTTCATGGTTGCTGTGTGGTACTGCAGTGCTTTTCCCTGTGCTTTTCCTTGGAAAGAGGTGTCCCATCACATGGGGTGTGTATGGGAACAGCCCTGTTGGGGTTTAGCCTGGAGAAAAGGGGCTCWGGGGGAACTTATTGCTCTCTGCACTCCCAGAAAGGAGGTTGGGATCCARGTGGGAGTTGGTCTCTTCTCCCAAGTAAAAAACAATAAGACATGAGGAAATGGCATTTAGCTGCACTAAGAGAGGTTTAAATCGGAGATTAGGTAAAGTTTCTTCACTGAAAGGATGGTCATGCAGTGGAATAGGCAGCCCAGGGAAGTAATGGAGTCACCATCCCTGTAAATGTTCAAAAATCCACCTAAATATGGCACTTGGGGATGTGGTTTAGTGGTGAAGGTGGCAGTGTTGGATTAATAGTTGGATTCTGTGATCTCCCAGGTCTTTTCCAATCTAAATGATTCTGTGCTGTCTATGTAGAGCATTTCTGCCTATGAAATGTGAAAACAAGCAAATATCTTTAGATATATTGTGAATGAAATTCAAAAATCAAGAACAGCTAAAGGTGAAGCTCACAYGAATGCTTATCTTGATTGACTGTACCAAATTATCTAGATGACCTTTTCTAAGTATTATAATGTCAGGGTGATTGGCATGCCAGAACTAAGATTTTATTTCTCCTTGTAGGGAATCTGACCTCTGGCTGTATGTATAGATCTCCTTCACATTGCATTCACAAGATCCATTAATTTTATATATATGCAGCTTCTGCATTTTTGTATATAAAGAAAAAATATTCTAAATCACTAATAAATGAATTCATAAATAGTCTGTACTACATGGAGCTCATTGCAGTTCATCYCATTGATTCACCCTAGACTGTGGCAGTACTTTTCTCTTTCCATAGTTAATGCTGAAACAAACTTATTGTGTGAAGTTTTCTCTGAACTCTGCATTTATACCAAAGACAAGGGAGAATATCCTGAAAAAAACCTATGCCAGTTGTTTTCCTGGTTTTGTTTTAATTTTTCTGGGTTTTTTATTCTCAATTTTGCTGAAACTGAACTTGAACTTCAGATGCTTCTCCATTCCATTATCTCTGTGCCAGTGTTACGAGGATGGCCTATTCCAGYGGCCAGGTCCTGCTCTGTGCTGTCCTCTGGTGAGGAGCTGTCTGAGCTGTCACCCTCCCAGCATGTACTGGTGCTTCACCAGTCCARTGTTTGTGTCAGGAAAACTGCTGAGGCTGTCAATGTTAATTTTTTCATGACACTGACAAATTCACCCCCACCAAAAAGAGCAGTATAAAGGGTATAAAGTATAAATTAAGGGAACTTTCTACTTTCCTAACTGCAGCAGTGCATCTCTTCTGCAGGTCCAACACCAAGTTGCTTCCCCAGGGACCAGACCAACTAAGAGGATGCTCATGTTAAAAGTTCTCATCCAGTGGAGACCCTGTGGAAGCCCAGGAACAGTGGAGCAGGATTCCTCAGCACTGCAGGGAGTAGGAGACTGCCAGGGGGAGTCATGACTGGAAAACTGGAAGGAATAACTTGAGGTACTGTGAACTCTTATAAACCAGACTCCCAAAARAGAAGTGATTTGAAGCAAAGACCAACCACCACATTTGCCTCTACTGGAGAAAGGGAATCATGGGATCACGGAATGCCAGGTTGGGAGGGACCCCAAGGCTCACCTGSTCCATCTTCTGTTGGAAAAAGCACAGTCTAGACGAGATGGCCCAGCACCCTGTCCAGCTGAACCTCAAAGTGTACAAAGCAAAGGCAGCAAGAGACAGCAAAGCAGTGAGTCCAGAGGAGGGTAATGAGTTATGGGATGTTTGCCACAGCTGATGTGTGCTTATTTTCCAGTTCTCACCTCCCTGTGCAATCTCAGGTCTTGCTCCGTACTCTGTCCTTGTTTATATTTGATGTCACAGCAAGAAGACAAGGTGCCATTAGCTTTTACTTGAAAGGTCATATTGAAGCTATTTTCCTCTAATCTGAGAGATTTCAGCCATAGCAAAGTCAAATTTTAAAATCTGGCCTAAGCAGGCCCCCTAACCCCTCTGTCTCACAGAGAAATGAAGTTAAACATTGAATTGTGTGTTGGACAATTGCTTCAAAATTGCTCAACTCACGTTTCAGTCCCTGGTGTCAGTTATTCTCTGTCTGAAAGAGAATTAATTCCCCCATATTTAGGAAGTTATTCTTCAGATTTTAGCCTGCCATTAACAAAAAACAAATATCAGGATATATTTTAACTGCTTTAAACCCATGCACTGAAGACATGTTTATTGTGAAGAACRTGGGTGATCCTATCCCTGATAATAAATGCATTGGGGTATCAGGTATGCCACTGGGCTGCTGGGGCTGGATGGAGATTTGGATGTCTCAGCTAAGGCATGGTACCCTAGGTGTGAGCTTTGCCAGTCCTAAATACAGACCAATGTCCTGTGCATTGCAGGAAAAGGCTCTGCCCCACATTTGGGATGGGTTAAGAGAGCACATCTTGTCATTTCAGTTTAGATGAAATGCTGTGACTCCTTAAGCTGCAGGAACTCTGCTGCAGGGGTGAGCCTTAAGTACCTCTTTGTCACTTCAAGCCTGAGCTCATATGGTTTGTTGAGGCAGAGTTCACATTTTGAAATCAACGCTAACATTTCTGCGTGTGCTTGGTCTAAAGCACCCTCATATTGGGAATGGATTTATCCTTTGAGAGGCTGAGCTGTGAAGAAGAAACAAAGACAGTGGGACAGTCTTCTGTGTAAATGTAATTCATGAGTATTTGCAGAATCAGGTCTGCAGGTTCGAGTATGTCCTGTAGCTGTTTGATGGCTTTGGCAGGTTACTTGCTCATTTTGTCACTTTTAGTTTTGTTTTTGTTACCAGTACAGTGTTTGAAATTAATGTTCTAACTTTATTCTCTGTTGACCAGGAAAAAAAAAGAAGTATCTCTACACTGTTTACATGAATATTGACCACAAGGTGAGCAGGACGCTCCTCTTTTTTTGTGAGAAGCTTGCTTGTCAGCATGCCAGTGATAGATCAGATGTAAAGAAAATCACTTCTGCAAAACCAATTTGCTAAGGGGCTTGTAAAATCCATTTTTAAAAAGTTACTGAGGCAAAAAAGTGAAGGACCAGCCAACCAGATATTTTGATCGGCTCTTCAAGGTCAAACCCTGATTACTAATTCATCAAATACCTTAGTGGTAGCACTGTTTGAAAAGCAAACAACTCTGTGCAGGTGTTCTACCTAATAATTCCAATATCATGGAAAGGATGTTTCACCTACTTGTGGCAATGCTGCAGTCGTAGGAGCCGTGGCCTTCGGAGCACTGGCAGCCCAGTTCCGTGCAGCTTCCGTGCCCGTTACAGAACTCGGGACACCGGAGAGCCGCGAGGATTTGCTCCCGGGAAGCAGACGGCTGGTTTCCAACAGGAAACACTCCATTTCTGTTTCCAAGCACTCTCCTTTCACATTCATTTTCCAAAAGGCCTATCAGTGCCCTCACCCAAGCCACGTCGTCTTTGAGCTGCAGGTCCRAAAGGCAAATATCGATTGCCTCATCCAGCTGTTTTCCGAGGAGGCCTTTACACACCAAGCCAATGGTGGAATTTGCGAGAATTTGGTGGCAAATCTCTCGAGCTCTGGTGGCAGTCAGKCCATTGGGAGTGGGCCACGAGAGTGGAAATTTTGTCCGAACCCCTTCAAAGTAGTCCTCGGGGAAAAAATATGCAAAGCTCTCTGAGTCTCTCTGGGTTGGGCCATGCAATGAGTGAAATGATGAGTATTCATAATACTTGTCTTGCCTTTTTGCTTTCCTTAGGTCTCCTGTTGGCTTGGCGGAGTCGATGGAACTGTCGCTATTCATGGAAACATTGTGTGTGAAGGGCCTTGGTCGGACCTCGGGGCTGCCTCGCTTTTGGACTGATTTAGGCAGATATCTTTGATCAAAAGTCTTGGTTGGTGGTTTCTCATCTTTTCTTAAAGCAGACTCTGTTTCCGAGTGAGTGACAAGCTCAGATGTAACATCCAGGTACGGGATTGCRGAGCTGTGATCCACATGGTCATCATGGCAACCAGAGGGCTGGGGGGAAGGAGACTGAAAGGCATTTCTTGCGTTCACAGGCTTGGTRCTCCCCTTCTGACACCTGCAGAAACTTTTCCTTTGCTTCCTCTCRGAGTGTGCTGGAGTCTTGTCAAATAAACTCTTCCCTGGAGGAATTCTGATTTAAAAATAGGAAGAGATTAAGAGGGAGAAAACTTTCAACAAATTAGTCCATCATACCAAGTAAACTTTCTTTCCCTGAGGCTGGGGTAAGCAYAAATTCCCACTCTACAAAAGTTCTTAAGAAAATGCTTAAGTTTAGTCTCTGTTTTCTGTAGTCACTTTTGCACTGCCGTTCTTGAGTTGTCCTGTGTGTCTTCTAGTGCTACATGGGGACATTTTCGTACCAGATGTTTAAGTGCTTTGCTGGAGCATTGCCTAACTGCTTGACTTCTCTTTGCAGAACTTTCTCTGAGGTGCAGGTTTCCCTTTGTGTATTACACATGAAGTAAGGACTTGAATTTTTCCTAAGTGACCCAGATAACTCTTGAAGAATGACAAAAAGTCACATTTGTTTCAAATGCTGTATTACAAAAATCATCTTTATCTATGTGCCTGTGCTCTCCTTACCAGGTGTTTCCTCTAAGAAGTGGATTGCTAACTTTTTTCTTTCAAATGTCTTTTTTTTTTTTTTAAAGTGCATACTTCATTTCATTCTAGTCTTTTACAGGAATTTTCTTTGATTTTYTCTTTCAACACAAAGCAGTTTTCTATTGATCACAGGACTAGGCTATCATACAAGCTGAGGTGATTCTTCCCCCTCTTTTTAATTTATTTTTTACTGATGGATTAACTTCTAGAGAGTTCAGTTTGAATAAACAGCCATGATTCAAGTTTCTTCAGAAATTTCATCTCATCTCTCTTATTGATCTTATTTGTGTAGCACAAAAGGAATCCTAGAGCTTCATASAAAAGGATATGTTTCTTGTCTCAATATTTGGCAGGATGTCATTACCAGACAAATTTGAAATAGCACCAAAAATTTAAATTAATTTGGCATTAATTTTGTCTTGCAGCCAGAATGCTGAGGTTTCAGGAAAGTGAAAGCATTCACGGACGTGTTGGAGCCAAACACTAGATACTATTGTTGGAAACCTTAATTGCCTTTATCCAATTTTTTCACAAGATATTGAAAATAGCATATCTGATATTACTATTTTGATCATCGAAACAATCATAACTTTTAAATAAAACATCTCAGTGACRCTGGCAAAATGAACCTATTTCTCCTCCTGAAACACGAACACAAACATTTACGAAACCATTTTGCCCAAAATATGGGCACAGCAGGGTACAGTGTGAGACAACAGGATGGTTTTCATGCTCATGGAAATGCACAAGCTGATCTGCACTTTCCTACAGTCTAGGAAAATAAAACATTTTTGATGATTGAGGGAGTTGTCCTTTGGACAACACATTTTAGTGTCCGAGCGGGCGTCTTGCACGCTCCATTCCTACACCTCTAATAAAGGGACTACCTGCCCCTGAAGCTTCCCTGACTCATCATAAACTAATTTTGAACCTACTCCAAGGCAGCAGAAGTAGCTCCTCCTTTGATATAGTACTGCATAAACTAGAGGTTATATTTCCAAGGTAAATACAATTTATTTAATAAAAAATAAATAAACCACACAACCTGGTCCAGAATCAGGACAGAAACTTGACATACCAATGAAAATTTCAGTAAAATGGAACTCTTTTGCCTTGACATTTTAAAAAATCCTTTGTTAATCCTACAATTACCTTCCTTTGGTTAGCCCTGGCTAACAGAAGAGGGGTGAATGGTGTGGAAAGAATGGAGCCTCTGGAACCCCCATCCTTCCTCACAGCCGTGCACATATGAACACACCTCAGCGAGCTCAGATGTGCCTTCTGTCCTCTGCATGGCATGACCAGACTGTCATTCCTCTGAGCCACTCACTATAATCCATGAAGGACTAACAAGTTTTTCAAACTGAGTTGGATGTTATTACAGAGAGTGGCCCAAATTAACAGCATTTCTCCTGGTTTCTTGATAYAATTTTAAATGCTTTGAAAATTTTATTTCGCCTACTTAAATGACATGTTTTAAAATTCATCCCTTCTCTGCTTGCTGTTTAATGGCTGGGAAGCTCTGATGTTGTTTTATTGTTTAAAAGTTGTGTTGGAAGGCTGATGTGTAAAACTGATCCGTGCGTGCGGAGCCCTGCAGCTGCTTGGGAGAGGTGGGAGCCAGGGAAAGCTCCGAACTGCCAGATGGTGGGCACTCAGACTAGCTTCAGGTGCTGGAGGAAACCTAACAGACTTTCAGGGTTATTTAAAATGAAATTAAAAACAGCAGCAGACAAATCACCCTCTAGCTTTTGTTTTTTACTGCGCCGTTTCTCCGTGGGTGGATCAGAGAAGAGCTCTTCTGGAGGTGGTCTTACTTTCTCTATTGGCTTGTTTTTTTAACCAGGTTCTGAAGAGTCCTTGAGAATCCATGCTTGGCAGTACTGCAAAATGAAACTCATCACCCCTCTTGCCCTTCTCACTTAGCAGGAGCTTTTCCTGCCTTCCCTGAAGTACCTCCATCACATGTATTGTGCCCTAGAAAACTCTTCAGTGTTTTGTAAGTAAATTCCTTTGTGCTGTGCTTTGGCTTCAGCTCTTTCAACCAAGTTGCTTTGAACAGGTCCTCCTAAGGAAATTTTAAGCTCTTTTTTGGGTAGTGAGCTATTGGTTGGTTCTTGCACCAAGCTATTTCTCCATTTGCCTTGCCAGAAGCAATCTCTGACTGATTATCATATTATTAGGATGTTAATGATGGCTGGTGTACTATTCTGAATAGTACAATTTATAATAACAAGTCAAAATAGACAATAGATAGCCATTAGTTAGGCCTATTGAATAGAACTAGGATATRGCAGAGGTATTTGTTTATTTTACGAAATGCAAAAGGTCTAAAAATTCTTTGTTCTGTAGGATTGTGCCGAGTTCCCCTGTACAGATTAAGTGGCACGCTACAGTGTTTTGCCTTCTTTTTCCTTACTTCACAAACAAGACTACACAAGCAAACCCATTTTTGTTTTGAAGTTCAGCAGCAGGAATTTAAATGTGGGACGGGGATAGGAGCAGGGATAGGGACAGGGGACAGTGACAGGGAGATGCCAGAGAGCCACTCCTGGCTCTGTTTCCAGACCATCTGTTTCACAAAGCACAAGTCTTCAGAGCTCACTGTCATCATTGGTAGAGTCGATATTAAGTTTTAGCATGGTACATATATTACCACACTTTGTCAAAATGCAACATTTAATCTATACTCACATCTTGTAATTAGTGTTCAGGAATAAAAGAACGAGGGAAATACTGAACCCTTAATTAATCCCTATTGTCAGCTATCTACATTTTCCAGTGTGGGTGAGAACTGCATTTTTTTTTAACAGCTGAGAGAGATCTTAACACGGCTGTTAATGTGACATCACTTGTGAATATAAAACTTCTCTCTCAGTGGCTGCTGATGTGTTTGCTGACTGAAAATTAAGCCCCTGTGCTGTTGKGATGGTAATGGGTCTCCAGGCTTCCCCCTTAGGTTAAGCAGATCTCTCCRTCAGGTCATTAGGGGAGTATGTAATGAAACAAACCCAAGACGGTTTGAAACACTGCTAAGAGCGTGTCCCGGGTGGGATCTGTCTGGCTTTTTACCTCCACCCCTCGATGAAGTCCTCCTCGGGCACGTTGCTGAGGTCGTTGTGAGCGATGCCGTCAAAGAGGCCGCACAAGCCCCGCGTGCCGTTGAAGTCCCTGCCCGGTGTCCTCACCGTCACACCCACGCCCCGCTCGCTCACGTCCGCTCGGACGAACGCTCCCGAGGGGAACAGGATCTGAGGAGGCAGGAAAAAAAAGACCACCCAGTGAACGGAAGCTCTTACCAAGCTTTTCATGCAATAAAAAAGTGTCTCTTTCCATAAAAGAAAATATCAAAGCAGGACGTTAGCGATGGTGGAGGTAATTTAAGATCACTTAGAAACACTATAAATATTTGTTTGTGCTATTGTTTAGCTCGCTTTCAGATTCCGTGTTGTTAATATCTGATAGCCTTGCATAAATATAAAACTGCACAAGTACTTTCTTTTTAAATTAATAATTACATCCATTGAAGMTTTCCCAGTGGTAAGTTACCAGCTAATTTTTGAAGTGACTTCCACGACAATAAGGCCACCCTTGTGTCTTTGCCTGGGAAATAATTTCTTTTAGATAAAGTGCCAAGTTTGAAAAACAGCTTTCTTCCTTCTGAAGAATTGTTTCATTTTCCAAGGCCAGATTACCCAGAAAATGATTGTGTTTTAAAGTGGATAAAGCAATTTTCTCATTAAAGGACTAGTGGTAGGCTTACACTGACCTTTAAAAGAAAAAAAAGCTGGTAAGGTTCAAAACAAGAAGTAACTGTGTGGATAATGGATTTTTCAGATTGGTTTACAAACCAAATAATAAAARGAAAAAAAGCAAAAAGAAAGTATCTGTTCAACTGAAATGTATTTTTGTTTGTTTGCTTTATTTTTACATGTAAAAAGAAAATTATTTGAAAGTTATCTGGACCAGGAGAGGGAGCAGGACCATACTATCCTGATAAGCAACCTTAATATTTCCTTTTTATCCAAAATTAAACATTTTCAGTTAATCTTAAAAAGTACATTAAAAAGTTGCAAACATCTCATTATAATAATTTCAAAATAATTATTTTCCTTTTTCAAGTGGCCCCTGCCTAAATATAATTTATTCATCAAAATAATRTCCATTGCTTTCCTTTATTTTGGTGGGGATTTTTTGGACCCTTTTAAGTTCCTCCCCATCAAATCTACTCATATCTGTGGAAGAGTAACAAAGTAATATTTTTATTCTTGTGCTGGAAYCCAGAGTTTACATATTGGCCTCACTAAATAATAATCTTGCTCGTTTTAGTTTCCCATTGTTTCAGGCATGGTAATACATTTTGAGGAGCTCTCCATGAGCAGAGCAGCAAAGCGCCACTGATTGCAATGGCAGCTGGGGACACTGTTTTGAACTCAGGCCCTCTGTGTTRTGATGAGGGCATTCAAAGCATTCTTTTTTCCCCACAAATTATTTGCCTTGGGAAATAATGGAAGTCATCATATAAAACCAGTACTTTGAACACCTCAGGAGCTCTTGGCTGTCCCTCCACCTTGGCAGTACCAATTTCTCTTACCAATGTAGGTTTAAGGAAAACTATGATTCCCCAACATAAAGCTCAGGTGGCTTGATGAGTTCACTCTTTCCTGGTGGTTTAGTAGGTGAAACAGGAGAACTGCAGTTGACACAGTCCTGGGTAGGATTTGATTTCCTTCTTCACATAAGCAGTGTCTTCTAGCCACATGCTTTACTGTAGGGAGGAGCATTTCCTGCAGGGCTGCATGCAAAATCCTTGCAGTCAGAACTTCATGAGCTGTTCAGTCTTCTGTGCTGTCTGGATTAATATGTGGATTTACTTTGGGAGTTTGGAGGGCTGTAAAGCCTTTCCTTTCCTGCTACCCTGGGCAATGCATCCCACCCGGATTTAATGTTGCTGATTGAGGCTTCAAAGAAGCTTTTTGAGACCTCAGTTTGCACAGATATTTAGTGACTGGCTGCYGAAAGCTGCCACTTTGCATGACTTAACCCCATTCCAAGCCCCCTTGAATGTCACGGGTGCTATGGGGAGATGACTCCTGAGCTGCATGACAATGATGATGGACAAACATCTGTGCTGGGAGAACTGGGATGCACCGTGCTCCATGGTGTTCACTGCTGCACATTTCCTATAGATTCCCATTCAGATCAGAGCAGGATTTGTATCGTGCCCCCAGTCTGCCCTGATTTGTTTCRCCGAGACTTACCTCAGGTGTAAATGAGAATAGGGGTTCCTTGCTAMGATTATTCTAGTAATAAAACAGTAATTATATTGCATTCAGTTGCAAAATGAAATGACAGCTTGATTCCTGCTTTGTCTCTTTCTGTAATTAACAGACTTTCAATTCCTACCTTCCTGAGATCTATTCCAAGCGAGATCACAAGGAGAGCCAGGCACAGGCACTTCCTGCATCATTCTGGCTCTGCTGTGGACCAATCTTCATCTAAAACATTTCATGGCAATAAATCTTGATGATACAACTCTAGGATAAAATTATCTTCTTGGCCATAATTTGTGGCTCTTTTCCTTACCAACCCCCCTGGTGCAGCCTGCTCTTATTTTTCCAGTGATTTCACTGGATTAGTGTGGATAAGCAATACTTATGTAAAGTAAGATGYGGCCATATATTTCTTAGGCAAATTCTTTACATTACACCGAATGTCACACATTCACACAGCTTTTGGGGGCTATCTGGATCTGACTAATAGTGTCTTACTGCTCCACTCTAAAACTCCATTATCCKGCTACCTGTGGTCTTTCCTTGAATATTTACATCTTGAGCTCTGCAAAGAAATTTGCTTTATGTGATGAGGGCATTCAAAGCCCTCATTTATGTGATGTGGCTGGGTAGCGCCTGGCATAAGCAAACAGGGATTGGGCTGCCGTGCCGCAGAGAGTAAGTAAGAATATTAGCACTCTGCTGTGTCTCCCAGAAATTTCCAGAGATATTTGCTTTGTTTTGTTTTACACTTTGTTAAACCAACACTTTAACCGGCTTCTTCCCTCCGTCTCGTTTCGCGGTACATTTGGCTGCAGGCGCTCTGATGGCTTCAGATGGAGATTTTTGTAGCAACTTCATTAATAATTCAGCAATATTAAACGCGCGCTTTTAAGGCGCGAAACCCCCACGAGAGCGCTCGACCGTCCGCGCACGTACTGTTATCTTCCTGCCGCCGTAGGACTTCAGGATCTTGACGCGCGGCGGTGCCTCGGTGCTCCTGATGGTCAGCTGGGGTCTGCTGTCCCGGTAGTGGCCGTTGCAGGTGTCCAGCACCACGATRTCACCCCCTTCTCGTGCAGCCACGCCGCAGTTGCAGGCGGTGGCGGAGCGGTGGCCTCCGCAGTCCCACTGCCGGACGTGCACCTCGAACGGCCGCGACGCGCTCCGGCACAGCAGGAASGTCCCGATTTTGTAGTTGTCATAGCGCCTAAACAGCCGCAAAGAAACAAAACCAGAGAGGGTTTAGACACCCTGAGCGTCCACCTCTGTCGGTTGTTTGTTGGTACTCGTACAGCAGCGCTCCTTAATTAGACCAGCGCGGCGGCTGGCCTGGAAGGAGGGGAAAATCCGCACACGGGGAAGCGTTTCTCTGGGTCTGTATCCAAGGGAACGCCGCCGCAGTTATTAGCTGGAAGTGCATAAGAATTCCTATGAAAAGCAGGAGTTGTGTCCCAGCTGCTGCCATGGCAATGGGCATGGGTAAAAAGGATAAACATTTGATATAAAGCAAACGGGAAGAAGTTCCTGCCTCTGGGTCTTAATAGATCTGTCTTGGTTCTAACCGGATGCTTTAGAGTGTGATGTTCTTCAAAGGGAAATCAATGCTCAAATAACCTCTTCTGTGACTAATCACCAAATTTTACAAGTCTGGCTGTGGCTAGGTAAAGGCTTCCTGTGAAAATCTGGGATTTTACTGAAAACCCGCTAACATGAGCTTTGTTCCTCCCCCTCAACAACTTCCCTGTAAGCACAACTTTCACACTAAATGGATTGGCAATCGGCACAAGCCGGCGTGCAGAACAATTTAGGACTTTAATTCTTTTCTGTAAGGAATGTCCTTGCTCCATCTGAGTGAGGTAAGGAGCAGGATAACTTTGATAACTTAGCAGGTGTTTCCCCTCTGCTTCAGCCATCTGCAGCCTCCGGGGTTTCCACAACAGGGACCTGTGAGAGGACCCTCTTCTGCTTGTCCTTTGTGCTCTCACTCCATAAACTCATCTTATCCTCACTCTATTTTATTCTAATAAGTTATATAAAAGAAAATAGTAGCCGTATACTTAATATATGCTGCTGAAGTTTTCTCCCTAAAAGCCAACAGCTTCCATTTTTAAAAACAATGGATTATTCTGCTTTCTTTTAAGGCACTRCGATTAGTTTTAAACATGATTTTTATGAAATTTAGTAATATGGAAACTAAACTGTAAGCTTATAATAATAAGCTTTATTCTTTTCTACAGTAAAAAGGAATGTAAAAAGAAATGTATAAAATACTTCTGCTAAATAACAGGATTATTTTTTGAGCAGTGCCACACAAACATCAATATTTTTTCAGGCCATTAATGTTTCTTATGCAGAGGAACAAATGGCTCGAGAACGGTGACTTTTTTACATGTATATTTCTGCATTTTATTTTGCTTCAGAATAAAAGCCACGGATAACTTCGTYACTTAAAACACAGGAAAAATTTAAACTCAGCTGCTTTTCTGTCATAGAAAATACATCTGACTTCATCTTTCATCTTGAAAAACTTGGTCAAGTTGGCCATAAAGTGATAAGATTTTGAATGGTTCTGTGTCACCCGATTTTCTAATCAGGTACATAAATCCTGTAGTACACTGCACGGATGGTGCTGCTAAGATTGATCAGAACTAAGGAAGACATAAAAAAATACATAATCTCTCTAAACATCAAGTACTTTCTCCATTTGGACATCTTCATGGGGGAGAAAGAGYAGAGAGGATATTTTATAAGAGGGCCTTCCACAGTTTCCTTCTTCAGGATCAGCTTGGAAGGAAAGGTATTTAGGGAAGCTGATGGAAAATAAGGCATCAGCATGGCTGTACCCAGACTAATCATCTCTGTCTGGTAAAGAAGGCTGTGTTTGCATATGCATGTAAATGCCATTGCAGTTAGAGGAGCTATTTATTGCTTAATAATCATTGACAGTGGACCCAATCCAACCCTCCTGGAAGTCACTCCRAGTCCTTCGATTAAGTCATGGCATAGATTGCATAGCACATAACGAACCTGCACCGTGCCTAAATTAAAGCTTTCAGCCGCCTTCGAATCAGTTGAATGGATAATTGAACRTAGTCAGGTAAACTTCTGTGGTGTTTATATAACTGTAATTGGGATAATGACTCCTTGGACAMCATTGGAGAAGTTGCCTGTGTCACTAAGAGCCTGAAGTAGACTTACTGGAGATTTTGCACGAGGGAGTTCTGCGTGTTCCTTGTGAACCAGGTAGCACTGCTTGTGTCTAAATCACCCTCCACAGTGCACTTCCCCATCCTGCTTCCCTGATAGCCCGCAGCAATGGATAGACTGGGTGAAAAGGGGTTTCCTCCCTCCATTTCTGTGTGCTTGGGGTGAAAGAAGTTCTTGTCCCAGCATGAAGTCGTGGCTCAAGTTATGCTATTTATCAAGAATTACAAAACACCCCTGAGTGTTTGGTTATGAAAGTGGAATGCTATAGGAATAATTTCTGTTGGTTAATCATAACAGAGGGACAGAAGGGAATATAAACATATGGAAATGATTACTAATAGTAGTGTTAGATTGACTCACACCATGCACTTTCTCTTCACCAAGCTACACTTCATCTTTGTATTAATTTAGTGTTTATCATGGCTATTCCTGAAAATTTTCCACCGCAGTTTTGCCACCAAATGATTTGATTTGTTGGCCTGTCCCCCCAGGCTCTGTCTTTCCTTTCTAGGAAGAACTATTTTATGGTAGGCTTGACCCTACAAAGAGCTGGGTGGTGCTGAAGGACGTTCTCTGGTTTCAGAGTGTTCATCACATCCTGTTGTTCTCGGAGCAGGTGTTGGGTTACATTCAGCAGTCACTGGATGCCTGGGGACAACTAAACTGCTACAGACTATCAAAACCCCAGCACCCGGCAGGGCTACTATGCCCAGGGCTTACTTGTGGGCTCCTATGATGAAAGTCATTAAAGCCAACCAGCAAATGGTGCCATTGCCTCAGTGATAATATTGATGGATGGGTTACTGTAAATGTCTGAGAAATTTGAAAAATCTTTTTACCTTTTTTTTTTTTTGTAAGGTAAAATGCAAAAGAACATAAGTGATGTATATAGTTCCCCAATCAAAAAATATTCCCCTTTTTACTTTGCCTTAAAAGGATTTTCTGCATATTTAGTTTTAAGCTAGTACTTCATATTTAAGAATCTGCAATTTATGGCATGAAAAGCTTTTATATTTATAATGTGCCATAACCAGTAATGAGGGCTATACTTTTGCTTTACCAGGCTTTCACATTTGTTTAATTTAGAAGGTACTTTGCTATAAAAGGAAGTGCTCTCTCTGGATTTTAGCTGGTATAATTAACGTTATTTCACATCTACGCTCCAATATACACAAATTGATTGTGCTTATGCTGTAAAATATGACACATTCTTCTTTGATTTTCAGTCACTGCCTTTGGTGAAAAGAATGAAAAGATTACAAGATAAATATTCCTACAGACATGTATTAGCAGGAGGCACACCAGAGGGGAGGGCTATTAAGGAGTGGGAGTTGGGTATTTCAGTTGTCTAATGAATAGCTAACTACCTTGGATGTAATGTGAGCTCACTATGTCAGATTAAAAACATTGAAGACATCACAATAGAAGTTACAAAATACATCAGAAATGGCCATTTCAAGAAGAAAATTTTACTGCCAATAAGAAAAACACTTCCAGTCTTTTGATTTTTATATCATTTTTCAATTTTCCAAATTTGTTCAAATAAATATTTTTATTAAGTTAGATTTTAAATTTTTAATGTTTTTCATTTAAATTTCAAAACCAAAAAAAGGTTGAACTTTTCTATTTTCATGGGGGTTTTCATCCTTGCTTTTCCCCATTGTGTCTCTTTTCTTCTCCCAGCTGCTGCTAATGGGAATGTCAAAGAAGGGAAGCAACTCTACAGAAGGCAGGGGTATGTGCACCCCTGTTTGCATAGGAGACACTCCTTTCTCCTTGCTCTTGGCAATGTTCCTCATCTCCAGGCTTTCCCTCGCTTTTCCTGTGTCAGTCCTTCAGGGATCCATCCCCAGGACTCGAGTAGGTGGCGAGGGTGCCAAGCACCTAATGCACCTCTCATTTCAAACATGTTTTCCCATCACATTCCCTTCCATGGCCAAAGGGGAATTCTTCAGTTCCAGACCTCTGTGTCAACCTTTGCCCTCAGATTATAGTTTTGTACCAGGACAGAAGCAGGAATTGCATTCCTCACTCATTAAATATGGAGCTTTAAAATCATTTGCTAACGTGTTAACATTTTTTTGGATAGGCAGTCAGAGAAGTTGCTTAACTGATGTGTAATAAGGTAGCATAATCATTATAATAATTGAAAGAGAAATTATTTACAATAATAAATGGGAATATAAGTAGGAGTAATGGGACTGTGAAATGATGGGTAAGAAACTTGGCTGAATATCAAGAAGTGATATATCTTAGTGAAATAACCTAGTTATTGAGATGGACGAAGCCATATCTACGTGGCTCATTTAAAGCTGCACTGGACAGAGCAGTAATGAAGGTCTGTCCACAAGGAAGAAACGTGCAGTTATCAAGGGACCAAGCTAGCCCTGGGATTTTTCTCCTTCAAGGCTCTGTGACTGAGGTAGGATGACACAGAAGGATGGCCTTTTCCAAACTCCCTGTTCTAAAATAGAACATAAATTGCTTAGAAGCATTTCTGTGTGCTATCAATAATAGGATTAAAAAATAGTTATTCAAATAAAATTGCTTTATTTCATTTTAGACCTTTTTCCTATGGAAGCAATGTAAAAATGTGCTACATGGCTGGAAGGGTGTCCCAATTCCAAGAGGCACTTTTCAGCCATTTACTACTCCCAAAACACAGSAATCTGGCAGATCACTGTCTGTTCTCAGCCCTGAATCAAAAGGGAATATTTTAGGATATAAATGGATAGAGAGGTTTGAAATAATATTCCAATCTAGTTTAATATCTCAGAGTTTAAATAATCACAGCTACATGAAGCATGGGAATGTCTTTGAACCTCCTGCAGCTCTTATTCAGCTTCTACATATCCAGCACCCAAACTTGCATGAAACAACTTCCTGACCACATTTAAATGCTGTTCAGTGAAGCAGAAGGGGGTCTGAGAAGCCCTAGATGAGCAGAGCTAATCTCCTCTCCCAGAATACCCAATTTAGGTGAAATCTCTGTTAGAGGCAGACGTGTAACCTTTAAAGGAGTCACTGCCTTTCTTACTCACATTTCAGCAACAGATTTCTCCAGCTTTGACATCATTTCAGATGTTACCTCCAGAGCATGCTGGACTGAAATTGGGACACCAGGATATCAGGATATCAGACCTGCTGGGCCCCTGTGGATGCTGTGCACCTAAAGTCATTATCTGTGCCATTAGGAGGTTAAYGGCAGAGTGACAAACTTGGAATGCGAGCTGAAATATTTGCGACTTTGGACCAAACGTGCCAGATGCAAACTTTAAAAGCTTTCAGTGATGTCAATTAGCTGGGATGAATAGATTCATGAATGATTAGGGAAGTTAAACGAGGAAAAGTTCTGTACAGTTCAGGCTGTCAAACACAAAGATACCACTTTGGCACAGTAAGTCTTTAAGCAGCTTATTGCTGGGTAATACAGAAGGACATTTGGACACTATAGGAGCATGTGCAACTTTATTTTTGCACTCTTCTCCTGATATTTGACACTTCTATTTTCTGGACTTTTTTATCTGAGAAATTAGGGCCATCTTTTGTAGTTTCTTTTGGTTGAGATTATGACTGTCAACTCCAGCTGGGCATAAACCAGCTCTGGAGGTAGAAGAAATCAAGAGTGTCCTTCTGTGACTGTGCTCAGGTGTTACTAAACTCCTGGGACAGCCCGGGCTGTCCCTGTGTCCTGTGCTGCTCTGGTGACATAATGTGTCACTTGGGTGGCACTGGGGTGTTGCTAACAYGATGAGAGGTGGTGTAGACACCCTCTCAAAGCCACTAGTGATGGTTCTGTTTGAAGAACATTTTGGAATCCGATTTTGTCTTGTAAAAATTATTCAAACACATTGCTTCTCAAAGATTAATCCATTTCTAGTCCTTTTGTTAAAAAGAGTACAAACAGCTGGAGGAAACCTCTTATGTTGTACATTCCTCACTGTAAGCAAACTAGTTCAATGCTTTTTTTGATATTCTAATGTAAGACCAAACGCATGCCACATCCAGAAACTGATAACTGCAGTAATTGAGCCAAATTATTTCAAAGTAAAATACTCACCATCCATCAAATGTGATAATGTGTGGATCAGTGAAAGAGTAGCAGTTCCCTGTTGGGAGGTCTCGAACTGTGACCTAGTTGAAATGAAATGTGTAATGAATACAGTCTACACAGCAGTTTTTCTTCATTACTGTTCCTCACAAAACACCAGGGACAGGATTCATGGGTTAAGCACAAACCACAATCTGACTTCTGAAACATGATTGTGGATGGGTAAAAAATAGGCCTCGCTTTCAAACAACAGGGTTTAATCACAGGCAATAAGGGAGTTCAAAGTGTTCCTGTTCATCTGATGTAATGTCTCCCTTTATCTGGTAAAAGATGAAGTTTTTATTAAAACTTTTTGCTAAGAAGTAGATCATTCACTGAAATTATCAGGAGAGTAGAGTGCTCATTAAATTGTACTAATTTTAATGCCTGAAGTATGGTAAAAAGGTATGCTGTAATTAAGTAGCATTAGCATGTTTTAGTAGTAGCTGCCTGTCCCCTAATTTGACCTTAGATTTCCTGTTACAGCATCTGAATGGCTGATTTATCTGTTTGATGTGGTTATTGATCAGGTATTGATGAYGAGGCTCCGAATCAGACTGCTGGAGCTGTCTGCTTTAGGCACGTGTATAAAAGAGGGAAGGATCTGCTGTAGCTACAGAGATCTTCATCTGCATCAGCCCTTGGTTCCTTGGCTGGGTCACGGAGGAGGTGTGAGAGCCCCCTGCAAGGAGCAGAAGTGCCTGTGGGAGCCAGAGGCAGGGCTTTGCAGCCATAATACCTGGATCGTTGGCAGTGCTGGACCCACACTGCCACGGCTGCTCAGGAGGGTGTTTTTTCATGGCCGAATGCTCTGCTGTCGCATTCCCAAAAATGCACGACTGGGTTGTGTGGTGATTTGCGATACGAAGAGCTCCCAGTCATACTGGTGGGGGTGATGGAGTGTGGAGTGCTGTGGCTTTCCATTATCCATCCTGACAGACTGATTTCTTGGCCAGGGCTGTTAATTCTTTGCTCCCTCTCTGCCCGTGAGGAGTCCAGAGGTGCACTTCAGTTAGTTCTACCAGGATCCATGGAGCGGGGAAGAAGGATGGCAGCTATATCCCTGTGCAGTCTTTCAGTGACAAAGCAGAACTTGGCTTTTGGGAACAGGGGTGAAATTAAATAAATGAATTAGAGGGTGAAGATAGAACCACAGTTCCTGACAACAGTTCTCACCTGCAGCAATGCATCATCTGTATTTCAAAATGCCTCTTAACCATGGCACAGAGATACTTCTTAGACACTCACAAGTGTCTGGCACACCAAACTTTCAGAGTGATGGTCTTGTGGACTGAAAAAATGAACACCTATTTGAACAGCTTTTCGATCTGGGGTCAGTTGTATCATTTGAATCTGCAGTGTGATATGAAGAAGAGTCTCAGAATTTTCCCATTTTCTCCACGGCCTCACACATTCTAAGTAAAACTTTAGCAGAAATCCGTGTGGCCCTTCCTGCTCTGSTCTTTCTTGTGTGATATCAGCAGAAGACATAAGCCCTGGTTGCAGGCAGCAGTAGTTTGCTGAGGAAATCCTCTTTATCAGGTGTCTAGATGTGACAGGATGTTCTGCCTACCATTTCCATTCAATTTTCAGATAAATCAAAAATATTTGAACGAGTCAGAAGGACTAATGATTATGTGGATTTTAATACATGGACTTGTTATGTTGCAGGAACTGTGTTATATTAAGGCCTCTAATTAACTGCAAAGCAGCAACAGGAAAATGGGGGGGAGGGAAGGTAATGTCTATTATGTTTCTATAAATCAAATTTTAACAGAGATGAGTGGAATTTATTATTAAAATTGATTAATTCAATTTCACACTTGCTACATCTTCATATTTTAATGAAAGCATTTGTAATTTCAAGARAAAATACGGATATGTGAATGCACTACTCTGAATTAGCTGTAATTTCTGATTTAAGACTCTTAAAAAGTTTAAAAGCAGCCAGTTCTGGAGATGAAAGGTTATAGTCCCACTGTAGGCATTCTATTTTTGAACACAAAAAATTCTTTTGGTCCAGTTTAATCTCATACTCTCATGAGCAAATCCACAAAAATTAGGGCAGGGAAATCGTGGATTTCACTGGGGGGTTGTTTTCAGTTACTTAAGATATGCCAGCTTGGATGTGCCACTGCTCTGAGAAATTTAGCTCAGTCAAATCTGTGCTCTGGTTAATTCTCTGGAGCAGGGGGATTACAGCTCTCAAACCTCCCAGCTGAGGCCCTGAAACAACTTCACAGACCRGGGGGGGGTCCCTGCTCACCACATTCCTTTGGCCAGGCTGTATGTGGCTTGCCTCCCTGATTGCTTCTTAGTTTTATTTTGGACATTTTGTACTGGTATAAATGAAGAGACGGAGCAGTCGTGTTGTCAAAGGTGTCCTGGTGATTCCTGGCACAGTCACAAATTGGACACAGCACTGCTGAGTCCCCTTCTCCTCTCTCATTTCTGAGGCGTTGCCTCTCCTCTGCTTTTTCAGAAAATATTCTCCAAACTGTCGTTTTTCCCCCTCTCTCCTTCTTGTAGAGGTGCTTTTTCCCTGTCTCCTCTTCCAACGTACAGAAGCACACCTGGGTACATCTGTATAACAGCTCTTGGCCTTACTGATGTGCTGACTACTAATCAAACCTAAATCTGTCAAAGCACAAGGAATTCAATGTTAATTTTCTTGGTGTGTAAAGGGACTGTTTTGCTTTGCTCTGCTGACAGAGGGCAGGGCAAGATTAGACATTAGGAWGAAATTCTTACTGCGAGGGTGGCGAGGCCTTGGCAGAGGCTGCTCAGGGAAGCTGTGGATACCCCATCCCTGGAAGTGTTCAAGGCCAGGTTGGATGGGGCTTGGAGCAACTGGGTCTAGTGAAAGGTGTCCCTGTGCCTGGCAGGGGGTTTGGAACGAGATGGTCTTTAAGGTCCCTTCCAACACAAACCATTACGACAATAATCCCAAAGAGTTTATTTCCTTTGGAGGAAAAAGAAAGGGAAAGAAAAGCCTCTCATTTAAATTTGACACATTTTCCAACCGATTTTAGGACCTGACCTTCACATCCCTGGGTGTGTGAGCCCTCCAGAGCACATCCCTCGRTGCGAGTGGCTCGGCGCCGACGCGGCTGCCGCGGTTCCCGTCCCGCGYGAAGTCGGTCACGGCCGTCACTGTCACCGTGGCCGCCGCGCAGCGGTCCCCCGAGCACGGCTCCTGCAGCAGATCCACCTGGCAGGCCGAGAGGGCGATGTCTGKGGGCCCTGGTGCCCGGCTGTCTGGAGAGAACAGGAGCAGAATCTGACCAGAGTTACCCAAAGCRTTGCCCGTGCCCTGTTTACTGTTCAACACGAACACTTGTCGTTCCGGGACACGCGTGCCTTGAGAGCAGGTGGGCTTTGCACGACGGCAGGTGTGACTGACTGAATCTGGCATCCCTCTGACACACTTCACCGTGCTGGATTTTTCGCCCCAAAGTTTACTAAAACTCGGTGGTGTCTGTTTTTCCACAGGTGCTAATATTTCTGGAGTGACAGCGTTATCTTTATGGGTCCATGCCCAGGGAATGAAGACAAGTAGTTCTCGTGACAAAGAAAGAAATGAATCTGTGTTTCTGGAAAATATTTCTCTTTCACTGTCTTGAGTATAAGGAGGTGTCTGCTGGAGTTATTTAATTTAAAATAAGGAGAATTTCGGTTGTGGAAAGGGAGGGTGCTCAAGTCAAGTTTTAGTGAACTATGCATCCACAGCAGGAGGGCAAGTACAGCAGATCTGTATTTATATTTTTGGCTTTGTTAGGTTGCGGTGTTTTGCTTCCCAATCTGTAAAACAATGGTAGTTTTATTCGTATCCTTCAGAGAGGTATTGTGCGGATAAAGTCATTAAAAAAATGAGCAAAAATAATAAGCTATGGAGGTGCTGGCTACGTCAGCATCTGTAGTGGATAGGGAAATGATGGGTGGTGACAAAATCATTGTGACAAAGGCACTACACATCATATCTTTCCTTAAGGGACTCTACATGCAGCAAGAAAAGCAGTGTCCACTTCTCTTGAGTCCTGACCCTTCCTGCTGAGGTCTCAGATAAAGGGCAAATCTGAATTTTTATTTCCACAGATGTGTTTTTCCTTACACACGCTGAATTACGATAGCATTTAGTTCTGAGCTCTCTGGTCTGCATTGTTTATAGTGTGTATTTGCTTCTCAAGCAGCCACTCAACCTTTCAAGAATCCTTTGGTTGATAGAAAATRTTATTGCAGTCCTGCTGAAGCCAGTCAGAATCTCACTGCTGATTTCAGGACTCAGAGTGTGTTTTAAGGAGTATTTAGTTTTCTGTCCCAGACCATTAATTATCATCTGATAAGAATAAAGTTCTAGAAATTATGGCAATGAGAGTAATCTGAGATGAAAATGAGTGATTTTCTGATATTAAAATAAGTCATTTTCATATTATTCTTCCCATTTGTAGAATTGCTTAATAATTTATAGACATGGCATTAAAGTATTTTAAGATAGCATTTCTAACAAAATCAAATAATCAGTGTCTTATTCCTTATGGAAAACTCTCATGAAATATAATTTAATTTAACCCTGTACAGTACTATAGGAACTGATCTAAAATCTACAGTTATTAATGACATATTATCTTTCATATCAAATCCTTAAAGGCTGCCTCACCTCACATCTTATAGAAAAGTCTTGGCTCATTTTCAAGGTTCTTGATTCAATTAAATTGGAGGTTTCCATGAGGAATAGTTATTGCCATTACAGCCCCTTGAGCTGTGCTCACAGCCCAGAACAAAAGTTTAAAATCAAAGAAAATCATCTTGTCAAAATAGTAACGATAAACTTAACAGAAGCCGAACTCCAGTGGCTCTGCTGTGCCTTGGCATTCATTATGATATTGTCTGAACTTGGAGAGATATTTCTGTGCTTGTAATTAGCTTTCTTATCACTTATTCCCTACATAATTAGCACAATAACGTAGCTATATGGATTCAGTCAGACAAGGAGCCTGTCAGTTAATTTATTAGGTATAAACGAATCTCGGCTAAAATGGTTTTTATTTTTAATTTACAGCACTGTGGCCAGCACACATTTTTCTGAAGCCTGCAGTGTTCCTTCAGATAAACTAATGGACCCTAACGACAATAAAGGGTCAGAACGAACATGTGGTTGTGCAAGCACCCAGCAGCAGATACTCAACCTTAAGTATATATAGATAGCTCAGTTGATCACAGCCTGAGTGTCATCCAAGGAAATAGCCTCAGGATGGAGCAACCAAGGGCTAGAGCTGGGTTTAGTTTGAGCTGCAGAAATGAGTTGATTGAAACTAACAGAAATTTTCCACTTCGGTGACAACTTCCTTCAAATATGAGCTAATTGGATGAGTTGTGCCTTCCTCCTGGCACCTCTTGGCACCAACACATCAAGACCATTGACAGCTTGAAAATAGAGCTGCTTCTGCAAGTCCTGTGTCCTCTCTTTCTTCCAGTCAAATGAGCACTGTGGGACTGGAGAACACCCTGGTGAGGGGTCAGTCTGAGTCTGATGTGCTGAGCTCAGCCTCCCTCACTTGAGAACTCCTGGCCCACGCTCTCAGTGCTTGTGAGATTCTGACAGCCTTGATCCATTCCTCAGAAAATGTGAGTTAAACACATGACCTTGCCTGGGACGGATTCCTAACTGATCCTCACAGCAGTCAGTGCCCAAGTTGCTTGGAGTCTGTGGGATGTCCCACCACACACCAGCCCCGACATCCTCCATCCCTCAACACCAGGCAGCCTCTTCTCTGCCTCGCTATCCGAGGAAATCTGTTCCCATGAGCTCAGCGGATGTTTTCCTGATGGAGCAGCACAGACTCCAAGCCAAGAGCAATCTGTAGAACAGAGCAGCACTGAGCCATGGAGAAATGCAAAGTACTCCACGTACCAGAGCCAACACAGCTGCTGGAACCATAAGGTGCTGCTCAGTTTAAGATCATTGTGTTATGATACCATTTAAATTCTTTTTTTTTTTTCTTCTGTCTAAGCACTTGGCTGATGGTGAGGAGGGCTAGGAAAGGGATTTAAAAAGATAAAAATATCGGGAAATATCTGGGTTTTGCCAACATTTTTTAGAGCTGGATTTTTGTGGATAGAGAAACTGCAGCTGTAATCCCATCTCTAGGCATTTGTCTCATTGAGTCACTTGTGGAAGAAAAATAAGTGCCTGGTTAGAAAAAGGCTTGGGTGTTTTATTTAGTGCAAACGGAAAGCAAATACATACATGCCCCCTTAGGTAGGAAGAGTATTCCACCTGATTGACCTAAAGACAGCATTTACTGAATAAAAGAGCAAGATTTTTCTAAGTGACATTGTCAATGTTTTAATGTTAAAAAAATTTAAAAACCCCAAACATGTAGAAAGAGAATAAYATATAAGCACAAGAGTGATTTTTTCCTTCTGTATTAAGTTAGACAAAAACTGTAAGCCAGCAAAAGGAAGAAACAAGGCTTCAGAATGCATTTACTGAATAATAAATCTGCAGGGGAGCTTTTTATTGATAATTAATGAAATTATTCTACCTAAGAACATTCCTGCTACAAAAAAGCTTAAAATGAAATTTTACACTCCTGGAATTTAAAATAAGTTCTTCTACTCWTGGTTATTTCATCCATAAATCTCAACAGACTGCTGTTCAGGTTATTGCTAGTCAGATTTACAGTTTGGGGTTTTTTTCCTCAAAAACCTGYCTGATATTATCAGCTGTTTTATTTTTGCAGATAAAGATATGTCCTAGTTTGCTGATTTTGTGGCTTCTGCCCTTTGTTGTTATTTATATGTTACATTTTCTATTAGAATTCCTTGCAACTTAAATGCTGGAAAAAGTAATCACATTGATTTGATGTCAATATGTAAAACTCTTACCCAAATCCTCAGTACTTAGTTGCAAAGTAATTTTGCAGKAATCATCCTGCCCAGGACAGGCAATAGGTACCGTGCTCAGAACAGTCAAAACATGCTCTTTGCCATCCTCTGCAATTTCTAGTGATTCTGGTAAAAACTGGAAAGAAGAAAACAATATTTAGATAATTTTGACAGGCAAGACATTTGACAGATTCATTAGGCAACACTGACATCTATGAAATTTTAAGTGGTTTTAATCAATTATGAAGATATATAATTACTTGCAAAATAATAATAATAACCTTTACAATAGTCTTAATAATAATAATCAATTTTGTGCTAATGATCTTCAACTTTATAAGGTAAAATTGTTGTTAACATACTTTAAAATTTTTGACAATTAAGAAAATGTTCACAGCTTCCATTTATAGTGTATAAGTGCTTCTCATCTCCAAATCTCAAAGCAGGCTTTTATTAAGCCTGAGAATAATACTGTAGAATTTATTAATTTTTAATATCCCTGGCTTAAAGGAGCTCCTTTTCCAATGCACTAAGAGAAATACTATGGCATAAAGTATGGTGTAACCTCATGGCCATGGATTCTATGTTTGTAGTCCATGCCAGGTGCAAAATAAGTGCAATTTTTGACCAATTCCCCTCCCCTGCTATGGCAGGAAGGAGGATTGCTCTGCACATAATAAATTCCAGCTTTGGAGACTCCTGTCCCAGGGAGAGAACTCGGGTTGTGCCTTTTCTGTCTGTACCTTCTCCCATGGAAAGAGCAGAAACAGCACTCAGGGCTAGTCAGAAATGGGAATTTCCATTCCCTGGGAAATTCTGACATTTCAAAACAACTCCTCAGGAACTGTTCTTCAGACGTCACACAGAATGGGCTGCCACATTTTTCAAACACCATTCATGGAGGCCTGAAACTCAGATACTCAGCAGATCCCAAGGTCTCCTGGACTGCCAGGCTGAGAGCCTAAWCCTCCAGTGGGATTAGACCTGGGTCTTGCACTCGGTGTGAATTTACCTTCAGCAATTTCTGTTTTGAAATGCCTGACCATGGGAAGATGATGGATAAAAATCCATATTTTGCCTTCACTTTGTTCTGGTTTAGTTGCAATGGAATTCTGCATCCTTGCAGGTTTGTGTGCCTTCCCATTGCACRCAACCCCAGAGCACTTTGGGGCACACTTCCTAGGACACGTAGTTTTGCTCACACTTTGTGGCACATCAGTGTCCACACGTGCACAAGGTGCTGATGGGTGGTTTAGGGTGTTTTGCAAGCAAACTAAAAGCCATTTTCTCAAAGTGAACATAAAACCAGCACTGCTTGTGATGATCAGGACTTTTGTCTCTGCATGGTGATTTTCAGAGCATGTACAAGGTTTCCCTAGTCAGTAAATCAGGGCCATGGGCATTACCTTAATCCCAGCATAGAAACCTTTGCTGTCCTCAGGCAGTGACTGCTGCTCAGGAGTGCCCCTCCTAAAAGCTGTGACAGTGCAAAAGACCTGTAATAAACAAATAAACAGCATGTGCTATAGTGTTTCCTGGATGACATTCATATAATTGTGCATCTTCCTGTTGCTCAGAGTTTTTAAACTTTCATTCTACTGTCGAAATATATTTTGGGGATTTAGGCTTTAAGAATGTTTATGTGTAAATTTTGAGACGTGGAAGAATTTTGGATGCATTTAATAAGCAAAGAAACATGGTTTTTGTCTCAAGAGTTAATGACACTGAATGCTTACGATGTGTTTTCTTCTGCAGTTCTTCAAGCACCCTGGTCTGTGATTTTAACTCATTTTACTTGGGGAGAATTACATTGTTCATGGATGTTACAGTCAGAATTCAGACATTTGCTCTTGGSTTCCCAGACTCTGGTCTGTTCGCTGGATCAAGTATCTTCTCTCTGTACCACATTGGTAAGCAGTTGATTTTAAAATTTAAATTAGTTTGACAGTCATCCAGTCTCAGAAACTGTGTCAGCAATATGAGAAGCTCCTTTTTTTCCCCTTATTGCATTGTAAAAGATGATGCAGATGTGCCTACAGGGTTTATATTGTAAAAAAAAAGGAAGAAAATTCACCCAAACACAAAACTCCCCCAAACACAACGTACCAGGACACTTATGTTGTATTCCTAGCACAGCCACACAAACTTTATCTCTGCTGAGCCTGCACACCATCTGCCAACTTAATGTTTCATTGGTTTCAGAAAAACCAAATTGCTAAAATCATTTCTAGGATCATAAGATTAAAATACAGAAATTTTCCTTAAAGCAAATGACAATAGACTCTGAAACTGTAGTTCCRGATATTTTTTTAGTGCTCTTCTTGGAATTGGAGTAACAGATTGTGACATATTAAATCAAATTCCAAATACTCAGATGACATATTTATAGCTGCTGCCTTTTTTTAAGCCTCAAGTAACCCATGAGGAAGAACTKGGCCAATCCAATTTCTTTTCCATTGTGACAAACACCTCTGGATGGATTTTCCAGCATCRCTCACTAGCCATGCTGATGTTGGTAGCTCTCACCTGCTGGCTCAGGCACRACTCGCATGACCATGAGCAGCAAAACAGGCTCCAAAGCAGGATATTCCCACATTCACGTGGTCATATGGGCTTAGCAGCCTGGAATATTTCTTTTACCGCCCTAAAAATCCCTCTCCATTACCATCAAGTCACGAGTTTCCTCCAAACTGAAGAATCTTCTTTYCTATCTCATTTGTGCACAGCGGAAATTCCCCACCAGCAGTACAGGGTCGTTTGTAGGGCTGTGGGGAAAAACAAGTGTTTTCTGTGCTCTTCAAGTGGATTATTTCCAGTTCAGCTCAGTCCCAGGCTTATGTGCCTTTTGGGATGTTTTTACCTTCACAATTTTTCTCACTCTTTTGCAGACAGCTCCAGACAGTTTGGCCCAGTGAAAATGGTGTCATTTGTTACATTAACATGATGGGAGCCTGGGAGTCATACTGGRTGTACTGGGGGAAAACCAGACACAGATCTCACCTCACAGAGATACTTTACAGTTAAAATTCCTCAGATATTTCATTGTTAGCCAGTTTGCCTCCAAAGGAGAGCAAGTCCTTGTCTCCTCGAGGTAATAAGCCCCTGTTATTATTAGATATTTATTCTCTCCAATCATTCCCTAAAGGCTCGTGTTCAGCTCACAGACTTTTCAAAACAGTTCTTCGGCTGGGAAGGCAGGAGGCGAGTGTTGATCATCCTCCTGCAGCTTCTCCTGCAGCTGCCACAGGGAGAGTCTGCAAAATCAGGATCTGACAAGGCGGTGACAACAGAGAAAGGGTTCAGATCATGTATATTCATTCCCCCTACCAAAAAACAAATAACACCAATCCCCTTGCAGGGCTCATTGAGCAGATCATTTGCACCCGCCTTGCAGATGCTGTGTTTGCACTCGCTGGGCTCTTTGCATGTCTGGCTTCAGTGTTTTTAACCAAAAATGTTCACTGAGCTTCCCTCTGAGCACGCACGTGGAGTGTCTGTGCAGTGAGAGGCACCGGGGACATGCACAGGGATTCCCAGCACTGACAGAGATGTTGCCTGGTGATCTTCCCCAGAACGACATTCTGGGAAATATCAGAACCCAGCCTCGCTGTATTTCCTCTCATATATATTTTAGGRGTATATTTTATTGATAAAGCGCCAAACACTCAAATAAAAATTTACTCCCTAATGATTCACTGAAATATCCTTAGACTATCTGTCCGCTCCAGCTCTATCTTGTGCTTTTGGAGATCTTCTGTGCTTTTGGAGTTTAGCACAAACTTTACAAATTGAAAATGTATGGACAGCCATCGCAATTTAAATTTTATTTCTGTCTTTTGTATCATTCCTCCCCTTGTAGTGCCTTCACCTCGTTAGGTGCACACTTCACAATCAGCAGGTATGTTCATCAGCTACTGAGCTACAGGTTGACAGTTTGTCACATAATTATGAGAGTCATTCCAAGGAGGGTTTTTTTTTTTGCTTTCAGCTAAATACTAACTCTTTTTTTCTCCACTTCAGTAATCAACTTTTTCTTTCTCTTTTTCTCTCCCCCCCTACACCCATCTCAGGATGCAGCCTGTTTAAAGCAAAGAGATAAAAGCATCACTGACAGCAGTATGCTGATGGCTGTGACAAGTTAGGCAGTATTTTTCCACAAACTCATTGGATCTGTTAAAAAAATCAAATTATATCTTTTCACCATCTCTTTTAAAGGGACAGAAATATGAGGGTGCCCTCAGACAGGATGACAGGATTGCTTCTCAACATGGGCTGCTCCCTTTTTCCTGTGTGACGGCAAATCTTCCCATAGGGCGGAAAACTACTTCTAGGCACACAGTTCTTACCAAAAAAGGCCCTTTTAGCTAAGAAGTGTCTCCTTTCCTGTGTGTTGGAGCAGATTTCCCCCCTTCCATGGACTCAAACGGAGTCATTCCCATTTTGACATGAACCCCATGAGCAGCTTATTTAGCTAAAAGCAGAATTCAGTCATTAATTTGGTGAGGGTCAGGTAGCTGTGGGAAACAATTTGTGAGAATATTTTAATCCTAGGACCAGTCTCCATCTCTGGCAAATTTCTCCCTAACAACTTGCACAATAAAAAGTGTGTATTTTTCCCCATAACTTTCAGAATTCAAAACTCCTCCAAATCAGTTGTTTCTACTTATCTTGAAGATAATAATGTCTCCAGTTTCACCTTTTTCTGTGCCCCTAATTAATTCTGATTGCAGTGTGGGGAGTCCAGGCTGAGGCATGGAGGGGCATGTTTGCCAGCACATCCAGCATCGCCCTGTGTCCTCTTCCCTCAGCCTCTCCCACTGTGCTCATACAAGGGGCTGGGTTCCCAAAGGCCAAACAGGAGTTACTTGTGTGCTCAAAACCCTTCCCTGCTCATCAGACAGGTACCTGTGAAGGCTCACAGCTTGCCAGATGATTTTGGGAGCTCTCAGAAAGATGCCAATCTCAGCCACTTGTTTCTCAAAGAGCTGACAGAAATGGTGCCACCACCCATCCTGACGGCTGTCCCAAGGGAAACAGCACTTGTGCCCAAAGTGGGGAGAGCTGGCAGATGGGAGTATTGGGTTTGTGTCTGCTCATCAGGACAGCTTGAACATTTTGTCTAAACAACCACCAGAGGAAACAAGCAAATGCATTTGCCAATCCAYAGCTGAAGTCCCGGTTTCCTCTCCTGGTGCAGCCTACGTCCTGGGGGTGGGAAGCTCCCTCAGGAAGGGCAGGACGGTGTGCAGCTCACAGCTGGATGGACCAGCTACCCTCTTGCCATCTCTCCAGCAAGCACTTGAGCTGTATTGTCGTGCCAGAGGCCCCACGGTGACAACAGCAATGGCTTAAAGCTGAAAGATTTCCTTTTACTGGGAGTGCTCTTTCAAAGACCACACACAGCCAGGTACTTCTTAGTAGGAGCAGGARGTCTGGATTAAAAAGTAGATGGAAGCACTTTCCTGATCAATCTCCTTAGAGGTGTGGGATCTCAGGGGTAATTTATGCCCTCCACCTGTAGGAAGCTCCCTTCTCAACAAGAGGCACCATTGAGGGTTACCTACTGCTTCCCGTTCACTGGGAAATGTGGATGCTGCTGGCAAAATGCCGGTGCCTAATCTGGGGGAGATTATTAACTCTGGGATTGGATCCACCCTCCTATAGCTGCATCCCCCAMGTCAGGGAGCAGGCTGGGGCTGCAAGGGTCAGAGCCACCGGTAACACTCCTGGCTTGCGGGTGTAGGGCTGGGCAGGGAATCCTCACTCCGGGTGAAAGGTGTCTCCCGATGGCTGTCACGGCACCGGAGCTGCCATTGCCTGCTCCATTAAACACTAATGGGCTGGGGTTAGAAAAACCTGGAGCCGCCACTCTGCTGGGAGCTGGGAGTGTGTGTGGGAGGGAGCTGGGGTTTACAGCCTTGATGAAAAGAGCAAAGGATGAGCAGAACTGAAGGATGACATTTCTAGGGAAGGCAGAAAAAAAAGTAAAACGGTTCTCATTAGCTCGAGAAAATGATCTGGCTGTAGGTATTTGCAGAAAGGGGTAGGAACAAAGTCTCTGGGAAGGCTTTCCAGAAGGGTTAGCAGGAAGGGGAAAGTAGGGAGAATCTGACTTTSATTTAATTAATGAACAAGACCTTAAACCTTTAGAACACAAATCGCTGCCTGTGGGGGGCTGTTGGCTGCAGAAGGGAGGGAGCAGGTGCAGCTGTGTGACCTGGCACTGCGAGAAGTCCAGCTCCACTCACTTTGCTGCTCACTCTACAGGAACAAGGCAGCTCTTCCCAGTTGTCAAATGGCCAAGCAGTGTGTGGAAGCTGACTGCAGGTCATTATTCTGCTAAGGAAGGGAATTTTCCCAAGGTGYTGGTAAGGTGTTTTATCATCTGCAGAGTTTTGCTCGTCAACTCTCTGACCCTTTCCTCTTTAAAATCTCTGTTCAAGTTCACCCAGAGTCCTGTTTCTGCAGGGATACTTCTCATTTTCTCCCTGAAGTTTGAGAAACAAATTGCAAACTCGGGTGTGACCTACAAACAGGCAGGTCCTCCTATTTCCGCTGTTGATTTTGGCAAGTCCAGTGATTGGGAGGGGATTAGTCCTTGAGCGGGGGGAAATGCCACTTTGTCACTTTGGAATCCAGACGCTGGTGCAGACATCTGGAATGGGAAGTGACAGAGCCCGAGTCAACGAGAGCAGASCTGAGGGCATGAAGTAATTCAAGAGGGGAGTTGCTGAGTGTCAGTGCTGGCTGCAGAAGCACTGAACTTAGAGCTTATTATTTCTGAGAGAGGAGTAGGGAAAAATCCTAAAGATGGCCTTCTAAGTGCTTGAGTATATACATAAGTATAGACTTTRTATGATTTAACATTTATGAGTCCAYATGCCTGGGATTTTCCATCTGAGTGCAATAAATGTACTGGATCCGTCGTCTGGCATGAGCTTCTGCATGAGATCAGCAGCTTCTTCTCTCCCCTGAGCTGAACTGGGACATCTCTTAGAAGAGCTGGCAATAAGACAAAGATATTATTTCCTTGAGAGATGAAGAGTAAGTGCTCTGCAAGATCTGGCTTTCTTTAGCACCACGAACAACAGGACAGGAAGATCTCCTGCCTCATCACTGGAGGTGTTTAAGGCCAGMTTGGATGAGGCTTAGAGCAACCTGGTCYKGTAGAAGGTGTCCCTGCCCATGGAGGGCGGGGTTGGAAGTGGATGATTTCTGGGGTCTCTTCCAAATCCAAACCATTCTATGAAATTTCACACTTTTTTTCTCTTGTGAGARAAAAATCGTTATTTTATATATCCAGGCAGTAATTTGCCATCTTTTTGGCTGGGGCGCAATCTTCCTCTGTTGCAGAGTGCCATGCAAAGCAGCCACTTCTATCACAGAGCTGGGAAAGGCTGGTTTTACTTAAACATTCTCATTTTGCAAYGGGCACCGTGGTTTACGCAGGGTGACAATTGCTCCTCGCAATATGAACTTTTGGAGTGCTGCGCTGAGCAAAATCTGCACGGTTTTCTTCTAAACACCTTTCTTTCTTAGCATAACTCATTACTCACAGTGTGCTGCTATAATTTATAGATGGCTGTGCCTCGAGGAATGAAATGACCTCTGTCACTATCACATAAATAAGGCTTAGGAATGCCAGGATTTTCGTATCAGATGGAGTAGGCTTCTTTCAGAGCCTATATAGAAATAGTGGCATGTTATAGATTTATTTAAGACTGCAATAGTTTCATGAACATTATGCTGCCAGCATTACTGTCTGAAATAACAAAATTGGAGCCCAAAGATGGGGGGAAGAAAGGACACATGATGGCTATTAAAAAACAGCTGGCTGTTTAGTCAATAGAAGTTCAGGAATGTTGGCTGGTAAATCTCAACCCTTCTCTAMGGTTTCACTGTGTATTAAAATATGTCAATAGCTATTCTATTATGTGACTGACCTGTCACCTGGAGACTTTTCTACSGATAAAAAATAGCATTGACATCAACCACCCAAAAGGTGATTTAAAAAAAAAAATTCTTGCTTGGCTGTAGTGCTTTTTGTCAAGAAATGAACAGAGAAAATGCTGATTTCAGGCCATGAATTTGTTGAGACCAAAGGCAGGTTAWTGTGCAGGTAGAGATGAAGAGTTAAAAAAGTTAAAAAAGGCAAGCAGTTGTAAATTTAGTRTCCTGGGGACAAATTCTGAATGCTCCTCGTGCACCCTGTCAGTGCACAGCCATGGGGATCCTGCCGCTGGGCTCTGCATGGAGAAGGGGAAAGAGAACCGGAAAATGTTCCTGATTTATTGTCTCCTCTCTCATAGAGCTTTTGTTAGTGTGAATCTGGCCTCTCTTTAACACTGCCTGAGAGAAGWCTTCCACCTGCATTTTTCTTGGACAGCTGAGAGTGACCCCTTGCCTTTGTGGTGGAGTTTGGTGCCCAGGGTTTAATTCTCCTTTTAGTGGCATCGCCTTTCCCCTGGGGTATCCCTACCAATGCTAAATTTCTTCACATTTACACCGCTGGAAGTGAGGGTTTTCTGTTAGACACCCAGACTGGGATGGCAAACACAGTGAAATGCTTTTTTTAATCTTTATTCTGTAAAACTCAGTTGCAGCGGAAGCTTCTTCGCTTGGTTTTCACCCGTGATGATTTATGGATGATTATAATTAGTCAAATAGGCCATGAAGACCTTTAAAGAAATCTAACAAGGAAGAGAACATTTTAGTCTCACTGAACTCACTAAATTAAACACGTAGTTTCAGCAGAGGACAAAGAAGGGCTTACTGAAAACTTAATATAATAAAAATAGTCTTATAAGGATTTGGCGATGCTACCAGTTAACAGAACCGTATTTTCTCTGAATCCCTCMGGATTGTTAAAACTAGATTTGAAGTGATTGCAAGTGAGATTATTTTGATGAGAATATCTCTTCATAACACAAACTTGTCTTAAGGTGGCAGAATTATCTGGCTCATGTCATAACAGGGAAGGGCACCATCAGTCAGATCCTGAACTCAGCTAAAGGAATCATTATCTCACTCAGGGCTTCTCAGGCCACAGCTGGAACACTGCCCTGGTTTGGATCACCACTGCACAAAAACGTGTGGGCAGGCGGGAGAGGGTCCAGAGAGGGGCCACAAAGATGATCTAAGGCCTGGGAAGCTGCCACATGAGGAAAGGCTGAGAGAACTGGGTTTGTCGAGCTTTGAAACAAAAAGGCTGAGGTGAGACCTCATCACCATGTTCTGGTTTTTAAAGAGTGGATACAAAGAAGATGGAGAGTCCCTTTTTACAAGAAGTAACATGGAAAAGRTGAGGGAAAATTCTGATTAGACACAAAAAGAATTTTTTTCACAGTGAGAGCAATCAGCCATTGGAATAATCTCACCAGGGAAGTGGTGGGTTCCCGACTTGGAATTGGACACTTCAGGTTCAGCAGGAAAGGGTTCTGGGCTGCCTTGTCTAGACTGTGCTTTTGCCAAGAAAGTTTAGACCAGATGAATCTTGAGGTGTCTTCGAGCCTGGTATTCTGTGATTCCATGATCTCACAGAAGTGCAGCAAAATGCCAACAGTATTTCCAACCCACTTTTAACACAAGGCCCTTATCCCTGTTTATTCTTTCAGTTTGCTGTAGCATCCCTAATGGCCCTCTGTCTATAAAAGTTATGAACCTAATTTAACTTTAAAAGTCTTGTTTCTGTACTATAAAAAGCCATGAATTCATACACAAGTCAATTTTTTCCACATCTGTATTGGTTTCTGTTTTGTTGTTGTTGTTGAAAGTAGATCATTGGTGCCGTGTAAGCCATCAAATACACTTCTTAAAGATTGTTTTGTAATGAACTCTATCTTTCAGTATGCTATTGAACCAAGAATTTGGAATCAGAGATGCAGAACAACATGAAAAACCCCATAAAATAAATCTCCCTCTATTTTAAAATGTACAGTCTTTTTTTTTTTTCTTTTTTCCCTGTGAAAAGATGTTATTGTGTCTCTGGTCCATGGATACAAACATTACTGAATGCATGCAGCTGAGCCTGCCTCTACTGCAGAATCTCAATGCTGCAAGATACAAAAAGTACTAAGCAAAAATTGGCTCAGGCACATGTACCTACCACTTATACAAACCTCATAGCATTCAAGGTGTAATGTAACTGCAAATGTTCAATTTGCCTTTAGAATGGGGTAAAATACCTTCCAAGAACTCRCTGCAATTCAAAGAAATGTTACAGGTCCTGAACGGGGTTAATGTTATTTAACCATCTTGTCGTGGAACAGTTTCGGTTCTTTTCTGGGCAGTAGCTGTAGGCACAAGGAGTGAGGAGCAGCACTAATAAAAACGCAACAAAGGTTTAAGAGGAGGATTTGACGCCCCTGAGTGTTTGACCCGTGTTGCTGAGGGCGGGCTGGCGTTACCGTGTCTCCCAAGCGCAGATTGGCGCCGTCCATCTCCACGTGGGAAAACGACTGCAGGGTGGTCTCCTGGTGGAGCTGCTCTCTCTTCCCGGGGCCGGAGAGGCGAGACCAGAGTACCCTGTACTGCAGGGGGGGCTCGGGGGAAGGGGGGCTGTAGCTGCACTTCAGGTGGACACGGCCTCGCACGAGCTCGGGAGTGATCACCGGTTGCAAAGCCAGGCTTGTGAGTTTGACTGGAAGAGGAGAACAAAAGAGGGATGTAGCACCAAATGTTATTTTGACATTACAGTTGTTCGCCTAACAAGAAGATGTCAATGTAATTAAACATGGGAGACACACTACATTTTATGTTCCTGTGGTTTAATTAGTAATCATGCAAGCAAGACAGTGTATTTCATATGAAATGCAGGAATTGCTAATTGTGTACTGACTACCTATTGCTGTTATACCATTTGACCTGATTTTTTTTAATGCATATTTTTCTTTTTTATTTTGCAGTGAGAGAAACATTATTGAAATGAAGCACTCGGATTAGTGCAAATTAATTACTCTGGCAAAGGCCATCAGCTTTGCATTTCCCTGAAGCACAGCCTTTTGATCCAAGTTTTGCAGTAAGCACAGGAGAGATATGAGAAATCATTAGTTGCAGAGGTAAACTGACTCTCAAAAAGCACCCAGCCCTTACTGCCATACTGTGAAGATCCTTTCCAGGCTGCTTTGGGATGTATCTAGGCTAGGTCTGCTCAATATAGTCTCCCTCTGCCCGGAATAATGCCATTGCTCTAAAAATACAGCTCCCATTCTGTAGGCTTCAACAGGTAATGAAGTCTGAAACCTTTTTCCCTGTTAAACTCACCTAGAAAGCAGAAACAAAGAGGTATAATAGTGTAGGGGGATGTTTTTCATCTCTAGAGACCCAGACTCAAACAAAACATGAAGCTGGTTCAGATGCTTTGAAAGGATAAATTAAGTAACTTTTCTGGAGGAGTGTAGAAAATACAATACCCAGGAGCCCAAGAGGATAAGGTATGAAGCTGTTACAGCAGAACAGAGAACCAAGGTGTTAACATCTGTCCAGGGCAAATAGCAAGAGGTAAGAAAAAGAAACAAGTCACTTAACATATGAATAAGGACCAGTTATTTATGCCCATTTCTATTTTGTTTCTAAGAGAGGCTGCCTCAAACTGTGGCTCACATCATGGCTGCGTGCAGGAAATTATCCCAGAAGGACAAAGTTAGGTGATCAGCTCACGGGAGGATGTGAGTGGAATTGCAAGCGTGAATGCTGCTTTTCCCAGCTGTGTCCTTTCTGCCAAGTTATGGAGTTTTAAAATCATTTTGTTTTGCAGCTCAGAAGTGCTGACCTGCATCCTGCTCCCGAGCCTCCAGCAGAAGGGGCTTGGGAATCGACCGTGGCGTGAATCCATGATGATGCCAGCTGGACCCAGTTTCAAGGCTGTGTACAGCCTCCTGTGGTGCAGTATTTGTAGCTGAATTTAGGCCAGTGAGGTAAAAAACCCCAATAGAAAAAACATTCCGCTTCCTGTGTTTTCCATCCAATCCATGATGCTGCAAAAACATCCTAAAGACAAGAAGTTAAAGGCTCGGGAGGACTGGACCTCGCTGAAATGCCAGGGAAAAAGGTGGAAACTTCGATAGCAGTGGTAAGAAAAAGGCACAAAGTMGTTGGTTTGGGACAGATGGGAAGGGATAAGCTTTCTTTTATGAAAAATGCAGGCAGATTTACATCACTAAATAGGTATGRATCAACAGAAAGGACAAAATTAATAACCCAAAAGGTATTGGCAAAAAAAGTTTTTGACCAAGTGTAGTGGAAATCTTATAGTTTATAAAAAAGTCAGCTTACACTGAAAAATTATTCTATTCAGTTAAAAAGTAATTTCTGAGAAAGAATCAGTTTCATTTATTTTAATGGATTTTTTTATTTCGAATAGTGAATTAATCTCATGTTCTTTGAGCCTGTCTTCCTCCCTTTTCATGTGGGAATGTTAAAATATTGATAAAGATAAGAAAATAGTTATCTTTCTCTTTGATATTTATTCAAGCTTGGGTTTTGGCTGATTGAAAGCTGATAACCCCAGTTTCTCAGTGTGCGGTGTTTCTGTCCAAAACCACTGAAAGTATAAAGGTAATTTTTCCGTTTGGAGAAAGAAGCGTGTTTTCTGATGAAATCTGTATGCACCTGAACATGCTCCAAAGTTCAGGAGGTGTAACTGAATGAGCAATTGCTTTCTGCTTTCCCTTTGTTTCCTAGCTACCGAACAAGGGTTACATCTCCTGTAGTAGGCTGAAAATTATTTCTGAYGAGAACAATTATATAAATGTCATGAAAAAGATGTTATCAGTTTAGTCTGGGKTTTTTTTTTTTCCTTACAGAGTTTCAGAATTATCTTTTTTGAGGAGGGATACTGGATTATTAAAGATAAGAACAGGCCTTAGAGACAGTATCCAGGATACAGCGCCTCAGTACAGCCGAGGTGGCTCTGCCCACTCTGCAACTTCAAGCCAAAGCAGAGCCAAAGACAGTGGGAAAGGTTACACGTGAGGTGTAACCAAGCAGAGAACGCTTCGGTAACACACACCAGATTACATTTTGCACAGGTAATAAGGGCTATTCTTCAGGAACACCTTGGGCTGCCACTGATTTATTTTCTACGCGCTCCGCGCCTTACCGGGAGTGACGCTTGACTCGCAAGGTCACCGAGAAGCACATTGCAACACCGGGGCCTGTGAACACCCARCCTGAGAGGCATAAGAAATCTTACTGATAAATACTTTACTGGTCCTCACCTTCTGCACAGTAGCCCATGCATCCCGGAGTGGGCTGCAGGAGATACACGAAGAAATCGCCGCAGTTCCTGACGGCGATGGGCAGCCGGAACAAGCAGCACTCCCTGGTGCCCCCGAAGACCTGCCAGGTAGCACAGCCCGTGAGCCTCTTGCTCTCCCCGGGAGCTGGCAGGGACTCAGACTTCAGTGACAGCCACACCGGAGCTTGTGTCCCACATTTGTTCATCTGAGGGTGCACACAAGAGAAATCGTTTACGGCAAGCGCGGTAAGGCCCCGTGGAGAATCGCTAAAAGCCAAGAACCTGAGTGTGGTGAACCCAGAGGGTCGGTGAAAAAACTGTGGAGGTGGGGATGGGAATGTCTTGCTCAGTTTTGAGAGGTGACTTTTCGCAGATAAGGATCTTAAAGAACAGAATAGCTGGATTCCAAAGTATATTCCTCTGGTTTTGGTTGGTTTGTATGAGGAAGATGAAAGGATGTAAGCAGGCTAGGTCACCTGCCTCCAAAACAGCTCCAGCTTCAGCTGCCCTGCTCCTGACAACTCCTGCCCTWCCAGCACACACTGGACATGTCTGTGGAGCCTGAACCTCTCCCTCATTCTTGAAGAGAGGCACATATCAAGGATGTACAAAGYACATGTGCAGGATACGCACGAATTAATCACTTTTTTTTTTTATTTAACTTTCAGGCTTTTATCTATCAACAAATTCCCTGAATACCCTGAGCACAGGAAGTCCCAAAGCAGAAGGCTTGGTCCTAAGTGGTTTAACTGACAGCATGTTGAGTCATGGCTGGGAGAGACTGCTTTCCATTTCCCAACTTAACAGATGCATGTTCAGGAATCTCAGCACTGAGCTGCCCTCTGTACCTGTCAGGCTCTCTCCACTGACAAAAGGAACATGGTTCTCCAAAGCTGTCTTTAATTTAAGTACCTCAGTGAGGAGATTAGGTATAATCAGGGCCTTATTAAATATACAAAGCCAATTACAATGGTGRCTCATTATTCTGCACCATTACCTAGCATTTGCCAATATGCAAAGCACAGAGCTATTGGAGCTAAAGTTTGGAAATTATTACCAAATGCTGACAATAATTTACTCTCAGGTATCAGTCATGTTCAGCAGAGCGTGGCTGCTGCCGTCGCTTCGCATTTCTTCAGCCAGTGATAGTGAACCATCTCTACCAGTCCAGCTCAGGGAACACAATTCCTCCCAGTGTGAGTGTTTGGCTATAAATCACATTGAAAAAAAAAAAAAMCACCTTTTTTTTTTTCCCATTGGCCCAGGTTTGCTGCTTCACTTTCAAGATCGAAAGTTATTTGTGACAGCAGGGGAAGCGGTGAAAGTCAAAGGATAAATTTATTAAGTCATGCACCAGTGCCCTCCTGCAGTCTGAGTTGTACCTGGAAGCTGTACTAGCCAGAAGGCAGGGGCAGGGGAGAGGGGGTGCACACCCAGGAAAGCGAGGGTATTTAAAAAAAAATCAAGAATATGACATGGCAGAGTCTGATTTCCTTTTGGAGATAGTTATTGTCAGGCTTCTGAAAACAAGGGTTCCAGAGAGATACCACTGAACTTGTCCAAAGTTTTTTTTCCCCCCTGAAATGTGGGAGCAGCTGAGCAGAGGGGCTGACYCTGCCCTCCTGTTGGGTGTCCTGGTGGTCTGGCAGAAGGCACTGGAGCTCACACAATGCAGCAGGTCCCTGGGGAGGAGCAGTGTTCCAGCATTGTGCTAGCAAAGGGAAAGAGGGGATCAACATGAAGATGCTTCTAGGTGGAATTTTAGACCAATCCTTTCATTTCCTTTCTTTAAAAACCACGTTATGCGTAACTTTTTAAGAGGTTTGTTCTGTTTGTTTGTTTATTYACAGCTTTAAGAGACATGGGTGTTTTCTGTGCTGGGAAAAATACAGATGATGGGAATTTGTTGTGTCCTGGTGAACTTCTGACCTAGAGTGCAAGATGTTTCCAAAGCATGTTTATGAGCATACAATTGTAATGACCCAGGAGAATGGAGGAAACAGCATCCAGAGGAGATGCATGGGAGCAGAAAGAGGGWTGAAAACTGGAACTCAGTGGTCTCTGCTTCTACACCTTGAATTTCCTCGTACTCAAGGACACTGCAAACATCAGTGCCTCTGCACATGTGAGTAAAGATTACTGGACTGGAATTTTTTTTGTGTTTATACTAAAATGCAGGTATTCGTGAGTTCACCTTGGTGGTGTTTTGAGCCACACAAGCTGGGAAGAATTAGAGTTATGGGGGGYAGAGCAGCAGGGATGAGTGAGGGCYGGAGCCCAGTGGGTGTGTGCAAGCTCACAGAGCCTAGAAGGAAAAGGTTCGGTGAGGAGACACAGCACAGCCTCCCCATCCCAACTGAAAAAATACTCCTACAATTTCCTGTAAAAGAATTTTGGCTCTGAAAAGGAGTTATTGCACCGATCTGATGCTGCCTTTACCAGGGCAACTGGTGCCAAAATGTCAGYGCTGCTCCATTGGGAGTGCAACTGCTGGACTGCCTCTGGCACAAGCAGTGCCTCAGTTTCTCTGGCTGCCGCTTGACCTTGGGCAAATAACAAATCACTGACTCTCTGTGATTATCTCACTTTCTTATCTCTCAGCCAGAGGTAGAGGTGGCTGAGATGGTAATAGCACTTYGGTGCCTTGCAGCAGTGCTGAGAAGATAATTCATTAATGAGACACCCATCTCTCTGCTGTGCTGGGGGCCATGTAGATAAATAGACAGATGTGAGTACATTCTGGCTGTGAAAAAAGACACAAAGTGATCCATACAGAAAAGTGGGTTAACACAGGGAGGAAAAAATGAAATGCTGGAGTAAGAGAACGGTGATTTTCTCCCTCTGTATTTATCCTCACCACAAGTCTGTGAGCCATTTCAGTGCTGGAGAAAGCGTGGATTAGCATCACTGACGTCAGTGTGCAGCTTTCTGATAACCCCCTGCTGGGATCTCCTGGATTTGTCCTGGCAAATCTTTCGCTGAAACCGCTGGAGCAAAGATAGTTTGTGATGCAATGTGCACAAATTACAAGCAATGACCAACCCTTACGAGGGATTTTGTACCCAGGAAAAGTCAGGCTGTGAGAGAGCACGTTGTTGTAACAAACTGTAATGCAGAATTACGGGCTGGCCAAGGAAGGATGTTGGTATAAATCAGGTATTTCTGTTTTCCTGGCAGCTCTATGATACACTTGCATTTATTTTCTGCTGTGAGCTGCACGTGGTCCTTCTGAGTCAGGCAAGTTGCCCCACATTAGCCAAAAGGATTTGCTGCATGAGGCCTCTGTGAATTAGAAGACAGTCCAGGGCAGGCAGGGGCAAATGTATATTCATGTATTCAAAGAGCAGTGGAGATAAGAACGGAAAAAAAACCCAAAACAAAAAACCAAAGAAATTTAGTAAAACATTCTAGGAGAAGAGGCTTCAAAGAGCCAAAATTTCCAAGTCCCCGCTGTGGCATAACTTGCATTAAATTTTGTAGCTGTCATTTGGGAGAGTAACCAGAAAATCGAATACAGAGGTAACAAATGATTGACATCTAAGACAGAGCCTTTACCTGCACTGCCTACAGTCACTGCTGCTCTGAGGATATTGTAAAGCTGTGGGAATCTCACACCATCATGCAGCAGCATTCCCAAAGGGAAGAAGAGGAATTACAGAGCTGCCTTCACAGAAGAGCAAACTCCACAAGTTTAGGCATCCAGTGACACAACTTGCACAGAGGAGAACTTCTCCAACACAAAGGGGAGACTTTAGGCTGTTGCCAGGCTTCTTGAGTACCCTTCCCTATTTTATGCAATTATAATTAAGTGATGTTTTTAATCTTCAAAGCATTTTATAAACCGTACCTAATTAATCTTTGCAACACCTCCATGTGGTGTGTAAGCATTCGTTAAGTATTTTTGATTCATAATTAGGCACCAGATAACCATTTAAACAATCCAATTCAGAAAATAATAAAATAAAATTGTTCCCCCTTTGCCAAAAGAAGGGAACAAGCCRTTACTATTTAATCCAACGACGTCTCCTTCCTTTTGCTTGGGGTTTGGAGTATCAACTGGTTTGATTGATTGAACACTGTGGTTCTTCATAACTGCACAAAGAAATCAAGCTCGATTGTTTTCGTCACTTGGGTATTGCTGAAATTATGCTGTTAAAAATAAGTAGCACCATATGTGAGGAATGCATTGTTTTAGTTGGATGGAGATGGAAGGCTTTTTGGTGTGCTGCTGGTTGGCAGWTAAAGCATTGTGATTTTGCATCTGTTCTCCACTCAAAACTTTACTTTGGCTTAGTTTTTTTCTTTAATTTCTTTGTAGTTAGTTAAAGTAAATAAGTTTTTTTTTTTTTTTTTAATTTCAGTCTGGGGCCAAACTCCACAGAAATCAGTTTACGTCAGGAATATCTGTAGTAGCAATTAAACTGGTGCCTGTCTTGTGTTTCTTTTAAGCACATGCCTCTGAACAATAGAGGCTGTAATTGTAATTTCTACAGAAGGGTTTTTGTATGTCTGAAAAACAAACAAGAAAAACAAATCCTCTTCACACCTACCATTATGATTTGGAATATTCATTTACGTGTATGAGAAAGARTTACGGATGAAATAATACCTTGAAAGTGTCACTTGCTTTAAATTCATAGAACAATTGCAAATCAAAGTAGGGCTGGATTTGGAGCAAAATAAAAATTGAAACAAAATAATAAATTAAAGGTATGCAGCTGAGATATTGTGTTTTGATTGTGTGTATAAAATGTTCTACAACAGGTTAAAGAGGAGGGAATTAAACTGAGTACGGAGAAAAGTAAATCTTCTCCAGRGGCTGAAATATTAAGCACCATAGGCAGGTTAGATTTGACAGGCTTTAACGTGACCTCRTTTTATACACCAAAGTTTAGCATTTAAGCCTATGTTAGATCTTAGTATATATGTAAAAAAGTAAACTTATGTTGCTGAAAATGAAACTACTGAGAAAACACCAACCCTTACTGCATAACGTGTCCTTCTGCCTGCACATTTACAGTGGTACATGAATTTAGAGCATATATTGGTTTGGAGATGGTTTTGCTCATTTAGAGGATGAAATTTCTGAAGAAGGGTATTGGAAGTAGTCTTGATACGCCATCACAGGCAGGTATTACTGGGCATTTCCCAAACAGAGTGTCGTATCCATAACTAACCTGTGGAAGAGCTTGCTGCAGAATTGTCTATCCCAAAAAATTGCACTTACRGGGCTGGCTTATGGGAAAGAAGTGAATTTGAACCACAGAGTCACAGAATATGTGGAGTTGGAAGTGACCCACAAGGATTATCAAGTCCAAGTCCTGGCCCTGCACAGGACAACCCCAAGAGTCACACTCTGTGCTGAGAGTCTTGTCCAAATGCTCCTTGAACTCTGTCAGGCTTGGAGCTGTGACCCCTTCCCTGAGGAGCCTGTTCCAGTGCCCAACCACCCTCTGGGGGAAGAACCTTTTTTAATATCCAACCTAAACCTTTCCTGACACAACTTGAGGCCACTCCCTCAGGTCCTGTCACTGTCACCACAGAGAAGACACCAGTGTCTGCCCCTCCTCTTCCCCTCATGGGAAGACGTACAACCTACACCTGAATCCAGAAGTCTCTGAGCCAGGGGTTGCTGGAGATTATCATGCAAAGGTGAAATTATTCCCCTTTCCTGCCGTTCTCTCCAGAAAAACACGTTTGGCTGCTGCTGAGGACAAGCACTGGGGCCACTGGAACTTCTCCACAGGAAGAAGTGCATATTCAGCCCTATTTCTGGCTTTGTTGTGAGCGTGGTGTGGTGCTTGAATTTGCATTACAGGCAGCAGCATGCACTGCTCTGCTGTAATCCACAGATTGATCTTTCATCTGACTGTGGAGCAGATCTTCAGTAACATTAGTGCGTGATGTTCCCTCACATTTCTTTTTAGTGTTTATGCCTCCCATGGGGCTTGCCCATATGTACATGTATCCAAATGAATGTGTAAACCYTGTATTATTTTAATTCAGAAGCTGGGATTTCTGTAATTGATGTATGTTTTTCCTATATTGGCTGTTAAATACTTCTCTGTATTTTTAATAGGCTTTATGTTGAGCTTTAATTTTTTCATCTTTTGCTCTTCCTCTGAAGGTCATTTTACTATGATCTGGCCACGTCTGTGCATTGTTTCTTGCCTCTTAGTACACTGCCTTAACCTCGGTAAAACTTCCCTATACTTTTTTCATTTAGTGCTTTTGCCTTTCACAGAGAATTTGGCAATTCCTGAAGAAAAAATGGTTTGTGATCTGCCTGAATACCTGAGGATCCCAAATTTGCAAATGTGTGTTGYATTTCTACTAGGATATATTTTTGGATGGGGAAGTGGCTGTGGCCAAGAGTGCGTGCCCAAGATCTGGTGATTGCTGTGCCTCCTTYGGGAGCACAGGGGGAAAGGCAAGGAAGAAGTAGAGGGAGGAAGACGGGGATCATTTGTTACCCACGCTGAGAAATTCAGCAGGCAAAGCCTAAATTGGAAAGCTGTTTCAATCAACACCATTTTGCCACTGGAGGAATAAGTTTGCGGACAGCAGTTGGATTGAAGGGATGGTGAGTTCAGGAATGCAATTAATATTTTCACTTTCTTTGACATAAAACCTTTTGGGCTTTTCTTCTGTCTTTTTTTTCCTTTGTAGCTTTTGTGTTTTTTCTTCTGTCTTTTTCCCCTTTTCTATTAAATTAGTGGATGCTAATTTAAGCATCCTTAAGAGCTGTTACTCATTTTTCATTACAAAGTTTGCCGTGCCCCTTAGCTGTGACACGGTTGCAGCCTGGGGCTCTCGCAACTCCTCTGTGTGACCTGGTTCTCCTCTCTGTTCATATAAGACCTCCTATGGTCATGAAATGATTTGCACATGGGGCCACATTTTTATCGTGGAGGGTTTTTTTTATGGCAAGATCCAGAACACAGGCACGGAGAGCTGGTCAGGAGGAGTCAGCCAGCCCTACCCAGGCAGCGCAGCAGCTCTGGGAGCTCCCCTCCCTCCCTCCCTTCCTTCCTCCCTTCCTTCCTCCCTTCCTCGTGTCCCCCAGCACCTTCCATTTGTCCTCCCATGGTTCTCCCCCACGCTGGGCAGGACCTCTAAATCTCCATCACGGCTTAAATCCCCTCTGGGCTCAATTGGGTGACAAGAATCCTTGCCTACCAGCACTTTGAATTAAGAAGTTAATCTCATCCATCGATAAGCAGCTAATTGTATCTGGCCAGTATCAACACRATATCAGCAGGCATATATTTTACAAGGTGCTGGAGTAATGCACTTTTTAATTCTGCAGCCGTATTGTCAGGCTTTATTTGGTCCCTTTTCTCTTCTATCTGTTCAGGGTTTTGTCTTTGACTTTTTTAATTAAAATCAGCTCGCTCCAGCCAGACTGGAATGTCCAATAATAACTGCTTATTAAGGAGTGGAAGCTGTGCAGTTATTAATTTAAATTATTTTGTTCCAGAGGTTTTGCTGAAATTAAATGGAAAACCAAATCAAACAATGATTTAATTAAGTGGAAGAGATAGAATGTAGAGGCAGATTTAGAAGGTGAAGATCTAAAAGAAGCGTATTCTTCCAGTTGTGACATCTAACAGATGTAATCCTTCATCAGCATGGCGAAGCAGAGATTTACTGTCATTCAGAGGATAATGAAGAAACCAATGGCAAGRATTATGTTACAAGATAAGAAACTAAACTAATGAATATACCTTCACAAACCTGAGAGAAAAACTCCAGAGGAGAGATTAAAAGAAACAAAGCATGTATTGTTAGAAAGAAATCTCATACAGTTGAGCATTGCTACATGCTCAAAATTGCTGAAATATTATGAGAAATTAAATAATATTAAAGAATATGTATATATATATACYTATAGAGCACCTTGCAAAACTTCACAGTACATTGGGATATTCAAGGATGACCTGCCATGAAATTMATATTTCAATAATAATCCTCCCAATTTATCATGTTAGTAAGATTTGTAGTATATATATCGAAAGTGTTAGAAATTCTACAGAAATAACAACTATCTCTTAACATTTCATTAAACATTAGATTATTAAGATATACTTCTATTGTGATGAGTTCACAGGTCCATTTTGAATGGATATAAAATGTTTTTGTTAATTGTGAGAGGGCTCTCCAGCTAGAGTAAAATCACCTGATACCAAACTTCCTGGCACTCTAGGTTGAATATTTCATCTTTTAAGTAATTTATGGTAATTAGTTCATTATTTTCAGAATAATTTTGTTTAACTTTATGTTGGAAATTATTCTAACCTCCTGCAGTTGGGATATTTGAGGTGGCGATGACTTTAGTTAGGGGCTCAAGTTGCTCTGGCAACAATGATTGCAAGTTAAACATTATTGTCATACATATTAAACACACATAAAACTAGATAATTATTGTTTTGTCTCTTTTATAGAGTAGTCTTATGTGGTGGAGGGTTTTTTGCTCTAGAAAGCCATTAGCATACTTATGAAACTAAAGAATACAAGAAACAGCAGAAAAAAATTCAACTTTAGCTTTTCCTTCAGTTTCCCTAAAGATCCCTTTAAATATTAATTTTTCTGAATTTTCCCTTCTGATTTCATAAGAAGAACACATCCCTAACTCACAATAAATTATATGGGAAAAGAGTCAGATTGCGGAATCCATTCTTAAAGCCGTACAATTGCTTGGAAAAAGTACAGCTTGAGGTGACATATATGGATTACTAAAAATMTCTCTATGGAGCTGGAAAACACCTGGTTTTATGTTCTAATATCGCTTAGTCTGGTTGGATATTGCCCAGACCATAGGAATCCCAGCCTCTGACTAATGCCTTTGGAAATGACAGTGCTATTATTTTTGGATTTGATGGTGGTGGTGGTTTTGTTTTTGTTGTTACCATTGTTGTTGTTTTTGTTATTATTATTATTATTATTATCATTATCAAAATCATCATCATCATCATCATTACAGTGGTTCTCCCATTACCACTCACTTATCCCCCTTGGATGCAGTATCTAGGAGGGTACAGAGATGGATGGGAAGGAAAACTCCCGGAGAGGGTTTTTCCAAGCTCCCCAGGGTGACGCTCAGGTTTTCCTGACCTCCACACATCCCGTGGGCATCTCCGCGGGCCGGTGGCCGATCAGGAAGCGGTACCATGCCGGTGGCAAGGAGTGGTCACACACCAGGTCCTGACTGGCCACTCTCTGCAGCTCCAGGGAGTCGAAGCTGGTGCTCCTGTGGGGATCGCGGAGGATGTGGTGTCCCCCCGGCAAGCACTCGGGAGCTGGGGAGGCTGGAAAAGGGAAACGAGGGAATAAGTCGAGTTAATTCAATTGGACACTGCTAATAGCTGCTTAAATCCTGTATCCTTTTATGTCCACATTCATTTTAGGATTGGGCTAATTTTCAAAGCAAACAAGCGCAGAATTAAATATATAAAAGTTTATCCTTAGTAACATAAAGACTTTAGTTATCTTGATTTTCATCATATCTGAATCAGGATCAAAACCCTTCACCTTTTAATGTAATTTCAGCCTAATTTTAGGGATTCATATATGAGTCACTCCTCCTCAGAAATCAAGTAGCGTTTTGAGGTTCCAAAGCCTTGTGACCTTTGAAAATATGTGGGGTTTTAATTTAGTTTATGACATGCATGAGCATTTTAATCATGATACAAATTGATGCTCGACTATAAAGTGTACTTCACATGCTTTTAAATATGTGCTGAGAAGAATTAGAATACAAAATGTTAAAAAGAAAAAAAAAGAAATGGTGTAAAAACAACAGCAAAGGGTTTTTAGCAATCAGCTCTAGTTAGGCTTGCAAATATTCAAGCCACAGGTGAGACTCACTTGAGACATAAAGCCAAATGCATCAGAGCTTCTGTGTGTGCATCTCAAAGCCTGAATCAAACCTGCTGCCCCTTGATGTGTATTTGTTTACTTGCCTGCCCTGTTTATTTTCATACATCTTGACTTTTTTACAGAATATTCAGTTCTTTTCTTCTCACCTAATAAAAAGAAGCCTTGTGGTGATTTTGTTAGAAGTTGTTTATCTCCAAAGAGCTGATCATTTGGAAAAAGCGGCCCTTTCTTGGTTGTCTGAGCCATTTCTCGATGAGGCCAAGTCCCTTTTCACCACGTCAGCGCTGCAGAGTGGGTGGCAGGAGGGGACTGAGGTGGAGCTGCTCTGCTCCGTGCAGCAGCAGCAGAAGGCTCAGCTAATTTCTTGCTGCAGTAATCTTTAATTGCTAATGATGATGTAAGAGGCAGAGGCCACATCACAGGAATTGCACAACCTGGCAGTTAGGAAAATCACCTCTTTTCACTGTAAATAGAGCTTATTTATGTGGCACCATTGACAGAGAATAAGGCCCCTCCCCATAATATCATTTTTCAAATGTCACTTTTCGGATTGTGACTCTGCTTTAATATTACGCCAGTGGCACTCTGAAACACATTTATCATTTTTATTTTATTGACAAGATACTCAGAAGGTCAAAGTCAATCCATTTATGACACTATTTTTAAAGATTATTTTGATTGTGCCAAAGGCAAGGCAATGGTATACAAGACAAATGGGGACAAAATGTAGCGTAACGAAGGCTTTATTGCAATTTTCAGGGAACTAAACTGTCAAAGCCATTGCAATTCCAATGCAAAATTCAGCTGAATTAATACAATTGCCTTTTTTTTAAAAAAAGAAGTGCCCTAAGCTTTTYTTTTCTGTAGGTAAGAGCCATTTCAGAGAGGGAACACTCGGAAATATCGCACCTCTAATTAAATCTGGGATCAAATTCCCTCCCTCAGAAGTCCTTTCTGGGGACCACATGGAGACTGTCCTTTGCTAATTCCCAGCCCAAGGGAAGAAGCGACATTTCAGCAGACCAACTATTTTACACAAATGAAAAGTTTACCCTGTATTTAAAACCCCTTAAAAAAATGCAGACCCTTGCTGACCCCTCCAGTACCACTCAGCGCCTCAGGAGTGTTAATGGGAACAGAATCTTGGCTCCTGATGCCTTTTGCTTGCCTGAATTAGCTCCTCTCTGAACAAAAGACAAAGGAATCTAAAAGCAAACAGCTCTTTGCACGGTATTGCCGCTGGAATCCTGCAAGAACATTGCAATATAATTAATTACATTCACTTTCTCAATAATAATAATATCAAATAGTGCCTTTAGATGTAACTAAGAGCCTTCTGCTCAACGTGTATTAGTTATAATCCAAATTCACACCACATGTTGTGGTCTTACCAATGATTAACTACTCTGTCTAAACAATGCAAATACATTAGATACTGACACATGGCTAATTATTTTCCATCCTTTGCACAGTTTTGTTTGCAGTAGTTCAGAAAATGCTGTTCCTCATATTAACACCGGAGGAGCTGAACGCTGCAGATGGGCCTGAYGAAGGGCAGGGAGGGACCTGGAGGAGCACATGGGGCAGGCAYGCAAGGTCCCAAGGGAGAGGGGTGTTCACCCAGTGAATTCAGCAGGATTTGGGACAAAAGCCATGTGTTCACTCCCGAGGGAGCCCTGGCTCAAACAGCTGCCTCTAAAGGTGTATTTTACCCTGCCAGAGCCTGTTTATATACCTGTGCCTGGGTTTAGTTATGCTTGCAGGCTGCCACGGAGGAGGCAGGATGGCAAATTGATCCGCTGCCAGCTCCCCTGGAGCCGGCCTGACGGATTTTGTCCTCTCCCTGACACGGCTCAGACCGAGGCACGCGGAGTCGGCGGCGCAAAAAAAGCTCGCCCAGGTTTTGCAGCAAGCCGTGAGCAAAACAAACCCTCAATTACTGAGTTCCCCTTGTAAAATGGTGCTTATTATGGCCCTGTGACAGGATGATTGTAAACTTTAACATGCAAATTGCAGGCCGTGGTGCAAGTTAATTACYGCTGGCTTTCCCGCAGAAATAAATGAATAAAGGCATCACTGTAATCAGACTATATTATAAAAATGTTATTTAAAAAAAGAAAAAAATCAACAAGAAGGCACAGCTGAGCCCTGTTGGTTCTTCATCTGAGAGATGCCCACTTGTACCTTATGGTGGCTGCAGCTACCTTCTAATCAGACGAAGCCTTCTTGTTCATTTTTAATTCAGGTGCAGGTGTCAAGCTCGTGTACAGTTATGAGGTGCTCAATATCCCAATTGTCCCCCTTCATGTCCACACCCATGGTATGGGGCCACTGCTACTCTGGGCTATGCAGAATAGGTTGCCTTTAAAAGGAAATATTTATTTCTTTATGTAAGAGAAACCTGCAAATTTAATTTAATCTAGCTCTATTCCTATTATTGTATTAAAGGGGCTTATGTAAAAAAATGCTGCCTTTCCAGGCAGCAGGTCATTATGCCCGTTCAAGTTTCCTCCAGGAAGGAATTGAGCCATGCAGTGAGATTTTCTGGCTCTCAGTGCAGTTGCTGGAATTAAATGCTGGATGTAGCTGGTCCTTTAGTCTCCTGCAAAGAGCTGCTTCTTGAACCACCATTACCCTCCATATAGGCAAGGAGCTGTTGCTAAGACATACAGATTTATTTGCTTTACTAGAYTTAAAAGCGTTTTTTTTTCTAAAAATGTAACAATTTTGTGGCAGCAATTTGTGGCAAAGAGACACTGAGTAGCTMCTTTTTGACACTAAAAGCAAACAAATAATAATACCTGCTGTAGCTGCTAAGTGAAAAAGGCATTTGAGTAACTCTGGTGCCATGATAGAGCAAGTTCCACGGGGAAAAGCCTGTCTCCATTGAAGCCATGAGGAATGTTGCTCTTAATTCCTGGAGGTCGAGATTCATCTGATGTTAATGTGTGGGAAAGGAGAGCCAGCCTGTGGGCTTGCTGGGAAGAGGAGAGCCTCCTGCAGAAGGCAGAAGCATCCAGAAATATCCCATGGAAAATGAGCAGGAGGTGGATATCTGAACTGAATATCCTGCTGTGGACCTGGGGTTTGGCTCTCAGCTAAAGGAAATGTTGGTGTGACCACGGCTGGAGGAAGACAAACACAACAGCACGTCCTGGAGCAGCCTGGAATCCCACTCTGGTGCTGGTCAGTATTGTACCATGCTGGGCTATAGCAGGGACCAGCCAAACAAGGGTCTGGAAAGGTGTTTTTAGGGTGTCACTTTGGGATGTCCCCGTTACAGACCCACACATTTGACTCCTGAAACAGCCACTGGCTGCAGCTTGTTTCGAGCAGGTTGGTAGCTGGATGCTCTGCAAACAGCTGAGCCACCTGAACACTTCTTGGGCAGAAAAGATGCTGCTGTGGGACCACCAAACGTTTGCTGAAGGGTGTGTCCCTCCTGTCTGTTGTTCATGGCCATGGGAAGAAGCATCAGACATTTCAGGGAGAAAGCCAGGAAACTTAAGAGTGGCAGGCTGAAAAATTGGAAGGAAATACTTTGCTAAACCTTTGCTTTCATTTCTAAAGACAGGTGAGTACAAGTGTAATAGAACTTTACCTGTCCCTCTTGCTCCCAGTAAATATCAGTGGCTTACATGGAGGAAGGTTTAAGAAGTGGTGAGATTTTGTTTGTTTGCTTTCAGTAGTGGCTGCAAATCAAATAATATCAATAGGTGACGGCAGCCGGAAAACCCTGGAAGAAATGTAGTCCACAGGCCTGAGGTGCATGTTTGTTTTGGGCAGAGCCACGCAATCTATCTAAAGGGCATTCCAAAGCCCTGGGAAATAGCTGGCAAATCGTAAAATAACTTTTGTGTGGAGGGTGAATGAAAACCTGACCGATACAGGCAACGCTAACCAATGGCACCATTTGGTGGTGGGCTGTAACTGCTCTGTGACCAGGAAAGATGTGTTCCCACATGCAGATTTCCTTCTTGCCATCATCTCCCACACCTTGGAGCTTTCCCACAAAACTGCAGCGAGCCCTGGGGCTGGGGAAGGAGGCTGTCCAATGGCTTTCACATGGCTTTGCTGTAAGGCAGAGAGAGGAGGTGCTGGGGAGATTGCGAGTCTGACATTTGAAAACATACACATGTAGGCATATGTATATATGCATATATTTATATGAGTATGTATATATATTTCAAATTACGTATGAGTACTCATATTTTTGACATTTGTATGACACACAGTAAATTTTTGAAGTCCCTCCCTCCCTGGCAGATTTTCACATCCCTGCTTTTTGTTTCTCACAATCCATAGAAGCACAAAACATTTCCCAGCRTGTTTGACTTTCTCTTCACAGGAAACGTATGAAAGATTTTCATTTGGAAAAATCAGTCCGAAAAGCTGAGGCTAATAAGCCATAACTCCAAATTAATTGCAGACAAAGGATGTGTTCCCTTTCTTCTCTTTCTCCTTTAGAGACAGAAGGAAACTTTTTAATTACCAGCCACTTCCATGCCCAGGGGCTGCATTTCAGTGATGTAGCAGAGCTCAGGCAAGAGCTCCTGAAGGTTTTGGCTTCTCAGTGCTATCACTTCCCCATATTATGGTTTACCATACCTTGAAAGAGAGCTTGTGTAGTAAAGGAAGGCAGATGTTGGAAAAGGGAAATTCTTTCCAAGCTCTTAGTGGATGTGGTAAAAATAACAGTACAAGCCATTGATCTGACAACATTTAAAAATTCCTTTTGGTGGATGCAGGTTCCAGGTGAACAAACATCTGTTAATAGATATTTGTAGCTAAGGAACATCTGACAGTTTATTAAAGACAAAAGTTGCTGCCTTATTTCACAAAAACTTACCGAGATTTTACTTCAATTGTTCTGACTGCTGATGGTGAAAATGCTCATTCCTAACAATATTCAGAGGCAGAAATTTGTTGTGAATGTGACTGTGACCACTACATTAAAATGCTTGAACCATGAGTGCTCCTCTGGTAGATAAAACATAATAACTGTATGAAAAAACCTTGATAGCTAATAAAGAAAACAATTTTCAGAGATTTCAGAAGCAGAAGAACCTCCTACTGAACTGAAATGATAAGGAAGCCCATTGTACAAACACCACATACCCATAACGGCCAGGTCTTGAACAAGTCACAAAGCTTTCATAAGGCAAGATTGATAGAGATAAATGAACCATTGTGCAAAATGAATGTAATTATAGAAAATTTGACCCAGGAAGACGCAAGAGGCTGAGCACCTGCTGAAAAGAATATGACATTTAATACATGTTATTTGTGGTGAATAACAGACAGATTTGAGGAAAAAAGCCGTCCTACAATCTGAAGGTGTTGTCTTTATGATGCATCTGAATTTCATTTGCCTGGGAACAAGGTCACTTATCACCCTAGTCTTCCATGGAGTAAAGCAACAAACTATCGACAAACTAAAGGCCAACGTTCAGTTCCAGAGCAAACAACTGTTTATTCGTGCTTGTATCTCTTATCTTGCCTTCAATTTCTATTTTTAACTTGCAGTTTAGAAAGGAGGAATCGATTATGTGAAACTTTTCTTCTAGTCTGTGACTCCCCTGAATAATTTTCAGGATAATGAGCTGTGTACAGCTCACACAGGAGGATGCAGAGACAGGCAGGGAAGCATTTTGTAGGAGGCCAGAAGAGGTGTCAAGAGGGGCTGACAACAGAGGTGAAAACAAGGGGTCCCTGTGAGGAGGGCGAGCAAAGTCCGATGAACTTCCTGGCAGTTTACTGTGGAGTTTGGAGAACTGTCACAGGGGCTGGGATGAAAATCACTTTCTTCAGCACTCCATAAACAGAGAAGATGAAGGAACTGAGTGTTTATTTTCAGGGACAGTGCAAGCGTGGCCAACTGACGTGAACGAGTCAAGAAGTGTCCGGCAGAAGCGTTGTCCTTTAAAACATTTCAGTCTCCCAGACTCACTGCCTGGCATCTCTCATCACTGTGAAAATTGCTCATGAGTGACGTGGTGGACACGAGAGGGGCAGGACACCTGGCATGGATCAAAGGCCATGGGCAGCTGTACAGGCCAGGTGAAGTCAGTAGATATCCTGCTTTGAAAAATGCAGCCTCATCTATTGAATGTGCCAATTACTAAAAACAACAAAGCCAAATTGTGTCAATAGCTCTATTATATTTTACCAAGTCTCCTCCTCACTCATTCTAGCTCAGCCTCAGAGCCAGCAGGCTGAGAATTTGAATATAGAAATCGCTATTGCTGTGTCACAACAGAATTGAAAACCTCATAMATTTCCTCAAGTTATCTCTAACTTAATGATGATGCCTTTAAGGACTTCTGAGCAATCAATAAAAAGAAAATTATAATTATTGTTATTGATTGGTCTATTTTGCTCTCATCCCTCAGAATGAAAAAACAAAATCAAATGAAAAGGTTCTTTCTTACCTCCTAATCTCGGTTGAACATGCAGTCACAAATGTAGCTTTCCTAAAGAGAAGCAGCAAAAACAAACTCACACGTTTTGATTTTAGAACCCACTGGGCTCTATTCAGATGGAAATTGGATTTCCATGGCTTAGCCCTTCGAGAGCTGGAGCTGTTTCTGTGCCTCAGCCACGACACRGGCTAATTACCATTTGCCAGCCACACATTTTTCCAGACTGCTCCCATGGCTAATGCTGAATTTTGGCCACATTTCCCTCCACTTCCTCAATGCAGTTCTGCATGTGGATGATATTGTGCTGGGGAAGGTGTCACCGCCCTCCTGCTGTCAGTGCATCCAGGGCGCAGCAGAGACTGGCGAGCAGATAAGGGGACTCCGAGCGCAGGCGGCTCGGCGCTGCCAAATGCCCGATCCGAGCGTGTGTCCTGGGTGTGATTTGGCTCCTAACGGATGCGGGGTGACCAGGCAATTTTTCCTGCTGTTGTTTTGCTATTCTTCATGGCTATTCTTCATTCCATTCACTGGCACAACGGTGGCTTCGGCAGCCGCACGCTCTTCACGTGCTTATAATGGGCTTTTCTGTCAGGGCTTTGACATTTAGGATGAATGGCTGGGTTCCCTCTTGCCTTTGGAGAASGGCTTTACTCGTTACTGTTCTGCAACAATGCACACAGACGTGCTCCACTTCCCAACTGCAGCACAAACCTGGAAGGATCTCACCACCGTCCTACCRAAATTTAGTTTTATTTTGACCCTGTTCTTCATCCCCTTGTGGGTTGTCCACTTGGAGAATCTTGGAGAGAGCTGATACGAAACAGGCTCGAGCACACAGCAGCTCCTGCTGTGGATGCAGAAAGTTCTTCTCATGCATTATAGCACTCTGGATGGATTTTAAAAAATATTGAAATAAAAGGTCATGAGCTAGAAATAGCCGGCAGCCTGCCTGGCCACTGTGATAAGATAAAGCTGTGTACTCCCAACCGTGGAATTGCGACATTAAGCCTAATAGATTTCTAAAATCCAAATTTATCAGCGATCCTCACTGTTTGTTTCTTCAACTTTCAAAAGGCACAGCTTCTGTACATGTAGTCTTAGAATCTTCAAAGCTAAAATAAATCAGCGCCTTCCTCTCATAGAAACAGGACTGTATCAGTTCCAGCCAGCATTTCCCCTCAGCCGTGGTGGTATTCCAGGGAATCTCACACACCTGCTTKTGTGTCTAGCACCTGACAGAGGTCTGCTGATGTCTATTCATGCCATGAAAGAGCAAGGCTTTCACTTCCTATTTACAAAAATCTCTGGATAAATGCATTTGCTACTTTTATTTAGCTGAATTTAACTCCCAATTCCCAGTTCTAACAGGCACTAATTTTCCTTTTTGTTTAGGATCATCTCTGCTTTGGTTGCTCCACAGATCTCTGCTTATTTACCAGGAGCAGGAGAAGCATCAATAAAAATAGCAATGTTTCCGGAACCTATAAGGCCCTCAGCTATAAGCTGCTTTTTGATGTAAAAGAAAATGCAGCTCAGCTGGTACCAGGTGAGTCTTCATCACTTTTCCAGCTGCTACCTGTGCAACCTTCGAGGATGCAATTACCATAATAAGAAAAAAACATCTCCATAATCATACGTATGTGAAGCAAAATGCCTTTCTGTGGCCATCCAGCCAGAGCTGCAGGTACGGATCCGCACGCTCACGGGGAACGCGGGGGATTAGGGAGGCACAGGAATAAACAGGACACAATTGTTGCCCCATATGGTGCGCATTACGGGCAGATGTGCTTTGATCAGGATCAGCCGTGCAGAAGGCAAACCGACTGATTTCTCCTCATTTACACTGAATTAACTTTGATCACAGCGCAGGTTTGCGTGTTTTAAAGCCTCTGCTCGGTTRAAATTGCGCTGGGGAGATCTGTGTCCTCAGAAGGTCTCCTGAGGCAGAAATGAGCTCTGTCCCTCGGCGGCTGATCGGGCTGTGGGAGGGTTTCCCAGGCAGGGATGGGTTGGAATGGGATGGGGATTTCTTCCACCACAGTCAATGTGGTGCCGGTGCTTTTTACAGGAGGGATAGCCCTGGCACTTTATAGCTCTTTAGAAAGAAAATAAAAAATATCAGATTGCAGATGGAGTATTCTCAATGGGAACCACTCTCCTTCTCAGACACTGATAAGGCAGTACAGTTTCTTCTCACCAGATGAGATGAAGCCAAGCAATTTTTTTATTTCCATGGAACCATTTCCATGCTGAGCTTTCAATTCTACTCTTCCACCTCCTTCTTGCCTGATAGCAGTGAGAGTATACTTCTAGATTATAAAAGAAAGTTATACCTTCTAGTGAAAAACACAGTTTAAAAAATAGCATTACTGAAGGAGGAAGCAACCAGATCTCAATTCTTTTGCCAGGGAATAATTGAACTGAAAATGTTGTCTGTGTACCCTCATTCACAGGTAAAACAAAGTGATTATAGGCAGACAGGCACTATTTCAGGTTTTCTTCCATCTTTGTGTTATCAAAACAAGACCCAATTTTTGCATTCTTAGTTGGTAATTGGCTAATAACTGTAATTTTCATCTTAAGAAGATAGGCCAGAAACCAGTATTCAGAAAACCCCTACAATATGACAATTGATCAATTCTTCATTAGACTTGATGCATTCGGTTTACCACAGTCATTTCATTTGCAATTCGATCTAAAAAAAACCCAAAACAATCGGCAAAAATCTAGTCAAGCAATTTCAGATTGGAAAGCCATAACACAAATTAGTGCACAAAGAAACAGCAGGCAATCAATTTATCATTTGCTACTTTAGCAGTTTGCAGTCATTGCTGAGTTGCTTTTGAAACTTGTAAAATTTGATTATGTGAAACCTGGTGAGCGTCAGGCTTTGGTCATTTCTGTGTTGTGTTTTATGAGTTGTTTTATGACAGAAGGACTTAACCTCAGGCTGTGCCAGGGGAGGTTCCGGTTGGACATCATTTATTCACTGAAAGGGTTGTTAAGAATTGGAATAGACTTCCCAGGGAAGTGGTGGAGTCACCATCCCTGGAGGTGTTCAAGAATTGACTGGATGTGGCACTCGGTGCTCTGGTGTAGTTGAAAAGGTGGTGTTTGATCAAAGGTTGGACTCGATGGTCTTGGAGATCTTTTCCAACCTTAGTGATTCTATGATTCCGTTTTAGGAGCTGTTTAGAGAACAGAGTTTGTAGGGGTAGACCTGTCTGACATCTGCCGGTATCCTGCACARGCACACATAGCTAAAACTTAGCATGGAATTCCTGGCAGCTCTATTTCTGTTGTTTTCTACAGCTAACCCAGTTCAGAGAAGGTTCAGTTACCACTAAAACTTCAAATGCCACTTTAAAATCCACTGTGTGGACCTACAACTCCAAACAGTGCAGGAGTCAGCTGTGGTTCCACGTGCAAGTGTTGTTCTTGCCTCTCCCCCAGTACCCACAGTGTGGGTGGAGTAGTACAGAAATGTAATAATGTTTTTGATTCCATGATTTGTATAAAATGCCTGTCAGCCCTTCAATAAAAGGAGTTTGCCTGTGCTAGACTGAGAATTGGTGGTGCCCATGCTGCGGTGCAGCCCTTACACCTTTCACAGTTATTCACAGGTGACCTCGAGAACACTTTCCCCTCTTTTATCCCCTACAATGTTCGTCTTTGTGCATTTGGAAATGAGGATCCCATTAACCTGTTTTAGCCTTGATGCTGAATTGAGCTGTATAAATGTTGTTTGCAGGCAGTGGATGTGCTCAGAGAGGCACTGGGTGTGTTTGGAGCACAGTCTGCACAACAGGCCCAGCAGAAGGCAAACAGGTGAGGGGAGCAGGGTGGCTTGGGGACATTTTCTGCTGGGTTGGAGCTTCACGGGCAGATTTGGRGCTGGCTGATTTTCCCTGACTCCAAACCATGACTGCCGTGTGCTTGGGCAATGGCACTCGGCTGTTCCATGGCAGATCCCCTCCCACTGAAACCACTCTCTTTTCTATACTTYTGTTAACTATTCAATAGAAATAAGAACATGCTAACTTTGCCAGCTTCCAGTGCTGTTTTCCTTTTAATTTTTCTTTGCATTGATGCATATTCATTTCTGTTTATAAAATGCATAATTTCCTGAAGAAAACCTACGGGTCTAACACCAAAATGTTCTGCTGACTCATGATATCCCTGTGGAGCAGAAACCAGGGAACAGGATACTAAAACCAATTTCTGTGCCCAACCTCTGCTTATTAGCTGTAATGAGACGGAAAATATCTCCTTTTTTCTTTTTTTATTTTTTTTTCCTCAGCTCTAGAGTTTCTGACAGAAGCACTTAGCTGTGGGAGAGCGTTTCACAAAGAGGCAGGTGCAAAGTCTCTGAAGGACAAGATTTACCTGCTGTCCCTTGCTCCAATCTCACCTGGTGGAATTCAGGCGTCTCCCTGTTCAACCTCCTGGTTGGGGTCCTGCTGCCCTCCTGCCTGTCTGGTCCGCAGGCTGTGCAGCAAAAGAAATTGCTCCTTGAGGGCTTTCCAAGCTGAACTGCTTTGGATAAGGGCATTTCCCTGTTTTAGAGATGGGCCAGGTACTTTATTCTGCACGGCAATACGGAGAAATGTTYTTGCTGGACTCTCACTCACCCCATGTTATTTAAGCAAACTTACCCTTTTGCCAGGAACTGCAACTCTCTGTGATCATCTCTCAACTCTCCCTCGATGATCCTTGTGGGTCCCTTCCGAATCAGGATACTCTAGGTTTCTATTTGTAACYCACATATACTTTACAATGTGGTGTGAAAGAAAATTCAGGGTCCAAATTTACTGTGAAGATCTTTGCCAGATATTCCTTAGCCTCTCATTCCTCCTCTGTCACGCCACAGTAACACTGAAGGCTGAAGTCAAGTTCCATTTCATCCTTTCTATTATTTGCTGAAATAAGTGTGTGGTGCAAAGGAAGGCACTCAAATCTAGGTTATTCCYTTACAGAACATGTAGATTCAGCAGCATGGCTCAATATTAATAACAACTGAATGGCTAAATCCCTGCAAAGTGGGGTAAAAGTTTGCTCCTAGGGATCCAGCAAACACACTTAAAGCACTGAATTATCTTAATTCTGAAATAGCCTCCCAGCAGCACCACAGGGCCAGGACACACTTTTGGGTTATTTTTTGCTGTATCTGGAATTTTGAGGCTATTCCAGAGACATGAAGGCACAATGAAAAGCAGAGTTGGACAAACACGTGAAGGCTTGAGGTATAAAAGGATTAACAGATGCTAATGTTCTGCATTTTTCTGCCGCAATAATGTAAGTACAGACAGCACCCAGAGCAAAGCAGAAAGATTGTATGCAGGAGGGACAGAATGACACAGCTATCATGGTGGGCTGCTGTAAATTTTGAAAAAAGGCAACTGTTGAACAGATGTTAGCGGCACAGGGAAGATTTAGTGTGCAGATGATTTGCAATTCACCGGTCCAGTGAGGAAAAGTGACTTATTTCAATCTAAAGTGAGATCTTCCCATTTTCCCAGAGAAATAAAAACTTGAAAATCACAAAGAATGATTGATGATATTGAAATTCAAGCTAAACTCCTCTTCAGCCTAAAATTAAATATCTTGGGAGCGGGAGGCATGGAGTCATTTCATTTGTAACGACATAGAAAAGGAAAAAACTAAACTTTCAGAAAAATATGTCTCTTTCTCTCTGGGCTAAATAGCTTGTCAGATTCAAACAGAAATTATGGTAGATGTTGCTGATGTGGAGAACAGTGTGGCCAATGCCATTTTAACCCTTTGTTAACCCAAAACACCCTCCCAAGGGCGCTCACAGTGTTGGGTTTGCTCCAAGGAGCATTGTCCTTATCTCCATTTCCTTCATTAACATGAACTGCTCTGTAGGATGAGCTTTGTTTTTCTTTTTCTTTTTTCYTTTTTTTTTATYCWGGCTGTGGGACAGCTGTAGTGATCAACCACATACACTAATAACTGCCCTAGATACTCCTGCAAGATTTTTACATATTTCTTCAACAGCAAGACACAGTCTTCATCCATCCTGAGAGACAACTGCCCTTACCACAGTTTTTCATCTTTTGGGTTGCAATTCTTCATGGTCACAGTGAAAATTTGTTCGTGTTGCCAGCAAATCTGATCTGCCATGAGGGTCTCAGTCACTGAGATGGATAATGCAGGGCAGGTCTGACTCTAAGTGGCCATGTGARCCAGTTAATTCCTGTGTTTCTCTCATTTCTTGATGTTTGTTGCTTATTCATTATGACTCCTGACTGCAGAGAGTACATCAAAGTAGAATATTTCTCTTTAATSAGGGACTGAAAACATTATCACTCTGATCATAGGATTGCAGTTTTCATATTTCTTCTCGGACCTATTCCTGGAATGTGTCCCGTCCTTTAAAATCCTCTTCTAAGGTAGGAAAAATTACCTTTTTTCTTTCAAAGCAAACCTTTTCTTAGGATATGAACTTCATGGGTATATGCCAAGAATTACATAGATTTTTATACAAATTAAACCTCATTTGCAATAATAATTCACAGTATTTTCGCATCACCAAAGTGTTTTCCAAGGTTTCTTACACCAGCAGGTTATTTTGGCTGCGATTCCATGAGAAATGGCAGTCCAGCTCTTTGCAAAAGCCTCTGCAAATAAGTCATTAAGCTAAATCCCCTTTCCCCTGAGAGTGGGATGTAAAGAACTGGCATGTGGTCATATGTGTGTGCGTATGATATATGCAGAAGAGTCTGTTTTCCAGCCTTTTTAAAAGATAGGTGTATCTATATGTATAATAACTAAAATAAGAATTGATGTTTTTCTGCCAGATCAAGCAGGAGTTGGACCTGGTAACAAAATATGTCGGGATTAAAGAGAATAAATAGACCAATAAATCACTTCTTCTGGGACAGGTAAAATTAACACTACAGCTGAGTTAGCACCTCTTACACTGGCAGGGGGGAAGAAAATCCCAGTCCACAAGGGAAAACCAGGGAAACCTGGAAGGAGAAAGAGAGGAATACCTTGGGTAAAACAGACTGCCTGTCCCTGCTGTCTTGAGATCTAAGCTGAGCCAGGAGCATGGAACTGATGGACACTGGGGCAAGGCAAAGGAAGGCCAAAGCAAATAGTGCAGGAAAGGACTGGGGAAGGTCATTTAATCCACCTGCATTCAACAACACACCCAACAATTGCACAGCCCCATTTGTCACACATGGGATAACATTTGTGAACTTTAGGGATGCTGCAGTTGCGTGGTCTGTGCTCTTAGCAGAGCGCGCCGCTTTGATGCAGAACTTATCTCTCTGAGCAGCTCCTGGAAATTCCCTAAAAAACTTTGCAAATTCATTTGCTCAGGGCCTCCAGTGCTGCCCTGGGGGAATATCTGCAGGTCCCTCTGACAGAGGACTCCAAGCAGTGTCCTGTTGCTCAACAACAAGGGGATGCTTGTTGACACCCTTGTCTATTTAGGGCTTGGCATGGATTTTACATGCTTGTTTTACTCTCTCCCTGCTGACAACTTGCCCCTGAGTATTTGGATTCAGTAGAAAGTAAATAGAGTGAGATACCATATGTTAATTCCAGTATGCTTGTTGGCTGATAAAAGTGAAAAGTATAAGCTCTTTGGGAGATTATTGCATATAAATAGGTCAAGGCAATGGCATGGAGAACCCAGCCAAGCAGTAGCTTCACCATTAAGATTTTATCTAAGTGATCCAATGTTATGAAGAAAGAAAAAAAGCATTAAAAAGCTGGGTAGCAAGATCAAACTACCCAGAAATCTGATTTCTGGTCATGCAGAGATTTTGAATGTTGAGATTTTTAGTATGTCTGAGAGATGCTCGGGCTGTGGTGGTGCATCAGAACAGTTAATCTCTTCTGGGGTGAATGTGTACATTTTGCTCAAGCAAACAAATACAAGTGACAAGGGAAAGGATGTTGCTCCCTGACACAGTTGTTCTCCTGACACTTCACGCTATGAAATACACTCCAACTCCCCGACAGAAAGAAACCGAAATTATGGAGGATAAGATTGACTGAAATGGATGACGGTGYTTAAAAAATGTTAGCTAGTATTGATGTTTTGGAGGAAAGAAACGACTGCAGGAATGCTGCCCCGAGGAGGTGATGGATGGGGCTGCCACGGGGGCCCGTGTCGTGCTGGATAAGTCACTCCAGCCGTGTCAGGGGTGATCATTACTCCCGTGCTCCCAGTTTGCTGGGTGCCTGACTGACGACCCTGATATGCAGAAATATGAGGCACTTAAAGCTCAGCTGCTCCTGAAATCTCGCCGTTGGAGCCGGCTGGGAGGTTTCCGACGAAAATCTTTTTCTTCTGGTGGAAAATGTCGGCTCGCCGCAGCTGAGATTTTTCACGGAGTGTGTTTTTCCGTTGAAGTTTTCTGTTGTGTGGTTTTTAGTACAGAATTGCTGGARGGGAGAAAGGGAGCAAAGAAAAGGGAGAAAGCTTTGTACTTTGACGTAATCAAAGCACATGAGAAACCACAAAATGAGAGGGTCGGGCTCTGCTCTGGGTCTGCCTGAGCAAAACTTCCCAAATTAATGTCACTATCTCCTGGGCCGAGAGCTATCAGGGGGTCGTGGGTGTGGGGAAAGGGGAGGAGAAAGGGATCATTCTCCATTTCTCTCTCTTTCTGAGTGTTTTTACTGAACATTTCAAGGGAATTTTGTTTCATTCCAGTGTGAAAGAGTGAAAAACAAAAAGTATCTGTACTTTTCCTGAAAGGGAAGAGCATCTCTGTGCCTGGCTCTGCCCCGGGTTCAGAGATCAGACACCTCAGCAGATGGGACACTTTCAGCCTCATTTCCCTGTCTCTGCAACCATTAACTTGTTGTCCTGGAGATGTTGGTGAAGACAGGATCCACCACACCTCACACTTGCCTCTTACTAGACCAGTAGTTTTGTAAGAGAAGAAAATCGGCCCTTATGGTGCAATTGGCTCTTAATAATCCACATCAGCTTTTCCCAATCACCTTATATCCCTGTTTTCTGAGGCAGGATTTAATATTGCTAAGCCATGTACCTGTGGGGTTTGCCTATCCCTTCCCCTTCTAGTTCCAGGTGAAGGGAATTTTGTGGCCATTGATCTCCCTGGACAAGGCGTGCCACCACTTAAATCATGGCTAACATCTTTCCAGCCCTGCTTGGGCTGCTGTCCCTSTTTCTCCACCATCTGTGGATATGAGGAACAGCCAACTGTTGCCTCTCTGCTTCACATGTTAGAAGACTAAACACAGCCCCTTTCAGTGCTCCCTTCTCTAAGGTAAGSCTATTTCTTTTTCACTTTCCTTTCAGGTCACATTCCCAGGTCCCTTGTTAGCATTGCTGCTCCCTTTCTGAACTGCCTCTAATTTGTCCAGCTTTATTTCGGTAGGAGGATCAAAATTAGTCACAGTAGTCCAGCTGTGGCCTCTCAAATCCATGTGCACAGGTCTAATGAGTTGCTGTGTTTTATGTGCACTATGCTCAGTAACAAATTCCATTCTTAATTTTTCCTAATAAGTCTGCAAGTTGCAAGTCATTAGGAACCTGCATGGAAGGCAGTCTGGCTGCTCTTAGGTTCCCAAACCATCCTTTTTTTTCACTTTTTGTTGTTAAGCACTGAATTTTTTCCTCTRTATTTGGCCTTTGGATCCCAGGGATTCTGCATTAGTTTTTGAGGGCAACTTTTAATGATTCAAATAACGATTTGGCCTTTACTCAAGGTGGATTCAGCAGTTACTCACCACCTGGATATACCCATTTTTATTTTTTTCTYTGTGCTTTGTGGTTCTTATCACCATCTTGAAATCAACTGTGCTAAATATCTGCTTGTAATGAAATGTCTCTGAGARGAACAAAGCAAAAAAGGTTTTGAATGCATTTGTATTCCCTGTATCATTTTAGCTGCTYTTCTTCCCTGTTAATGGATCTACACTACTTTCCTTTGCCTTTGACATTATCTGGGCTTCACCCCACAAAGGCTATGAAAGCAAATTAATGACTGCAAATTAGACACTATAAGTTGGTATAATAAGGAAGGAAAAAAGCCTATCTGGAAATTAAAGGCATTTCCAAGGTGGGTTTTGCTACTTTGAGCAATACATGGATTAAAGCCATGTGCTCACCAGTAAGAGTGATGTGAAATACTGTCTCTGTGTTCTGCAATGGAGTGTCATCCATCCCGGGCACGGCAGGGAGCACCAGTCCTCGAGGAAATCAGGGCGTGGAGATGCCAGAGACTGGAGCACAATTTACAAGCACGAGGGGCAGATTGCTGTGGTGCAAACAACCGTAGCTTTGGGGTTTGAGTGCTGATGGATGGAAGGGGAAGTATTTGCTCTGCCCCTGGAGCTGGGTAGTGTCCTGTCAGGTTCCTCAAGGCACTGAGTGCTTCCTTGCATTGGAAGGAGTTGAATCTTTCAATCCTGCCTGGGATTGTAACTCGCATCTGTCACTGTTCTACGCTTTTGTAGTTCCTTATCCACTGGAAAAGGACAGAATTACACACTCTTAGTGGATACATACATTYGTACAAATTTCCACTGATGAGTGTATGATTGAACCAGGCAGTCCTGCTGTCTTCAGTGCTGGTACCCTGCTTGCCCCAAGACTCCAGTGACCATCTGTTTTGTGACTTGTATCTATCATTGCTCTACACACAGGGAACAAATTAAAGTAGACTATGCTGTCTCTGTGGTGACCAAGATTTCCTGCAATAAGGATATTCTTACCTGATGGCCTGCAGCAAAMTTAAGACCTTATTTTCTGCTGAAGAGGTGTGAATGATCACCAGAGTGAGACCAGGCTTGACCTCGGTTTTCTCCCAAACAATTTTTTTTTTCTTCTCTTGTCCAATCTGGCTGCTGGGGATTTTACTCACAGGCTGTCATCTGACCTTTCTGCCCATGACTGTAAAATTAATTAAACATGCMCCTCTCCATGCATGCTCACCAAACAGACTGCCCATCCCTGCACCAGTCAGTACAAAGTTCCCATCAATATTAACAGGAAATATCTGAATACAGGGCATGGAAATTTTACCCTCTACCTGCTGTACAAATCAGCTCCACGTCCTATATGTGCAGCCTTTTGTCTCCTGTGTCCTTTTGACTTAATTTTAGTTTGCCCTCTACTTTCACCTCCGTTACTGTGTTATACATGGGCAGTTGGCTGTGTGACTTAATCATATTGGTCTCCTCCCGCTGTTTYACCTCAATCATCTCCAACCTTTCTCCACTGAACTGACAAAGGTACTTTCTCCTGTGCCGTGGAAAACATGATCTAAAACAATATGACAGTGTTGGAGTTCTGCATGCATAATTCCAATAACGTCCCGTGTAAGCAGCCACCGGGCTGAGCTCTCTTTAATGAAATCACCCTTGTTATCAGCCTGTTTTCGTTCAGCCCTCACAGAAGGATTGCTCACAGCATGAGTCATGCCAGACACCTCAGTGTCTCTCTCAGGAAAGCAGTGAAGATAATAAAAAGGGGGGAAAGCGTAAAAACATTTGGAAATGCAACATTTAAGAGCAGTGATGCTGCTGATAATATTCAGCCGTTTTGCAGAACATTAAGGAAAAAAACAACAGTCAAACCCCAGAAGTGACATTTTGTTCATTAATAATTTTGTACTTATTTCTGGGTTTACTCGCATCATTGTGTAACTCTGAACTTCCAACTTTTTTTCATTTTAAGGTTTTCTGCTCTCAGAACTTTCTAGTCCAAAGGATAATAGAAAGCTCAGCAGGGCAGGCAAAGACACTCATCTCWCCGTGTGGGGTTGGGGACGAGCCCCCTGCCATGGCTCCAGTGRGGGGTGCAGGGAAATGTTCCCTCCCGCTGCCATCCTTAGGGACAAGGGTGAACACTGGGCCCTCTGGCAAGGGAGGTGCTTTCTGATCTCAGTCCCCTCCCATCTGAACGAGAAAGGGATCAATCCCCCCCCAAGTGTACACTGAGATCTGTTGTTTTTCACATACGTTTCCCTCCCGAAAAGTACAATTTTTTGCAAAGTCATTTGGCGATATCTACATCATTATGAAGCTTTCCTGGCACTGCATCTGCTGATTGATGGCTGTGAAAATGCAACATATTTCATTTTCTTTTCCTAGACACGAAGCCAGCTGCTAATGGTTTTCCCAGGGTGAGGCTGGCAGCTGCAGGATCAGGTCTCGAGGCTCTGAAATGTACATTTGCAGGAGAGCCACCTGGGCTTTCGGCTGTTTCATTAGTGGTCATTACTGCCTGTAAAAAAGGATCTAAGCAAAATGGGTGCTGAGCCTGGCTGTAAATTCTGGGGTTTGATTTGGGAAACCACAGTCATTAGTGTCAGATGGAAGCGATCTCAACGATCTCAAAACCTTTCTGTCTGCAATTAAAACTTCCATCACCTGTTTCCAAAACCATATTAAGTCCCCTGGTCTAACAGTTCACATTTATTTAGTTTCATTCATCTGCCTCTTCAAGTCAAATACAGAAACTAATGCGTGAGCAGTACCCTTTTTATGTTAATTGTGAGTGCTTGCTGAGGGCTGAAGGAAGGTGTGAATGCCAGAGCATCATTAGATGAGACTCTCTGCAGACACCAGACAGCTATAACTAATCTTCTCCTACAGGTCTTGGATAAAATTATTACCTATTTCACTGTGGTTTTATTTCAAAATGYCTATATTTTGTCTGACTTCCCTGTATTTCATACACAGCAAGGGATAAGGGACTGCGGTGGCTGCCGAGGCCATCTGGGCTATGTGGGGTTGTTGTTCTGCCGCTTYAAGCCCCAGGCAGCACCTCCTCCTTTTACAAAACCCCTCTTTGACTATGGAGAATGAGGTAGGATTGGTCCCTCCTAGACGTGTGGATGGCATGTTCTTCTGGGAGGTGGAGAGAGGCAAACTACATGGCTTTGGTGCTGCTCTGTGTTACTCCCTAAGCTGACTTCTAACAAGGTAGGCTGGATGTCTTATCTTTCCTGGAGAAAGGTAGACTCACCAGGATGCCTGGGGGGGRAAAAAAATGAGAAAAGGCAGAGCTGCGAAGAGATTCCCCATCAGTTTTGTAAGCTGCTGTCAGGCAGGAAGCAGGAGGATCTGCATTTGCATTTTGTGGAGTGTTTCACRGCAACTTAAACGGGAAAGAACAAAGCAGGAATGATTGCTTGTGCTGCAGTTCCTGAGAGCAGCAAGAGGATTTCTTAATAACACCAAATCATGCAAGCACAAATTTTGCATTGTTGGCCCCTGACAGAAAATTGACCTTGACACACACTTGAACAATCTTAAGCMGGAGAAATAGGTTCTCTAAGCAGAAATACTGTAAAGTAGAACCGTCCTTCCAGGTAGGAAAGTCCTGTTGGCTTGATTTCTAATCTAAATGATCAACAAAAAGCATTCATAATTGTTAAGTGGTTGGAAAGTGGGCCCAGAGTGTACATCCCTTTCTCCTGTGAGGCTCCATGGGTTGAATTCTCTCTCCTCAGCGAGTGCCACAGAAGCTTTAGATAAGGAACCTATGAAGAACAGCTGAATAGTGAAAGCCATTATCTTTAAAGACTGATATTTGCTGGATTCCTGCTTTTTGCCTTTCTAGCTGAGTCACAGAATTTCCTTTGTTGCTGCACATTCATCTTCCTCCTTTCTCTAACAAATACCATTGAATTGAGCATGCACATGTCTTATATACTGTTATCTAGAATCATCTCCAAAAACCCTTTTAAGTCCTGTTCACACACAAATGAGGCTTGAACACTTCCAGGGCAGAGCAGTACATTAGCAAGCTTGAGAATTAACAATAGAATTGGGTCAATAGAATAAGGATGCACTATCTGATCACAAGGTGACTGTTTCCACTGCAATGTGAAAAGCTGCTTTCAGTGCTGAAAATACAGTAGAGAAACAGTTAAGTCAGTGCCACTCTACAGAGCTCATTTGGATCCCTGCCTACTTGTTCTGATTTGCACAAGCAGTGGGAAAGGCTGTTAGGATAATCAGGAGAATGAAGAGCTTGCTTTTAAAGTATAGGTTAAAATTAATTTGCTTAGCCCAGCAAAAAGGAAAATGAGGGTGCATTTTGTGTTGCTGATATGTGCATAGCAGGGAAGGGAACTCCAGGCTAAGGGAGAACGTTGTGAAAACATCTGCTTTAAGAGCAACATCTGGGAACATATTTGAGGTGGAAAATAGGGAATTTCTACCTTCTGAGAGGTAAAGATCCAGGTGAATCAAGCAAAATATCTTTTTTCCAAGCTGGATTCGATAGCTGCCTCTGTAGCAAGGGACTTGGACTGAGCCAGAGCAATGGCATGGTTTGTACAGGAGGGGCTTTTATCATGTCACTGAGGGAGCTCTGTGTGGTGGCATTTGCCAAATCCTCTCTTCACTCTCTCCTCTCAGAAAGGGGCTTTCACCAAAACATGTCCTCCAAAAGCCAGAGATATCCCCAGCCACACTGCCTGGACAGACAGGTCTATCATACCACCTCCTTCCTCTTGTGGATATAATACCTGAAAAACTTTCTGGACACCAAAAACGAGCATGATGCCTAGAATCTCCCCCCCAGGTTACTTGGGCATATTTGGTGAAAAGAAAATATCTGCATATTACTGCAGCTACTGAAGCAGTGAAGCTGGAAGATTCTGGATCAGGGGATCAGGGAGCTCTGAAAGTTTTGAAATTGTATTCTTGCCCTCACCCACTGCAGATTTGATTGAATGCTTACAGACCATGTTATTGTTTACACTATTTCACTCTTCTGATGCAAGACTTTTGAAACCTGTTATCTATTTTGTTATTTTATCATCAATTATTGAATTATTGTTGGGGGAGGTTTATACATTCAGTATCTTATCATAAATATCTCGGAATATAAAAATATCTGATTTTTACACTCTTACTATGAATAAATTAAGCTGGATTTATGAGACTTATGGCCTGTTCTTCCCCTGTTCTTTGGAYGACTTTGTGAATGCACAATGAGAGCTCTTATTTCTTATTATGGAATTTTATAGCCTCCATGTAACTGGCTTAATATAAGAAGTATAAATAAGGATATGCATTTGCCTGTGAGATGTTTTAATATGGAGAAGAGCATCTGAAGTTCAAAAAATATGAACTGAAGCACAGACTGTATATCTTGCTCTGTAAATAGGAAGAGAAAATGTTTCAAGTGCTGAAAAAAGAATGGAGTGTGTGGGAATTGTCCCCTAGGAAAGATAAAAAAGCCATTGGATTTTTATTTTTTTTAAAGCCATCATGCTCTACTCTACACCTCCATTTTAGCAAACATCCTTAAATGCTGCAGTTGCTCCCTCTCACCTGCTGGTCTCCTGCACAGACTTTCAGGAAGTGAAAGAAAAGGCATTGAAAGCAAGAGAAGTTGGAAAGGCCTGAGAGCCAGGATACTTTGCCTTCTAATAGTTCCTCTTCTCTTTGGTCTGCAGGAACCTGGGTGATGTTAGTTTCTGCAGACTGAGGCCCAGACAATACCCGCATCCTGCTTTTAAAGGAAAAAAAAAAATATGGAGACGCACAAAATACTCTTTTTTATTAAAGAATGCAGGCTAAATCCTGTGCCTGAGCAAAAATAATCCTCATTTGTCCCTGTGGCGTGTTCTTATCCTTTCCATGGCTGAGTGCTGTTTTCACAGCACCAGCTCCAGGAGAGTGCAGGCGATGTCCAGGCACACAAAGGAAGGGAAGGCAGGAGGCTGCTGCCAGCACAGGGGACGGGGCCAGCACAGCTGTGCCCAGAGAGATAACAGCTGGAAAGGACCGAGGTGGCCACCGAAAGGGAGAACAGCTGGAAAACCACAAAAGAGGTTTCAGAGGAAGCACGCACAAGCTGGCTCAACTGAGAGAAGCAGGTGGTGGGTCTGGAGGGGAGAGATTGCCTCGCTGGGTGGGGGCGATCCTGGGAAAGGAGCAGCAACGGGAGATGGGGAGGAGAAGAAGGAGTTTGTGCTTCACGCAGGTTGGGGAAGCACCTTTCTAGCAGCTGTGCAGCAGGAAAAAGCCTTGGGGAAGGGGTTTGGCACGATAGGCTGTTTTGGTTTCCCTTCAAAGCAGAAAGCGAGGCTGGAAACCAACACGAGGATGCTGCTCCCAAAGGGCTGCTGCTCTCAGCCCTCCTGGGCAGATTCCCTTCTGCTGCCAGCTGGATGTGCTGTGGTTTTCTGTAGGAATGGGATTGGGAGAAGTTCACTGTAAAGCTCAGTGTTTTGGAGTAGGGGTTCATGGCTCTTTGTACAGTACTGTACATGAGAAGCTTTTATTCTCCTTTTCAGAGTTAAAAGACCCATTTTCCTTTGGCCCTAAATGTGAGAGTGCAACAGGTATTCTAAGCATAATGGGCATTTTATTTAAAAGGTTAAAAATCGCACTAGTCTAAAGCAAAAGGGTGATTTCCCACTGTTCCTCATTGCTGTACCCATCTTTGCTGCTCTGGGGTATCAGACAGAGAGCCAGTAAATTGTGCTGTATTCTGCTTTGCCGTGAAATCCAGTCAGATTAATGAATTTGGGGTCCCTTGAGATTTACATAATTTATATCGATGACTTGCTGTTTAAAGTGTTTTACAAAATCAGGAAATAAATTGGAGGTTTTATAAAAATACCATAATTAAAAATTGACTTTTACTAACTGTTGGCTCCAGGAACGTGGATGAAGTTCAAGTATGATGGATTGTTTTGCTCAATGAAAACTATAAAAAACCGGGAGAGACTTATGATGATAAAAAGTACTTTTTTTTATGTGGTTACATTATCAATCTTTATATTGAGCCAAATGCTGCTTGCATTTCTTCTGTGCATATTTTATTGACTTCATTGTGACCCATTGGGGAAGGACAGYAATATTTGTATTGCAGTGAAGAAATATTGTCACATTCAAAATCAAAATGTGTTCTTTAACCAAGTATAAAACTTCAGAAGACAGAAATGTCTTTAATATGACTTAATCACTCCAGATTCTAGCAAGCTGCAATAAATTTTCTGCTATAAAAACAGAAGGGAAATTTTCCTGCCTTCCCTTGCATTAGTAATACAAATATTAAGATGATGAATGTTATTTTTTCAATAGTTTGATTTAGGAGAAAAGATGTAAAACTATGCAAAGGGGAATCTGCGACATGTAAGGCTGGTCTCAATGTTTTTTTAATGAAAATGAGTTTGAGGGCAGCTGTTACAATGCAAAAATGAGCCAAACTCTGCTCACTGCGTGGCTGTTCTGTTCCCAGTGAAAATCGGTGGAGTTGGACAGGACAAACAGCCTTGAATTTAGCATGGTATTAGAGGGTTCATAACTGGAGTTTAAAATTAGACACACTCTTCCATTTGATTTGGTATCAAACCAAAACTCAATTGTTTGAGCAGGATGCTGAGCCATGCAGAAGAACTGCTAAAAATGTAAGGTTCTACCTCATTGCTATGATTAGAGATGAAGCAAGAAATGTTTTCCTACCCTTTTTCCCCTGGAGCAAGGGTTCTGGGGGAGGCAAAATGTCCAAGCTCTGGTGGCTTCTCASGAAAAGAATGAGCAAGAGCTGGGGAACAGCAGATGGGATGARGCAGGGTCTGGGCAGGGCAGGAAGGAAGCAGAGTTTTAGGACAGGGATAGGTGGAACAACAGCACCAAAACTTMTTGCTGGAGCTCATCTTACAGTCCTTGGCTCAAGCAGAGTGAGTCAGGCACGAATGGCTCTTATTTGTATGGGCCATAGTGTGTGATTGCAGGGGCAGGGCAGTGCTGGCTGCAGGCTTGTTCTGTCTCATCCAGCCCTTTCCTGGGATGCACAGCAAGGAGCACTCCCTCACGATGGAATTACACATTCCACAAGCTCTGCCTTGCAGCCCTAGAGTAGAACGGTCAGGCAAACAGGGAGAGAGGCTTCCTTCTCATGCACCCTCACAAAACAGGTTTGAAATATGTTTTGATCTCTGTGCCAGATGTCTGTGATAATAAAAAATTGAATTCTACTTAATGGCTGCTTTTCCCCCAGTTTTGCTGCCCGGTTCTGGTTTGCTTCCCTATCTCACCTCCCTGAGAGGAGTCAAAACCGGGTGGGAGTTTCTTTGAAAAACAAAACTGAGACCATGAGGCAAAAAGGCAAACATGAAAAGCTTCTTGATGGTAAGCACATCATGTAAAGGGTACCTTAAACCCCAGAGACTGATTTTAGGGCTTGTCTGTCCTACAAATGCTGTTCTGCTGCTTGGTGCTATTACTGCCCACTCAGACGTTCCTCCACAGCTTCCCTTGGGTTTCAAATTTAACAATCACACACTGATAAGTTTTCTGGGCCTTTATTTTCCAGTTCCCTGAATTATGGGCTGGTGGCAAAATCACACAGATAAAATCTTCCAGATGGCTTATCTGCGTTTCAGAAATAAATAACTTGTTGGGTTTACTCTTGAACTCTCTCACAAAACGCATCACTAGGGGTCACCAGAAAGAAGCAAAACTTTGTTATTTAACCTGGATTGCTTATGAATTTATACAGCATTTTTCACCTAATCTTTTAGAAAGGGTAATTTAGTTTTCAAAAAGCAAGACAAATTATTTTTCTCCAGACAACAGGTATTTCCTGCTAATGAAAATGCCATTATAGAAGGCCTGTATTAAAAAAAAAAGGCTAAAAAAAAAAAGGCTTGTGTGCAATTCCTCACTGCCGTAATTGCATGCTGGTACTGAATAGAGACCGTGATTTGAAATTTTATCCCCAGCTAAAATAAGATGCTTGCCTTTCTGTTTTGTTACCCTGTGTCAGAATACTGGCTAATAGAGCAGTTTGAATTTTAATTTTTCAGCTGGGCTTTAACAAAGCAGTAATGATTTGGTTTTAGCAAAAATCTACTGCAATATCTTTAAGTTCATAATTGTGGAAATATAGATTGCAGCTTTTCAGAATTTGTTCCAGCTCTACTCTTGCAAATCTTAGAAAATATATCTCATGAGGTGATGAGGACTTTATCCAAGGATACTTAAACAAACAGTCTGCTCAGGTAGAAAGRAGAATATTTTGGTATTCTTTGGTAGAAAAAAGAAAAGATAGAATGGGTGGAGTTCAGTGGGAATTTGAGGAAGAATTTGGCACAGCACTATTTTATTGTTCTTTCATTCTTAGTGCTGAGCAAAGGCAAAGTTTCACTGTGAATATTCAGCCAGTGGTCAGTTTGGCCTTAAAAAAAAATTGAGAACAATTCAAGAAGCCCATCACTTTCCAAAATACTGCAATTCTGCATTTTTCCAGTGGCTTGATGCCTGTCACAGGAGAGGCCAGTATCATGCAGGGGTGTTGGGATGTAGTGAGAGCAGAGATCTGCCTGTGCCCAGAGAAGGTGCRTGGTCTGTGCTCCCATCAGTGAACATTTATGCAAGTTCTCCCATGCTTTGTCTTGTCCTCCTTCAGTCTGGCTAGAAATGACATTCTTCCCTCCTCCCTCCTTGAATGTGTATATTTTATAGCTAATGAAAAAGCTCAGGAAATATAACTGTCCCTCGTATTGATTTTGCTTTTATGTAGTGCCTTTTCCCCAAATGGATGCCAGAAGGCACTCTTAAAATCAAACTATATAGAACAATAATTTCTACCAGAATGGAAAAACATGGCAGCAGCTTAACAGAGCACTTTAGTGCTAGGCAACACTTTAGGAAATGAAGGTGGCTTTAAAGAGGAGGAATAAGCTCGTGGCCTTGAAGGAGTTATTGGATATGAATATAGAGCAAGATCAAGAACAGCCTTTGTAATTCCCAGCTGCCTGCACTGGATGCAGGGAATATACTGGGAATATACTGCCAGTCCCTTGCTCAGACCCTCTGATATTAGAGAATGGGTGCTCCCAAGCATATCTTATGGGCTGAAATATTGTTTAAGTTATGAGGGCTCTTAAGATGTCAGATTTCAGTCCAGGTAACAAATAGCCCAGCAACCCCCAGCCCTTCACACAGAATTTACCCAAATATGTCCCTGTCTGCTGTGTGCCAGTGGGTACCTGCTGCTGCTGCTCCAGGGCCCTTACAGAACCTCCCAAATTAAGGAGTGCTGTGTCTTTAGCAAAACTATGTGCTTTGTAGCAGAAATTAAATTGGCTTCATCCCCTTTTTTTTAATGCAAAATATGTAGTTCACTTATGCCTTCCCATAAGCATAAAACAAGAGGGGATGCAGGATACTCCATGGCTTTCTTTTGGCAGAAAAGGACCTTTGATTAAAAAAACCCAAAGAGTTGAAAATYGGTGTGTTAAGGCATTGCTTCCCAAGCACAAATGAACATAAATCACTCCTTTCCACATTGTTGGTGACTCACAAACAATGGGTGAGTAAATATCAAAATTTATTGCCCCTCTTATTCAGCTTGTTCATTCTTCTAAAGAAAGGTATGCTTGGGTTAGAGCTGGTCAGGAATTTTAAGTGCTTTTTATTTTACATGCTGTTAATGAAACTTTTCATAGAAATTTGGATTCAGATCTTTTTTGTTRGAGCAGGTTTTGTATTTGGAAGGGAGGAATTTGGAGACTTGTGCACTTGGGCATAAGATTTTGACCAAAATAACATGTATTGATCAATTGCTGATTAGTCTGTCTACTCATCTAACTGGAATTGCTTTTTTATTTTTTTAGTAAATTACATAAACATACATACATCATGCTATAGAGTGAATGAAGATGTTGTCCATCACAGGTATTGATACCTTCACTGAACTCATGGGAGACTGACACCAAAGCCCTTATTTCAAGATGTATTTAATTCCTAATAGAAAGTGAAACAGTTCAAACAAGATATTCTCTCTGGCATAATCGATGGACCAGTCCTGAGGGCACCTGTCTGTGACAGGAAAGATTGATCCAGCTCCTCTATCCCAAAACACAACATCTTTCCTGTCAGTAGTGATTAACAAAATATCAGGCTATCCATTAACACCAGGGTTTTCCTGGTTATGCCACTGTGAAAAAGTAAGTTTTTAATTGTTTTCAATTGTTAAAGCAATCAGAAGAAAGCCTGTCTGTGTGGATGARCAGCAGCTAACTCAGGCTGAAGTAAGATATCTTTGGGAAGTCATATAGTCTGTAATAATGCAGATGATCCCAGTGAGGAGCTGGGCTATAACACCAGTGATGGAATTCAGAGGCAAAAATCCCTCTCTATGGGTGGATTTGTGAGGTGTATTTTTGGTGACATCACAATTTTTCTCGCAGCCTTTCTGCATCACTAATTGCTGTGATAATTACAGGAAGCAGTGATAACTTTGGTGCACAGAGTGATGTTTGCTGTGCTCATGACCCCTCATGGCCACCTGCACTGCCTTTTACAGGATTGCAATATTTTAGTTTTGTACTCAGTTTAGCCCCACTGAGAACAACACAAAGTTGTCTGCTAAGGGTCTTAAAAAAAATAAAACCTGATGCTACCACAAACCCCAGACTTTGGGAGAGAGCTCGTTTTCCAATTAATCATCATGTATAGAAGCATTATTTAGAGTCTCTGCCACCAGACTTTGAGAGGTCCTGCCTTCCTGCTTCCAGCTGAGGTTTTTGCCCTTGTGGGTGTTTCTGTGCCCTGGTCCTTGAGGGCAGAGTGGGGCTGACCAAGTGCAGCTCCCCAGGTCCCCTCACATCCTTCCAGCACCTCACTTGGCACCCTCAGGAAGAAGGTTGCAAGCTCAGACCTAAGACAGAAGATGAAGTTGTTCGGAAAGAGCAGAYGAATAACATTGTCAGAGGTGTGTTAATGAGAGAAGGTGTCTCCACACCCATGCAGAGTAGAGGTAATAGCAAACAGARCAAGGAATCTTAGTGGATAACAGACATTAGGAAGCAGCAGGAGCAACTGTGGGGGATTTTCATGATTAAGATATCAGTTATTGGGGAAAAATGAAGAAGCAACAAAGGACTGGGGGTGGGCAGTAGATTTATGATTTATGCCAAAGCTGTTTGTGCTGYGAGGCAGCAGTCACATCAAGAGCAGAAAAGAATTGCAAAATTCCTTTGGGAGATGCATGGGTTGTGCTGGGATCGTCTGCAGGCTGAACCCAGCTGTCCTGAGGTACATCAGCACCTTTAAGCTTAATGCCTTCACACAAGCACACACCAGGGACAGGGACTGAGGCAAACCTCATCCCTCTGCATCCAAGACTGAGAACTTCCACATGGCTGTGGCCTTGGACTACGGTACCTTAAGGGACCAAAGCTTCCTTCCTCTGGGTGAGGTACTCCAGCTCTCCCAGTGAATTTCAGGATTTGCAGGATCAATTGAAGTAACTAGATCAAGCAAAAGACTGAAAATTATCTGAAACTGGAGGATTTGTATATTCAACAATTATGAGTGAGATTTTTAAAGGATATTACAGGAGAAAAGAAGCCCAAATGCTTCAGGAAATCTATGGGGTGTGGGTATCTGAGTCCCACTGGCACTCACAAGACCCTGTTGGAGGCAAAAAGTGCTGGGATGGTTCTGGGCTATCTAAGGGAAAAGGATTGATCTCTTTGACCTTTATTTTTATTCTGCTTTATACACATTCTGAAAATCAAATGTCCACATATTTTAGCACTTGAAGAATAAGTTGCAAGTACAATGGGGTAGGAAATAGCCTTCTCTTAATTTTCCCTGTATTTCTTGCAAAAGAGAACCAAGGAATTAATTAGATTTCACTGTGTTTATTTCTTTGTTGCTAGCTCTAATCTTAACATCTAATAGAAGAAAAGTGCAAATGGCTCTGTGAATTTTTATATTTTTTTTTCTCTAGTCCATTAAGAAAACAACAGAGCTGATGATAAGGCAGCCTGAGTGAATCRAAGTATCTGTGCTGTGTTATTGAGGGAGGCTGAGTCACAGACAACTAGTTTTATAGCATGCCCATGGTTGATCATAAAGTAAATTATTGGAGGAAAGGGACAAAGAAAATGATTAAAGTAATCTCTGAAAGATGTTTGTGAATTGGTCTGTTCTGGTACCTGGACCAGATCAACAAATAACACATCTGATGTGCGCACCAAAGTCTAATAATGCTAATTCTAAAGAAATGTTTAGTTATTAAATTATGAATAACAAAACATTGGTTTAGGTATTAAATAAGCCACTGAGTGAATTTTGCCTTCCTTTGTTCTTCGTGTAAGTCTGTAGAAAATCAGTGAGATGGAATTCCATGAGAAGTTTGCATGACAGCCAAATATCAGCAAAACACAATTTTAAATGGAGATGAGAAGGAAGAAAGTGTTGACATAAGACAGGCTCCTTTCTGTAAAGGAATTGTCTAGTTCAGATCCCGGTTTTCCATGTTTACCATTAAACTCATTACRGAGCTATTCAGGAACCTCTGAGAACCCTCTTGTCTTTGCAGCATCTTCTAGATTTTTTTGTTCCCCAGAGACTTTTGCCTTCTGAGACAAACTGAACATGACTYGATCAGCCATTTAAAAAAAGGAAAGAAAGTGAGGCTGGGCGATGTTATGCCCTTTTTTACTGGCATAAGGGGGAGGAGGAAAAGTTGGGGTATCCACCAGTTCAGGGGAAGTGCAAGGACTACYGAACCGAGGAGGCATTAGCAAGATACTGCGTGAGGGGGCGTCCGCGGAAACATTGAGCGCACAAAGCTGTCAAGGGACAGTTGAGCTGTAAAACACTCCAGCTACCACAGGAGATGCATTACATTAGTGTGGTATGCACATAATTTGCTATCCAGCTCGTGGAAGCTGCTTTGTGAAAAAAAAATTAAAAAAAGGGGAATAACAAACTCATTCTCAATCGAGGAATTAGTATAAAACCAGCAAAAGGAGCAGAGCAGACGACTACAATCCCTCAGCTATATTAGGCAATCAATTTTTCTTTTTTTCCTTTCAATATGTAGAATATTCCCTTGCGGCTCCCCGTGGATGCCATGCAGTGTGAACACAGCAATCARAGTAACAGACGTCAGAATAATCAAAATAAGATGTGTCAGAAAGAAGCAAATGAGTACACACTCTCATTAAGTCAATCTCCTAAGAGCTTTACATACAAAACTCTTCCCAGAAAAGCTGCACAAATAATTGCAAGCACTAACGCAAGGTTTTATTGGTGTTTCAAAGACAGATAAAAATGTTCTTCAATCTAAGATCTCACYGTGAATAATCTCTACCTAAGGTAAAACACATAATGTAGCTGCCATAATGGCATTAATAAAGGTCATAACTGAAGGTAAAATTAATTTCTTTGAAGAAAACTTAAAAATCATTAAACAAGCAACGTGTGCTGCAAGCCATGCTAAGGACAATATCCATTTTTTGCAGTGGATTGGCAATGTCCAACACTAAACTTCTCTCTGTGAGGTGACAAGAAAGATACTTCATCCAGGAAGTGGCCAAAAAGTCAGAACAAATCTTCCAGGGAAGCAAATTTGTAGCCAAAATAAGCAGTAATCTGGCTGCCTTGAGAACTTTTTCAAACAAACTCTTCAAAAAAGGTGGAGTACAAACCCAGTGAAAAATCAACAAAATGGTACTTCCACAATATTCTCAGCCTTTTGAGGCAGCAAGCCTATGGCACAAAAAAAAAAGGAGGAATTATGTCGGAAGGAAAGAGCCCTTTACAAAGCCAGAATTATTTTATTAGGCTACAGAAGTGSTCTAGGAAGAAGTAGGAACAATCAGAAAAGAAATTCTGTCTCTAATGAAGCTAATGCAGGATTGACTTTTCCTTCTGTTCTTCTACTATATTTGTATGATAAAGTACTCACAGCATTTTGGAAAGTGAATGGATCATTTCCCGTTGAAAACAAAGGGGATTTGTGGGGCATTTCAAGTATTGGCCACCTACAATATTTCAAGCAGTGTAAACCCCACGAGAAACGCTTTGTGGGGTTTGCGTGTGGCCATTTGACTTCAGAGTTTACAAGGAAGACAGCGAGAGGCTGAGCATTTTTATCGCACTCCAATGTACCGCATTGGCTTTTGTTCCAGTTCTGGGCTGTGCTGGGGCTAATGGGGCTGGCTTGTGGCTCCTGAGGCCTYGGTGCAGATCTCAGCCTCACCAAASGGTGTCCTGYGTGACCTTGAGCCACTGCACGTCCCCATCCCGTCCGTGAAGCAGAGTGACGATGCTCCCTCTCTGCAGCGATCCGTCTTGTCCGTTCAGGAGCAAACACTGATTTGTCTTGACTCCTCGCAGCTCCTATCGATTGCAGGGGAAGTTGGATGTACACAATACTTCTCCAGATTTGGCATTTGGAGACAAAATAACTTTGAGGAACTGGACCATTAAAGGAAACATTTTGGCCAYGAATGTCCTATACTGTTATGAGCAGTGTCTAGTAAATTGATTCTCGATTTTAGCACAGTGCCGGGTAATAAATAGCTGTTAAGTGGTTTAAACAGCTTACACGTTTGGCAGGTCAGTGGGAAATAGGGAAATCCTTCAGAGATGCAGCTGAAAGGCAGCTCTTTCACACCAAACATGGCTTTAAGCCTGTATAACTTGAAAACAATCACTAATTTTCATCAGAAGATGAAAAGGCAAATGCGTGAGCAAAAAGTTATTTGCCTGAAAATTTCAAAGTCCTAAAATCCAATAGTGCCACACCAATACAGCTCAGGAGAGTAAAAAACACTGTRAGGTGAAAGAGGCTCCCTCACCCCTAGACTCCAACAGGTCCCCATTTTGCCTTCCTTATGAACGAACTTTCCCTGAAATAAGCACAAGCCTTGTCTTTCAGGGAAAAAGGAGTGGAACAAAAAATATATCAGCAAACAGAAGTCATTGTACAACCCCTGCTTCACCCTGACAGCACAAAACTGGATAAATCCAGATTTCAATCTTGGTTTAGAAAATACAAACTGGCTTAATTTGGGCTGGTTACCTGATCTAGTGGGTGGCATCCCTGCCCATGGCAGGAAAGTTRGAAGTAGATGACCTTTAAGGTYCCTTCCAACCCAAACTGTTCTGTGATTCCATGATAATTCCAGACAAYGAGGCCATTGGGGTACTTGATATTGACAAAATTTAATAAGTGGGAAATCAAATATTAACCTGTAAATTACTTTTGATAATTAAAAATAATGTTGGGAGAGAAACRGACAGCAAAGGTTGTTCCTCTCCCTTTAGGAGTTGTTACTACTTCTTTGCCAGGGCCAGGAATCTTGGCTTTACTTCCRTAGGAAAGCATTCAGCAGGGTGTTCTTTGTTTGTAAATGTCTGTTGTTCTTTCCACAGAGCAAAGATATGGAGCCAGAATAATCCCAGTGTTATTTCCAAAGGCACAGGAATGGTTTGATCAAACCCRCTCATGACCTGAGAGCTTGATCCCTGCAAGCTGTTTCCAGATCTGGGATTCCAGATACCAGGGAGTCCCTGGGGTGGTCCCAACCCTCCTTTGCTGGGGGATCCTGAGGGTGGAAGAAGCCCTGGGGCTCTGGGGGCTTGCTGGGGATGTGTGTGGAATGTTTGAGGTCTGACCAAGGGATAGGAGAGTTCATCATCTGTGGTAGATGCTTGAAGCAGGCGGGCAAGGTCCTGAATAGTTTAAATTGAACTTTTGAAATATTCCTSGGGGAAATGTGTTTTCAGCTCCAGAAGATTTTTGCTTCCAGCAGGGACTGTGCAGGGCACTCRGGTTTTACAGCAGAATTCCACAGTGAGATCGTGGGTAGCTTGTGGGTAGRACACAAAGCAAATCAGATACTCTGATTTTCATTTCTTTCTGCGGTGGAAAGCAAGACCAGGGCTTATAAATTTTCAAGAACATACTGAGAGATTTTTGCCATGCTAGACTATTCTCATTTACTTTCTTAAATCAAATTAGAGCACTTGGGTCTTTGGAGAACACACCACCTTTCCACACTGGCTGTAGGCACCTCACCTTCCCCTGGCACCATCCTCTCTCTTCACCTCTGGATGTGCTCAAATTTTTTCTTGTGTGTTTCAGACTTGAGGGAAACCCACAGGAGTGAACTTGCAAACAATTAATTGTATCTGAGTTTACTACACGTGTAACACTTTGCAGTGAAGCCCCAGTGGATTTTGTGAGCTTGGAGGGTGCTTTTGCAGGAAACTCATATCCAAATTAAAAACTTTTTTTAGTTGTACATTATGAAAAGGCTCCAGAGGGGATGGGGAGAAATTCCATCTCGCTGTCGATGTTCCAAGCACCTGTCTATTTTGAGATAAATGTTTTTGTGTAAAATACCTCTGAAAAGAAATCGATTGGCTTTTTCTTTTGATTGACTTATTTACAGAATTTCATCTGAGAAAAGTCTGACAAGTTCTGTGTTGTGTCAGGCCTCCCACATCCATGATTCACCRAGTTGCTTTTGTCCCTGAAGCTTTACTCAATCTTGTACCAGAGAGCAGCTACGGATGTTGTTGGTAATCCTTTTGTATTTCTCAGTCATGGGAAATGATGTAAAACCCCCGAATACTGAGAATACCCTCAGTCACTGGGAGCTTCATTACCTAAAATAAGACTGCAGAAGATGATAAAATTCTGCTTTGGTCTTTAAAGCACTTTTTCATCTTCTCCCTTTTAACAAGACATCTCAAAGAGCTCCTTGGTCAGATGTTCCTTATTCACCATCAAATTCTTAAGGGATTAGTAGGTTTGTCAGAGTACAAAAGTAAACAGCATATGGTTTGTCAATATCCTTAATATGCCACAACACAATCTGTCAGAATGTAAACTTCTTTGAGCAGTTTAGTTTACTTCGAGTTCACACTATGAAAAAACCCCACAACAAGCCTTACGAATCCTTCTGCATCACCTAAGAGACAGCATGCCACTTAATTCTTGTTTTGTGCTCCCAGTTTAATAAGGATGTCCGTACATATTACCCTCAGTAAGAAAAATACAGTGGCAAATACAGTTACTTGGTTACTGGGAGTTAAAAGGTCGTTTCCCCCTGATGAAAAGCTCGTTCTATCAGATAAGTAGCTGCTACACTCCATAAAACTGGCAACCCTTCAAAAGGTTTCAGAAATTAAAGGCATTGTTTGAAGATAAAGGCGATAGGGTCATTTGCTTTGTGTTTAGTCCTGCAAAACTTTCTGGGTGACCCTTTGATATTCAAGTGAAGAGGGCTTTAAATCGTTTTATCTTCATGGAGCTAATGAGTGCTGGCTGACAGTCACTGCAAAGACTAGTTGGAACTCTACTAGAATTAAATTTTATTAAATATTGCAACATATTTCCTTTAAGGGGGAGTGCCTCTGCAGAGTTTGCCAAGGCTGAACCCACAATCACTCACAGCACTACGCTCTTGTCTGGCTGCTTTTCTCAGTTTCTTTTATTAAGTCAGTTTTCACTAGCTGAATAATGTCTAACATGATTCTCAATGTATTTCTGTGTTCAATTAATGAAGCTGTATAAACAAGCCACATATGTAAAATCTATGTCCTCTTCGAAATCCCTGCTAGAGTGAAACAAGACTTGCATTTAATGTGTACAGTAGTAGAGAAATTACTCAAGAACTTTTTATTGCCAGAGGCTGTATAGCTGTGTATGGTTATTATATGTGTAATTAACTAATCTGTAATGTTGCTCTGATATATGGTGTACATAATTCTTTCCTAGAGGAATAGAATGTTATTTTAAAGCCTTTTTTTCTTTTATGGTTCATTTCATATTGTCCATTTATGGGGAAATGTTATGTATATTCTTTAAATCATTAGATTTTTCTTTCTAGTAGGAGGTAAGGCTTTTCACAGGTTTGAAGTTTCTTACTTAAAAAAAAAAAAAGTGAAAAAGGAATGTCCTATAATGATCAATATACATCATGTGCTGTAAGTGTGCTTGGCTGTCACTGTGACCTTCTTCATTACTTTAGTTGTTTATTTTAACCTTCCTTCCATCCTATTTTGGAGACTCTCTAATAATAGTCCTCTGTCACTAACCCACATTCAAAAGCAAACATAAACAAGATCATCTCAGTTTCAAACACACATGAACTCTATCCCCCAAACGACTCTCAAGTAATTAAAAAGCACAAAATCCTTACCTAATGTCGCTGACTCAGTGCTAATGGCCAGCAAGGGAATCCAACAGAGGTAGGCAACAAGTTGGAGATGCTGATGGAAAGGAAAGGGCTGCTGCATAGTGTCCCACACAGGTTTTATCCATGCATCTGCAGCTGCTTACAAGTTCACTTTCGAAGTCCTAAACTTTGCAGGAAAAGCCATCAGCCTGCCTGCCTCTTTCGATTTTTTTTTTTTTTTTTTTTTTTTCTTTCGTTCTTTTCAATCCACTCTCTTGGAGAGGGCTCAATGTGTCATTAATGCCAGAATTTCCAAGAGGGAAGCCCTCCAGCCACACACGGACCACGGTCCCCCTCCCGCACGCCCGCAGAGCGCACGTGTGCCTGCAGCTGCTCCGGCGGCAGCTGCCGGGATTTGCGCACCCGGGAACACACCCGCGCACACGCAGCGCCGGGACAGCCCGAGCCCGGCTGGTGGGAGGTGATCCTGCAGGAATTAGGGTGCTGGACGTGCCCGCTCATCAGGGTTTCGGGGCAGGCAGCGCCCAGTGCAGGTCGTTGTGGTCGTATCTGGCGCGGCGTTTGCGCGCGAGGGGCCTGAAAAATGAGAGGCGCTCTTCGGAGCCGTCTCACCGGGCAGAATAACAGGACAGGGAACAGAAGCAAGGAATTCCACCGCTCATGCCGCTCAACAACATTTTTGTGAAGTTTGGTCTCACTGCAAAGTGCCCTGTTGCTGCCACACGGGTCCTGTGTGCTACGTCCAGTCCAATTTATTGTATGATAATGCATATTGCCACCTTAATGCCAAGCATGACGAATTTKTTATTAAATCACACTTTATACTCTGATATTTATCCTATTTTATTTAGAAAATATTGCATCCCCGCCCACTGTTCAGTGTTTTCCATACCTGCCAGCGCTCCCTTTCTTCGACTTGTCAAATTTGATTATCCTGTGTCTGCTTGTTTAAGTGAGGACATTGTGAATTATCTGATAAGAGAATATTATGCAAGACTGTAAACATTCCACACAAATCACTGTGAAGAGCATTTYGCAGAAAAGCATACACCAAGCCATTAAGAATATTTTTCAGTATAGCCAAGGAGTTTCAAAAGTTGTTCATTTGGCTTAACTACATCCCTCAAGGAGTTTTACCACTGGACTCCTTGAGGGAAATATAGCTTATTTAAGAAGGAASTTCTAAAACTTTTTTCTTAATTTTAATTTTGGATTTTGATGTTGCAACATCACTRCTTTGAAGTGGCCTACAAAGGCCTGACTTGTAGCCCTTTGGGAGACTTTGTGAGTCTGTAAGTGGAGGGCATTCAGGGCAACAGGAGAAAAGGGACCATTTTGGAGACTTGTTTATCCCCTTACCTGTTTTCTCTCTAAACAGGTTTTAATCAACAGGAGCYTTTGAAGGTGATAAAGATGAAATGAAGCTTCCCATTGTCTGGACTAAGAAGTTTCCCTGGGCTGGATATGGCTCCCTTCATTTTGGGAAGGCAAACAATGCCAGGTCAGACAATGAGGTATTTCCCATTCTCCCACCCCAAGACAAGACCTCACAGAATTCAGAAAAAAAAGAATGACACTGCCTTCGCCCTTGCCCCAAACATAATTCTGAAATATAGTATRAAACTAAAACCATGGAGAACCTGCCTAAAAATATTGGGAAATACTCTCACAGTTTCCACAGTTATTACCCCGGATAAGAGGAGAACCTGAAACTCCACAGAAAGCTGGTGTCATCAAGTGTGGGCAGTGAACTCTTGAAACAATTCACTTCACTGTCTGTACAAAAACCCAACACAACACTGAATCCCTGACACCAGCCCTTCTAGTATTAAATTAATTTTCAATGGTAGGGATGGATACAGGGAGCTAAAACAAGCCAAAAGTCACAGCTGGAAGCAGGCAGCAGCATTTCAGACTCGGCCAGGAATTGTCTGATGGATATGCAYGTGGGGTATTCAGATGTCTTTACTTTTGAAAACAGAGACACTCTTTGCCTGAAACTTCCCACTTGGCATGTCAGAGCTGGGGTGCTGGGGAGGGGCTGGAGGAGGATGGAGCAGCTCAGGGAGAATAGCAGAGGCAGGAGGAAGGCTGTAGGAAGAGTATTAGGAACAACAATCCTTGTTTTTTTCTTCGGATGAAGAACTAAGAGTCAGGATGGGACTGAATTATAAAGTGATGATAAAAATGCAAATGCCTAAATGCCTCCAAAGATGTGGCTTTTTGACACTTTGCTCCAAGTGTGAAGTGCTCGGGCTCCCGAGTCGGTGTAGGAGGTTTGAGAGCTGCACGCAGAAGGCCTGGGTTGTAGTGGAATTTTGAGGGATGAATCCCATCACTCAGGCATCTTCTGAAGGCCATGTGGAAGTGTCCTTCTACTTGCTTACCCCAGGAAGGAAAGGAGAGGGGTGTTTCATGTTCTGCTTCTCAAAAACTGAGTGTGGCTGGCACTTCCTTTTTGCACTTGAGCCAGCAGGGAGCTGTACAATCCTTTATTTCCTTCTGCTTCCTATGAGGAATACCTGTAATATGAGGCTGTCCCCTGGGGTGGCTTTCTAGCCAGAGAAGAGATTTGTTATTCACAGGTGACACAGAGAGCATGACCCTGCCTGCACACATGCTTTCCTACTAGGAGAGTGTCCTTCAGAGGGAAAAGATGTCTTCACTATAAAGTATAATTTTTTTTTTTGCAAGTCTGAATTTACACGTTTTCACACGATAAAACCCTCCTCTGTCCATTTCTGTTTCCTTTTTTTTTTTATCTGACTGCAAACAYCTGCCAAGTCCAGTGACAAGAAATAAACTCACTGTGCTCCCAGGGCAGTCCCCTCTTTGTTGGTATGGGCTGGCTGTGTCCTTGACTCTTCCAGTCCTTTCTGCAGCTTCTGGGCAGGTGGAAAGTTTGGAATAAAGAATTTTAACTGAGTCCCAGCAGTCTCCCAACAAAGGATTTTTAAGGACCCCTCCCAACAAAGGATTTTCTGAAGAGGGATGAGAAGAGGCTCAGGTCTGCAATTCTCTCTCTCTCTTATTTCAGGACTGCACAGGTGACATTGAAAGGGAAGAAGTTCATSTCATCTTATGCTCACTTTGGTGAAACAAACAGTGGTTATACAGTGATCAGAGCTTGTGTTTTCCTCTGTTTTGTGTTCTTGTGTACAGAACACAGCATTGCTGGTTCTTCAGAAAATAATGCAAGAAGTACTGTATGTAATTTACAGCACCAAGCTCTTCATTTAAGTGTGATTTCTAGGGTAATAATTCATTATACATAAGAACATCCCCCTTCTCAGAGCTCTGGGATTATAGAGAATGATTTCTACATTAGATCATTTGGTGTGTTTATCTTTCAGCTTCTAACTCCCTTGTGAGAGGGAGAACTGATGCTTTTCAGAGCACCACTCCTCATTAGCCAGTGAGCCAAAATATGGGACTTCAAACTCTAAAGCAGAGATGAAATGAAGAAACCTGATGATTCTCTCCAGGTTTTTTAAGGGTAGCAAGAGCATGAGCACCTGAGCTCTGAGGCAGCATAAGTGAACCTATTAGAGGCAATAAATCAGTTCCYTGTAGCTGCAGTGCCCCTTGGCACAGATCAAGGTAGGATGTGACCCCTGACCTGACYTGGAGCACTCACAGCTCTGGCTGTGCAGGGGGGTGAGCCTCTGTTTTCTTTTTTCACTCTTTTGCCATGTGTGTTGCTCTGGCCATCTGAAGTTTACCTGGGCACGTTGTGCCCTTATTAAATTTGCAGAGTGCACCATCAGTGCCCTTCTTGGCTGGCACCTCTGCCAGGTGCCAGGGCACAGTCATGACTGATGTGTGAATTATTCATGTGGGTTCCTTACTTAACAGAAAACCCCAAAATATTGCAGAGATGTCAAAATAAATCACATTGCAATTCGCCTCTGCTGCAGAGTGCCCCAAGACATGTCTGAGAAGGGTTGTTGTTGCTCAGCAGCTCAAAAYCAAAAATGATCATTCTGTGTGAAGAGATTGGCAATTACCAAATATTTGTAAAAGAGGACCCTTATGTATAAACTGCGTATRTTGGAACTGGCTGGTGATTTCACATCAGAATCCATTTTCAGAAAAGTATATGATTTCCACAAAATCAGTATGAARGAGATACATTCTTTAGAATTTTTTTTTTTTCTTCCTAGATCAGCTTGGTATTTATTTCACTGAGCTGTTCTGGTTGCCTGAATTCTTTCTACAAAGAATTGCTTCAGCCTCTGCAAACATCTCTTGCACAATCATTTATTGTGCAACTTAAGTGAAATGGATACATGATTAAAAAACCAAACAAGCTGCATTTTGAACGTTCTTCTGCAAAATTACTATTAATAACTATGGAAGTATTTTTGAAGCACTTCTTTGCCTCTCCTCCCTAAGTCTTGACTTATCTTGSCTTAACAGTAAAGAGTAAGAGAAATGGCCACTCGTAGCCTTCATGCAATCACTATTACTCAGGAAATTTTCAGACTGAATTTTCTYATTGAGTGAACTTCCCGTTTAGGAAAGATTTTCCTTTGGAAAGGCARCAGAAAGACATTCCACAGGAGGTTGTCGTCGGTATCAGCAGTGGGAAGGCATGAGGCGGAAAGGTGCTGCTCATCCCTTGAACCATTCCATTCGGCCTTTTTTCTGGAACCCTTCTCTTTTGGAGAAATCAAAACTCTAAAGGGCAACCAGCACGGTGCCAATCCCCTCCTAGATATTCCAGCCAGGAGTAATCATGAGAGTCAGAGCAGAACCACCAGCTTCAGCCACAAAAGGTGGGAATTTGGCTTGGATTGAAAACATCCTACAACCAGCACAGGCACCGACTATCCATATATCTGTCATCTCCTCTTTCATCCTCCTTTTCCATCTTGGCTTTCACAACTTGATCTTGCGAGAGAGGCTGTGTGAGCAGATGTTGTGTTCAAAGAGAGCTCAATTCCTGCCCGTGGCCTTGGCAGGGCTCCCCTGGAGCAGGCCTGGTGCTTGGTTCTACTTCTTCAACACAGATGTTGCCTCTTCCAGGCTTTCAGAATGACAAACAGGTGAGAGATGCTAGGAGTAAATAAAAAAACCCCCTCCTAGCTGTACTGAAAATAGTATATAAATGGTATGAGATATAAAATACGGCAAACTATTGGGTGGATGAAAATAAGTGGCAGAGAAATGTGAGTATTGCAGTGTAGATCACTCCCCTAATTTGATTCTATTGCCTCCCTACATTCGTTCAAGAAAGAAAAATACTGCAAATATMATTTCTTTTCAGAGATGATAGGTTAATACAGGTATTAATGGGAATATTCATCACTATCAGATTAACTCTAAAGCCTTAAGAGACAGGCATCCCAGCAGATTTAGGAGGACAGTTAGATCCCTCCACAGAATGCTGCTAAAATATATTGTTTTAGGAACTCTGAGAAATCCCCTGGAGAAGCCTCACTGCATCACTGTAGAGGAAACCAAGGCATAAAAGTGTGCTTTTAAAATTCCCCCTCTTCTTCCAGTCTGTACCATACACAAATAGGAAATGAGGTTTAACAATTTTGTTAAAACATTTGCAATTACAAATAAGAATTTTATGTCGAGCTCCCAGTGACATATGTTTCACTCTATAACCTTATCACAGAGTAGATTGCTCTGGAAAAGACAGAGATTTATTCTGAAGCATTTTTCTTTCATCTCTTTATAGTTCTTTTGATGATTTTAAATGTTTGTGCTATTGGTACTTACATACAGTAAATGATAAATGATATATTATAACAACAACTCCACGAAGCTGAATTGCTTTTTTTTTTTACTGAATTTGGTGAATTTATTGCCTTGAAAGGTAACAGATTGATAGCACTAGTGAATTAAATCCTCTCTTTATCCCCAGAACAAGCATAATATGGGCATTGCAAATATTTTCCAGGCCTATAAATCAGCCATGGCACCTCAACTATCATCCACAGGGACCTGCTGCTCCCTGCACTTTTCTTTGACTTTTTTTCTAAAGCTTCCTTAGGGATTTTACAGAATACATCAATTTTAAGAGGAAAAGGGCAGTGGAATAATTCATAAGCCTCTGTTTTATGTATTAAACAAAATTATTAAATTATGAATGATTAGRAAAGGCATGTGGGGAATGTATGAATTGGTGGTTAGTGTTGCCTTGGAAGGTGGAACAGGAGCTGCTGAAATACTGGTCATAAACACCTAATCCAGCCATGGATGGGAGACTTCCCTCCACCTCTTACAGACACAAAATCTCTGCTTTTTTACTGCTAATACTGTCATAAAGCTCCAAGTGGCCACTGTGAAAACACCAGAAACCAGAGAAATGTTGGAAATACAGTCCTGTGTTCCCTCAGATATATTTACTTCATTGCTCTCAGGGAAGTTAATCTGATTTATACACATCACCCCATGGGAAAAGCAAGTTTSCAACAGAGCTCAGAGAGACCTCATGGGAGCTAAGGGTCAGTTTCTAGCCAGCCCAATAATTTATTTTCCACAAGGCTTCCTCCATTCAGTATGCTCAGCCACACATTTTGCAAAAGCCAGATTTTCATCTTCTGAGACAGGTAAAAATCAATTCATTACTGAATTTTTCTGAAGAAAATTGTGTGCAGGGAAAAGCAGGTGTTAAATAAAACCAGAAGCACTCCAAAGACATTATTTCAGCTCTTATAAATAACAGTTGTCTCTYAAATTCATCTCTTGTAAAGAGATCTCATCTAATCCACCTGCCTTTGAAAACCCAGTAATATAAAACTAATGAAATAATATTTATTGTTSTAAACCAGTAGCATTTTAGATGGAATGAAGGTTCTAGAATGGGTTTTATTTCATTCAGGTTTTTTTCACCAAGGCAGGTATTCATTCCAAATTTCACATAAATTGGAATCATAACTCCACGTTACAAACCTGTGTGGCTTTTTGGGCAGTAGATAATGGGCTGCCCTTAAATAATTGCATTGCTGCCTCACGCTGCACACAGACCTCCCTCAGGCTAGTTTTTGAACGATTTCTTTCTTTTTGCCCAACTTTTTTTTGTTGCTGTCCATTCCGACATTTTTATGACCTCATTTTGGATTAGTTGTTTTAGCCACTTTTTTTAAGGCACATTTCACCTTCAGTATGATGGCCCGTGCCTTCCAATATTCATAAAATTCAAATCTTGCCTGCAGCCAGTTATTCCTATCGTTCCCTTCTCCAGTTGCTTCCCTGTCCTTTCAGTTTTACTGGCAACATGAGATTTGCCATGAACTGCCCAAAAATTCTGCAGTGGCTGCTTCTGAAGGTTCACGAAAACAACACAAACGCAGCAGGGATATTTCTGTTTTCGGTTTTATTTTTTACCGTGGCTCATACCAATGCAATGCAGGTACATTAAATTAATGGTGTATCACAGCAAGTCTTATAAAAGCATTCTGGTATTTATTTATATAAACCCAAGAAAAAAACCCATTTTTTTCTTTATTAGGGACTTTAATAACATTTACCTGCTTGGATTTAACAGCATCAGCGTCACGTGATGGGTTTTACACAGCTGACTGCTTGTTAATTGAATACTCTGATTCAGCCTCTAATTCTACCTCTTAATGGTTGAAAGGCCATTAAAGCAGTTATTTCTCTAATAGCTGTGTGGAAAAGGTGATGTTTGTTGTTTCATCCTGACCAGCTCTTCCCCTCACCCGTGCCTGATGGGGCTGCCCACGCCTGTTTGGTTCAAGTTTGGTGCCAGAGCAGTTCAAAGCACATTTTCAGAATTATCTCCCAATGCAAATAAGACAGACCTGCTCTGTGTGTGTTATCCCCAATAAAACACTCAGATCAGTGTTTCCTGTTAGCAGATATTATTAGACTAATATTACCTATTAGCCCAAAATAATGGTCTGCAGAACTCTTTTTAGCTTTCACAATACTTTCAAAAATTTGGCCAAACCCTTTACCCATCSAGCTAGAAAATCTGGATGAAGCTAAATAAGTCCTCAGAAAACTGCACAGGAGGAAGGAAAGCTTATTTTTCCCCAGCATGCTCAGATCTTCATAAAATTCCCATACAGGTTGAAGCATACTGGGATACAGGACACTTCTCTGCAGCTATGAAAAAAGCAGCAGATGTTTGCACCTGCCAGATTTGCTTTTGACTTCCATGCTGTGAACGTGTAATCACTGCAGGTAATGGCATCTTGCTGAAGAGTTAACTCAATAAATTGCATTAAGGGACACGGAGCTCGTGGTTCATTTTGTTGCAGCATTTTGTTACGTACTCGGTAGAACTGACTCAATAGCAATGGCTAAATTATGCCTAAATACCACTGGCTAAGTTATCAAGGTATCTGATTTTATAACTCCATCTAAATGTGCTTTGCTCTTTTTTGGGCTTGCTAATGTATTGCAAATTGTCAGGTTTTTTTAAAATATTCTAGAAAATGTCAACTCACATCGTTGCTTGGCCTAAAGTCAAAAGTAACAAATGCTTTGTTAAATAATTGGTCTAAGACTAGAGAACAAAGTCATCCATCACCAAGTCACAGGTTTTGTTTTGTTTCCAATAAGTTCTTTCAGTGCAATTTCCTTTGGTAATAAATCTTAAATCTGTGATATTCAATAGCACTACACAACGCTGAATTTTCTTTGTGTGTTTAATGCAGGCTAAACACCCATATGAAAACCAAGAGCTCACACAGACCTCTTACAGCATTTTTGAGTGTATAATGGACATAAAATATTTAAGAGATGAGCCAACTACTGTTCAGCTGAAGATGAAACTTCTGTTATTCCCCCAGTGCTCATTATCAAGTTTGCTGAACTTTCCTCGGGAGCAGCTGGTGCTGGGCAATGCCTGATGAAATGAACAGTCTGGCTTGTCACACCACAAATGCTTCCTCAGCTTTGGAGTGGGTCACAGACAGAGCAGGAATTGGCTGTTTCATGGAGCAGGAGCTGTTGCACTGGGCACGTTTTCAGCCTTTGGATAATCCCACCACACTGCCCCTGAGTGAGGATCCTGCCCCTGGAGAGCCAGGCACTGGGTGCTGGGAACAGGCAATCAGGGAATAAGGCACATCAGTGGTACAGTCTCAACAGCCAGTTTGGGAAGGCATGGTCCCTTTTGTAGTGTGAATCAATAAATCTAAGAATCTARTTCCCATTATATTAACCTTCTCTATTGTTGTTTTCTTTTTTTTTTTTAATTTATTTATATTGTTTGGAAGGCGAATCAATTAGTGAAAGATTCAGTTGCACAACCTCGCAGAGACGTAAGATTCTAAGTGGTTCATTAAATCAAAGAATAAATAGAAATATTTTTGGATAGGTTCTGGCTTTCTCTGTGTTTTAGGATMTGAGTGAAAACGGTACCAAAAGACAATCCAATTTTGTCCATATTTTTTGTTGAAATTATTGAGAATTTTACTGATTCTATAAGATTTTCAGATGAAAAATGAAGACCATTTCATCACAAGTTTCTCTGAGACTGCCTTACCAAAACTGAGTCCAGGTTTAGCCAGAAAAAGCCTGCAATTTTTTTCCCTAAAATAGCAGTATGAACCTGTGGTTTTTTTGGCCTAAATTCCAATATCATTGCTACCAGGAGGTGTTAAATCAGAGATTAAACTCCAGGGAAATACATGAACACCAGATCCATGGATAGTCTACAGTCAGCTTTGAGTCACTCCTGAGATTTGCTATTATTTTGTAAGGTAAAAAAAGAGGTATATGTGGATTTTGATACATTTGCACAATATTCAAAGTCAGGGGCAGTGGATGAAAGCATTGGCCTCTCAAAAAGACTTGTCAGGAATTTCTGGAATACCTGCAGCACTTCAGCAGTGCTTACAAATTGCTAATGTCATTTTGTGACAGACTGCAAATAATTAAAAGTGGCTAAATATGCTGCTTGTAGATGGGCTTGTTGAAAACTTTGATCACAGGCAGAAAGGAATCCTTTTCAAAACCTACTGTTAACAGTAGGTAAAAAGTTAATGAGAAACATGTAAATAATTAATGTTTCCTCCAGAGCCAGGAAAGATTTGTTGTTGCTGTTAATGGACTCACAATATATGTTGTGTTGTCTTTTCTGAAGTAAGCACTGAATTACTTGATCTCCATACAAAAGGAAATAATTTATTGCACCAACATCTTTGTTAGTGTTTGCATTCCCAGAAAACAATGTTTTCCAGGGTTAACTGAAGCAGCGTGCCTCGATGATAATGCARAGCATGACACAGCTAAACTGACACTTCAAAATAAATAAACAGGCTACTTTAAACCAAAAAACTGCTGAAGAAAAATGTGAAAAAAAAGTCTGGCACTTGGTATTTGCAAGACAGCTATTGAAAAAGCACTSAGAACCGTCTCAGATGACCCAGTTGTACTACTGCATTTAAATAYATTTCCTTCCTCCACATGATGTTCTCTGGAGCAGAGCAGCATCAGGAGAAGCAGCATCCTGACTTTACTTACACACATAAAATGCAGAGTCAGCACAGCCTGGAGGTCATCCAGGTCAAAAATATCCAGATGTACTCATTCCACAGCTGAACTGAAGAGATCCTGTCCCTACTTTATCTGTTGAATATTTCAGCRGTGTTACAATAATCTCTCATTTGACATTAGGATATTAAGTAATGTGATTGCTCTCAGTTGTCTTATTGAAAATAATTCCTTGATGGTTCTGATGAGCTCTTAAATTTCATGCAGGCTTTCTGACCCCATTCTCTGCATTTTATTAGGAACTGTGCTGAAGCAGATGCACCTCATGGACTGCAGTGATACCTTGGCATGAACCAGAGGATAACTGGGGGATAGGTACCAGGTTTAAAAAAAAAACCAACATAAAAAATGGTCAGCCAAGTTTTTCTGTATAGGGTAGTCAGCTCCTGGTACAGCTTCATTCATGTGTGACAGACACCAATGGTATTTAATCATTATAAATGCACAGGACCTACTGATGCTCCTGCTACTGATGGAAAAGTTGCACCTTGGCTATCTGATGCTATTTATTTTCATTTATAAGTAAATATAAGYGCATAAATGTACTAGAAGAAASKATTTTTATTTTTTTTTTCTGAGAGGGAAAGTAAGTTTCTGAGGCTGGGGATTTACCACCAGCTGTAAAGATACACAGAAAAAAAAAAAACCAACCAAACAACAAAAACCAGAACAAACTTAAATATCCCCMGTGAGTCTTTTTTTGTACTGATTTKCACAGARGGAAGCCCTGGCAAGGCCCCCAGTGAGGATGCTGCAGCCACAACCTTGCCCATACTAAGACCTGGCCTAATCTTKTGCCTACCTTTAGACTTTGCATCATCACATATTCCCCCAGTCTCCACGTATCCCATGACAAACYGGCCAAATTCTTCATCCAGCCTCTCCATGCTCACCCAGCAGTGTTTCACTGCACGTGGCACTGTCCTGCCCCCAGGCAAACCCKTGCAGCTCGGGCAGCAGATTGTGCRTCCTCTGGGCATCTCCCTCCAGAAAGGGAAGCATTTTAAATTCCAGCAGCACCTAGAAGGAGTTTCAGGAGGTGGAATTGCTCCGTCCTGTTTTTCTTTTCCCCGGTGGAGGTCTGAAATTGCTGGAGGTGTCGTGGCTTTTATAACCTTGTGAAAAATCAAAGGGCTGATGGAATGGGGGCAGGTCTCGTGTAACTCCTGCAATCCTTCCCCTGCAGAAGGAGGAAACCTCAGTCTTTTCACACGAGTGCTGTCACTCATCTTCACTCGAGGGACCCCGGCAGATTGTCCTCCCACATTAATAGACACTTTTTAGCCTTTTTTCTGGTTCCTGTGAACGCTTTTCTCTACTGATCCAACTGTTAGCAAGTCTTTGGCCATTTGGCGGGGCCGGGGAGAAAAACGTCGTCGTGCAATCCCAGCCACACCATCCTTGTCTGTGCCTTAGGCTACAGGAAATGATGTGCCTGTCCCACGGTAGCTGAGCTGGCAGGCTCGTGGCTTTCCAGCTCGTTTCTGCAGGATGCCACCCATGGGTCACAGACACCTCACAGGGCGTCACTGGAGAACTCCTGTGTCAGAAACCAGCCTGGGTGGAGGCTACAGGGAGTCTGATACATCCAACAGCAAGTTATGCTTCCTGCAAGAATAATCCCTGGGTGTCTGTGATGTGCTGTTCCCCACATCTGGCCAYGGCAAGCATCTCAWCCTGTCGGTGGACGCTGCTGTTTCYGGGTTTGTGCTCCTAGGCTGGGTGTGGGCAGCTGCATCTGACCCAGCAACAGAGCTGGGAGGGCAAATAATATCAGTCCCGGTGGGAATTACATTAATATGTCTTTTACAGGGTGCAGCTGCCGTAGGGGTGCTGCTCCCCACACAGAAATACTGTGGAAAATGTTCCCCCGTTCCTCATGCCCTGCAGGGCAGACACGTTTTGTTATGCATCTGTTTAGCCAYGTCTTACATAGAAAGCAGCCTGGAAAAGCATCAGTCAGCATTAATAATAGAAATAATTAAGAATTACGTGGCGAGGGCTTACCAAGCATGTTCCAGTGTGCACCAGAGAGGCAGTGGCTGGGAGTCACACACACTTTCGTCTCCGAAGGAGCTCTCTACTCCCTGAATTACCCAGCTGCCCAGCAGATGGTGGTATGATTTCAACTACTTTGCTCTGAGCTCCCTGGGAAGCAGCCAGGCTGCACGGAACAACTAWGGGAAAAGTTGCTTCACGATTTCACAGCTCACAGTATTGCATTTACAGGTTATTTCCTGCAGCATCCTGATATTCCTTCTTGTAGAAATAAATGTTACTGATATATATCAGCCTTCTGGTACCCAAAATGGACTTACAAGAAGGTTGGAGAGAGACTTTTCAAGGACATGGAGTGACAGGACAAGGGGGAATGGCTTAAAACTGACAGAGGGCAGGGTTAGATTGGATATTAGGAAGAAATTCTTCCCTGTGAGGGTGACAGCTTGGCACAGGTGGCCCAGAGAAACTGTGCCACATCCCTGGAAGTATTCAAGGGCAGATTGGATGAGGTTTTGAGCAACCTGGTCTAGTGGAAGGTGTTCCTGCCCATGGCAGTTGGATTTGAACAAGATTCTATGATATATTAAATTAAGCATTCTTACAGTTGTCTTGAATAAGAAGCTGGTGACAGGAAGAAGATCCCCATCTCACAAGCAGAAAGAAATATTACTTTGAAAGATCTCTTTTCCAGAAATTTCAGTCAGCTGCAACATGCATTCCAGCCATGGTCTCGTGCTGTCATCACCTCCTGGGATTTATTCTCCACAGCTTACGTGGGATAACCTGATTGCTCATTCTCTTTTCCTCTTTACCAGCAATAAGCAGTCCCTTTTTCAGTTCTTGTAACATTTCAATTTTCTCTGTTCCTGCCCCTCCCGAGCAGATACTTCATTAGGTTTGCTGACTCTCTTGCATCCCTTTTTTTGCAGTCTGTATGGTGTCCTTTTCCCTCTTAAGCTGCTGGCACATCCACAGACATCAGCTCATCTCCTGGCTGCTTGGCTGCCATGGAGTAAGATTCCCCAAAGGAGTAGTAAACCCCACCACACATGTGATGGTGTTTGGATGGGAGCTAGAGAGGGGAAATAGCATTTTTAGAGTGGAGTTTCTCTCTACAAGCACTAGATCAAGCTGTACTGAAGTTTTGCTTATTTTAAACACTATTATAAACCATCATGGTCAATCACCAGCTGGGAATGATCATCCAAAGGCAGTTTGAGAAATTTGTTTGCTGAATTGATAATATTCAATCAATTGTGGCCTGACACGGTATCTGGAGGCTTTCCAGATATGTGAGGGATGACACGTTTCAGTGCAGGCTTTATGAGCTGCTGCATGTATTTAGTTAGCTGGTGTCCTCCTTCATGAATTCTTTACATAAGCTCAAAGTCTGAAGCATGGTGCAGGTAATTTTTCTGATGCTACCAGGAGCAGAAATTTGTCATACCTGTTTAGGTCTCAGTGAATCCATATCAGAGTGCTAAGAAAGCAATAACTGATTACGAATATTGAATATTATGTACAAATGTTTAGGACCAAAACTTTTTTTTTTTTTTTGATATTGCTCTGTGTCAGAGATATTTTTGCTATTGCTCACCTGCAGCTTGCTTTCCCTGAGCTCCATCACTTAACCTGCAGCCAGGTTGCACAGAGCTGCCAGYGCATTCCAGCCTCTGGCATTTCTGGCCCTAGAGGGAACTCTCAGAAATCCCAGAATTTTGGGGCCCCCACAGTGCAGATCCAGCTGAAATTTGTGGCAGGACCYGAAATTCTGTTTCAAGTGCGTTAACCCAGACAGCACTGCCCAAGCCTGAGCAAGGTTGGTGCTGCAGAGCCATAGCTTGGCTTGAAGTTATCCCAAGCACACAGAATTCCCATCCACTCAGCCATGCAGAGCAAGGTATCAAAATGTAAGAGACATGAGAACGAGACTTTTTGAGAACTACAGAGTATATTTTTTGTAATAGAAGGCAATTTATATGTAAAACATCCTCAATAAAAAAAAAAAAAAAAGTGCCTTAAATAAAATATTCAAAATTCAGCAATAAAAATCCTGTATCTGACAAGGATAAATCAGTGCATTAAAAACATGTCACTCAAGAGAGCAGGTTCTCTTTGAGTGGGAAACAAGGTCTGTAACGTGGAGTTGAAACAGTGGTGACATGAGCAGGGTCAGTCATGCACAGCTGATCCCTGTCCCCAGCAGTGCCAGGATGGGAGCTGGGGAGGTGCAGAAATCCTTCAGTCTGCAGAGTGTTGCTGTGGACACCAGGACTCTTCACTGGGGCTGCCAGGAAACTATGGGTTTGCAGRGTTGGACCCCATACTGCCCCTATAGTAATGGGAGCTACTTGCAGCTCAAGTAGTAAAGTCTCCTAAATTGGCTCAAATTAAAATAGTCCAGGAATTTCTTTCTTCTTTTTTTCTTCATTTTCAAATGGTCAAAAATAATTCATAAACTAATCAAGTCTTACTTAACTGTCCTGGTACACACCAGCATGAAAATTACCTTTGAATCTGACATGTCCCTGGTCTTTTGGATGACCTTTTGCTGCACTTGATCTCTACAGAGATGACCAGAAGCTTTTCTTGTAACCCAAGGACAGATAAACTAAGGACATCTCTCAAAGAAGAAAGTATAAGCAGTTCCCCTAGAGAAAAAGCACCCCAAAAAATTCATCAGAGTGGAATAATGCATACCCTGCATCCCTGAAATGGACTTCAGACAGCTGTATGGGAATTGGGACATTTCACTAGTACAGAGCCAACTTTCATGGGAATTAGACCTTTATATATATTGTCTTGATTAGAGCAGTGAGCTGAAGTGCAAGAGGTTTTCTAACATTTTCTTCACTCTCTCTCTCTCTTTTTTTTTCCCCCCAGTCAAATCTATTTCCAAAGGACTAAGATCGAAGGTTTAGGTGCTGGAAACCAACTGTGCCATCCAGCAGTCTCAGTCACAGAAGACTTAAACATGTAATACAGAGTGCAATTTAACAGGATTATCTGAAAGTAATAGTCAAGGTTTTGTTCTACTAAATGTTCACCCATCCTTTGTCAAGTATTTCTAATTACCAGGATTTTAATGGTAATGTTTAACAGCCCCAGAACTCCAGGGTCTTTTAATATCTGCCACAACTGAGTTTTCAATTATCATAATTCTGTCCTTAATTTCCRTCATTATAATTATCCTTCATTACAGCAACATCCTTAAATCTGACTCATCAAAGCAAAATTTTTCCTTGTTTAACTTGACTTGCAACTCAAACTGGGATTTAACCTCTCAAACAGTCATTTCACCCTGTAGTTTCAATAAATGGAAAAAAACCCATTCTGCTTTTGTGGTTTTCTACATGCAACTGTTGTGGCAGTGTAGGGGACATACTGTACTTTTTGTCAAAACTAAGAGTCAAGGRTTGAGTATTTATACAATTCTTATGATAATAAGAGGAACAGTACAGGAGAGAAACCTCTGATATTTGCCACAGTCACTCACATCACAGCATGGCTGACCTTCAGAAAACCCRGCAGGTAGCAAAAAAGTATTTGTGGTAGATAACAGCCACCTCTCTGATAATTCACCTATTTAGAAGAGCAATCCATTTGATATGCTGTTAATTACATTCAAAAATACTGGGATACTAGTAAGCTGCAGATCTTAATTTATTTAAATTGCTTTATATGCAATTCATTTTCAAAGCGCCTCAACGTTTGCATTTGAAAACTGTGATCAGCCCACAAAGGAATTGAGATGTTCTCGGTGTCAGATCTCCCAGCCTCCACCGGCTCTGTGTGACCCCAGTTTGATGGCAAAGCAGGATGGAGTCTGTCTTCCTCAAAAAGTGGCTTTCAAGCCCACTGAAACAGGTCACTGGAAGCAGTGGGGCACTGCTGCATGGAGTCATTCCCGACCTCACCCCGAGCTCATTGAAGTCAATTTTACTGCTGATTTTGTGGGAACAGACTCCAGCTCTCCATCTCTTTGTCAGTTGTGCTTTCAAAATCCCTGCTGCGGTGCTCCAGCCAAGAACTTGATTTCTCAAATTCGGATCGGGAAGACTGCAAAACAAACATAGCTGTGCCAAGCAGGACATGATAAAGGGTTGGGCACTGTTTATTACTTGGAGTACTTCCGTGGTATTTCCTCTCTCAAGTCTGTGTAGCAGCGAACGTTACTAARTTAAAACTAGAATTTGATGGAGAAAAATAACTGGCAATCTCATTATCCTCTTCTGTCACGGCCTTGTGGGATGCTGTGTGGTGCAAGGAGATTGTGTGGTGYAAGCAAGCCCTGGTACCCAGCTGAGCCTTGGAGTGGCTCTGGAATTTTGGACAGGTCACTTGAGCTTTTTCTGTTTTATCCAAACAAGCTGGAAAATTAGAGGCAACATAGACCCAGAGTGAAAACTGGACATTGCTCACAGCTGTATTTTCTGGAAAGGTGAATGCAAACCTTAATATTTTAACAGCAGTTTTGTTCAGCTCTGTAATATGTGTGGTACATGCAAGCAGCAATTTTATATATATATATATATACACACACATACAGAGTGCAATATAAATTTATGAGATTTATAGATGCATGTCTTTGCTTTTTGGCTGTGTGCTATGCACTAAAGAGATCTTGCAACTGCCTAGAATCTAYAGATAATAAAAGTGTAGTCCACACTCAATTGCTAATTAATCTAAGATCTTCTCTTTACATTTTTATTAATTTTAATGCAGCTGGTTAGTGGGCAAAAGAGGTGATTTAYACAAAGACTGCACTTAGCTCATTGCAAAAGCCTTAAACTCTCAGCTGTAACATGAGAGGGAAGGAGGCTGGAAACATTTTCTTTCTCCCATYTTCATCCTTGCTCTTGGCAGTCCAGTGTTGGCTGCACAGTCTGGCCAGGAGGGCATCGAGYCATTCCTGTTCTTGACCATCTCTGATCTCAGTGATCATCTTGGCCATTCCTGATATTTCTGGTCTTGGTGCTCATCCTGCTTCAAAAAKTCTGGAGTAGATGACCTCCAGATGTTCCTTCACCAGACATTCCTGGGTTACCCTGGTCATGCCTGCTCAGGGGTACAAAATCAACTCTGGCATCATTTTTGAGCATGGGCAGCAGTGGGGCCTGAGGTGCCTTATTAAACTTTGAAGAGGTTGTCTTGGGAACCTTGAAATCCTCAAGAGTTCACTTTGGTTCACATTTGACTGGGAACTCCTCTGGGCATGCAAAAATGGATCTGGGTCTTACTCATATTCCCCCTCTAAGTGCCTTTGATCCAAAACCTGAGACTGATGTAAATGGGAGATGGTGGAAGATGCTTATACAAAAAAAAACAACTATCCAAACTATAAAATATATTTTCAATCTAAGGTGATAGTGGTCTTTTTTGATAAAATTTTTTGTTTCAGATAACTGTTCCTGAGCTGCTGAAAATTCCAGAGTGGCAGCTTGAGAGAAGTTTTTGTTCTTTCTTTCTGGTAAAACTCTCTCAGTTGTCACAAACGCAGCAGTAGGATAATATTAGCATCGAAATCTACCTCTGTCAGATCAACATGATTTGATTTAGAGTCTATATGTAGCTACTTAATTCATAACTATATAAATATTTCTTTTTTAAAATCGAGTACAGCAAATAAATATGTCAGAGTGGGACTAACTAAGATAATTTATGGAAATATTAATAATGCCATGTGTATTTGTGGGACACCAAAGAAATAAGCAATTACAAGGCATGTAAAGGGAAAGCAGTGCCCTTATATTATACTGCAATCCAAAGTGAGGATGAGGATCTTTATTTCCTGATGGCATTTTGAGAACCAGCCCCCATACAAGCTGGTGATCCTTAACTTAATGCTGTTAAGGATTGTCAGGATTAAAGTAAATTTATGCACATGAAAGGGTAAGTAAATGCATGTGCTTGAACTTACCTGCATGTTTTCATGCAGTCCCAGTGTAACTGCTCCTTACATTCATAAAATTAAGCAAGATCATGACTTGACTGTTGCCCATTTAAAATCTTCAGAGATTACTGGCTGGCTTAAATAATGAGAGGAGGAAAYGTCATTTGCTTCTAGCTGGTCTTTGGACCACCTTTGTGCTGCAACTCTTGCAACGTAGAGGAATGTATAATGAAAAATTATCTACTATGGTTTGAAAATATTTGCTGAAAATACTTTTYCTCACACAATGTTGCCTATTCCTCTTCAACTTGGGTTTCTAGTGAAAACATGTTGAACCTGAGGGGTGATCAAGAGAAGCAGCAGAAAGCACTGTCCCAAGCTCAAGTAAATTTATAAACAAGTTTTATCTGTCCTGGATGTATTACCAGTCTGGCTAAGCATTGCAACACTACTCTGGGTATGGACCATCTGCCAGTTAGGCAGATCCCAATATCTTCTGTATGATGGAAGCAAAAAAAAAGTTGTTCTTTTTTTTCACCTCTACTTGAAGCAGAATCTGTCTCATAAAACATTTGGCCCTGTGTGGGGAAAGCCTCCGAGCTCACACTCAGAGTGAGCTGTGTTGGGAGATGGTTGCCTTGCAGGAGTCCTTCACAGCTGGAATTTCTCTTGCATCTGCTGGGATTGACTCAGTGAGTTTTACCCAAGCAGAAATCCAAGCCCTCAGAAGAGGCAGGCAGGCAAATTCCACCAGAGAATCAAAATCTGGCTGTGTGTGGAGAGTTGACTCTGGCTTGAGTTACCTCGATGAACACAAGGGCATTTTTCAAACTCTGCAAGCACATATGGTATTGGTTGGCAATTAGGCATCGCCTGACAAGGTTGTTTGTCTTCAAAGTCAGCAAATACAGTATGATCAACCTTTGTCTAGGTAAAGAACAAATATATTAAAGCACCTCACTTAAAATTATTTACTTTGTTTATCATTCATAAAAGTCTAATCACACCATCATTTAATAAAATAATATTGAAAGACCGAGCAAAATCTCAATGAGAGATTTTCTTTGTCCTTTGGTTGCAATAACTTACAGGCCAAGCATAAAACCACTAAAGAGAATGGAAGACATTCATCCTGTTCACTTTTCTGTCAGCACAGGATTGTTTTGCCTTTTGTTTCCTCAGTGTCTTGTCTAGTCTAGTCTGCACTGTTCCTGACTATGAGACTTCAGAAATAATTTAGCAATAAAATAGATAATGGTGTTAAAATTTTCTCTTTGATGTGTATTGGCATTTGTCAGACATTTCACTCCTCTCATTAACAAGAAGTGAATAAATGTTAAGCTTAACCTTTTTTTTTTTTTTTTTTTGCAGGGCTTTTTTTATTAAATACAATGAAAACAAAGGGGCTTTTTAAAAGTCATACTAAAATTAGGATTTTGTTGTGATCATGATTGATAAAATTTAACAAGTTGCATTTACAACCTTTGAGTTAATGTCCTAATGAATCATATTTTTGTGTCCTTTTTATCACATTTCTGTCATTGATAAGAAGTAGCTGCCCTATAGTGCTTGCAATCAAATCTGTTATTCATAGGCATGTTTTCAGATGAARCTGTTATAAAGAAATATTTTCAATGGAGCTTTCTTTAACAAAATATTAAATGCATTTTTGCAAATTAAATCAAATATAAAGGAAACCATGATAAAGGCGAATATGTCAACAGCCACAGGCTGTCCAGTCCTGCCCTTGGCTGACTGAGAGAAATCTTTTTTTGCTTTGGTAAATATTAAGAGTAGAATTTGAAAAACACTAATTAATGTGCACAGCCCCTCTTGACTCTTAGAAAGACATGACTTTCAAGGTCACATCCATTTTCAATTATTCCATCCTGAGTCTTTAACAGGAGACTCACATCACCATGGTATTCAAGAAAAAATGATGTGTCATGTATTAGGAGATACTCTAACAAGTGAAAAATCGAAATCCATTTTATTTAACTATTTAAAACCTTCTATTAGAGGAGACTTGCCTGGCATTTGGACAGGGGGATCCAAATATTCCTTGGATGGTGGGGAGAAAAAAGTGTAGTAGTTTCCTCTGATAGTGAATGCAAAATAATGCAATCTTCCTCTGACTGCAAAACACTTTTGCCTGGGCCCAAAGTGAACTGTCATTGGGAAAAAATATAATAAATCAAATACAAATTAATTATACACAGCAAATAACATGTTTAATGCTTTATTGGCAAGAGCAGACTGAGTGACTGCTCATAGAAGCAAAAATGAGTGTTCCAGAATGGATTCCTTACTGGATGTAAAAAACCCACTTCCTGTCTTTCCCTGAGGACCAATAGATTGTTTGTTTGTTTGTTTTAAGGGAAAAAGCCAAAAGACAATGAAGGCAATAAAGAGGAATCATAAAATCTGCCACCGGTGCAAGCAAAAAGCTGGACATGCACATCACATAATGCCTTGTAAGCTGACAATTGATACTGAGAAATGCCACCAGACTATACCTCTGTCCTCCCGCTGCTCATCCTAATCTTTCCTAAAAAAAGAAAACAGAGTCTAGTTATAAGAATGCAGAGATTCCTGTCCTGAAGCAGTGGGGAGTCAGTGATGAAGGGAAACACTGAGGTGAAAGCAGGATTTCATAAAGAAGGAATATTTTTCTTACAATTAGCATAAGAAGAAAAATGCGTTATGTGAGTAGCAGGAGGTGTATTTTATCCCGTGATATTGAAATTTCAATTCACCTGCATGACGGAGCCTCGTACAACCCTGAGGTGGAAACATCTGTTGAAACAAACTGGTCCATTTCCAACTCTTGCCTCCAGCACCACTGTGACGCAGGGTGAGCCACCCACTTCTGCTCTGTCTCTGCTTCCAGCTCCGAAAAACAGGTTAATAAGCCCCATCTCGCAGAGAAGTCGTGAGCTTGCATTTTGCAGCCAGATTGGAGACGGGCGAGAAAGCACGCTGAGGTAATTGACTGATAGTTGCAAAGCACTTTGAATGCAAATATCCAGTAGCCTGACTTTATTCGGGATTTCTTATCTTTAATTTCCCATTTACAAACATGTGGCAAGCTTTTTAGTTGCAAAAGACGTTCCTTAAGGAAGCTTACAAGCGGTAGCATATCAGAAGATCTGAGCAGGGTGGATTTGTTTTGCTGCTTTCACATTAACTGTTTGCTGCTTTTACCATTGGAGTTTCAAAAGCGCAAGAAAACAAATCTAAGTGCCTATTTGGCTTTAAAAGCATTTGGAAGACTAATTGCATGAGGGTCTTCTTCCCAACATTTTGGTGATTTTTCTTCTTTCCATTTCTGTCTTTCTCTTGTGCCTTTATTGGTTTTCGTTTTGTCACCTTGTTTTTGATTTCTTCCCCTCTAAGTGCACACAACTTCCTGCCTCTCACTTCCCCACTCCCTCTCGAGGTATGAAGTGTCCTGTGGCTGTCCAGCACAATGGCTCTGCTATCACTCAAGGTCAGAGTCTTGCAGTTCCTGTGACTTTTCACGTGTTTTAGAATTCCTCTTCTGTCCCTGAAATGTGGCACTGGAGGCCTGTGGATGTGAAAGCTCCTGATGGCAGCAGAAGTCTCAGAAGTCTCCCAGGCACTTCCCTAAAGAGGGCGAAAGGTGGGACCAGAAAGTCTTGCTGGCTCCAACAGCAGCTCCTACAGCTTGGAAATGCTCCCAGGGAACAGCTGCTCTTCCTCATGAATTTGCAGAGGTGGGTTCSTCCTCTTCTTCTTCCCTTTCCTTTAGTCAAATACTGATCCATGTGCTGTTTCTCCTGGATAGGACACACTCTTTTGTGACCCTGATTCACACATGTAAGGGAAGAGCAATCAGCTGTAATAATATGCTTTGCCACACTGAAGTCTTCATCAAGTCTCCCATTTTCCATTGTATTTTCAAGCTCCCGAAATCTGAAGCTCTATCAATAGGCAGCACAAGTATTTAGCCTTTGATTTCAAATTGTGATGTGGCTTTAGCTAAATGGAAGTACTTTTGAGACAATTGTCTTCCTGCTCCAATAATCTCTGGAGTTGCTTGTTTCCATCAAAGCCTTTCTCTGTGCTGGAGTGATTGCAGTTTCTTCCAGTCCAGGAGCACAGCTACAGACAGACTGGTCTGAACTGGCTCTGGCATGCATGAAATTCTGACTCTTGTTTCCTCATGTCACTAATCATCTTATTTGGGCTTTAAGATGAGGGGTCATTGTGCAATGTTGTTCCAGAAGGCTTCAAAGTCATTGATCAAGAAATATGAATCCATCACTGTGTGTAATTGGGTGTGAACTGTCACCATCCCACAAGTGGCACTTTGGCAACCTCAGAAGGGATGCACTTTTATTTAAATAGTCATCACAGCAGGATCCTGTGTCTTGGTCATGCAGCTTTTACCAACTGAGAACGCAGAAGATAATTTGACATAGCTGCTCAAAGCAGGTGGGAACAACCTTTGAGCCTGTTGTATGGGCTCTCCTGGTACTGCAAGTCTTCTCTGGCATTAAAATAAATGAATTTATGGTCATAGTACTGAGTAGCCAAGCACTCCCCAAGACAAAATTACTGCACAGCAGTATCCAGAGCTGTCAACATGAGAGCTTTCAAAAGGGTCTCAGTGAAGGCCCAGCTGTTGTCAGTCCCATCACGGTGGGTGAATAAATATTTGAGCTGACCAACTGCTGGGAGGAAGAGGGGCTGCTGTGACAGGGATATTGAGCAGGAATTTGAAGTGGCTTCTTGAGCAGGAAGTGTTCCTGGTTTTCTGAGAAGTCCTGATACCCTCTTCTTTCTGCTATACAGATTTTAACCCATTGTCTGACCTTCTTAGGCACCCACTAGCAGTTCAGATATTTGTTTCACACTTAACTGCCCCTTATGTGCTCTATTCTGCTGTGCTGTCTGCAGAGAATGAGTGTAACTGGTATGTAAACTCATATTATTCCCACCTTTTATTCCCTTTCTTTATCCCTCTTTGCCTGTGAGAGTTGCAGAGGAGGGATTGTATTTCTGAAGTATGCAGAGATCATCACACTCTTAGGTAGCACTACCCAAAAACTAAAGAGAGTAAAAACGGAGCAGAGATTGTTTTCCAAACACCTCATCATAATTTATTGGCTCCCATCTGTCAACAGGATGTGCATGAGGAAAGCATGGACAGAGATGACATCAGAAGCATGAACGTACTTTTGCTTTCTAAGCCATGAGCTCTTATCAATATTTGATGTTACTTTCACCTGGCCTGTGTCTTTTAAACGTACCTTGAAATCTTTTGTAATGTGAATCCGGTCAAATAAATGTGGAGAGTGCTCCTTTCTCCGTATTTCTCATTATTTCTTTGGACAAAATATTTCCAAAAAAGCACTGCCAGTGCATGGCAGGCTTCATACAATAGAGGCTTGCAATGGATTTGCTGACGGGCTCTTAGTTAGTGCAGCACTAGCCACCAGAGCTATGATAAAGAGCTTTATCTGGGATTAAAGCTTCTGGAATTACTCATTAATTGGATTAATGAACTGTAATTCATCATGCATGTCAATCCTACTTTACTCTAGCTTCTTCTTCCACCCTCCTTGTAACATTCATGCAAGGAAGACCTCTGTTCTGGGAAAGTTCAAGAACAATGTTAAGACTTCCATGATTCATTTTAAATCCCTAATGTGATCAAAAATCCCTTTATTCTTTCCCTGAGCACCTCTATAACTTTTCATTATATAATACTTAGAGCATTTCTTTAAAACCCCTCATTTCAGAGCTTAGGTCTGTCTGAGGGATTTTTTTTAGCTTTCAAGGCTGTAGAAGCGCCTTCACTGTTATTTTTTAGTTTTTTCTTTTAGGACATTAAAATACTGCAAGTGCTTAACTTAGATTTTGTGTGTGTGTGTTGCAATGCAGTACGTTCTGTTAAAATATTTACTTAAATGGAGCCAGAAAGAGACACAGCTTAAAACTTCCAGTAGATTGTGGTTAAAAAATCTTTGGAAAATATGCCCTACCTTTTAATTCCACACATGTTTTTTTTTTTTTCCTATCTGCTGATAAACGATCTAAAATATTAGCATTTTTTTTTAAGCTTTTCGCCTCAGATAAGCTGTTTCATTTGCACTTTCAAAGGACACTTGTTTGAATATACGGAATATACATTACTGTAGCGATGACACTCTGAAACAGTAACATTAGCCCCGCTCAGCTGTCAAAAGCTGCAAAACAGATTCTGCAGATATCACTCCTCCAGAGCCGTTAATAAATTGCCTCGGAGTCTGCTTACAGAAGAATATGTGCATGGCAGGAAGTCAGAATTTGAAATGGAAATGTTTCTGAAGTTTGGAAGTTACCTAATCACACATCTTCCCATTTGCTCTGTGTGTGTCGAAGCCCCTTGGCCTGAAACTCGGAAGGGTGAGGAGCTCTCTGCTTTCATTTCTTGGTGGGGAGACAGGGATGTTTCATCTGCATATCCCAGCAACTCTCGACTTTCAGCAGCCAGCAGCTCCTGAGGGAAAGGAGCTATCTACTCCCATTTATTTGCAGAGTGCAAGTCAAACATGGTCACAGAAATGGTTTAATGTGCATGTACTGTCTGCACAGAGCATCTGCAGTGGAACGGCGGGACTYGCCCTGCCTGAAAGAAGTCGGAATAGACTGAGCACTGGAGTAAAAAGAGATTCTGCTATTTCACGTCAAGGAGATTTTTCTCTGCTCCTGGCCCCTCTGTGTCGGTGGGAGGATGCTTTGATGGRAGCCTGCACCTCACTGAGGGGCAGTGCAAAGCCCTTGTGCAGGAGGAGAGCGGAGACGAACCAAGGCTGGCGAGGTCTCAACCTCTGAACGTGACTCAGTCCATTAGAGCAGCATTTGGGCACCTCCAGAGAGGGCCAGACTTGGCAAATGGACTGGAAATCAGGTCAGGCTGATTGCACCCAAACTCTGATGTTATAATGTCCCCTGGCACCAAAGCAGGGACCTAGCTCAGCCAAGGAAGAAGAGTGGGGGGAGTGATAGCCAAATGACATTTTTCCACGTGCCTTTCACTCAGTCTGGGAGAATTGAGCTAATGAAATACCAACAATGTTTCTAYGAGTGAAAGCATTACTTAACATCATAAGAGAAATAACTTTTATAAGGAAAGGTAATATCCCTTATTAAACCAACTAATATAATTAGGAAACAGAGAGTCTTTCAAGCCAGAGTCCCTTTGTCAGTCTGACAAGAAGAACAAAATTCAGCCTAATGTAGGCCAGACACAAGGGCTTGTAATTCAACCTAATTGTGTTAATCACTTTGTGGCAGAGAAGGGAGCTGGCATATCAGTGCAGGGAGGGCTGATAATGAGGGACAAGGGACCATCACCTTAGTTTGGGTGAAATATGAAGGTGCCCAYCACTGCAGAATAGGTGAGAGGAAAATTGTAATGTACTGCAAAACCACAGCTTTTACAGATTTGCATTAACCAGTCGCCTTCTAAGCTGTTAGTTCCTGGCTTGTCTCTTGAAGGTATTTTCCTGGGTCTTCTGTGAGGATCAGCTCTGAGAAATTGAAGATGGAGCACCTGCTTGAAGGAAATGCTCTTCCACTGGCAGAATAGGGATTGTGATTCATATGGCATCTCTGCTTCCTAATAGGACTGTTCGCTCTCTTTTACCCCTAAAAGTTTCCCTTKTTTTATACACTGACTCAGCGTGGGATTTGCTTCACTGAAATCCAGCTGTCTTGTATAGGTGAGCCATGACCTCATCAGTTGAGGAAAAACACTCCTCCGGAGAAAAATTCATGTCTCTCACCCTCAGGAGAGGCTGCTACTGGATTAACATAATGTATTTGACAGAAAACACTGGTAATTCAGCAGCTGTCACGTCATCAACAGCATCCCATGAAAGGGCAATGACGGAGGGCAGCCCCAGCTGGGGKTGGAAACCACTGAGGTTATCCAGGCTAAGCTACTCCTGATGTTTCAGATGCATTTTTAAGATGGGTTGGATCAGCCTTTACAAGTGGTGAAACAGAGAGCACCAAGGTAAAAGCTTTAAGCATCTGCCTCACCTGTGTAGCCATCCCAAGTTTAGTGCAATTATTTCACCATTTGAAAATAGGGCTTAGTAAAATATGACCAAGCCCAGGAATTCACAGAGGCTGCACAAGACAGAAGGAGTTTTCTTTTAAAGAGATCAGCTTGTTATCAGAATCTGGCCCTTGCTGCTAACAGTAGGATTTGAAAGATGAAATCTAAAGGTATATAGGCATGGAAGATTTTTGCAATAAAAAATATGTCGGTTTTTTTTAAAATTAGAATTAAAAAAGTGAATTCAGTTGAGTGGACAGTTGATCCTTCTGCTTTCAGGACACCTGGAAAACTTACCACTGCTCTGARGTTTCTCAACATGAGTAGAACACAGAAATTAACTCAGTGAGCCAGTAAGTGCTCTTAAATATAAGAGATCTACGAGTTTCAACTAGAGAGATTTTATCTAGTTTTCCTCATTGAAGATGTAAACTGGGACGGTGACAGGAAGATGCTCCTGTATTGTGGACAACGAAGGCAAAAGAGAGAACCCAAGAAAATGGGAAAATCAGCCTCTTCCCATGAAGGTTCCATGAAGGTGATGCCAGCCATGCCAGTAGTGACTTTGTGTGTGTCCCTGCAGCCCCTGACTCGAGSCTTCAGTCGCTCATGGCGAAACTGTCTCCCTCGACCCCCAAATTGGAGCAATTTGCATGAAGGATTAACAGACAGAGTTCAGGCCCTGGGATACAKCAACAAGCAAGCAGTGTGTAGAGATGCCACTGCACAGATTAACATGCCAGAGCAGCATTATGCTGAGTGGAAATTGCATTTCTGGCTGTAATTTCCTCTAGGTGAGAAGCAGGGTTGCAAACGTCATGGCCTGAACCACAATGCTGGAACATCTCCACCCCAGTTGGGAGTGTCCTCTCCACTGAAATCCTCATACAGCCTAAATGCCACCCTTGCTATATTGAAATAAATATCTACAGCATGTCTTTTTCTTTATTTAAAGCAGACTGGGGGTTTTGTGTTTTGTTTTGTTGTTTTGTCTTTTTTTTTTTAATACCACAATATACAAGCAATATAATCTGCATCTATTGTGATCAGTCTGAGTGGTTCTGCCCTCCAAAGCAATTAAGAATTGATCTCATCCTGCTCCTGGTTCACCTCTACTTTGATTTWGTTCTGTGCTTTAGAGAGCCATGATTCCCTTTCCTAGGCATTGCTCCAAGCACAAGCTAACGCCTTACTTGTATTTTAGGATGTAGATTGTGGCAAAAGACTGCTTTTTCTGAAAAATCCCACATCTTCCACCGTTATGGAGCTTTCCTTCAACAAAGCTGACGCCACTTCAAATCGAACATTTTTAGATGGCTGTCACAAAAAACATCAGACTCTTCTGTTGAGTKTAGCAGTCAATGCCTGAACCCCAGGAAACATTGCTCAAATTATCATTTCAAATGCCAGCACTGKCTATAATGAAAACTGAATTTCTAACCACTCCAAGAACCACTCTTACAAAAGGATTTTTCTGGAGTTTTGAAAATTCTGTGGTGTATGAGGGAGAAAACAATGTTATATGTATATAAATTAATTTCCAGAAGGACAGATTATGTTGCATTATTATTTTATTAACACTTAATGACTGGATCACCCTACCAGGAAGATAACAGTTTCTGCACAATTGCAAAAAATATGTGAAYCTAGCAAATAAAATCTAATACAGCACAAAATAAATTATGATCTGTAGTTTCACAAAAACATGAATGCCACAATATTAAAGAAAAAGTTTATTACAGATAATTGCTTGCTCTGTTTATACTGTTTCTGTAGAACTTGGATAAGCAATTTAAGTTACAGAGATTTATAACTGTTTCCCTGAAGATGTATGAAACTAAAAAAATTGCAAGCCTTTTTAATCCACCTATAAATCATTTTATACATTTAATTTCTTCTGTATACATTTCATGGCTTCATATACAAAATACAACTGAAAATTGCTACATGCTTTCAGATGAACCAGCTTTTGCATTTCTTTTCACCTCTTTATCATTATTACCTTATGTATTCACTTCAAGTAGAATACATTAAAATTCCCACAGGTCACTTAATATTAAATATTTAATGGCTGTACAATTCCTCATTTAAAAATATTTTTGTAGGGATGTCAGTGGTGAGTGCTGCATATGTTTCCTCTCGATAGGACCAGCAAYGTGTTGATTACTTTGGAAATCCAAGTACTGCTGAGGGAGCTCCAGACAAGGCAAGGCTGGCTCTGAGGCAATTGCCAAAGTCTGAAGAAAAGAAGGCTCTGGAGAGACCTCCCAGTGCCTAAAGGGGCTCCAAGTGAGCTGGAGAGGGATTTTTCACAAGGGCATGGAGTGATAGGACAAAGGGAAATGGCCTTAGGCTGAAAGTGGGCAGGGTTAGATTGGATATCAGGAAGAAATTCTTCCCTTTGAGGGTGGTGAGGCACTGGCACAGGTTGCCCAGAGAAGCTATGGCTGCCTCATCCCTGAAAGTGTCCAAGGCCAGGTTGGACAGGGCTTGGAGCAACCTGGGATAGTGGAAGGTGTCCCTGCCTGTGGTAGTGTGGTTGGAACTGGCTGATCTTTAAGGTCCCTTCCAACACAAAGCATTCTGTGATTCAAAGGGAAACTCCTGCAGTGCTGAGACCTGGCACTCTTGGAAGAAAGTCTACTACATTGTCCCACATCTGATCCCTGCCCTCAAGGCAAGCCCTAGGGAGCTGGGGGTGTTGGACCTGCCACTCAGAGACTCTCCTTTTCCAATCCATTTTCTCTCTGCGCAAGATGCAGCAAAATCCCTCATTTCCTAGCAAGAATCAGTGGATTTAAYTGAAAGCAAGTGGCATCACCAAGGCTCTGTCTCCTCCCTGCCCTTGGTAGCTCATGCTGTGATGTGTCCCCCCCCTCACCTTGTCATACCCAGTCCACAGCTGGCACAAGGCCAGACCCCTTTCTGCAGAGTTAATGCAGGTTTTGCCATAATTGCAGTGGAAACAGGGCCTTACATTCTGGAATCCCCTAAAGAGCTTCCTGAAACCTGTTAGTCAGGAGTGTGACTCTGTCACTTCTAAAGCAACAACACGACATTGTTCACTCCTAATTGTTTTGACTGCTCATTCATAAGAGTGGATTGTTATGCATGTTTGTGCTTTGTGAGAACTAAGTTCTAAAAAAAACCCCCACCACTAAGGARAATAGATTTAAAATGTCCTTTTAGCATTGCATTCTGCAGATAGGCTGAATACATATGGAAAAAAAAATTAGGTCTATTTTATTTGCATCTTATCTAATAATAGAAGAAGAATTCTGACTTCAGAAATGTGGAGATGTGATCATTAAAGGTCCTTAAGCATAATTAGAATTTTAAAAAGAATTAGAGTAGAGACAAAGTGTCCATTTTCCCTAAATGTTCTGTAGAGAAAATACAAAGAGAAAATAACAGCTAAGGCAAACTTAGCACAGCTTCTATATGTGAAAAGAGGTGGGGACACTTTTTCCATTATTTATTTATTTGTTTATTTATTATTTCTATTATTTATTTTCTGTTTTCACTCAACAAGGGAAAACTTAATGTTACTGTGAAAAGCCCTAGTATTGTGTCTGCAGTCACGACACTGAGGAAAAGAGCATGAATTGTCCTTTGCCACTTCACTTTCAGTTCAAGTTCCATAAAGTGTCTGAGCACCTCCTTCACTTTGTACCTTCTCTCACCATTGTCTTGCTCCTTTTGTAATTTCCCTTCTTTTTCAACTGTGTGTGTGCAAGTGGTTTGGGTGGCGTGTGCAGTATACAAACCAAATAATGCAAGATATTCCTTATTCCTCTGAAGGACCCTCCAACTCCCCCCCAGTTTGCCCCAGGACACCGTATTCCAACTGGTCCACCGGGATTTCCATTTTTTTCTACCCTCCAGTGAACTCAGAGCCCTTGGAGGCTGTTTACTGATTTTTCAAAAGGCTTAACAAGGTTATTGCCACTAAAGTGCTTATATCTCAGAGGACTGAGAAAATGAAATGTGCCGTTTAAGCCATGGAATTTTACAAAATGGCTTTGGAGTAGAATCCTCCAAACTTTGTATTTATGTATCTGGGACATAGACTTTGAAGATATGCAACTACTATCAATGTGCTGCTACACGTATTTTAAACACAACAGGGCTTCAATTATAGATTACTTACAGGTTTTTTGAATGGTAGTTGAGAAGTTCAAAGCCATTTCATTACTACTGAGAAATTTATCTGTAGGGACATTAGAATRAAATGTACTTATTTCTTTGTGACTAAAATTGCACTATTGTAGGGTATCAGTTTGCATTTTAAAGCTGTAAATTSATGAAATTGTATTATGTTTATAGTTGTCATCAAAATATGAAAAGGAACATTAATCTTTCCAAATTTAATTTTGCCTGGATTTTAATTTCATTGCTTATTACCAGAGGGATTTATAGATTATTTTCCCTTAACATCTCTGACCTCACAAAGTTTATGTTTGAAAAAAAATATATATGCCACAGTACTAAAGAGATTTTCTAGTTGACGCCTTTTCCATTTCTTTTCATAGGCAAATATTTTATTGAGCAGATGGGACTCTGGTAGTCCAGGACCAGAGAACATATGTAAAATATAATATCCCTGGCTGCCTTGTTCACGCTGGCGTGAGAGAAGCCTATTTTGTCCTGCGGTTTTGAAGTCTTGATTGAGATGCAAGATGAGAAATGTGTTCACCATGGTAGATGAACATTTATTTGTCTCATGGCTAAAAGCGGGAAGAGCAGCTGGAGTAAGAAAATCCTACAAGGAAATGAACTTTTGGCTGGATCTCAAAATGCTTTTGTTTAACGGTTTGGGCTTGTTCTGTTTCTTAACAAAATGAAAAGAATAAATTGAGGAACGGTGAAAAATTACTTGCTCTGCTTGTTGCTTGCTGTGTGCCACCGGGGGAGCCCCTGTGAGATTCACTGCCCATTTAGGGTGAGTTTCTCATGGTGGAAATTACCACCAAGACCCAAGTTCAGGAAGAAACCTCTCTTTTACCTCTAAATCAGGCCCTTTTCCTCACTGCCCACCCTACTCTTTTGTTGCCTGAATTTTTATGGGCTGTATTTCAGCTCTGTCGAGAGAACAGCAGCTCCTGTACCACAAATGAAACACTTTCACACAGGGCATCTTAGCCCTTCGTGTATTTCCTTATGGATTTTGCTTCTTTCCTGTTTGTTGTACAAGAGCAGGCAGCAGACCCAGTTTCCCAAAGGAATGGTTTGCTGTGTTTGCTCACCTTGAGACAGGGAAACAGTTAATTTGGACAGGCTCATTTAGATGATCTTTTTACCAGCCCTTGTGGGAAGACAGTGAATTACTGTCAGATATTAAAATCTCAAAAATGCGACTGAGATGCTACTTTTATAGAAGTGAGACCTTATAAATATTCCATGTGCCTGGGATTGTGTATTACAATTCTGCAATTTTCATTCTGCTATTATCTATTTTTATTATGAGCTTTATTCCATCAGCAGCTCTGATAACTTCAGTAAAAAGTTTATTTAGGAAAACAAATCCGGAAAGATTTTCATTGTAGACTGTTAGGGAATTTTTGGACTGCCAGTCATTCTTAGTTCTAGCTGGGATTTATTGCCTGTTTGTCACTTGTAGTCTACAGATTATACTTATCAGTAAACAAAGACCTGGKTTTTTTTATTACAGCTTATGCCTGTCAAGGATGATTTTTTACTCACCTGCAGCATCAAACAAGCTAATTTCTGAATAACCAACACCTCTAGTTTGTCAGCTCAGGGGATGACATGACACCCCTGCTGCCATTCTTGAGGGTTTTCCTATATTATTATGTTAGTGTCTTACTTATGGACCCRCGGCTGAAGGTACAAATGTGAGCAAACTGTGATGGGTGGGCTGGTTCTCACAAGTTCCTTAGGAACAAGATGGTTTGGGGTCCAATTTAAACTCAAAATGAAGAAGAATGTGGTTGATTGCAGATTTTCAGCAGTTCTTTTTCCACGATCAACCTGCTAGACTCTGTGCCAGGGAGGGGAACTAAACAGAGAGATAATTTACCTCTCATGTAAAAACTGATCCAGGACCTTTCTGCTTACCTGCCTTCGCGGGTTAGAGCAGTCACACAGCCAGGAGGAGGCATTTGCACGGGGCCACATCCTCCATATGGGTTTCAGACACACTAAATAAATAATACATCCCTTACTAATGTCTCAGCAGGATGATCTTTCACCCTTTGGCTCAGGTCTCCGGGAAGCCGGTGTAGTTCCAGTTACAGTCATGCGCTTCTAATTTTTGAAAAGGTTAACACAGTTTTATCTTTAATAGCTGCTTGATCATGGCAGAAGCTAACAAGTCATGTTGGAAACATTAGTCAGGGAGACAGGGGAGTATATCTGGATGTCTCACACAATTATAAGGAGAGTTATTCTCCCGCTGTTATCGCTGCATTGCCATGAGTGGTATTGAAATGGCATATTTATTAGGGAAGAGTACATGAGGTTCAAGAAGCTCTGGGTGTTTGCCAGCAGTGGAGTGTTTGCCTCTCCTCTCCTCCATCTGGTCATCTGCTTGTCCAAACCATCTTGTGAAAACAGTCAGGCTGTCGCTGCTCCTCTTATGTTCAAGGACTTCATGTTGGCACTTTCATTGAAGGGCATCACCATGTTCTCTGCCACGGTGATTTGATTAAATGGCAGAGTGCTGTGTTAGGTAGAGMGTCAAATAAAACCATTCCTTTTTAAAAATGTACTTAATCCAGCATATGCAACTCTCTGTGTCAATTGTGTTTGAAAAATGAATTATAATACAATTTTTTTGTTCATTTAGAAGAACAGTCTCGACATTTTCCCCACGTCTTCTCTGACCAGATCCAACAGAGCTTGCTCTTTGCCAGGAATAAGTAAAATCCCTGAAACTGTCCTGCTTTGGGTTTTCATCTTTGGCTGGCCTGGTCAGTCAGGACCAATGCAATGACTTGGAAAATCAGAAGCTGTCACTTTTTCCCTGCTTCCCCAGCCCAGTGTTCAAGGGCAGGCTCCAGCACTGCACATCAGTGGGGCAAGGCCAGCTTTGCTTTGTTCCCACCTGATTCCCAACGCAAAGGACACCAGACACCGAGCTGGAGGTGACGTTTGGGCACATCTGCGTGTACAGGATCCCAACAGGGAATGCTTTGCTATTCCTGACAGTCCCCTGTGTTCAGCACCTGCCTGTGCTTGAAAACAAGCCTGAGTTAAGCTCTATAAATAGAGATCAACTGAGAAAAAAAAAAACAACAATCCAAACCCAAACTGCTGTGATCAAATCTGCTCCTGTCTTCTGCTTCCAGTCTTGGCTTTACCCTTCCTGATCCCATTTGCATTGGAGGATGCCACACTCAGAGATGTGGCTTTTGCACCACAGCTGGGAGAACTTGCCAAAATAAAAATAACTTGCCAAAATCCAAATTCTGTGCCAAAATCCAAATTCCTACTCAGCAGGAAATGTTGGTGCAGTCTTTGTGGCTTGGATGTTGCATAATTTGCTGGCCACACACAACCAGAAGGCCCTTTTTTTTGTTTTATGATGTAGACACACCACTGTTAATGCTGCTTTAGCTGCCCTCAGGTGGATTGGAAACAATGCATTTTGCATGGTACAGACCAGTATCAGGAGCTGGAGTCACATGAAGACTGGAGACGTGGGAGAGGTCAAGGAACATAAGCAAAAATCAGTGGCCTCTCATGTGTTCTCACCCACAAATCCATCCCCTTTCCAACAATCCAGACTAAGAAATGTTATAATTCTTCCTGTGATGTACATAACTACGTGCTCTGGGAAAAAGGTAGGTGRATGTAAATAGGGTTAAGCTTCTTTTTCACTGGAAAATAAAAACTGTATTAACYTGGGGATCAGCACACAGATCTAATGCTATTTGGCAGTAGTCTACAACTATGGCTTATTTCTTGTATTGTGATGTATGTATTTGTTTGCTTTAGTTCATAAAATACTTTGCAAAGAAAAACTACAAACAAAACAATATTCCTTTTTATTGCAAAATATTATATTATTATACCTTTTTGTATATCAGATATGACTACACATATATGTATATATTAGTAATATATATCAATACCAATACTGATAGACATAAATAGATATGGATATTGATACAGATCATTATAGATATAAATATCCATACGGATATTCTTAACAGCATTCTGTGTTTAAGAAATGAGTAGTCTAAGTTAAGTATAACTACCAACATCTGCAGCTGTTAGCAAGGTTGCTCAGGTAATTTTTAATAAAGAAGTAACAAAAAGAAYTTCTTCTTTGTAAAATTCAGTGGTTTGGTGAAAGCACACGTTGCAAGTAGGGCACAAAGAAATACCCAGTGCAAGAAGATCGACATTTACCCACACCTAACTAAATTTTATCGGAATATAGGTTAATATTGCAGCCCCTTTCATAACAATTTTCACTAAAAGTAGTGGCAATATTTATAGCTAATTTCACTCTGAACTGCTGTCGGATTGCATTTAAGATATTTTAAATTTTAAAGTTGTGGCTGCCCCCACCCTGGAAGGGTTCAAGGCCAGGTTGGATGGAGTTGTGAGCAACCTGGTCTAGTGGAAGGTGTCCTCACCCATGGCAGGAGGYTGCAACAAGATGACCCTTAAGTTCTCTTCCACCCAAAACCATTCTATGATTCTATGATTTTATTGTCTTAGTGTTCCTACTGAATACTAATTATTTGCTGTAATTGCCTAAAGATTCCATATTACCTTTAAACAGGGAAAAGAAAAACGAATGAAGTTATACARTTAGAGTAATCATAACTAATAATTAAATACCAGAGGCCAGCGGAAAGAAGATATAAGCGATTTTTTTTTTTTAGCATTTTGAGCTAAAGCTTATTTTTATGTTCTTGGGTTTTTTTCCTAGCTAAAGCACTCTCTCAGTTTTCTTTATTTAGACTGTTTGCACACACATATTTTCTAGTGTTGGATTTCTCTGCTGCTTAATGCAAACACTGGGCAACATCTCGGTTATTTTATTGAGAGTGTTGCACCAAACATGAATGTGTCAACATGAATAAACCCAGAAAAATTCAAAATAATTGGACAAGTAGCTTCTATTGCAGCCTCCAGTCGACTAAACTAATAGTAAATGAGAATGCCATGATGGAAATATTGAAGCATACAGTGCAGAAAACTCATAAAATGCTAAATGATGACTATTTATTTTTAATTATGGGTGCTGAAGAAGGTGCAGCARGGATTCTTTCTGACACAGGCTGGTGGGCTTCTCACACAGGTTGGTGTTTCACTTTCAGCAGGGCTCTTGGGGAGCTCCATTGCATTCCAGAGGTGGATTTGTGTCCCACAGAGTGACTGGTCAGAGGAGGCTCAGCCAGCACCCAGCACCTCTGGGCTGTTTTTGCYAGGAGAACATACTTCCCAACAGATTTTTTTCTATTTTCTTTGGGATTTTTACCCTTCAYTGTAACACTGAAGGACTTCAAAGCACATTTTTATGCTTCCTAATCTTGATAAAAATGTCACATCCTTGCCAAAAAATACTATGTACAGAATTAAACTTATCAATGACCTTTAACTAGAACGTCTGCAAGGTCTGTGATACTGTGGCCCATGATCCTGTGACCATCAGCGAAGAATCAAGGAAAATCTGATACCAAATTACAACAGTGGAACAAAACCTGGCTCCAGGAGAAGGGAAATGGAATGATGCTGACTGAAACTTCTGCTAAAATTGTGACAGGCTTTGGCCATAAAACAGCATCTAAACCCATATGCGTGTCCATTGAGTTTGACCTCAGTGTGACAAAAAACCCCAAACACCCTGCAGAATATGAACAACTGGGGTGAGTTAAAGAAGTGTCTGCTTCTGCCTTTCCCCCAGGGGAACAAAAGCTCTGGAGTCACCTGGAAGTTCCACCAAAGAACAAAATCATTGTGGAGCAGCTCACAGGCTGGGAAGAGCATCTCAAAAACTCTCTGAGACTAGCAAGGCTGTCATCAAAAAGGCTCCTTCCACCTGCCAAGTTTTAAAACAAAAACAAAACCAACTAAACAGAAGATAGGAACAAACTTCCAACAGATGTAGCTGTCATTTAAGATTAAAGCAAAAAGCTGGTGGTACAAAACCTTACGATGTGTGCAATCACCCTTGTTTCTAGCAAAGCAGAAGTAGCAACATCTCCTAAAATATTTCAGTTAAAAATAAAGGAACAAAGCACACCAACAGTAAATAAATCAAGGCATTGAGTAGAAGAGCTCCACAATCTGTCCTTGTATGCATCCTATAAGCACCTCAAAGCCCTGTCCTCAAGGACCAATAATCCTTCCAAGAAATGATTGACTTTCCATTCACCAAAACATGCTGAAACATGAAGCCATAAATTCTCCTGCTGAAAAGAGGAAAACATATCTGTTCTAAAAGTGAGAGGAGTAGGGAAGTGGAATGGTTAACAAAACCATTGTGCCTTGCCGAGCCTGGGCAGGAGAGAGCTGCTGGAGCTCTTGGCTTGGGATCAAGTGCTTAGGAAAGAAGCAGGGAAGAGAGCTGTTTTAGGAAAATAGCCCCATTTCAAATTAAGCAGCCATCAAATCTAACACAAATTAGTGGTGCTTCCAAATGCAAGCCTCCTGCTAACCTGGAAATAAGTTAATCTTCCCACGGTCATCTGTGCCGTGTCCAAACACCACACGTGTCCCCTCGGCCAGAGGAGTGAATGGGACAGAAAACACCTCGTGTCTCCTTTTTCAGCTTGTGGGATCAGAGAGGACTGAGGGAATAGGCTATTGCATACACAAAATGGGGATAATTGCTTTCAAGTGAAAGAAGCTTACAGTCATAGCCAAAATCCACTTTTACTCAAGTAGCAGCGAGCTGTTTACGTATATAGGTAAAAAAGAAAACAAAAAGGCATCATGGAATTGTGTCTAAACTCTTGTGCATTTTGCTTAACTAATAAAGCAGAAAATCATAAATTTTTTGTTGCATTTTTATTTCAGAAATTGTCTCTTTCCTGTTCTACACAGATGGCTTTAAACCAATCTTCTGTGTTGTTTCACCTAATACCTGAACACTTGCATACAAGGGAACATCATTTTCAGATTAATGCTTCTGCCACAGACATTAGAATTCCTTCCCAAGGGAGTGAAACCTTAATTTTTAAGAGCCAATCCAATTATTTGCATTTTAAACATCATCTTGATTAATCACTGACAAGCTGCACAGTACAAGACACCAGTGGAGTGAATATTTTTTAAGAGTACTRTATAATCAAGCCATTTAACCAAGCATTTTATATGTCTCAGGACAAAACAAACCTCTGTCAATAAAATTACAAGGCATATCACAATCTACAACAGATGCTTTATTGAATTCTTTAAATATATTACTCCATTAGCATCAGTTCATGTCAGTGGTGCAGGTCAGGTGCAAGCTTCTTAAATGAGCACCAGATAAAGCATGGACCTGTTGCAGCAATAGATTTACTGTTATGGATTTAAGAGGTCTCCACTGTATTCACATTACTTTATTACCATTTAGCACATTCTAATTAAAAATAAAAAGACTTCTTCCCTTCGCCTTCCTCCCTTGTGCATTGAGAAGTGATTTAATTCCAAAGAGAAAGAGCAAACGACAGATCAAAAGAAAATGTTAGACTATAAATTATCTGCTTCTCTGGACATATGGACTATTCATTAAGCATGAGGGTGAATGCTAGTTAAATTGCTTGGCTGTCAGATATGCTAATTCACCCAAGCCATTTTCTACATCGTRTACGACATTCCCATGCTGTGATTTAGGGAATTGCTTCTCAAATGGAAGTTCTGGTTCCCAGAGGCTCTGCAGCCACATCTTTGCTGGTGGGACAAGGACTGGCACTTCTCACAAGGCCAGGCAGGTGTCTGCTCAACCACTACCATCAAAAACCTGAAATTCACTTAATTAACATTGAGAAGGTAAGAAATCCCGGTGGGTAAGGTGGCCAAAAAGTTGCCAGGAATAGAAATGAGAGCAATACAGACCTCTCCTTCTCTTGGAAAAGCTCAAGTTTGCCTTTATGGAAATGAAATGCTGGGCTCCTTCGTCTTTCAAAGTGTCCACGTCTTTAAAGACAGCCTGTGAACAGCAGTGCAAGGCAGGAAAATTGCACTCAAAACAGAAATGGAGTTGAACAAAAAATCTGCTTTGTTGACAGCCTAAAAATATGTTAATGGGAGAGTGGGTAGCTCATGACTCTTTGTACATTGGGAGGGGTTTGTGCTTAAAAATAAGCACAGGACTTCATAGGACATACAAAGCTGTAAAGTACCTACATTAGCACTACATCTTATTATTTAACTGAAAAACCCCATAGACTTTTTCGTATTTATGCAAAATTTTCAGAGTAGGAAAATTGTCTTTATTACGAATAAAAGTGCTGAATGCTCATTGTTGGATTTTTTTTTTTTAATGTGGATGATTCTTAACATTCATAAAAATAAGAAGACAGTTTGCACTGGATAGATCCTGGCAAAACCCTGCCAGAATCAGCTCAGTCTTCTCAGCAGAGCTGAGTGAATGCAATTTAGCATTCTCCAGCAACCCTTCGCTCTTCCCAGGCTTCTTTTCATCAGAGACTTGCCAAAGTGTTTTGAACTGCTTGGTTATTTCCGACTTAGATAAACATCCTGTAGGAAATTAGATTAATACTAGCTCACAATGGGAAACCTTTATGACCCCGTTTCATTATTACTGCTCCTATCATCATTCACACCATGAACAAAGATGTGGGGCCTTGCTCCTGGAAATACATTATGCAGCTAAATAGCTGCAATATTTAAAGTTACCTTCGCCCTGCTGGAAGGCAAGAGGTGGGGTCAAGGCAGGCTGTCTGGAAGAGCTTCATCTGTGCCGAAGTGAGCTGATCCAGTGAACCTCCAAAAAGCAAGGCTAAGAAACAGCAGATATTGCCTTAGAGTCAAAATATGTTTTCTTTAGGGTCATCCATAGCTTACCTAGTCTCGGGTTAAAATTTTCCCCAGCCATTAGATAAGGAGAGATTAAGGAAGCTGAAGTTTAATCTCTGGCTGACATTGCACTTCAACATGGTTTTCGCTGGATGGGTTTCCAAGATTGGATGCTCTTCCAATCCAAGAGCACATGGTTAAAATTTATTTGGGACATTTGCCTACACACTAAATTCACCAAAAGGAAATTCAGTTCTGTGAGAGAAGTCTTTAGTGTGTATCAAACTACTTCAGTCATTTGGGCTATGATGAAGAACAGGTTATCCAGCTTTAACTGGATATTCATGTCAGAGAGAAGATTTCCACTTCTTAGCAGGAATTTGGTTATAGAAATCAGGGTTCTCACTGTCATTTCTGTGAAAAAGCACTGCTGACTAATCCTGTTATGGCAGGAATCACCAGGCAATTTTGTTAACAACAGCCTTGAAGTTATTTTTTTCTGAGAGAAGGAGAAGCAGAATTTTTGTCTGGAAAAAACACAGTATTGTTCTTTGTTCTCCTAAAGAGTGGTCCTTAGAGAGAAGTTGTCAGATAGCTGAGGACTTGTTTTTGCATTTATTCTCCATCTTTCAAGGAAGTTTCCAGAGTAGCTTTCTGGGAACTGAACTGTGGTTGATGGGCTAAAGTTTTCAGCAGAGTGGGTTATGGTTTGCCTGAATATTACCTTTTCCTCTGACAAGATTGGTGTTAAATAACAAAGGGGGTTAAACTCAGACTATAGCCAGACTCTGCTTCACTGATTTCTCGCCCCCCCAAGAGCTATTCTCTAAGGAAAAAGTTAAGCACTCAAATGTACCTAACTTATTAGAATGACATTGAAAGTCTGGCCAATTAGTGATAGCACAAATCTGAATTAAAATGTCCACTTTTGAAGATTTTTGGTTACTGACATTGATTGCAATGGCTTTGCAATCATAGCGCAACAATGAAATCGTGCATGAGTTTGTATGGTTTTGTTTGGCATAATTAATATTGTGTCTCATTGGCAGTGAGTACAGAAGATTTGCAGTGGTTGGAAAGGTGAGGGGAGGAGCTGACAGTTCCCACTTCAGTACTCAGAGCTGCTAAGCTTAAAATTCAAGCTACATTTCTGTAAACATGAAATATGAGGATGAGAAGTGATTTAAATTTATAAATAGGGAATAAAGTTCTCCCCCTCTAAAACTCTCTTACCATTTGCTGTAGCTAATGATGGAATGGTTTGTGAATTTACTCTGTGACTAAAATACAGACTGAACCAATTCTGAGCTTTCAGAACATCAGAGTGAGATGACACACAGTGGTATGTAATTGTCAATTATCGCAATGTATCCATAAAGAAAAAGTCATTAAACAGCAGTGAAACTGCAGATGATTTGAAAGGTATCTAAACGTTTCTAAATTTAGCCCAATTAAAATAATAGACCAGTGTTAAAAAATAGTGCTTAAGGAGTCTGAAGGGGGAAAAAATGAGACTAGTGATCTAGTACTCTGCTCTGTATAAACAAAGCTCTAAAGATTCAGAGACAAGATACTGTAATTGATGTCCATTAAAATCAATAGAGGAATAAAAACCAGATGGAAATAGCACAGGAAGGACAACATGTCAAGGGAGTCTCAGAGTACTGACTGTACCAAGGGAGTTTCAGAATACCGAGTGCTCACCTGCAATTTCCACAGAATTTAACGAAAGCTATTAATGATCAAGAAGTGAGGAGGCCTTGGAAATCTGTCTGCTGCTAAATTTTGGCATGAAGCTCTAAGGGCATTATTCTGCTGACCTCGCTCAGCCTGTGATTTCACCCCTGTCCCTCTGTTTTTCCTTTTTACAAAGTGTGGGCTATAAATAAGTCATAATGCTGAATCACACTTTCTGCAGTGCAACATTCTCTGATCTGCTGCATTTGCTTCATCTGAAAGAGCAAAGAAAAGTATTTATGTCTATACCTAGGCTTGCAACGAAGTACCTTGTGAGCACCCAATATCTCTAAAAATATATCTGTCATTCAGAGAATACTTGTTCCCACCCTGTCCTCTTCTTCCTCATGACCATGAGGATCCTGAGGAGCCTCACCAGGTATAGGGACTATCTATGAGCAGTGACAACCCTCATGTTCTGAATTCATAAGCCTGCCTTCAGCAGCAAAAGATTTTACTTCTATTTGTGCTTTCCATCTGCTTTTTCATCTTCAACTGCCATTTTCATGATTTTCTTCCTGTCTATGAAGAATGTCATTTTTCCCATTCAGGGAAATACAATTTTAAAGAATGTCATTGTAAGTGTTGATGCTTTAGAAGAACATAAACTAGCACGAGATTTATAAGATATGATTAAATGAGATTTTATTGGTATACTTTAGAGGAAATTTCCCCTTGTTTTCCTGACTCTTCTCTCTATTAAAATAACACAAAAGCAAGGAAAAATCTACAGCATCCCCATATAGTCATCATTTGAATTTACTGCGCTGGGGTACCCAGTAGACCCATTAGTGAGTATCATTACATACAGAGAGTGCTTATTTCAGGAAGAGCATCATATTTGATTATAAACTGTGGAATACACATAATTTTAATATGCTATATTGGCCAGATTAATTGGTCCTCCCTCTTACATTTTAAGTGGTCTCATTTATTTCAGTATAGCACAAAATTAAGTTAAGGAACAAATAAAAGCAACAATGGGTCAATTTAATAGCCAGGAGGTTGCCCAGCCTGCACCACTTTTTCTGCTTCACTCAAGACAGGCTGCTGTGATAATTTTAACTCTGCCTAGTTAATGATAATGTGAAATGCAGGCCAAATATTGTACACCTTGCTCATGCCAGCAATCCCACTGAACCCTGGTGTTTATAGCAGTTTCTGTACTCCATCACCCCGATGCCATGAAATAAAGTAGGATAGTCCATTAATTTCTTTTAGTGCAGGACTGGCACACTGAAGAGTGCACCAATTGATGTGCTGAATAGGAGGCTGGGAGGTTAGAAATGTAGCTGATACTGAATTTTTACACACAGCTCAAGTGAAAATAATCGTTAATCAATAAAGAGCAAAATGTATTTTTCAGAGGAATTTTTTCCAATAAGAAATCAGCCCCTAAAATGGCTGCCATAGGAAAGTTTTCCCATTTCAAGCGAGGTATTTTTGTAAACTGGCTAATAAACAAAAGAGACAAGATTATTTGGCAGTCAACTTTAAAAGAAATTTTAGGCCCATCAAGCAAAGAGGTGATGTGTTACTGTGACTATAAGTGCATCCTTTCCTCAGAATTTCCTTTGCTTTCATTTGATAGGCTAATTAATTCCCATTTATGTTTAAGTAAATGATTCTTCACAACATTCACCAACTTAGTTCTTATTGAATAAACATAAACAAAATTTATGGATAACTCTAACCCCAAGTCCTTGAACTGCTGAGAGGGACTGTCTTGAGATTTCAGCCGTCAATTCCTAACTTCTTAAAAAGTCCACAGTAAGTAATGGTGCCCAGTATATCAGCCTGATAGTGCCTCTGCACATTAGCATTGCTCAGAYGGTGTCCATAACTCTTGAAATGCTGAAAACCTCAGTAAAAACAAGGACCATCATGATGCTTTTCTCCCTCAATAAAAGTGCTTCCTTGCATGGAGACCTATAAGCCTACATCAAAAGAACTTGTCTAACTAAACAGCCACTTGCCTAACAAATTTAGGGGAGCAGAAAGGAGCTGAAAGGCACAAGTTTCAGTGGGCTAAGCTGCTTGTCTGGATTTATTTTCCCTGGCATCTTAAAAATCATAAGCCCAAAGGTGGGTGACGTTGGATAAAGTGACATGGGAACTTGTATCTCTGTATTATTATTACTTTTTCAGCCTGGAGAAGACAAGGCTCTGGCGACACCACATTTTGGGCTTTCAGTACTTACAGGGGGCTTATAAAAAAGAAAAAAGGACTTTTTGCATGGGCAGATAGGGACAGGACAAGAGGGAATAATTTTAAGGCAAAAGAGGAGAGATTTGGATTAGGTATTAGAAAGAAATTCTTGACTGTAAGGGTGGTGAGGCCCTGGCACAGGTTGCCCAGAGAAGTTGTGGCTGCCACATCCCTGGAAACGTCCAAGGCCAGGATGGATGGAGCTTGGAGCAACCTGGGATAATGGAAGGTGCCCCTGCYCATGGCAGGGGGTGGAGCTGGATGAGCTATAAGTCCCTGTCCAACCCAAACCATTCCCCAATTCTCTGACTATTGACTGAAGCAATCTGGCATTTCAAAAATATCAACAGGAGTGAAGTTTACTAATATCCCTGCAAGTGCTCATTTTTACATCTTTAGGCAAGGGCATAAAAATGGTTATTTGTAAAATAAAAATAACGATTATTTAATTTTGCATTGGTAGTGTCTAGTCATCACATACCACCCTCACTCTTGTCTAAATTTGGGCAAGAAAAGTGAATGTGGACTTGACTCATGGGCTCTTGCTGGTGTCAGAAATCTGCTTAAGAAACAAAAGGAGGCGGGTATTTAAAAGAAACAAGGAGACAAACAAAACTACTTTTTCCCTTAGAAAAGGAATTTTAAAGAGGAAATGGGAAACAGGCACTGTAAGAACATTTGTTTGTAGCAGCTAGGCAGCATTCTTAGAGACCATCCAGACTACAAGAGCATTAAAATAAAAATGGAGCAACTYAATGAAAAGAACAAAACACTGCAAGAGCAGGACATGTTTTACATAATGAAGAATTCAAAGGAAAAGGAGGAAAATAATGAATTTTAAATACTGTTTTCAGTAGTACCTATCTCTAAGTCTCTAATCAAAACCAGAAGCCTTTGTACAGAGCACAGCAATTACAGTTACCAAATACAGTGTGCAAGTTTATTTCTTTGGATTTTTTTCTTGTTTCTTCTTCTTCTTTCTTTTGTTCTTTATTACTCTGTTCTTTATTTCTCCTTCTTCCTTGCTTTCTTCTCCCTCACGTGTGTACTCTACCCCTTTTTCAGTGCTTGTTCTTATTTTCATTAAGTTATTTCTAGAAAATCTTATAATGACACACTGAAAACGTGTGAAAGGCACTCTTGTTGATTTCTGTAATACAACCATTTTCTAAAAGTGTGTCTGAGTTATGACTGTGAATAATTACATTTGGGTCCCAAGTAGGCAACATAACCCCAATGGAACAATATGGCTTGTTACCTGCTGGACTACATTGTGTAGACACAAGGATGTCTCCCAGGGGAATTAGGCACCAAGGTCCTTTGGCATCAGAGTTGTGACAACAAGAGAAAATAGGAAATTAGGCAGGTGAAAATCAGTTATTTATAGCTGAGTTCCACTTGCTGAGACTGCAGACCCCAAAACAGAGTTTACATTGGTATCACCAATGGCATTACACAGGAGATGTCTAATCATATAAACAAGCCCATACTCAGCTCCTTACCAGCAATAATCACAACCAATCATTTCAGAGAAAAAAGTCTGGGTAACTTTAAATAATTTTTCTTTAGAGTGTTTTAGCTTGTTGCTCTCTCTCTGTCATTACATCTCTCTTTTTTTTTATTTATTTAGGCTTACATAATTTATCAGAAACAGTTGGGAATGAAATTGCCTACTTTAGAAAAAAATAATAAAGCAAGTAAGGGAGGTAAAGCAGAAATCATTGGTTTATTTTATCCCCAGAACTTACAAAAACCGTAAAAACTTTAGAATCTCAATCATTGCCCAATTTGGTTAAGCAAAACACAGGAAAACTGTGATAGAAGCAGGAAAACTGCTGCTGAATAATTTACAGTGTAAAGAAACACATGCACATCTCGCTCTTCTCGCTTTTCCAACCGATACCAAGCGTTGTGAAATAACACATCTTGCCAGACATATCTGAATGCCATCACACCCACAAGATTCTCTGTAGAAGACAACCTAGAATGCAGCAACATTCATACATAAAACAGTTTCTGTTCTCTGCCATCATCAGGGCAGAGGAGTTTTTTGATATACACACTTTAGTGCTTCACAACATCGCTGATCTTGTTAACTTAATAAATGTCAGTGAGGCAATATGAAGCCTCCAAAATTATTAATGCCCATTGAAAAGATTTTCATTTCAAGTGAAACCTTTAAGAGGCTGATACAYAGAGCTTTTAAAAGGCATTGCTGAAGACTAATTGTCCTCTATCATGTCTGCAGCTTCTAAGCCTTCCAAGCTGTTCATTCTCATGGAGATACACATTAAAGAGAAGATTAAAGGGTTTAGATTGAGCATGAAGATTGTTAGATTACACATAATAAACCAAACGTGAGTGCCTGAATAAACCAAATTATTGAGATTTTCAGGCTCACCTACAAGACTCTTTCTTTTATTACTAGTTCAAGCACTTCTAATAATTCAAGGTTCAACTGGAAAGAAAGTAAATCCATTCCTTCAAAACAAACTTATTGTAGAATTAACACAAAATAGAGCTTAAATGTTTGTTTTTCAGCAAGATGCTCGATATGATACATTTTTACCAGAAAAGCATAACTCTGTATCTTCCTCCACTAGGGAAAGACTTAAGAAAAAAGTAAAATTATATTGCTTTAGTATTTCCTCCTGAGGCATCCTCTTTTCTGTTTCTTTTATGATATCTGAGGTCCCCAAAAGAGAATCATTTACCACGGTAAAAAAAAAAAAAAAAAAAAAAGAAGCCATTTCCTTTCAGCTTCTGTGGGCCACACTTTAAGTAGGAGTTGCCTCTTTTTTGCCCAGGAATCATTTTCACTCGTTTATCAATACTGACAATTTTACGCGTTTAGGAAAGACATGATTGGTTTTGACAGGCCCTAGCGAAGGATGCACCAAATTGTGTGCAGCTCTCAGGCTCTCTGCTCTGATTCCTGCCCCAGAACATTAAATCTCTGTTTTCCAGCAGCTCAGGTGCCGCCCTCTTCTCCTGAGGAGATCAATTTGCTCGAGGCCGGTAAATGAAGGAATGAAGATGCCGCTGTGTCAAAAATCGTTGTYGGACACCGGCAGTTCACAGGAACAAGAGGAAAGGAGCCGGTGAGTGATTCCTGCAGTTAACCTTCACACACACACACACACGAACACACAGGCCTGAGCAAGAGAACATGCCGTGGAGAGCAGAGCCTATCGGAAAGACAAACRTTCCCGATGGAAAGCGATCCTTCACCATCAGGTCACTGGTTCAAACCCATTCAAGAACTGTGAGATTAGGCAAGGTTAACGGATTGGAGTTACTGAGAGCCCAAGGCTTTAAGAGTTTCCTTGTCCTCTCTGTGTACTTAGAAGGAAAAGATAAATACTCAGCAATACCCGAGAGTACCTGCTACAAATTTCAGTGAAACATGAATGTCATTTGAAAACTGCAGAAAAATAGAGCTAATGCATTTCTTGTACGATCCTACTTCTAATGGTAAATATGGCCACAGTGTCACAGGAAGTAATGGAGATAAAAGTTGAGTGGGAAAGTGAACACTGCTCATAATAACAATGAAATGGAGAAACTGGGGATAATGATAAATAAAAATAATGTGATATTGATGCATGTTTCAGAAGCTGATCTGAGAAGTGAATACATAGGGGAGTGGTAGATGTAYCTCAAATAAAAATTAGTGGTATAAACATAATATATACAACAAGGTCACCCAGCCATCACATCAATTGCAACTCACACTTGAGCGCAGACTCACCACAACCTTTAAACGCCATCGGCACCTAGATTGGAGTCGAGAGGATTAACAGATGTTTACTATCAAAAATTCCAGCCTAAGAAATACTAACACCTTTCACTGAGCACACAGATGAAAAACACCTGCACAAGTACCCCCTTAAACTGTTCACTTAAATTTCCTAGGAAATTTAAATACGGCCTCTTCTACTCGTTCAATGTTTACATTATCTGAAACTTTCAAAATAGCTTTAGTTGTGGAGCAGGTTATAATATTGTCTTTTCAAGAGAGTGGAATTGCTATGTTTTCAGTACGGCTATGATTGACTTTTAGCGAAATTATTACTCAAGCACCTTTATCATCTCAGAGATATTTTCAGTAAGTCCTTGACTCGCATCACRTGGATAATGTCTGCGAATTGCCTCAGTGTGGGCAGTGCAGGTCATGGCACATATCTTCGGAAGGAATTGATGTCCCTGGTTATAGCTGAACATCTGTGTCTAAATGGCTGGGAAATGGGGATTATACTGACCTCTGTTTTGGTAATTTTGGAAATTCTGCCTCTTATGTTTTTATTATYGTTGCCACTGAATTATTCTGGGGAGGAATGAGAAAAAATAAACCTCACGTGTCAGATGTTAGTAAATTGATTAATGCACTTCTGGAACGCATGCAGTTGATAGAAAATTAAGCTGATATAGGGACCTGKGCATAACAATGCTTCTTAAGCTCTTTTCTCATCCTAAAGTGAAATAATATGTGCTCCCCATATGCAACAATCAATTTCACAGTTCGCCATGTTGAAAAATATTTAATTTAGACTTCCCCCCCCCTCCCCCACTAGTGTGAGGTTTTAATGTCGAATCCTGAGTTTTGATGCATGGTTTATTGGATAGATGACAAAACCCAGCATGGCAATTAGCATAGACAAGTGTGAGGGAGCAGAATCAAGCTTTCTTGGCAGCACAGTGAGTGCTATGCCCCGATGGATCCATTTTCTCATTTGCTTGCAAAAACGACTGCACCATTTCCTCATGCTGAGTCTCAGTTAGAATTCAGGAGCAAATGGGGAGAAGTCATTGACAAGTTTTTTCCAGCACAGAAAGTTAACTTAATTTGCTAGGAGATTGTTTTTCATGCAACAGCACCATGATATCTGACATGAGGTGCTTTCTTCTGAGACTTAAATTGTTTTCACCAATTCTTACACCACCATTTGCTTCACTCTCCTTAATGGTTCAGTTACCAAATGAGATAGAGGAAAATACTCTCATATTCCTTTAAAATTCCAGGAATAATTAACCTCTAAAATAAACTTTTTCTCTACTTCTGGAGGAATCATTAAGCAATAATGGAAACAATAGACTTTTTAATTAAACTTCACTGGAGAAGCAATTCTGGTATTTGCTGAGCTTGTCAGATGCTTTGATAGCATTTCCTAGTTTTGCTGGCGTTTTGCTCCTTTTTCTCCCTGACCCTCACTGAACTCTGGCTTTATTTTGGGAATCTTGATGTTGACAAAGATGTTCCCAGCAAACTGAATTTTCGTCTTGCTTGCAGACATTTTYTGGCTGCCAGAGTCACCTTGTGCACTCCAAGTGTGCGCTGCAGGCTGCCTTTCCAATCTCAAAATGCTGGATCAGGTTGTGGAGAAGGAAATATCCATTCTTTAAAGTTGGTCATTGGCTCTCTGCTTGTACTTTCTCATGAACCACCTGAAGTCCTGACTTCTCCAGGAGCAAGTCACATTTCTGAAGGTATTTCCACTCCATTTAAAAGGGRTTGTCCCTTGATGTTTGAACCACCATTATTGACCATCTTAACCTCTGTCTGGGGACTTGTGGGTACAAACCAGAGCTTTGAGGGAAAACCAGCCTGAAGGATCTGCTGGGGAAAGGACAAGGAGGAGGAACACCAATATGGGCAACTCTAGACTTTATCTCCTTTTGAATAGCCTCTACAAGAGCAAAGAAAAGGCACAGAGTAAGAAGTGGGTGAAAGAGGAGCAGTAAGTGAAGATGTCAGAAGCAACGGAGCACGATGAGTTTGTGAAGTCTGTGTTAGACAAGTGCCATGCTTGAAATGTGTGAAAGAAAGTTGCTAGACAGGGACACACACAGAAGAGTGGTCAGAGATGGGCCTATATTTAGGTGTTCGTGAGGGTGGTAAGACATTAATGGGTTTTCAAAGTCTCAGAGTAAAATGGGTGTTGGGAGCTGCAACAAGAGCAGCTCGCCCATACTCCCCAAAAGGAAAACGAAGAGAACTCGCCTTCCACAGCGCCTTTGAGTGAAGCAGAAAGGAAATCTGCTGCCAAACCACGTCATATTGCAGCTGTCTGCAAACACACAATGACGAAGGCACTAATACAAGCCTCTGCTAGTGGCACAGCTCTCCTCAAAATGCTGCTGATGGTTTTTTGAAGTCTTGGGGAGGCAAGTCCAGAGGCAAAGTCAGAAACAAATGAGACAGCAACAATTAGACCTTCACCCACAATTCAGTAACAGAGCGTAAGAAATAGCCTTATAAACTCCATGTGGGGAAGTGGAAACCTGAGTTACAGAGGTATATCAAGTTACTATCAAAAAAGGATCTTAGAGAAATACTGAAAATTGTATTAGGAGATTATTTTGAAAAGGCAGTTATACATAATCATTAATTGTACRTGAAGAAAGCCTTGGCTGTGAAAAATCCAAAGGAAAAGTCTATTTACAGTATTATGAAAACTAGTCCTTTTGGATCAATGTCTATTTYAGCTGTCAAAATTTTTGTGTGCAGTTATCCAAAAATTTCAATTGCAACTTGTYGTTTGCACTTATGGTAAAAATTAAAAGTAAACTTGTTTTATCCTCTTCTGCCACCTGTTTAAAGAATGGCATTCAGTTCTGATATGATAAATGCAAATATATAAATAATATGTTTGGGGTTTTTTAAATCTYGCTTAAGAAAAAATAATTTATTATTTGAAAATTACACTTTTTAAATACCAGGAGCTTAAATTTGTGACCAGGTGATTTTAATGGGAGTCACATTGGACTGCTGCCAGGCACCGCATGAAAAATATCCCCTTAAGTGTCTTCATTATAATTATGAAAACAGTGCAGTTCAGCTAAATCTAAAAAACTTATCCCTAAGTAATCTTGCCATGACTTTTCATTATGGTGCATTAGTTTAAAGCACACATTGAACCCAGGCCAAATCAATACTTGATTTAAAGAGGAAGAATGGAAAATTCTGTAAAAGTCTGGAGGTGTCAGTGTCTGTRCCTGTCTTTTTTTCCAATAAACATGCACTGCAATAACAGAATTCCTACCCTCAGCTGTGTCTCTGAGAAAACATTTGGTTGGCATCTTCTAAAGGCACAAACCCTAAGCCTGATACAGAATGCCTCACACGAAGTCTGGAAATCCAGCTGAGACCCACAGCTGTATGAGGGACATTTGAGTAACAGAATAAATAGGTGACCGTTTCCTGACTGACCAGCTCATTTCTCAGCKCGTGTAATTTGAGAAGTGCCGAGTTTTCCCTTCCAAATCTTCCATCATCCAGAGCACACCTAGCAGAGTCTGATCTAATCCTTCCAGGAGTTAATTTCCTTTGAGTTCACCAAAATGTTCAACACTCCCTATTTAATCTTTTGTCTATTATATGAGCTTTTAGAATGGGTTCAGAGGGTATAGCAGAAGTTCTTACATTATGTGTTTTTACTGTTTATTCTTATCTATGTGAAACCTCAGTCAAATATTTTACTTTATTTTAAAATATTATTTTTATGCCTTTTCCAGTAATATTAACAAATATTAACATTGTGTTAGTGCATAGCTAAAATATTAGCATTAAATATGTGTTAAATACCTGGATGATTTCTARTCTGAACTACACCTTCAGCTGGTGCTGTTTAACACTCATTTATACCTGGCAATTGGAGGAGAGTTCAGTTTTTCTCCCTAATTTCTCCCTTACAAATTTTCTGCTTTCAGTCTCTTGTGGCCTTTTGGGGGAATATTCTCCTTTCTGGACATATCTGTTAGAGTGCTGTGGCCATGGAAACTGGAGTCCCAAACAGGAAAGAAAAGCAGAACAGGAGTTTTTGCCTCCTCCAAGACCCAGCACTAAGTCCCAAATCATCTTCTGCACTTTCCATCTCTTCCAGATAATTGTTTGCTTCAAACTATTTATTTTTCTCTTGAAATGGTTTAGTTTTTATCTTAGTTTTCAACTATTTTTAAAAGTATAAAGATTGATTACATTCTCTCCCTTTCCTTTTAGCTGCCATTTGTCACTGTTGCGAAAAACATCAGAATGAAGGCTACTTCTATTAAATGGGAAACACTATAATTCCCATGCAATTTGTCCTTGTATAAGGAATTTTTTAAAAAAAGGGAAAAAAAAGAAGAAATAGCCTTTCCTCCGTGGCTAGATTTGATTTCCCCACATAAATCCACACCTTCACACATCCCACCCACACATCATTTCAAACATGCTGCCGAGTTAGTGAAATGCCACAGACTGCAAGCAAATATTTTAGAAACAATTGCATTTATCTCGTGAATGGCACCCTCTGATTAGCTTCCTTATAATCAATCACACTGATATSTGATGCACAAAAGCTCAATTATGCCTCTGTAGGAGCAATTAGGTGGAGACCTTAAAAGAGCAGATTAAAAAGGTTTGAATACTTGGAGAGAGTAATTTAAAAATATTAAAGGGAAATTACTTTTTAATTTTATGTATTCATCTATTTGTAAGTTAATGAAATTAATGAGGCAAGAAATGAAATGGAAATTCCACAACTTTGCATTTCTATAGTTAGTTTGTTTGCCATGAGCAAGCACAGAAAACCATATTTACTACCATTCTGCAGCTAAAAATAATAAACAGTCTAATTGCAAGAGTAATTGTCTTACAAATTTTGCCTCTTTCATCTCATATAATCTACAAGTATCCTAAATACCTCCTTGAAGGTGTCTCTGCTGGCCAGCAGGAGGTTGAAACTCTACTGTAAATGCGTATAAAGTGACCCTGGAAAAATCAAGCATTTCTATTAAGATTGTTTTTTCCCCTTCTGCAAACAATATCTGCTCAGCTTTCCGTGGCAACCTAACTTTGAAATGAATCATTTGAGGARCTGAAAGCTGTGGCCTAAAACTGTGAAAAAAGCAGTTTTCAGAAGATATGTGTGTACTTGAAATGTTTTCTTCCTGCTACAGATGGGGAGAGATTTGCTCGTTTCTTTCGCCTTAGCTTGGAAAAATCAACACAATCAAAATAAATATCAGAAATGGGCTGAAACTCAGCCTGCAGTTCCTTTGCAATCACTGAACATCTGTGGGTTTTGATCAAGCACCCAAGCTAAGGATTGAATTCCAATGATTGATTAGCCCAGGTACTCTAACGAGATAGCTGGGCAGCATCTCCTGCTGCTGACATCTTCTATGGCTGGTTCTTGGTGAGCTGCCATCCTTAATCCTTTTCCTTCTAAAAAAAAAAATCATAATTCACCATCCCAACTCTAGGACACACTAATACACACAAGAAATTCATATTTAGGGTCTTAGGTTGGGGTGTGTTTTTTATAGGCGCTTTTGCTGTGGGCTGGATCACACCTCTGGGTTAGGATGGGCTATGTGAGGAGATAAGAGGCTCCTAACAGACAGTGACTGATAATTTTTTGTTGTTTAGGTCATAAAATCCGTCATCAGTGGGTGCAGACACAGAGCAAGGGAATGAAAACCGACAGTGCTGAAAAGAGGCAGAAACAGAAACCACCATCCTGAAAATTCTCCTCAGAAATGTTAGGAAAGTCATTAAATAAAGCCTTACTCAAGTAGGTACTAATACTTGATAAAGATCTGAACCTCAAGATCTGACATTATTGCTCACAAAAATGGTGAGAGTCACTTGGTTGAATCCTGAGCTCCTTTGAGAACATCCTTAGAAGGACCAAAAAGGGGAACATGCAAAGCATCAAAATCTGAATGATTACAGCTAAAGTAAAASGAAGTCAGCAAAAATATTTGAAGAAAGTGACATCAGTAGCCTTTAGGTCTTGTGAGGAACAAAATGACAACTTTTGAGAAAAGTAGGAAAAAATGCATCATCAGGACTGACATCCCAAGCTCATGTAGCACCAACTTAGAACATATTTTACTTTTACTGAAAGCCATGAAACACTTAATTAAAAAGATCATGTTGGCAAGAAGCCTTTTTATTAGTTATATCTAATTACAAGCAATTGCTGTGGTATTAAACAGGTAATATACCAAAAGTGTCATTTATTRTTATGAGATTCTGTGTAGTTTAAAGCTCTGTTTAATAATAACAACAGTGATGATAATAACATTAATGGACAAAGCATTAGCAGGAAGCTTATGAGGTCATTCTCCCTCTTGTTCTGCCCAGAAGGAATCCTCCCAGCGATTTTGGGTCTCTAATTGGACTTATAGGACTCAAACAAATCGACAGTCACTAAGTTGCAGAATTTGAGTCTCACCCCATCAAATAGGAATGTTTTCAAGCTTCTCTATGTCTCTTGCCCTTGATCCCCCATCCTTGGAGACCAGGATGCAGCACGGGCTGTTGCAGGGCGCTCCTTAAAAGCACCATTCCTAGGATTCAAGCCTGGGAGCTTTACACTGACGTCTTTCTTTAAGATGATTGTTTAAACTAGATTTTTTTGAAGTAAAATAACTCCCCTAAAATGAATGGCTGGACATACAGCACTTCAAAAGAAGCAGACATCTGTCTTCAGATGCTCATCAGTTGTTCTTTGCTTTGGCTGGGCTAACGAAGGCATCAATCTGGATTTGATAGGAAAAWCCTGTCGGTATTTATTTTCCTAACTTTCCCCATTACCTTCAGGCATAGACCTTGACCTTGCAGTCRCCTGTATCCTGTTTCCCTTTTGCCRAGCAGGGRTCCAGAGTCTCACCTGACCTATGAGTCTCCTCCTTTCACTGGTCTCATGTCCCACTGCAATGTTGCCCAGAACAGTGCCTGTGCTTCAGGGCTGTGCCTGAATGGTCATCGAGCTTGAGAAACTTCTCATCATTTCTACACAAAATTACGCTAATGGCAAACTGCACAGAACTCAGATCTATCAAAGCATCAAATTAAGGAACAATTTTAGACTTCTACCCAAAATTCATCAATTCTGCATAAACAGATTCCTGGAACCATCCCTTGTTAAGTCAACTGTGAATATATGTGTGGGTAAGTGCAATTGCTTATGTAAGTAAAATAAACAAATAAAGTAGCAGATGACCTCATATCTTTAGTAACACTAAAATAAATCTTCAAAGCAGAAATTGGATTCAGTACGTATTGTTGTGAAGACAGAATTTGGCCCAAGATGCTCAAAAACTTCTCAGCACATTGACAATGCCCAGTGGTGCAAGACTGCATTTCCCTGTTCTCAGCAGCCCACTGGCCACGCCGAAAACTTCAGGCCCTGCCGTGCAATCATCTTGACTTTGAGAGGGTTTGGACCAAACCGAGTCAGCTCCAAGTTACACAAAAATTCTACTGAAAGAAATCTCTTATTGTATMTTTGATWTTAGATTTGAAGGACATACCCTTTTAAAGTTTAGATCTAGCCAAATTTTTACTTTCTTTATAATTTTTACAGACATATTTTGGTTTCAGTGGCTGTAAACCAATACAATATCTTGACATTCTCACCTAYCAAATTGTTATAGACTCATGCTATCTTCTTTGATGCTTTCTCACTGAAATTGCCATCATTGATATTACATATATATTGGCATCTACATGAGTTTAGGTGCATCAGTGCATCCTTAGGTATTTATTACTTTTGTATTTCTCATTGCTATATCATGTTTTTCTTGGCAGCAGCTTTCTCACCTCTGCTCAYGTCATTGTCTGATACAATTAATCAGCAGGAAGTGCTGGTCTGTACAGTCACTGACTCATAAATATTACAAATGCTCTGTCATTGCACCCTGAGAATATAAAAATAACAATATCAAAGTGTGTTTCTATGAGTCAYGCAGTTACTTCTATGGAACAGCAAATACATCTTTTTTTTCATGGAAAAAAAAAATGGATCTTTTTGGCAGAGTTTGATTTCCAGAGAAAGAAATCACTCTATCTCTCCAATTCTGCTTGTTCTTCATTTGCTTCATGGATGATTATATTCAGATTATGGATATTGTAATGTCAGAATCTTTATTTCAATGACAGTTTGAGATGGAACTATCTTAATTTGCTCAACAGAAAATAAATTCACAGTAAATAACAAAGTACCTTAGTGTTACAAAACAAACTAAATAATGGATTCAAACTTCATTGGGAAGAAGTATGGAATGTTTTCAAAATGTTAATTTAGCAAATTGGATGCTCACATTTGTTTCCTGCATTTCAGGCTGATCTGCAAGTGGGRTAACTCGTCAACTAAAGCAGGAAAGAGAAGGAATAAATTTTGCAGAAATACTTACACTAAACCTAAGCAAAAATATTTATTTTTCACTTTAAAAATATTTAATAATGGTGAGATAAACTCACATCAATTCCTGCTTTTGTGTTTTCCAAATATTGTAAACTTTCGCAGAGTGATCTTAGCTCCATTGAAGTCCATAAAAATCCCTCATTGGATAAATACAAGCACTTTGTGAAAAATGTGAAAATGAAGACCTTGAAAATGGAGCACACTTTTTCTTTTGTCCTGCTTTAGCATTTTTACCTCTGTGAACCCTCAGAAACCTYCAGCTTATTTTTCATGGAAATTATGAGCACATTTCTGTTTCTTTTCTTTTAACCATCTGCCAATGCAGAAGACAATTCTTCTSTTCTTATTTTCAAAGCAGAGCTTTAGAGCTATTATTTTCCCCCCAAAACCCCCRTAATATAGGCAGCTCAGCCAATAACTGTTGTCATGATCTCCACATTTTGCTCCAACGTATTGCAATCTTTGGAACAAACGCTGGAGATGGGAAAGTCCTACATTCACAATCGCCTCAATAAGACCAAGATTTCTTTAGTGGTCCCTGCCAATAAGACACATTTATTTTGGCCAGGATTCATATGTGTTGACAGGGGAACGAGCAAAGTCCTAACCCACTTTACACAGGCCATGAAATGTTCCTATCAAAGGGTTGCACTGCTAAACTAAGGCTGATTTTAAGAGGTGAAGGATGCTGTATAAGCATGATTCCCTGGAGCAATTATATCCTTCAAAAGGCAACCGTAAAACAGGATTTAATCTAGAATGAGAAATAAAAGCCCTACATTCTTGGGTCACATATGAGATAAAGCTCAAATTCTGCATTTTTAATTTTTCTCCCAAGAAATGATTTGAAGAATATCCACTTTATTCAACTGCCAGCCCTAAAGCTTTCCAAGCTAATACACTGCTTGCTTTGATCCTGCTTTGGCGCAGGCACAATGTGCCTCATTGTAATCTGAATCCTCTCTTTTGTTTTCTGTTTAACATCAGACACTTTAAGAGAAGAATAAAAGTCCCTGTTCCAACCAGGTCTCAAAACCCTCTTCTCTGCATCTTTTGGCTCTACCTCTGAAACTGGCAGATCTCACAACTGTAAAATTCCACCCACGATTTTCCTGTCATTTCTGAAAGCTTCCCTGTCCCACAGCTCTCGTATTCACGAACCTGCAGTTTGCACCCGTAAAATACTCTTTGTTTTTACCTTGTGGAAAACACCAAATATGTACAAGTATTAAATACTTTCACTTCTCTGTCAGGTCAAGATTGTCACATTGAGGTTGTAGCCATGAGCTCAGACCTTCAGATTATTCACCCTGACAACCAAGAAATCAAGCTTTAAATCTAAGTTTGCTGTCATTGACTACAGCCAGGATTTGTGGCTGAGCTTCTCTTAAATGCTTATATCAGTGAATAATTATTGCTTTTCTGAGACAAGCTGGGGTTTGCAAAATCACCTGGCTGCCCCTCAGTGTCACATTTTCAAAAATTTTCATAAATTTCCTTCACATAGTCATTAAATATTGCCCAGGCTCTCGATCCACCTGTGACACAGCAGAGTCCAGTTCTGCACACACAGCAACGTCACGGTGCCCAGTAAGGGGTGTTTTTTGGRAAACAAATCCCACAACAAACAAGTCCATCCATACAAGTGACCACTTAAGATAGCACAACAAATGTTTTGTGATTATGAATCCTTGGTGCCATCTACCTGTTGCTACAGCGGAATCATAGAATCACAGAATAGTTTGGGTTTCAAAGGACCTTAAAGATTATCTGGCTCCAACCCCCTGCCAAGGGCAGGGACACCTTCCACTAGAGCAGGTTGCTCCAAGTGTCATTACATCTTTCATTGCATGTTGTCCGAAAATCTGTTTATTGCTCCTAAGTTTTAAYTACTCTTTTAGATTTTATGGGCTGAAGTTTTCCTGACTACCTTGGAAGAAAAATCTACAGTTTTAAATTTGTTTTTGTTTACATTTCACTGCCACAATTTCAGGGAAGATGGACACATCTGGATTGTGGAGGAATCCTTGCATGGCTGAGAATTTAACAACCTGACTGTGCAAACCAAATATTTCCTGAGTGCAAAAGTGCAGCACATTCTCTCCTCACTTGTTCAGAGGAATATAAATGAGTGGGTCAGATAGAAATCTTCATTCTTTCTTTTTTAAATATCTACTAATGAAGCAATTGTCAGAAGGCTGAGTCATAATGTAAATGTGTTTCTGACCAAAGGTCTGACTACTCCAGCACACTCCAGAGTATCCGGAGGAGTAAGTATGATCTGCATCCACTCAAGCTATTCATCAGACTCCTGCAATTATCTCAAGAGTGTTTGAAGGAAACAAGCAGGCACGGGGAAACTGTCGGAGCAAATTTTGATCTAACTGAACTGAAGCTGCTGCTTCTATTACAAGAGGAAATATTCTTTACAGAAGCCTAAAATGATTTCAGTAAAATATGTTAGAGTTCATCTTTGACATCAAAAAGGTGGCTAATGAATATTTATTTTCACYATGAATGCTGCCTTAGAATCAGAGAATCATAGAATAGCTCGGCTTGGAAGGAACTTTTAAAGGTCATCCAGTCCTACCCCCTGCAATGACCAGAGACATCTTCAATCAGATCAGACTGCTCAGAGCCCTGTCTTCTAAGAGGATACACAAGTCCATCGCTTTTGATGCACAGGAGAGGGAAAAGGGCCACCAAAGCAGAGGGAAAAAATGAAAGAGGGAATAATGGCATTAATACAAAGAAGAACCAGTGCACTTTTTTCAAATACTTTAGTATGAAATAAATTAACACAAACCGAGCTGCAAATTATATTTGGAATTATTAAAACAAAGTGAAAACATGATCTATGGTGAGAAGATTTAGCATTGCTTATGTGAGAATAACTATGCTGTCCCTTCCCCTCAAGGTTATATATCATTCATTATTGTTACTCAAATTTAAAGGCCTCTGTACACGTTTCAAATACCTTGTGTAGATGGTGGATGCAAGATCAGAGGATTTATAAGTACAGAGGAAAAGAAGCAACTCTTAGCAAACAGAAGGAGCAGACAGTGTGAAAGAGACATTAAACTAGGAAAAAGAGAGATACTGGGATATTTGGTAGCTTCTCCTGCAAATACAGGAATTGTTTGTAAAGAAGATAAAGACCTTCCATAAAAGGCTTTTTCAGAGTAAATATATATTTGCAATTTGATAAAATCCTGAGATCAACCTTAGCTTTCCTATGGATCTACATATCTTCACACCTTCCTTGCACAATTTCAAAAGACATTACCAAAACATGTAACCTCAGTATTTATTTTCTTAATGTTAATTGTTGTCAAAGACCACGATCTSTTTTGACAGTCAGGGTACATTTATATGCAGCCTCTCAGCTGGAAAGGAGCTGAAGCAGAAGGAAGGATTTTTCTGGACTGGACTGCTAGTACATGAGTTTTTGGCTGTACAAACAGACTCTGACTCTCAAGTAGGTATGTGCATGTGCTTGCACAGTGTTTCAAATATTTTGTACTTTGGATTGCCACCAACTAGTAAACTTTCTGTGTGCCTGTGCACATTATTTTTTTTTTCCTCACTGTAAACTTCCTCACCTGCAGGGAAAAAAATATCTTGAGATTATGTTAGGAAAATAAACACACTTGGCCCTAGGTCTAGGTCAAACATTGACTCGAAGAAACAATAATCGTGTCAGTAAATTATTTCTGGCACAATATCTGTCACCTGTTTCAAAAGAGTTGAAGGCAAACATGCCCATTCCTCAGCTTAAACAAATCTGGCCTCCATGCTGCTGAGCTGGCAAGAGATGCTTATATTCCTTTTCTCCTTTTTTTTTTTAATCAAGTTTTAAAAGGTCCTTGTTGCCAGGTTTCTAAACAAGCCATTTTAAGCCAACTTCTGGTTCCTTCTTTGTTTTCTGAAGGGGAATTTGAGGGCTTCACTCTGAGAGAATCAGACAGTCATTTTCCCATGCTTGTGTCTCTCTTTCTGCTGGAAGGTGAATGTCTGGGAGGGTCTTAAAATTTGGGGAGTTGGTAGAGACTAGCAGTCCACGCACACTATGCAAGCATTTGTGTAAACATCAGGAAATCAAAATCCTACATATTGTTAACACTATTGTATAGGAGAATAATAATATCAGATAGATGTAGCCCCACACCTGCTCTGGAGAGCTCATTTTAAATAGATTGTTCAGGACTCACCAAATGCAGCAACTTCTTCTGTTGATGCCTGTACTAGTTTGAAGCTTGAGTGCAATGTTATTATTAGTTGCTTCTCAGTTTGTTTCTCACTTTACCCATTTCTGAAGGTTTTTAGACCAATCTTGTTATTTTTCATACTAAATGAGGAAAACCAGATGGACAAGATGGATCACAGACAGCCTTGAAATTATGCTTGTTCTCCAAGGAAGGGATGAAATCCTGCAGTTATATCATTTATGAGTGGCTGTTTACTTTTACTGCCTCATAACCAGACCTTGGGATTCATTAATGACTAGAAATGAAAGACCCTGTAGCAAGCATTTATGCAAACTTTAGTGAGTAAAAGAAGAGTAATCTGTATCTTTCATGTTATGCTATAGGAGAATAATAATACCGAATAACCCAGAATATGCTGCAATGTAAATRTGTCAGCTGCAGATCTGCACACAAAAAAAGACGACACATGAAACTTTACAGTCGATGTCTTTTTAATATTCTAAATTAACACATAAGTGTAAAAAACTACTTTGCCTATGTCCTGTTAGCCAAGGAGGGCAAAGGTTTAATGTTTCATCTTATAAATTTATTTTAAGAAATAAAGAAACCTGCCTTTTTAGAGGTATGCCAATGCAAAAACAATTATTACACGCAAACCCCTYAGCATAAAATGAAATTAGACAAGAGATAAGGGAAATGAAACAGTACTATTTGAATGATTAAATCAATTTTGGCTGGGGTCGGGCTGCATTAAGGGAAGACATTATACGGGCAGGGCTATATTTTCCCTTCCTGTCAAGAGGACTGGAGGTGGTTTGACTCGTACACCTACATGTGCCTCAGAGGAATGCCATTGTTCACTGCCATTTCAGTGGGAAACGAAACCTGTTCCTCTTCAGTGCGAACCTTGTCACTGTGACCCAGGYATTGCTGAGTTTGGATGGTTTGAAAAGCCCATACCAGTAGTGACCTCAGCAAATTCAATTATCAAGGGCAATCAAATCTCAAAGTTTTAGCAGAAACATGCCTGATTTTGTAAACAAACCCTCCTCATCTGCTGATCCTTTATTCCTTCCTGTACCTATGCCGGTGTGGATTCACCACATCTGAAGACAGACAACGGTCAAGGTATGCAGCAACACACTTCAGAGTCTCACTCATTAAGACACCTAAAGATTTCATTCCCTTCACTTGCAATTGCAGCCCCACAGAGCAGTTTGTGTGCAGATGACTATTATATGCTATATTTTCTCAGGTGTCAAACTGATGGCTTCATCACCAGCTTCTCTAGTTGAACTAATAATTTTCTATCTTCCAACATATCAGTTGTGCTGCTGAAAGTCAAACCCCGAGATATTAATTTACTTTTCWTTTTCTTTTTTTTCCAGAAACAAATTATGTCTAAAAAAAATCATGGTGACTTAGATGCAGTAAATTTATAGGGTGTTTTGCTTTATTTCCKCATATGCATATTTTTCATTCCGAGTGCAGACGGAGGTGAGCCCAGCAGATGTACAGCAGTGGTTTCACATCTTGCCTCAAACTCTTTTTTCCTCAAGGCCTCCTTCTAGGAGTTATAAAGGCTACATCAAAATGTCCAGACAGTGTTTGTGTGAAGTCGTGTGTCAATGGATTATTTAGGATTCTAAAGACTCTGAGTTATTATTTGGTTACATGGTTGGCATCAAACAATTAGGCCAATGAAAGGACTGGGGTTTAGACCACGCATTTGCAATTTGTTGAACTCATTGCTGTCAGATATTACACAGGGAAGGAGTTCAGAAGGATTCAAATGAATGATTAGCCATTGCTATGGATGGAGTGATTGTTGACTGAACATCAAATCAGGACATAATGAAGGGCTATGAGCCCCTTGCTTCGGGCCATAACAACCAACCGCAGTGCTTAGGAGGAAAACATTCTTATGACTGGGCCTTTCCATCACCACCAGGATTATTGGATTTCCTTATTCTTATCAAACTGTGCCTAAAGAGCAAAGGATGCTGCAGTAGACGGACCATAGGACAGTGATATTCCAAGAAACAAACTCGGAAAATCAACACTCATCAGTTTAAACCTCTTAATCTGTCCTATCATTTATTCTGCCTATTCTGTTCGTAAACTCCATTAAAGTGCATTAGCAAACTATAATACTGAAGGCAGACAAGAAATCTAATTATCTTTTGTCKCAGAGCACCATATGCTTCTTTTAACTTCAAATAATAGGCTGAAAAACATTTGTATTTTAAATGAATCTTTGATGAAGTTGAACAAGAGAGGGAAAAAAAAATAAGTTAACCAATCTCTTCCAGTTATATTGTTTTTTGCTAGATGGGTTCACCTTTTCACATCCTTATTTTGCAGCATACCAAAGGGCAAATGAAAACAGGTGACAGGGTTAGCCACTTTTATGTCAGACATCATTTTGCTTCCAGCTGTGGCCCTGAGGAAGTTTTTGTTCACGGGTTTTTTATTATTACTGTATTTTTGGCATGCTCATCTAGCTGCAAAAGCACCAGATGTCTCCATCGACTTTTTGAATAAACAAGCAAACTAGAAAATTATAATAATTTAGAATCCCTTCATAYGTTGCACGCATAAAGGAGGGTCCTGTTCTGTGGGGTTTATTTCTTAAGCCAAAACGTTATACCTCAAAAAATAAAAAGCAAGCAACACCCCAACCCTCCAAACCRAAACAAGCCCGTGAAGCAATACCTTCTGGTGGCTGATGACAAGTGTGGATCCACTGATCTGCAGATCACTTACTCAAAAGAAGTGAAACCAAGGCATTTCCTCTCCATCCTGCTGAGGGTCACTGTGTGCCAACAAAAGTGAAGCTGTGTGGGTGCACAGCCACCCGAAGCCATGATCCTTGTCCAGGAATATTGAATGTGTCAAATGAGGTGTCCATTTCTCCAGGGGTGTCTGTAAGGAGGTGAGACCTGCTGTCAAATGGCAGCCCTTCTGGTGATCAGTATGGAAAAATAGTTAAAATATTTCTGTTGCTTAGCTCTGAAATGTTCCTTTCCTTCTTCCTTGTTCACAGGTTTTGCATGAGAGTTTCTGAGGTAACTGGTGTGTCTGTACAGCTCTTTCTATCATCAGCAGCTACCAGAATGTTTTTAAAATGCATTATTAGTCTGTCATAGAATAATCCATAAATAAACTTAGAAGATAAACAAATAACTATATACAATATTAAAGATAGAACAAAAAAAAAAATCTATTTTAGATATTTGGCATGGCTCCTTTTTGCTTTGTCTCCAGCTGGGAAGAAAACAGGAAGCATTTGGGGTGTCTGTGATGGTAATGAAGACACACACATGGATTACCACTAGCACTCCTTCATGGAGCCATTCTGTGCTCTTCAGGTGATTAATACAAGGCTTTATGGTTGAGATTTAGGGAAGACAAAGGTTTTCATACATTTGCTCTGGTTTTCTTTTAAAGGATTACTCACATTCTTTCCAAAAGAGGTTGGCACTACTTTTTCTCAGAAAGGAAATTAATTATAACGGCAACTTCTGGTTTCATTAAATATATTAGTACTTTAATATTTCATATTTGGTCAAGATCTGAAAAGAGAAATAAAAGCTGTAAAATCTTGAGCACATCACTTCAATTTCCTCAGAAAGTCTGGGGAAGCAATTCCGTCTATTCTATTCATTACATAAAGGAAAAGAGGATTATTTCAAATGTATTCGAAGACCTTAACTATGCAATATCCTGGTGGAATTTGCATGTAATGAAGATTTTAGACCAAATTCTTCTTTCAGATAAAGTCACAGTAATATCTTTGATTTTAAGACTGGTTCAAATTAAACCAGATCTTGACCACACTGAGCTCTGGCAGTTTTTTGGGCAACACCTCCTTCCCTGCTCAAAGAACTGTTCATATGGGTCAATCCTGCTCTGAGTGGAGTCTCAGGGACCATCAGTCATCTGCAATATCCTCTCATTCCAACTGCAAAGTGAAGGGATATGGAAACTAGATAAAGAACTGCAATATTGGTTAGCTAAAGAATTTTACTCAGAGCAATAATCCATGAATAAAAATGTCTTTAACGAGTCCTAAGAATGCCCTTTTCCAGTTTCACCTACAGGAGAGGCACAACTGGCTAATATAAGCTCCAGACCGAAAAGAAATATTTTCCTTGCTAAGCATTTCATTTGAATCCTGACAGTTCTTTCACAATCCTTTGGGTTTTCATCCCTCCACTTCCAATATATTATTCGAGATAATACCTACAGTATTTACCATTTTTATCTCCTCCTCTCAGTGGTGCTATGAAAGTACTTTCTGCATGTATTGGTCTAAAGTGTTTCTTGCAGAGCACCTGAGTGCACAGAGGGGCACTCCAGCCCCTCTCGGTTGGCAGTGTGTGTTTAAGACACTTGTGACCTTTTTACCCTTTTATCAATGAGACTTTGGTATGCTTTCTTTGCAATTAGACCATCCATACTAGTCTTAATTGTGTTTCCTTTTAAAGTCTCCCTGCTGCATCCTCTTTGCAGTGATTCCTCTGCAGCTGGCCTTGTTTTTTGGGCTGCATGTTCCATTTTCCTGGAATAATGAACCTTACATTACTTCTGAAATGTGGAATAGAGTCAAAGGGAGGGATATTGCCTGCATCCTCACCTAAAACTGCTGAGAAAGAGACATAAAATTGATCTCACCCCTGCTGAGSAGGTCTTTCAGCCCTGTCCCAAGACTACTAGACTAACCTCAGCCTAATAATAGAAGGTGACAAACCACCTCTCTTTTAAGAGTTCTACTCCACRTTTAGCCAGGGTTGCTGTTCTTAAGTGAGCCTTCATCAGCTGTTCAAAAGCAAGTGCGTCAATATCCCTCTTCATCCCATCCTTTCAAGTGAGGTGCACGTGGGTGATGGCACGTCCACAAAGCCCCGAGCGAGAAACCTGTGCTGCAGTGGGGACAGCATGCAAAGGACTTTCCTCTTTAATATCTTACATTTACTTCTTTTAGGTGGATGTGTCCTAAACTGTACAGCTGAAGACCCTAATCGTGGATGATGTCTCCTCCTTGCACAATTTTGGATCCCAGATTCCAGATCTTTAGGATGAAGATTATAATGMAAATAACTGAAATCTACTTTTTTTWAACAAATTACGGGGTTGTGGTTTTTTCCTTTCGTTTGGACTGCATTATCATTGTAGGTCTCTCCTAGTGAAAATAACCTATTCTGTTCCTTTTCATGAGTTCAATCTTAAGCAACGTTTGCACTAGCAGCTCCCCATCCTGTCTTTAGGTAACAGCCTGCCTTCACTGCTGAGTGACACTCTGATCAAAGGGAAAGAGGAGAGAAATGGACAGTTTCCCCTAAGCCATCATAAATATTTCCTGGCAGGACCCCCCGTGATAAGATGGAGCTGCCGATTTCAAATTGCAGCTGCATCCCAGACTGGCAAAAAGGAATTGCAYGGTGCTGCTGCTTAGGGAGCTCATCAAGTCCTAGCGAGATCTCTGTCCCCACATGCCCACACTAAAGAATGGATATGATAAAGCTTGGATGTCATCCAAACCCTGCTTTCTGTCTCCAGCTTTCTGCTTTCAGCAGCCCAGCTTTTCAAATTTATACTAGAATAATGTGACCTCGGGAGATCTTTATTTAAACAAATAGAATTAGGTTGTATAGCTATGTGGTTAATGACAGCTCCTGAAACACATTCAGCAGCAATTTGATGTTATTATTATAGCTAAGTAGTTTTCATAAGGTCTCAGTTAAATATTTCTCCACTAACTCATCAAGACAAAGAGTTGACCTCAGCTTTCTTTCAGAGTCCATCAATACAGCTCCTTGCGAAGCAGAAGCGCTGTTTAAAACAAAAATAAATCCAAGAACTTCCACCTCCTCCTGTTCAGTATTAGCTCAACACACTGAGTCTGCAGGGCTGCCCATCCCCTGATGGCTCATAAGAGCTGTTTTCATTCTATTTTTAAGGGTACTAAAGGTGGGCTGCCTGCTGGGCTCCTGGTGGATTTAAGACCCTGGTATTCAGATTACGGTAGAAGTAGCTAAAAAGGAAGGAAAATATGTTCTATTCTTGCTGTTGTGTTCAATGAAAGTCTAATCACATCCGGCTTTTTTTTCAAATTAGTATTATTTGTGTTTAGCCTTCATTAGTGCAGTTTAGACTGAGCAGTTGGTTACAGTAAACCCTACAGAAACAAGGACGTGCTTAAGCTTCTCTGCAGAGGGGCCTGGGGGCTGTGTATTTATAGATATCCATGGAAAGGATTACAAAGAAAAAAAACACAGATGCTTTTGTGTGAATTTAATTCATATTAGTAAAATGAAGMTATTAACACGAAGGAAAGAGATTCTGTCAATAAGGGAGCATTGCTGCATTTGTCAGCCTGACAGAAATGTTCTGTATCTGGGTATTTTCTGCATATGCATRTTGTGAAGCTCACCACCCCTGGCATGCCCTGGAGACTGGGTTCAGTGCCCCTTCACGTTCAAGGGCACATGTAGAATGGTTTGGGTGAAAGGGAACCTTAAAGACCACCTTTCCAACAGCCCTGCCATGGGCAGGGACAACTTCCACTATCCCAGGTTGCTCCAAGCCCCATCCAGCCTGACCTTGAACACTTCCAGGGATGGGGCAGCCACAGCTTCTCTRGACAGCCTGTTCCAGTGCCTCATCACCCTCATAGTAAAGAATTAGAAACACAGACATTTATTTCCYTCAAAGCACAGCTACATGAGACCTGCATGGATTTTTGAGGGTGGCTTACACGTTATTTGCTGCTGGACCTCTCTGGTCTTGCAAAGTTCTCCCAAACCCAGGGAAAGGTGTGGGCTGCCAGGCAGATCTGGTGCCCCAGAGGTGCCCAGCACTCTCTCAGAAAGGTTACCTTGGAAAGAGTTACCTGAGGTTTGYCTACTGCCTGGAAAAGTTCTCATGTCAGTCTGTGAAGCTGTTCYGTTATCCCAGATGTCCTTGTCCATGCCTTCCACTTGCCCTCTACAATTTTAAGCCTGAACTAATGTAAATGTACATTCTCCAGAATGTCAAGGCCCATTTCCTTCAATCTTCCCTTCATGAGCATTAACTCCTAAMCAGTGTGGGGTACATGTGGTTTCCTGACTGGCACACAGCTATCTTTTCCAATTCCTCATAAATTAACAGCGCGAGCTGCTCTCYCCTCTATTCAAGGTCGTGCTTTTGCACCAAGCCCTTGAAGTCTGGGGACTCAAAAAGTCATCAGACACCTCTGGATGCAGTGCCTGGCTGCTGGAGGCCCAGGGACCTTGCCCACRTCTGCCAGAGCCCCACGAGCACACGGCCGTCCTCCAGCAAGCAGAGGCGATGCCACCGCAGGGTGAGCTAACCCGGAACCAGAGAAGCAGGACACCGCTGTGGGAGCCTCCACTTGTTCTCCGTGATTTGAAAAGGTAACTGCAGAGAAATAAACAACATTTTGCTTGCAAACGGAAGGAGATGTGATTGAAGCCCCTCTGTGGAGAGTTTTAAAGCGAGCAAGGGACCACACTGTGAGTTTGTAATCAGGCCACGCTGTACTGTCGGAGGCTGAGTCCTTTCAGCAGCCGCCGCAGCGGCGCGCGTGTGTTGAAAAGCGAAAAAACAACTTCATGTTTTTCCCCGTGGGGGAAAACACTGAAAGCCCTTTTTCCTTTTTAATATACTAAGAGGTGTAAAAGATTTCATGCTATCTTCAGATGTCAGCTTTAGATTAGGATGTGATGACAGAGGACATAAGGTATTGCTGGACAGTAAAATGCCCCTGGCCACAAGCAAGCCTGTCCTCGTTAATTTTATCTCAACCTCATCTCTCTGATTTGTCACTGGCTCTGAATTCTTCAATCCCTTCTCTCCATAAAAATGTCTAGCTGTCTCCTAAATTCATTTATGTCATTGCCTTTTATGACCTTTCTTGATAACTTACTCTTTGTATTTTCTATCCTGAGTAAAAAGCCCTGCCCAAATGAATTCTCTCATTGGTCTTAATTTCCCAACTTTGAGGTCTTGTGGCTGTCTGTCCAGGTTGTTCAATTCCTCACCAATATGAGCATTATACTTATGGATATTTAGTTTTTTCACTAGCTAAAAAGCTTGGGGGGTTTTGTTTCTTTTTTTTTTTCCAGAGGAAGTTCATTTACTAAAACACCCATGGGCAGGCTTTTTCATATTTTATGCCAGCKGTAAGTTTGGAAGGAGTTTTAAAACTATAGATACATATACCATACCTGTGGCAGGGACTCTTTACCACAGCTGGGCACGAGCCAGATAAACTCAGCCCTGAGTCAAGTTGCTGGCTTTGGCAAGTTTCTTCCCAACATACTGTTCTTTTCCCCTATTCTGTGGATTGTGTGTTTTAAACCATCATCCTCTACTGTGTCAACTACGAATGAAGCTTCTAGAAAAAAGTTCCTCCTGTCTGTCTTGATAATTTCTACAGTACTTGGAATATTAAAAAAACTTTGAGAAACAGTAATAAGAATACAATGTTCACATGTATCTCTATTCATATGCAGCTCTATTCTTTACACCTCAGCTTGGGTTACCTATAAAAGTCTCTCATATGCATTTTCTATTTCAAGACTTTGTGCTCCAGACCAGCTCAAAAGGCTTTATTATTAAGACTTTGCCCATTTCATTTCTGTGCAGATTCCATTGTCCGTCACGGTCAATATATCTTCCCTTAATTTTCACAAAGTCCAGCCAGGTAGGTCATGACCAGGTTCTTCTATAATCTTTTTATATATTTAGACACTGTAATGAGATCATCATCCAGTGTGCTTTTTCTTTCAGGCTAAATATGCTACACTTCTTGAGTCCTTTTCTCATCCATGGCATAAATTTAACTCCTTACCTTTACCACACTACTCTGAAAACTGACTGAAGTGTCAAAGTCATAGGTGGATTTTCAATTTTTTTGAGTTGATACCTGATTTTAAAATTTGGTGTGTCCAGCTCTGGTACAGTTCTTACCCTTTCTTGCTTTCTTAAGCAGAAGGATCTGCCTCTATGACACTGTTGAGTGTTGCAGAAGCTGCCATTTGGCACCACTAGTCAAAAAAACCAAACCAAAAGTTGACTGCTAATCCCTACACCAGGCTGTTCCACCTAATTTTACTGGGACCTGGTGGTTATCCTTACTAGCATCCAGCCCATGGCTTAGAAAGAAGGATAAAGGCTCAAAACTTTCTTGTTCCTGTATTAGAAACCTCAGAGGTCACAGAGTTTTGGTAAGAAATGGAGTAAATCTTCAGCAAAATAACTCAAGATCTGCTCTGGAGCATGCATAATACTCTCTTATGAAGGCATTTTTTTCTTATAGACTTACTAGTGAGAAGCAACTGTGAAACACCGAACCCATGGATTGTGCTGCAGCATTAAATAATTATAGCCAGTTCTTCTAGTTCTGTCTGTGGGCTAGTGATGAAATGACTGTGCCCTTCCTCTCAGTGTTTATCAACATTAATTCCTATGTCCCTGAGTTATTTGGCAAGAATAAGCCGAGAATCCAGGGGAAATGCTGCGTTTATTTTTCAGTGCTTGTCTATAGTCTCGTGGGGCAGGCATGGTTTGTACCAAGGAAAGACAATAATTTGATCTGCTTGCAAGGAAGGAAAAAAGTAACTGGAGTAGGGGGGTGGTATTTACCATAGCTGTATAAAAAAGAACATTTTGATGTTGATTTTTGAGGCAGATGTGATAGGAATTATCAGGCACATAAAAGAGTGCTGGAGCTGATGCTCAGTAGTCAGGACAGGGAGCATCAGGGACAAGGTCACACAAGTGCAAGAAAGATAGTGGGCTAATGCCTGTATTGCCATCATTTCCTGCAAGATTAGCTCACAGACATGCACCATGTATCACTTTAAAATATTTGTTTCTAGCTGCAATTCCATGTCTGAGCTGCTTTGCTTGGCTGTGGTATGTCCATCCTACCTGGGTGTTCCTATAAAGGTGGGAAAGTTTCTCAGCAGAAAAGGACCATGTAACAAAGAGCACCACAAGAATTTTTTTTTAAAATATTTGCAGACTGGAACTAGATTAAAATGATAATTATCAGGAAAAAAAAAATCCATCATCAGCTTGATTTGTTCAAGTCTGGCTGATCATATGAGCAGAGAGCTATACTTCCTCACATCCTCCAAAGCATGCCTAAGATCTATTCCTGAAACTGCTTCCAAGTGATATTCATTAACAGCTCTACCATGCATATTTATTTTGCACTGCACATGATAATGTGTGAACAACAAAAGGGATAATGTCATTATGGAGGCACAAGTAGCAGCTCAGTACTTGTGAGCAGGTTTATGTTCTTGTTCTCCCATTTTCTGCTCCAAAGATCCGTCTGCATGATGTGTTGGGTTAAAATAGCAGACAAAAAACCAAAAAAATACTTGTTCCAGGAAATTTAAATCCAGATTAAACACATTTCTATGCTGATTGTTAAAACATCATTTAAGTATCCTCTTGTGCTGTGCTGTTCATACAGATCTCCCACACCTGTGAAAATTGCCAAGGCAGGGATGGACTTACAGCCTCTCTTTGCTTCAGGAGTAAAAACAAGAGATGCAGTTTAGGCAGCCCACCCTGGAGGGGGCAGCACTGGCCAGATTTCCCGAGATTATGTGTGTTTTGTCTTCCCATGCTTTACTCGAGCAAAGCTTGGGCACAAACCCTGGTGCCAGGATTTATATCAGTACGTGTGGAAAGCCCACGGGGCTGCACGGAGCTGCCTTTTGCAGGTCGTGCCATAGAACTTGTCTAGCCATGAGCTCCATGGTTTAGGAGCTCACGACTGCATGAAGAAGAATGCGTTTTTCCAAGGAAATAAAAGCCACACCCAGGAAAGGAAGATCTAAAGTGGCCAGGAGAATAATGTGAGAATACGAAGAGAGAGGAAAATGTTAGCATCTCAGTCCAGGATGGCTCTGAAACCCATACCGAAGGAAACAAATAACCAAAGCGAGTTACGGCGCAGCTTCAGAAAGGTGTTTTTATGAAAAAGCAGAGTTCTCGTGTGTTTGTTGCACGTGAGAAGGATGCAGGAGCCTCGTGCGTGCCCAGGCTCCCTCGGTCACAGCAGGGGCCGTGCTGTCCCGCCTCGAGCGCAGCGACTGCCGCCACCCAGCCCCGAGCACCGACCGCACAAACAAACAAAGGGGCTTGTTCCCACCACATTCGGGAATTTTTTTTTTGATGAATTGCCGTCAGTGGAGAATAATTTATCATAGCTGAACTATTTTTTTGGTAGAAAACACTGTCTGAGCCATGAAATATGTCAGGAAATGCTTTTTAGCTGCAGGTTCTGTTCAGGATGAAAAATGCCTTCCCCGAAGTAACCGGCACACTGAAAGCCAGGACAGGAAACAGGGATGTACAAGGAAAGTTGCCTTTTCCCTGGAATACACTGTAAGGCTCAAACAATGGAATCTAAAAGCCTCTTGTCTGCACAATGTCAATAACCCCAAGGTGAGGGATGCTCTTGGAAGATGAAGGAATGGCAGTACAAAGACATGAGTGTCCTACACATCCAAACAGAAGACGTCACCTCTGCCCAGGAAAAATATTTAAATCTCAATACTTCCTAAGAAGGGAAAATTCCTCTCATGAGGGAAATGCTTCTTTTTCAGGAAGGAAGTGCTTGTTCTCCTAGAACAACACCCAGCCAGCATTGCATTTCCACCTTTCACCAGAACTTCTCAGGAGCCATTGACTTTAACTACTGATTTCTTGTACCATGTGTGTTTGCAGACTTTCCTCAYTAAAGTTAGTTTGCGATGTCCTAGAAAGCCTGGGCACCAAGAAAAATGCCAGCTGTTGGTATATTTTTGAGATTTAGGAAGCATTACCATCTTCCCTTGTGATATAGTAAACAAAGCACCTATTGAAACAAACGGACAGCCTTCATTTTTGTCTCCTCTCTCCAAGAAATTACAGCTTATTTGAATGAAGCAGGATTTAGCTGAAACTAAATGAAACAACTCTCCATGATCACCTCCATGCTTGTGACAACCAGCAAGGAAATAGTTTTCYGGTCTCACTAGAATTTTTTCAGTCTGGGACATTTGTGCTGCCAGGAGTGGGTGAGGGCCGAGATCTCACCCACCATTACAAGAGGGCAGTGAGGCTGATGGAGTTCTCATGGGTCCATCAAAATTTTTACTTTTCTCAGGTTTCATTTCCAGTTTTGATTTTCTTACGTTTATGCCGCAGGAAGGGATAGCAAAGTATCAAAACAAAACTCATTTCCAGCCTTCAGAAAACATGTAAGTGGATTTGGAAAAGGTTGAGATGAAATACTTCAATAACATGCAAGCCTTCCTCTCTGAAGAGTTGCACATCAATATCTTTGTGGAAACAAACATTTTCTTGATTTCAACAGGCCAGTGTTTCTCCTTAAAATACCTTTCAAGGCCCTCACCTAATTCAGACTATTACACAGACACAACTCCAAAAATCCTATGACTTTCTTTAGGCTTTTTGAACTTTCCTAAGTCAAAGGTACCATTTTCTATTCCGTTTCCTGGGACAGAAAGATCTACGAAAAATTGTAATTGTTTAACATTCACTGGACTTCTGCAGCAAAGCCTGAAACACACACATTTATTCTCAGGTTCTCCAAACCCCTACGCTTTACAGTTGGGGTCCAGAAGAGAGCATGAGACGTTTCCTCAGTGTCCTCGCCTGGCAATGGTGATGGGCACGGGCAAAAAGCTCCATGTAATTGCAATCACGCTTTTACAACCAGGAACCTCTTTGGGAAGCTGAACATATGTTGCTCAAGCTCCACCAGCAGAAGGAGGGCGACTTGTGTGAGCCAGCTGCCTCCTCATTTCCCTCCCCGTGCACTCCTAAGAATCCCAGTGRGTAACAGAAATCTTGCTTTATTACAAGCCCTCCATGTATGGATTAATGCACTCACTGCAGCCTCCTAGCACTCCACTGCTCAAGTAATAGACTGTAATATCCCTGACATTCAGGATGAAATAACAGAATACAATTAAAGACAGAATACATAATATTCACTGAAATAAAACAGATTTCCAATCAATTAAAACAGACTCTCCTTCCAATAGCACCAGACAAATAATACATTTACAAAACTAATCGGTTCTACACAAGCTGAGCTAATGAGTGTCATTTGGGTCACATCCTCAAATTGCAAATAAATGTTATCATTTATCAACCTAACACATTACTCAATAAATCTTCTGCACCCCTGTTCATACTTATCAGCTGTGTCATTTAATATTCCTTTCTGGTTTAGAAAACTATTTCCTCTGGTGCCTGACCCTTTGTAATGGAAAACTACCGAAAACAGACAGTAGCTAATTCAAGAATCATATAATTTGAAGCTAAACAGAGCTGTGGCCGGTGTTGAAATGCTCTAATATTAATTTTTCAATGGGTCTCCTCCCAGGCTGGAAATATTACAAGCTGTTGGGATGAAATTCTCATTTAAGGAAGGTCAGACTGCAGTCAATGCCGTAAGAGGTTTTATGGTATATAAAAGCATGAAAATGATTACCTTCTGTCCAGACAAGGAGACCTATTTTCTCATTCATGCAACAGCAACTTGGACACTCCCAATTCCAGGCGTAAACCCTCCCCATCTGTGCCACGTAATGCACACCACACCACCTTGTGTGCAGATTGGTGATTCTGGTGATTTCGGCATTTCCCAATCCCTGTGGAGATGGAATCGACAAAGGGGGAAGCTTCCAAACACTGTTGACCAACACCCCACCTCCTCTTGCTGACAACCAGGGGCAAACAGGTCTTGTTACCCCACGGGTGACACCTGGGGGGTCCTTTCCTCTATCCCAGGCTGCCTCCCCAGCAGTGGCATCCTGCTGAGGCTCACCCCAGGCTTCACACAGAGAGGTTCCTTTTCCCGACACATCCATTCCAGAGCTGAATTACTCAGATTCATCTTCTTCGTTACAAACACATAAAAGCACAGGCACACAGCCACTGGGACACACCTGAGAGGGACATCCTGTGAGTGCCCTTCTTCAGGAGTGTGCTTTTGTGTCCCCAGAGCATGTTTGGAGCGACTGCTGAACACCACAGGAGTTATGAACTGCGGTGTCCTCTTGGTGCTCTTGCTTTACAAACCACTGCACAGTGGACACAATATACAGGCACAGGCCATTTTACCAGGATGCCCTCACTTGCAGTGCCTGGGGTAGTAAATGATCCTTTCAACAAACACGGCTGAGCTGGGCACGCTGGCGGTCACCTGGCTTAGGTTGTTATGGGGATCTAAATCACTCCTCATTTTCAATTCTCTTTCCCCTAACTCCTTCTGCTTGCTGCTATTTTCCCTGTCTCCTGCCCCACTGCTGCTCTGAGTAGTGCCCTTGCATTGATTCAAACATCCCTTTAGCATCATCATCGCTCCTATCCCTTCATCTTTGTGGCTCCTAATATTCTCATCAGCTTCCTTACTTTCACTCTCAGCTCATACCCCATCCATTTCCTATCACCTCATTTGGTTCCACTCCTTTATCTTCCTCCTTTTCATCCTTCTCAGTCCTTACCTTTCATCATTTGAGCCAGATATGTTTTCTCAGCCCCTACCTACCTCTGGCACCAGCACAGCTAAAAGCAAGGATGAGACAGCATTTTGTTGCCAGCTTGAGCCTTGTTGTGGCAGAAACCCCCAAATGCAAAGAGGTTATGACTGCTCCAGCAGCTGGAGACCCAAACAGAATCATAAAATGGCTTGGGTTGAAAGGGACCTTAAAGATCACGTTGTTCCAAACCCCTGCCAAAGGCAGGGACACCTTTCACTAGAAATATGAGGACATATGTCACCCCTCAGTAGGAGTGGTGGAAGTATGGATCGTGCATGCCACAGGCAGAGCTCTGCAACAACTCTGTAAAACTGGGGACACACACTGAGGTGTGCAGAGATTTCCCCCTCAGGGAAGTTTTTATTGCAAAGTCAGCAAAAAGCACCTCTGGCACAAGAGGATCTGCTGACAAATAACATGCTCTCATAGAAATAGCAGGGGATTAAATCAAAGTAATGTGGCATAAATTATATAGCCAAAAGCATACATAAGTGTGGAGAGTTATAAGCAACTGAAAATTAGAGGTTGATAATGGGAACTGTTAGACAACCTTAGCTTAAATATAGACTTCTCACTATAGATTTGGCTCTCATATTGCTTACAAGCAGATCTAGATCTACTGAAATGCCCCAGCATAAGGAGTTTTGCAACCTTCAAGAGCTGGCTTTAACACATTGAAGTTCTACCTTATCTGATTTCACTGAGAATGTATGGAAACAAGCAAAGCTGCCATTCTGGATTTCCATGTCAGCAGAACTCAGATAAACATGCCAACACCTTGACTGCTCCTTTGAACTGTAGTTTTGATCTTACTGCTTTCAGTGAGAGCCCTGGAAACTTAACAGCATTGGAATATCCAAAATGGTATCTGCTGTGCAGATCTGAGAGGGAACTTTACACTTGACTGTTACATTTATTTTAATGTTTGTTTATGTAATTTAATAAACACAGCAGTACTATAGATGGAATTTGGCAATGTGTAAATACCTCAAAAATAGTATGCATAACATTTATGGCACAGCATAGTCATAACACATCAACTGCTATTAAAAACCTATTTACTCGAATTTTAGGGTTGCTCTTCACACTGTTAAATGTCTTAGATAAGTTTATCCAGCCATTTCTAATGTAACATGCAACATTAAAGTAAATGCATTTGCAGTGCCTGTTGACCACTTTCACCAGTTTAATAAACCATGAATAATAAGGTACATGCACAGAAGTGTCGAACAAGTATTGGGTAAATCTTCATTATTAAAATACTCATCTCCCCAGCTAAAAGAAACACCTTTTTTTGGAATGGCAATATGCTGAACTCATGTGAGTTATAAAGTCTCTTTGTGCTTCAGCAAATATTTTCCTTTGTGAGCCTGCTCTGTGTGCATTGTGTGTGTGTGGGTGCTTCAGATGAGTGTTTGCTGGCAGTATTTACATTTCTGTATGCACGTCACCTGTAGTGACAATGAACAATTGCTAAGCATCTTGTAGGGCTTTGTCTTGCTCCAAACAACTTCTTCCCTCTTGCACATAAAGAGACTGCTGATTCCACAACTAACTGTGTTTCAGCACTTAGAGCAAACTTCAGCTTTATAAGCTGGAAATATCTCGATTCTGCCTCATTATGTACTCCAGGCAGCTTTTAGGTAGTCTCATGTGAGGAGTACATGCAGCCTATTCCACGAGAGCATCTTTCTTCAAAACCAGAGGTGAGCCTTGAGAGCACTCACAAACCACATCCTGCTCTCTGTTGTTTCACTATAGTTCATATTGGTGCACAGAAGTAGCAAGTAGATGTTCACAGGGATGTGAACTTTATGCAAATTCCTTGCCTGTTTATTCTGTGAAGATACATCCTGTATCTTTATTCCTTCGCTAAACAGTAATTCATTTAACTACCTCTCTGTGACGTAATAATTACACCCATGCACAACCAAATTCCTCTCTCTCTGTACTTTCCCTTTGTCCTTCTCCCATCCAGCCATGTGCAAAGCCCCAGCCATTCCCTGCATTTATCATTCCTCTCCCTGCTGCATCTCCTGCAGAACCTGGCTTGCACGCTGAGGAACTGCCAGAAAAAACCACCACCCAACCATTTAACAAGACTTTGAGCACCAGTCATCTGGATTTACTCTGTGGGTCTTGAAGCTGGTATTGATCACAAGGAATAACTCTGAAATAGTAGGTTCTGGGAAAATAAATAGAAACAGCCACGAGGTTGTTTTTGTTTTTTTTTTTTACCCATGCTTCCAGGTATTGAATGTTCCATTGTGAAAACCATTCTGGTTATAATTCTTCCCTTATCCTAACTTCTTTCTGCTGCTTGCTATTTTCAGGAAAACCTAATAAATAGTTTCTCTAGGGTTTTGTTTTCAAGGATACAGAATAATGGTTGTAACTTGCCTCAGGTGCCTGTTCACCATGGTTACCACTCGAGTTTCAGAGAGCTGCCCGTCTGAGCTTCAGACTGCGAGGACGTGGGCTCAGGGAGGGAGCTCCTGGCAGGACAGGGAAGCAGCTTGGGCTCTCCTAAGGTGGCAGAATAAATTACAGATTAATTGCCACTGTCTGAGCAGTGACAATCATAGTTTATTTTTCAACAAGGTATGACATCAGAAGGCTTAAAAAAAAGCCCCACCCTTTTACAGCCAGGCAAATTAACACAGGTATGTAATATGTCTCATCCTGTGATTATTTATTATTGCAAAACTTTCTTGACCATCCCCGGAAATGTCAAAATTTTCACTCTGAACTCTGTCACGTCTCAGTTTTGCCCTTCTTCGACAGTATGCTTAGACTTTAAAAAGATTTGTCCATAGCACTAAGCAGGAATCAAAGGATGACGAATTTTAGACTTTGATTGCATGTAAATTAGAGATACAAGAATGCATCAATATGCTACTGTTTTGAGAAATGACTGAAGCCTTTTCTCTCACCAGTTTTATGGTTGTAGGAGTCTGACTTGTATGAGGGTACTTTATTTAGTTATATCACAGAGCAGGTTGTGCTCTGTATAGTGCAGTGTCTGCTGACTGAGTCTTCAAGCTTAGAAATTATTCTCTAAAGACAAGATTCTGAAAAACATCACCTCATCAGTGTGCTCTCTTTAGCGCACACGTTAGGTGACATTAGCAGTCTGTTTTACTTCAGGCTCTGCAGCATTTTGGACATCTTTTTGCAACTACTTCAATAAAGTTTTGGTAGAGAGCTCAGGGTGTTAAGCACATGTTCACCATTAACAATAATGGCAGTCATGCACATATTGCTATCAGGACTTCATTTACTAATTACCTCCAAGGCTTTCTATTCTAAACCAGATACATTAAGTGTAGCATTTGCCAGAATGCACTTGAGTGTCTTTCATTCATACTTCTGTTCCAGGCTCCAGACAAACCAAATATTCTGATCGTGTCACTCTTTGATGCTTGGAATTGGATACAAATGTACTCAGATAATTAATCACACTCTGTGTTTATTGTGCATCTTTCTTATTATTATGCAAGCAGATTTCTCACAGCTTGTAGTTCATTATCAGAGTGCATGAAAACAGCTGATTACCTTTCTTCTCATATAATTACATTAACAGCAAGGCCAACTTCCTTTTTCCGTGTATCTTTGACCATGTGAAATCTTTCGGGAAAGACTTGTCGGTGAAAAAAAAAAAGAGCAATACTTCACATCATCCAGGTTTCAGTTACCACTGCCAAACACTATGTCCAGAAATACCCGGTATTCCCATCCCCACAGAAAGCAGAAGTAAAAGAAAGAAATGCCTTCTGCTGAACCCCAAGTCCAGTGGAGATAAACTGTGCTCTGGGTTGCAGCTTTCTGCCTCTGTCTGGAAAGGGTCATGCCCAAGGAAAGACCCTTTGCCATGGCTGTTACACACATGAGGCATTTTTTTCTGTTACAGCTACCGTCATTCAACTTTTCTCCATTTAAAAACAATCAATAGTTTATCTTCTCTGGGTGAACTTTTTAACAAGCTCATACTAACATTTTCAAACAGAACCTCGCTGAAAGCTGGTGTAATGTCGTTTGRGATTCACATGAGGACTCAGGGAGAAAACACAGTTGACATGAGCAGAGAAACACACTGACCAGGCTATTTATCCTTTATGCTGATGTCAAGGAGTTTGCGCAGCATAAAACTTGCCTGAATGTCACCACCACCTTTCCCAGGACGAGACATGCTCTGGAAGATGTCACTAGACCATCCTCTTTCCTTGGCAGCACCACTCCCAAAGCAAATAAAGGCTTAATGTTAAAAAGGTGCCTTAACACCCTAACAGTCACAGAGGACACAAAAAAACCACACACAAAAAAATAAGAATGCAGGGGAAAAAAAAAAAGAAAAAGAGTGTAGAAGAAGTCTATATTTAGATAGATTTGGTTGAAGAAATATATTTTCCGTGGATCTATTTTTTCATTGTTAAATTATTAAAAAAATCAAAAATTATCATGACCCAAGCTGCATTAATTCACTGACTTTACTCATCAACAYTCTAGGTCACTGGAGCCCAGATTTTTTTGCCTTATTCAGATATTGCTTTACTCTGTGTCTATAGTCCCCAAGAAAGACGTTTTGGGACCGTTCTTTGGAAATGAATGCTCATATTCCAGCCATTGCACAGCTCCCTCTGTTGTTTGGGCATTCCCACCTTGGGGACCCAGCCAGACCTCTCTGTGTTCCCCTTGGCCAGCTACCTGTGCGTTCTGAAGAAGACATGGACATGTACATCTGGAGCAGCTAAAAGAGAGGTGAGCTCCACTGGGATTTACATTCAGCTTTTTAATGATGGGTAGCACCTAAATAGCTTCACCTAAACTTATGCTGATGATGTATATTTTTAATAAAAGTGTTACTTGGTGACCATTATTTTTATTTCACCTTGACAGGATTTGTAATTTTTTAGTTTCATCAGATTGCAAGAAAGTGTACTATGAGATTTTAGCTTCCTTTTTGAGCTCCCATAGTAGATCTTTTGCTTTGTATTGAATCTACTKCGTATTATTATTCATAATTGCCCCTTTTTGTCTGATAAATTGTGGAAAAATGAAGGAGAGGGGCTTAAATTCTACAAGGAAATAAATTTGCTGGCAAAAGATTAACACTGTATTGACTCAACTTAATGTTCTCTTCAAGACTAATATTAAAGGAGAATTCATCATCTAAGGTTCCCCTAAATACATCAAGCATCAGTCCATCTCTGACACAGAAAAATACCACTCTTATGAAAAGTCATGGTAAACACAAACCAGAGAAACCTTTGTTCAAGACACTCTAATTGGCTCCATCCGTTGAAAATAAACACAGAACTGCTGTGTCCCAGAACAGGGGATAAAATCACCCTTGTTCTCCCTGTGCAGCCTGTGCTGAGTTGTACAAACAGTGGAGCAGATAGATTTTCCTCACTCAATACTTCGATGGGAAGGGCTGCCAATCAAGCACTGGTTTCCAGGAGATGGAAGCTGTGCCAGAAAGGGTTGCTTCACAGCCAGGGTTTCTTGTGTTTGTGAGGAGACTCCTCAACTCCATTCTGTCCCATAGTGCAATGACAAATCCTCATTTCTTACCATGTATCTTCTTTTGTTTGAAAGAGAGAATGCTTGAGCAGTTTCTGTGCTTATTTGCGTATGGGCATTTTGCAACTCATATCATCAGCCCTATTCCCTTATGTAATTACATCAGTTCAGCTTTTCCTAGGGCTTTCTTCTCCTTCTCATTATGCCTTCACCAGCACTAAACTTCTTTGTGCAAGCCTCTAAATTATATTCTGGACTCAATCAATGTTTAGAGCTTTAATCAAACTGAATTCAGACTCCGCATCCTTTCTCATTAGTTTGGTTACACATAAAAAACTGTAGAGACAAATAACGCTCACTTCTATCACGCTTTGGAATCACTTCTGGGATCAAATTATCTTTCACATATGGATGAAGCCGTTGACCTCACTAGGGTTGCATGTGCAGATACGAAAACAGAGTACAACGAGACCAAGAGATGCTTAATAAATTAATACTTTCAGGAAATTAGCTCTCCTCTCTGATGGGATAAAGCAGTGGCACAAAATCAACCATAAACACAGACTTACAACACAGAGTCCTCAATTATTTTCCTAAAGGTTATTTTTATTTGTCTGTAAATTTACTAGGAGGGCAATTCCCTCTGGTAGCCCTTATGAAATTTCATAAACCTGTTATTTTCTTATTAATGACTTCCCTCTAGAATTTAAAAACAAAAAAGGGAAGGTACCTCATGCACTTTGTAGTGCTCTGGTGTGTCAGATGCATGTTTAAATACTGCTTACACATGTATCCCACCACAACAGCAAGTAGGCAAGAGAAACTTTCAATCAACTTCCACAGTGCCAGGCTTGGTCTCCTCACTGCTTCTGGACTTTTATGCTAGAGGGACAAAAAATGATCTTCACTGCTAATTTTACGTACTAAGAAGAGTAGCCTCTGAAATTTCTGTTTGATTCTTGTACATATTTCCTATGAACATGAATATGTACCATATTTTCACTGCTAAAATACTGAAACTTGTTCAGATGGTGAATTGTCCATGAGATTTATCCTTGAAAACAAAAGCACCATTCTTTATTCATTTCTTTTCAAAAATTAGTATATGAAAAGAGAGAGAACTCTGCCCTCAGATAATCACTCAAGTGAACTGGTTTCACCTTGTATCAAAAGCAAGCCAATAAATATGGTGCAACAAAAGACATAACCAAGCATAAGTAGAACGGGGTTTAATTACTCCTATGATTATATGAGATGAAGGTAAAATTGCAGGTCTCTGATGGGCAAAAGCTGTATCTCATCTTGTCATTTGTGGAAATCCAGGATGTTTCYAGTTATGCTGTTTTGGGCCACTGTTTTAGATTTCAATCTTTTCTCCCCTTTGTCTCCTCCCATTTTTATTTCTATTTTACCAAGAGCTGGAATTTAGTTTCTTCAGAAGGCCAGCTTAGAGCTCACTCTCTATATGAGTTTGGGTTCATGTACTGTGGGCCACTTTAAAAACATGAGATGAAATCCTCTTGTTCTCTCCTGATATTCCCTGGGACACAACATGCTCTGACAAATACCTTCTCAACCCCAAATCATCCCATTTGGAGCAGCAGAGCTTGCTGAATCCCAGAAGGAACACTCAGTCTGGAGGCAGCACAGACCTATCCTTCTCGTCTTGCTTGTAAGAACTAAAATCTGCATCAAACATCCCCAAAATCATCACCCTTGTGGAAGAACAACAGATGGACAACCACAATTTAGAATCTCTCTGGAATTCCACTGGAATACTTAGCAATTTTTCTTTTGTTGTTTTTGTTGTTGTTGATGATTTATTGAACAGAGCAAGATTAGAAAGTATCATCTCGCTGAAGAAACTGAAAATTGTAATGAGTTTTGTGGTCAGCAGTGATCATATTAGCTTTCCCTAAAACAGGATATATCCAAATTCTCATCCAATTACATTTTCAAGATGAAGCAGGGGAGAGAAAGGTCACAGCATTATAGCCAGCATATTTTGTTTTCCTCTGGAAAGAGTACAAAAATAGTTTCAATGGAAGCAGTTTGCGATTATGCTTGATAATTTGTAATTAACTCTCCAGGGTGCTGTGAGGTCTAATTAATTACTTATTGGAAAGCATTTGGAGATCTTTGGATGAACGTTGCTATAATAATGCCAAGAATTGTTGTTATTGTGATCGTTAGGTATTTTCCATCCCCAAATGCAGTTAGGTGGAAAATGTACCTTTATTACCTTATGATGTCTTACAGGCAGGACTAATCTGCTGAAAAGCAGTATTTAAAGGCTGAGAATAATTTTCTCAGCAGTGGGAAGCCGGAGATGTTTATTCTAAAYGTGTGAATATAATTTATGAGCAAGGCAAATACATAAATTGCATTCAGAAGTTTCACAGTAATAACACACTTTATATTCTCCATCTGCAGATAAGCAGGTGCATCTATTCGTAGGATTTGTCTTCAGTTATGAAACTGTCTTCAGTGCTGTGAAACTAGYGCATCATGAATGCCTCTGTGTGTTTAGCATCCAGCATCCATTCTCAGGCCTGTCAACAGGAACTTTGCACCTGTGCAACTAACCCAAATTCATATAGAAACGGAGGGTCACGAAGATATGAGGCTCTCTATTCAAACCAGGATGATACTTTGTTGCAAAACATCGAGAAATCTGTCCATCCAATATTTGTTTTTCAAAGCACCCGGGTTTGCAGGAGAGAATCATATGCAAAAAAGAAGGCAGATGTTAGCTTTTCTCCCAAAAGTCAGAGAAGAAAAGGACAGCTTCAAAAAACCATCAGCTTGCAGGAGGCTCGAGCTGGAGGAAGGAGCTGGCTCTTGCAGTCTCTGCTGTTCAGACGAGCTCTGAGCTGTGGAGGAGGGAAACTGTGAGCAATGGGATGAAAGCTGTGTGCAAGGACTCAGGAGCCTRTCAGTGTCTCCAGACAGACCTCCAAAAATGTTCACTCTTGGTACGGAAGCTGAGAAATCTGTAGAGAATTTTCTCAGAGYTACAGACATTTTTCTTCCCTCCCTCCCCAGATCTTACTGTTTTATGGTAGGTAAATCTAAAGCAAATGGTTAAATTATGCTCTGTAACTCCTCACCATATCTACAGTTTATCTKCAGCATCAAAACCCCTGCGGTGAAAAAATATCTAATTGTGTTACACTGAAGAGTCCAAGAGATAGGAATATTCCTGAGGTTTYCTCACTGTGAAGAGCTAACAACCTGGGACTCTAAAGCAGGATGCTCTGCTGTACACTGTTTAAACAAAGAAAGGCTGAAGTTTGAAGATAGTGAGTGTCTTTCAAGTACAGATTGACCCTGGAGGAACCTTGCCAGTGCTGTGGAAGTGTGGGTAAAAATAGACACAAATATGCATATGATCTGTGGTAGTCATAATTATCTAGAGAAATATGGTTTACTAGTAGCATGTATTCCTGCTCCTTTCAGAAGAAGAGAGCTCTCAAAATGTATTGCTTTCAATATTTTTTCCCATGTAGTAATACATTTATGAATAAATCTCAAGATAACTATATAACACTCTTTTTTAATGTATTTTTTTCATGGTGTTGAATGTGTAGTTCCCTCAAGCATTAGCTGTCTCTAACAAGCAGGTTGTGGTGGCTCTCTGTTTACCTTGTCAACAGTACTCATTTCTGTTATCACTCTTCTGGAAGAACAAAGTTTCTAGATATGCCTCAAAGGTGAACATAATTACGCTGTTTACATTGTTATTCCTACAGGGATCATAAAATAGTACTTAGAATGATGTTTACAGTCATCAGCGAGGCAGAAATCACTCTGTACATAYGAGAAAGGCAGGAAACAATACCCTGTCACTGACTAATTACAAATGGGACTGTGCTGTGCAAAGATCCCCTGTCTCACACGTGATGTAGGTGCTGGGTACATCAGTAGCCTGAAGCATTCAGCAATTACTCCGTCCATCAAAACAAAATTTCTCTGAGGTGTTTTCATTGGGGCCCTGCAGACAGCGTGACTTACCAGTTTCTAACTTGATATTCAAAGTAACAAAATAAATAAACCGAGTATAATGATGTACATGCTTCAGTGCACCAAAACCCCCGCATCCTTCCTCTGTGCCAAACTTTCCAGGTTTTTTGCTAGGGTCAGCAGCAAAGTTGAAGTGGAGCCCATAGAAGAATTTCTTTTCACTTCAGTGTGGTTTGGGTCAGAAGTTTGCAGTGGGGCTCACRAAAAACAGCAGTGAAGCGGAAATTGTGCTGCAGGGGAGTTCACACCAAGGGAGCCCAGCTGCTCCTCCTGCCCTCYACCCTGTGAGCTGCCTCCCTCTGTGTGCCCACGTGCAGTGACAACACAGACACAGCAGCACTTTTTAAAGTAACTTCTCTAAAATATACAAGACATACTGATTTAAGACAGCTTAGCAAGGATAATTYGTGCTTTGCTTTAGATGACAGCTTGGATTTTTGCACAAAACCAAGTATTTTCCTTATTTTCCAATTGCTAATCACCAGTGAGCCTGTTCCATTCAAGACAAGGTAAGTGTGATGAGATCTTATATTCACAGTCTTGCTGCTGTAATATTGAGTTTATCCTGGCTGACACTTTCCTTACCTCATTTGGTGGCTTGGTAGTCAAACATCGTTGCTGTTTGTGGAGGAAGAGCACGGGGGAGGCATCAGCTCCACTGCACACCCATGGCAACGTCAGCCACTGAAGTTCAAACTAATCAGCCAGCATCATCAAATATGTATCATAAAAACCCAAAAGCTATCATTTTGGAGGGAAGAAAAATAATAARAGAACTACAGCATACGAAATGCGTCAAGGATACAGCAAAACCAATTTTTGTGGGAATCCTTGGACCTTGTCGACACAGCACTGTTGTTTATGGAGGCAATTATGCTGGTATAAACACACTGCTGAGAGAAAAGAGAAACTTTGGAAGCTAAACAGATGGAGGATGTACCTTTACCCTGGTGAACTCGGACAGTAGAAAGGTCTRGGACAGTCATGCTGTGTTGGTAGCTCAAAGTGGTCACCTGTGGGTCACACTGGAACCCCAGCATGGTCCTGGGGCACCAGTACAAGAAGGACACAAGAGCACTCTTGCTACATCTTAAGAACATAAACCATAGAACCACGGAATGGTTTGGGTTGGAAGGGACCTTTTAAAGTTCACCCAGTCCAAACCCCTGCCGTGTGCAGGGGCACTTTCCACTAGACCTGTGGAAAGTGGTTGCTCCCATCCAGCCTGGCCTTGAACCCAATAATGCTTTGGAAATTACTGCCCAGAGACCAGAAAGAGTTTTGAGGGGTTTTCAGTAATTTGCTTTTTTCTGCTTTTTAATCTGTCTAAGAGTGAGAGCYGGTGGCTTCACTGAGCACATAACCATGGCTGACAGCGGGGTCAGGGCTTCCACCAAGCTGTGAAGCTTGTTCTCAGCACAGCATTTCCAGCTGCAAAACACAGGCCAAGCTCAGGGTTATTGCTGTCACATATATTTAAGAGGTGCCAGTCATGAACGAAAGGGCATAGAGTCCACCAGAGGTACAGTTCATACATTATCAATTTCACAACCCATCTGTTAAATTCTTATCTCTTTAGATTTATTTCCAGCTTGACAAAATAAAGCTCTAAGAAGACAGAGGCATCTTCTAATCACTCAGAAGGCTGAAATAAAACATTTCCATATCATAGTTTACTGTATTTTTTGTCATTTCTACAGCATATGGCAGTCTCTGTTACTCACTGAGTATTTAAACTATTTAAAGTGGAACTGGAGACAGCATTRTCTGCTTTTATCCTATAGAGTTTCAAACGAAAGAATTTATCAGGTCTTAAACACTTCAGTGTTGAATCTGAGTTCATGTCATAACAAAGAGGCTGTTTTGGTGTTCTTGTCCTTCCAGAACACTGTTGATATTATTCTCTGCAAATGGGGAAACATTCAGAAGCCTGCACTACCTGTAAAGCAGTGACAAAATTTCTGAATTGGCTGACATGTATGTTTTTCTTAATTATTTCTTATTCCATCGTAGACCAAGGTCACCAGGTTCAACAGCCATTCACATATAAGGAGACTCATTGATTGTGAGGAAGTTATTTCTGCATCTCAGTAATAATGGATAAGTGCTCCAAATTAATTRTATAATTAACTATCCTCAATACCATTATATAATTACTCTTTTTTTAACCATCTACATTAACATGATTTAGTAATTAAGATCAACATAATGAAAAAATATTTAAAAAAATTATAAAAAATTGCTCACAAACTCTCAGACGCCTGAAGAAAACACAGCTGGAAGCTGGGCTAGCACAGACAGAAAGCTTCATTGTGGTGCTTTCATTACTTGACCCCCTCCTCTGGACAGCCATTCTGTTTAGAAAAAAAACTTTTGTTATGGCCCCAACCATATATTAAAATTAAATTTGCTACTTTACATTGCTGGTTTAAATTCTAACTGTCTTACTTGTCTGAGTAACACCCTAAATTTGTTTATTGCAATAATCTTTTAATTTGTATGTGGATAAATTAATGCAGTTTCTTAGGTGGACCTAAGGAGGACGAGAATACAGTCAAGAAATCTGTTTCTAGGAAGCTCTAAATTACATTAGCAATATATTTTAGTAATAACAATCAAGCCTGTCTCATTTCCCTGGGATTAACGACTAGCTGGGAGAGCTGATGGCCTCAAGTAGGAGCCATTATTTTATTAGAGATAATTTTTTTTTGTTTTGTTTTAATTAGGCAACGATTAGAAAAAATCCCACCTTCTCTGTGCGTAAGTGCAAAGAAAGCATCACAGGAGAAAAGAATACAATCACTCAGAGAAGGGAAAAAAGTCTCTTTAAAATGTTTGATAACCTTTGGTAAGATAACCAGGTTAATACTGCAGCACACCAGTATTTTCCGTGGGTTTCATCTGTTCTCTCAAGTGTTTGCGTTTCTCTGCTCCCAGTGGGGTTTTTTGTTGATGTTTTGAAAAATGAAGCATGTAGATTTTGAGAAACGTTTGTAAACCTATTGTGCAGGTTTGGAAAAGGTTTTACGACATAATATTTTCTGATGGGTGGCTCTGTCTGACTTCAAGTCTGTCAGCTGGAATGCACTGCAGATGGGTGAGGAAAAGGAAGACTAGAAAATGTCAAAGACCTTTAAAACATAAAACCCCACAAATCCTTGGGGAGAAAAAAAAAGCCAAATCAAACCAAAACACAAGAGAAAAGCCAGAGCTTTACAAACCAATCAATTTAACCTCTCTTACCAGAAAAATATTGGAACAAATACTTAAATTAACTCATTGCAAGTACCCAGAAGACATCTAGGGAAATGGGTAACAACCAACACAAGTTTATCAAGAACTGTGACGCTCTGGTGACAAGTTTCTTCGTCGTGAGTTGTGTCAACTATTTTCCTGTATCACAATAAAAGATTTGCACTACTTCCATGAAATTTTCTTACTCTAACGTGACTTAGATGAGCTTGCTGGGGTGGACAGTGAAGAACTGCCAGCAAACCCACACTGAGAAGGAAGGCAGGAGGGGCTGAAGTGTCAGAGGGTGAGGACCTGGCAAACAGCTCTTGAGAGCTGCTGCACCCTCAGATTCCTGCAAGGACAGGTTTTATTAGTGACTTGTGAAGGTCACAGCACAGACTTATAAAATTTACACTCAGCACGAAGCAGACRGAAACTGCAAACACTTTGGAATGTGAAAATAAGTTATAAAAAATCAAGATGGTCTTGACTTCTGGAGTTGATCTGAAAAGTAAAAATATTTTTCAGTAGGAACAAATTTCATGGTTAAACAGGAACAATCAGCTGCTCAAGTACAGRATGGTGAAATGCACCCAGTTATGGGTTCTGTAAATCAGAAAAAAGTTGTGGAGCTCAACCAAAAGTGGCTGAGAAGATCAGAAAGTATGACCAGAGGTTTACAGAATGTGCAGCTCACATAAGCACCTACATACAGCTACCATCCCTGATTCTGGGGAAAGAAGAGGCATGGTCCTATATGACAAGGTGAAACAGTGATTTCATAGATAAAGACAAGGGCAAAAAAGTTTTTCTAACTGTACCTGATCAGGTTGCACTTGTGTTTCCTGGCAGTTTTCACACTTCTCAAGAAATGTTGCCAAGAAAAGGAGAGGGAAGAAGCCTTCTTGGTTTGTCTGATAAGCAGGATCACACATCTTGAATAAGAAAACCTTAACCCACTAGAAAAATTGGTGTGCAAAKTTCAGACCACTTTGATCTTCATTTTCCAAACAATTTATAAATTACCCTCATCTCRCAGGTTTTCTCTCTCCTTAAACGTGTTACTTATAACTCAGAGTGTTGTAGCTAAAGAGAACCAGTGCCCATGACAATGCTGTTTTCAGTTCAAGCACACTCTTGATGACTTTGTCTTTGCTAACTTATTTGTCTTTGCTTTGTGAAATTATCTGCCATTTGCTCATCATGTTCTGCAAATCCTCTGCAGTAATAACTRCATGCACCAGCCCTTCTGTCTAGTCAGTCGAGATTTGACAGCCTCTGTTTGTTAAACGAATCACTTCACTGAGACTTTGGAGCACACTTTTCATCTCTCTCCATTCTCATTATCCAGCTAAGGTCCTTATAACATATGGTCCTATTTTCCTAATTGCGTTCACCGTTCCACGTCAAACCGAGCTAATCTTTCAAACCGTCAGGCTAATCAGTACAAAATGCATGGCCACTGTTTGCACACATGCTGGTAACAAGAGGGGAACAGGACCTACACACATCAGAAAATGCCACCGAGTCCCAGCTGCCTTGTTTATTCCTCCCTCATTTTCTAAGATTATCTGAAATGCATCTTCTTTCGCATTTACATTTTCGGAGTGATTTTCTCAGCGGAGAACTATTAGCACTGGTGGCTGATGTCCCAGCCAGCCAGACCTCCACCATAAAGTACAACTTTCAGTAGTGATTCCCACGAAACAGATCTTTAGGCGAAGGAATAATATTCTGTAGTATGTTCTTATTATTCACGAGAAAATACAACATATTATTTAACCACGTTAAAGGCAGCAAAAATGCAGTTGGTGTGACAATTGCCACTCATTTGTAGGTTTCTTGTTTGGTAAAAATAAAAGGTAACATGTAGCTTGTAATTTACTTATCACAACTTTGACATAATCACAGCAAGCCTGATCATTCCCCTGCAGCAGGTTGGCTTGGAACCTAATGCAGAGAGAGGCTGGGGAGATGCTGGTTTGTACATTTAAGCATGCAGCTGTAGACTAAAAGAAACACAGCCAAACCCTTCCCTTGCATTTTAAACATGTTTTTGGTATCTGGGCCAACTGATACATCATAGACAATTCCATCAAAGCTGTATGAATTCAGCAGACCTGACCTAACTTCTAGTGCATCTTCAGACTGAATTCTCTTTACTCACGAACAAATGCACCAGAAACGTGAAGTCTGAGCCAGTTCTCAGTTAGGATTTTCCTCAGCTTTGGTTCCATCTCTCAACAGCCCACGACACCTCTTGTTCCATTGTGCCCTGGGCCCCTTCACACATGTGTGGGGCTCAGCCTTTAACCACACACATGAGCAAAACCCTCCCATTTTCTGGGTTTTCTCTGCAAACACAGCACTTGTGCCTGTGGGCCGCATTTCTCATGGTGTTGCTCCACAAATGCAGCACAGGAACAGCCTGAGAGCATCGTCTCAGTGTAGCTGAGAAGCAGCTTCTCAGGCAGCAGAAGAGGTGTAAACCCACATTCAATTAAAATACGAGTGCCAAGGGACAATTGGTTTATATGATCAGAATCTGGATTATCTTTAGGTATAAGCAAATGCTTCAAATGTAATTAGTACAAATCCTCAGAAGCCTACCTCAAATATTAGTTTCTGTAAAAACAATTTAGGTATCATCCCCCATTCCTGCTCCGTGGACAAGCCTGTAACTTCCTCCTCGTTACAAAGATCTGGGTTTTCCTGATTTTGCAACAGCAAGGTCTGTGCCTAATCCATGACAACGAGCACTGAACGAAGGAAGAGACTGTATTTTCTCGTATAAAGRGAACAAATACAGGATTCAAGGGTCCTGCTCTCATTTCATTCGCACCTTGTGTGTCTCAGATTTATCTGCAACAGGAATTGTGGAACTGTCTTCTGTAAAAGACACCTAAGTACTGCTCCATGGAAATGTATGTGTTCACACTGGGGCCCTATTTAGTGCCTTGGTTTGATCTCCAGTCTAAAGACATCTCTGAAGTAACATCAAAGCATGATTTTAGAACAGTTTTTCTTACATGTATTACACAGAGTTGACTTTATGCAATTCAACTGACACGACTCAGACTAGAAACCAAGTAGGCAGTTATTTAATGTGAGACYCATGGCAGTGCTGGGAGAGGCATACAGGACAGGAAAAGACTGCTAGATACAGGGAGAGCCTCTGAGCAGGGGGAGATTCAATAGGCTGCTGTGCAATCTGTTTGGGAAAGAGATGGCCGAAGTGGGATGTCGCAGGGGAAAGTTGTGAACAACACAGAAAAAGTTAATAGGGAGCAATTATCTGCTATTTCTCACCACAGAAGAGTTTGGGACAGTGCACTAAATTAATTTATGCAATTTAAGAAAAGGCAAAGGCCAGTGGTTTTTTCAGGCATGCACGATTAAACTGTGGAACTGATAATTATGGGGTGTTACAGGTGCTAAAATCATAAAGAGATTCAAAAGCAATTAAGCTAATAGAGGGAAAAAACACACTTCTGGGGCCAATCTACGTAGATGTGGCTGCTGTGTGGGTGAGAGCAGAAGAGCCAGGCTGCAGGTGTGCTGTCATTCCTCAGGCATTTCCTGACAGACACTGCCACAGACGAAGCCCTGAACTGGATGACTCCACTAGTCCATCACAGCCAATTTTCTGGTTTGTATTCTGAGTTTTCCCTGCACACAGAGGACTCTCAGCAGGTAGTTCTAACCCTGGCCACTCCAGAGCCCCTGGTAGGAGAGGGCAGTCACATCCCACAGCAAAATAAACCAGGCTACAGTGCTGGGCAGGCAGCAATGCTTGGCAGTAATTAATACAGGTCACCTAAATATAAAATCATTTGCTTCTAAACACATTACTAAAGTTCACCTAATGGCCAAAAGAAAACAAAATGTAATTAAGTAAATTATGTACTTCTCTGTATTTCTGAGGCTGTCTGAAGAAGAGGGGGAAGGAGATGCTTAGGAGCTTGGATTTTCAGATCCAGATAATTGAGTTCTGCATTTGAGACTTATTAAAATATATTGCCCAAGAGACCAGACAGAATGTGAGATGGCTGGGTACAAAACTTGCAGAGATAAAGAGAACAAAGCTGCAAGGCCTAAATGACCTTTTATTATTCCTGAATACCTTATGATGTTGGGAAATGAAGACTGTGAAGCAGATGGAGCTGTTAACGAGTTTAGGCAACAACAAGACATATGCTCAGAAAAGCTTTAGAAAAAAGCTTGAATTTCCCATTAAATACTGTGGGTCAGTTAAGATCAGTCAAACATAGGAAGGAAAAAGATAGCAAAGAGTAATAGCATTTTTTTTATTATTATTAAAAGCCAGAAGATATAAAGGCTTCTCTCCAAATGAGCTGCAACTTTTGCTCAGCCAGATCATACCCCACCTGCCTCTGGTGGGCAGAATAGGCTCTGTGTATCTCAGAGGAAGGGACCTGAAGCTGGTCTATACCAGAGCTACCTGCCATGGTTTATGACTAAATAAGTGAATTCAATCAAATTCAGCACAAATCTACAGATATTGCACCGGCAGTCAATTGTTGCTTAAGACAACGGCACTAAAAATCCAGAGTTTTGTTTGAAAACTGAGGGCCTGGTGAGAGCTGAGGTGAGGTAGTTGAGGATTCTGGAAAAGCTACTTGTATGTGTCTTAGCTACTGAACTTGGCCCGTCTTGCCAAACTGTACCTGACAGAAAGGTTAGATAAGCTTTTTGCTACATTTCGTACTCACCACACACAATATACAAATGTTAATAATTTATTAACATTTGTCATTAATATTGCAAAGTCAAGCATTCATAAGCTTGGGTTGTCTGGGCAACCTTCTTTTTTGCTCTCTTGTGCACTGTATTGATGGGATGTGTAATTACAGCAGGACTTGCCATTATTTCCGTGGGACCCTCGACTCGTTTGGTGCACGGATCAACCAGGGCTCCTTTAATGAGTACAGCTCGTCAATATTTTATTTCAACCCCGCTGTTAATTGTGTGGCTGCATCCCATTTACCAGCACTGTTTAAACGTGGTGCAGAGGACTGACCTGCCAAACTCCTCACTGACTTTCAAACCACACTCATTATTTCCCTGGTTTTGTGCGGAGCAACGGCTTGATCCCCACGTCGACGCCACAAGGACAGGGTAGGAACCTGCTCATCCTATTGTGGGGAACTGAAGTACAAACAGATGAAGGCCAAAGCACTTTGCTAACTTTGAATGTCCAGCCTGGGGCCTCTGGGAGGCGAATTTTTGAGAGTGCTCAGCATTATGTGGCATGAGGTACGTGCAGTGCACCCCTCCCATTGCCATCGGCTGCATCTGCAAGCCCTCAGAATTCCTACACATCACACACTCAGAAACAATGACCAAATGGTAAAAACATCAGAACTTGAAAATGCTGCAAGTCTTACCACATTAGGTTGAATTAAACAATCTTTCTTGTCCAAATTATGTTGTGTTTCCATCTTGTCACTACTTTATGGTATTCAAACTTTCCTTCTCTTGCTCCCACACAGTCCCATGGAGTTGTGTGCTGATGCTGTTTTCATGGAAGTAAATAGAAAACCTTTCAATGGTTTTAACAGAGCCAGGCTTGGCCTGAAATGAACAATATCTAATGCTCTGTTCAATTTGGTCAATAATCTCTCCTCACAATACTGGAAACAAGGATGAAGTGACCCGCGCAGTGACCTGTGTCCTTCTCTCATTCCCTGCCTTCCGCCATGCAGCTGAACAAATTAATACAACTTCAAGGCAACCAACTTCAGAAAGAACAGTGAATGGTGTGTTCTCCTTCAAACCCCCAAATAATCTACATTTGTTTTGGAACTCTACCATGAATCACTTTAATCTTTCCTTTCTTGAGGTATTTTTTTATTTCTTTCTATGAATTCCATCTTTCCCCAGCCGAACATATCTATTCCGGTTACATTTGAAAACCCCTCAGATGAGGGTTTTAGTCATTTGCTTTTTGGTGAGTAATTGTGCTCATTTTCAGCCAGAAGGCAGTTAACCTTTTGAGACAGTCAATTGCCCTCTCTGTGTACCTACTGCTGCTCTTACGGGTGGTGGAAGGCTAAAACTTAATAACCTAGAAAAGATGAAACATTAACTTCTCCCCGACAAAAACTCATTCTAAGTTTTAAGGCCAGAAATTTTCAAGGGAACCCGAAAGATTTGGTTCTCAGAGAACTATAGCTGGAAACCTGACTAACATAGTACTTATTAAATCACAGTCTGTATGACTCAGACAACATCTGTGGCACTTTTTTACATTTGATTGTGATAACTACACGAGTTTGAAGACCATTACTGAAAGATAATGTAAAATATAGGGTATGCACAGACATATATATCCTTTTTATCAATTAGAAAATCTTGTTTTGCTTCAGAAAAAGAACCCTATACACTTAAATTAAATGATAGCAATCTTCAACAAACACACCAGGAGATTGTGATTATCTATAAGCATATTAAACCCTGCATAGCCCTGTAAAAATTCCATTAAAAAAGCATTATATGCATTACATATGCAAAACAAATATTGCAACATGATACTCTTGGAATACTACGTGTGATAGCAGCCAAATAAACTCCAAGTTATAAAAGACTATGCAAACACAGCAAAGACATTAATCTTTAACACTTTTTAAGTGAAATTCTACCCGACTTTCCGGAAAAGCTCACAATTATGCAGGCAAGCCCCAGGTGGCCTTTACAGGTGAGAACAAGGGGGGAGGCTCTTTATCTGTGCCCTTGAAGGTGGGCTTGAAGCACCTACATTTCCTCCTTATTCCTCTCTCTACCCTAGAGGGCCACCAGAATTGGGACAACAGGGACAGAAAAAGACCAGGGCAGGTCAGAGGATGATTAGACCCATCCAGCATTAGTGATACAGCGAGGAAAAAGAGAGGACAAAAAATACAGGAAGATACAAAATCCTGTCTTGGGTAGCTACCCTCTGTCAGTCTGGGAGTTCTAACACAGCATGGGCATAGCCAGAAATCCTGGGAGGTGGTTTTGAGGCGGAGGAGATGGGAGAAGATGAAGATGTTGTCTGTGAGAGCTGGCAGGAGACACACAGGTAGAGCTCTTCATCTGAAAGTCAAAGACAGAAAAAATAACTAGTTATGGCTTTGGAGACTGGTTTTTTTTTTGTTTTGCTTTTAGTTCTGCTTGCTAGATGAAGAGGGAACACGGCATTTCCATTGGGTTTGGATGTAAAATGGATCTGTAAAATCATTCTTCGCTTGACAGACTCGGTCTCCTGGGTGGCAAACTTTGAGAAGATGGTTCGCAAAATAAAAAACAACAACCAAAAAAGCAAAACCTGCTTAATATCCTCATGAGTATAAAATCCAAACAGAGCTGTGTGAGACATGCTCCTACCCCTGGCTGAGTATGCTAATGATGATGTTGCTGTCTCAGAGAAGAGCAGATGTAAAGTTGCAGAGTGAAGGGAGTCTCTGATTCATATCCTTCATTATTTCACTGTGCATCACGAAAAACCAGACTCTAGCTATGCCACACAAAGCAGGTGTTCTTTCACAGCTCCTCATCTACCCTGGTCTTGTCTCAGTGTCCTCTCACCCTCCACAGCATTGCCACCAGGTGCCTTTCCTGCTCCAACAGCAGGAGAACAGCAAACCCCCAAACTGGCACGTCCACGGCTCTTTCCTTATCCCCATTTGCAGGAAAAGAGCTCCTTCCTAGCAGCCTTTGTGTGGGCTTGAATAACTTAAATACAAATTAATTCTTTTTTGAAGCGTTCTAAATTCTTAATTCCTCAAATGCTAAGAACATTTACTACTGAGAAATGTTTTATAGAAAAAGTTTCTTAGTGCAAATCCATCTGGCTGCTTAAAGGTAAAAACTTACATCCATTTCTTAACAGACCCCAAATGATATGCTCTTCTGATGTGCCTATTTCCAGGTGTTTTGTGTTTTGCTGCAATCAAAATTACAAAACTTTTTAAAATGATAGATCTTAAAATTATGGTTTTGTGTCTTTTTTCTCTTCCTTCAGCTGACTACAGAGTCAAAAAAGCTAAAAACCATTAATATTCTTTAGGCAGTCATTATCTGGCACTTCTTAAGCAATTTCCTTGCCAAAACTAGAAAGAAATATCCCTACAAAGATACTTAAAAGGAGACAATACCTGCTTTGGTGATCACTCCATGCAAAGCCTTTGTGAGAACTGAATTTAGCAGACATGCTTGGAGCTGGAAGTCTGTCTTTGTTCAAATAAGAATGAACTGACCTGAAACAGCATTTCAGCTCCTTTTCAACCCCTCAGAAACTTAAAGGTGTAGCTCAAGGAATGTCCTGCATGAAAGAATAAAATGGGAACTTTTACTGTGCTGGGTAATTTCTGCCCACACAAAGGACACGCAGCCATCAAACTCAGGAAAAAATTATAACCCAGCTGCACGTGTTGCAGCATATCAACGAGGGATGACCTGATCCTGCTGGCATGGCAATTCCATGGAAACACTGTGCAAGTGAAAAAAAGTTAAAGGAATGAGGAGTTTTATCAGCCAGTGCCTGGCAGAGGTGGTGTCTCACACTGCATGATACGTGGTGATGCCAGGTCAGCACAAACACATCCCCCAAGAACTCCTCTTTTCATTATTTTCATTGATCTGACAAGATTTAATTGAAAATTCAGCTCTGACCGATTCTAAAACTGTTTACTTAAAATGGTTTGCTGTATCAAGCATAGTTCCTGCATCTTTGCACGAAATTGTCTATACTTTTACAACCAACTTCAGTTTTCTCTATAAAATCTGGCATCAAAGACATTTTGGCCTTATGTCCCTAAGGACACACTCCTGGTCCAGTGCAGATCCACCAGTGGCCTCCTCTGCTTTCCCAACCCGGGCATGGAATTCCTCTTGATGGCTCCATGTTCCCAGTGGCAAATTTAGATGCTATTTGGGCCATCACCAGTCTTTGCAAACCAGTAAAAACACATGAAAGATTCCTTTATAAACACTTGCTCTCTGCTTTCTTAGATACTAAGCCAGGCAATGGCTTTCTATACTGTTCTTTTATTAAGAGGCTTCAGTGTTGTCACATTTTTTATCATTACCTGATGGGTTTTTCCAGCTATTCTTCCTGACCCTATGCCTGGAAATTCAAAAAACATGAAATATGCTGGTTTCTCCTAAGGAGCCCAAGTATTTCTCCAAATTCCCAGCAAATCAGGCAACGATTATTATACAGTGTTCAAAAATCATAAACTATTCCAGAAAAGCTCCCTTTCTTAATATATCCATGATTTAAGAGAAGCAATTACCACTGCCAAGCCTTATTTTAGGGCTGCAGCTGTAACAGACTGAGAGCACTGTGATTTCATTAATAATCAATAAAAGAGGCAATAGAAGCCTTCCCTTTAAGCATCCTATTCATCGTGAAGGAATCTTCTAGTTTAAAGCAAAAATGTAATGCAGATGGATGATGACAACACCACTGGAACTATCTTAAGGCATTTACATATTTTTCTGATTCCAAAACCCATTAGAGAAGTCAGGCATATTTTGCACTCACTTTTGAGCAGTGCGAACACCATGAATTTAATAATGAAAAAAAGGTTCCAAGTCAGTGCTGGCGTAGTGCTAAATGCAACCTGTACTTCTCGCAGGTTTTTTCCTGAGTGACAATCTCGACAAGTCTAGACAGGCTTTTTCTCCCACGTGTTCACTGAATTCCTCCCTTTTTGCCACTGAAAATTTCCAGCAGCCTCCACAGTGCACACAGTGCAGCCAAAACCAAACGTGAAAGAGTGTTACAAACCCTCGGTGGATAGTGGTGGGGAAATAATGTTTTGCTGCAAAACTAGGATTTATAACTTGAGCATCTTGTTTTTATGTATACGAGTACAAAAATCATAGCCCCTGATGGTATCGGGGAGCGGTTTGCAGATGGATGGATGCTTATCTTTTCCTGCTAATGTTATGATAGTGGCATTGTAATAGCTGGAATACAACAGAGATGAGGTTTTCAGGATGGGAGGTAGCACCTTCTATTAAAACATAGCCGGAAGCATGATGCCTCTGTGTTCCTGGTAAAAGTTTTGTGTCTGAAAATATCTGTTGGGGTTTGGTGTTTTTTCCCCTTTACCGAGAGCAATTTTCTTCCTACAACCACTTATAACTCATTCAAACCACCTATGGTGGGGAATCCCCCAACCCTCACAGTCTCTGACACTGCCAAAGACTGTTAAATATTACTCCAAAGAGACATTCAGAGCTTCTCCATGGCCTTTGGAGTGAAAATTGTCAAAAAACATGTGGAGGAAAGCAGGACTGCTGTTGTCTGTCCTGGCTTACCTACCTCTGGAAGTATAAAAGAGGAATATACATTGACTCATAGAATATTCTGTGTTGGAAGGGATCCACAAGGATCACGGAGTCCAACTCCTGGCCCTGGACAATCCCAAGAATCCCAGCAGGTGCTGCACGGTGTGATTAGCACAGAGGATGGCTGAAAACCCCCAAGGAAACCCTCCTGTTCAATCTCTGTGTGCACGTGCAGACCCAGCAGAGCTGAATGCAGTCAGGGCTTTGCACTGAGGAACCACCAGCATTTCCTGGAGCCTTCCACCAGCCTTGTCCCCAGCAGACAGCGAGGAGCAGAGCTGGCACGGGGCCACTCATCCTGGCTCAGCTCCGGCAAAAACAGGCAGGACAAGGAGGAGGTATCACCGCTCGAACCAACAAAGCCTTCCCTAGCAGGGAGGTCAACATAGCGAAAGACTAAGGGGTTGCTTTAGTTGTCAAAAGTGCCACCTTTTAACGAAAATGGCAAGCACAAAGTCACTTATTTTTCGTGTATTACATGGCAACACTTGTCTGGCAGTCAAGTATCGCAGGCATGCTTTCAGCGCCGGGCTTCTAATGAGGTTCTTGATCCTTATGTAAAATCAGCACCAGAGCCCTTATCCAGCAGGAGCTAACAAGGAGCTATAAATGGCCCAATTACCAGACTGAAATGTCATTCACACATTTGTTATCTCCCACACCAACAAGGAAAAATAACACAGATACACAGTAGCTGAAGGCGAATTGAAATTACTGCCGATTGAACTGGAACTTGTGAAGCTCTTCGTGTAATTCAAGGCTTTAAAATTTAATGTGAACTATATTTAGTTTCAAACATTAGTTGGGTTCATTGGTATTTTGTTCTAGGCTTGCCAAAAGTCACAATATCCTTATTAATGACATTAGCTGCTCTAAGAGTTGCCTACATGGTGATGTACTGAGTTCTTAAGAAAAGTGGTTTAAAGAAGTTCCTTTGGGAGCAGTGGTCCTCCGGACGGAAGGTTTCTGGGACACATGGTCCTGGAGGTCAGATGCTCTTCAAGTCACCATCACTTCAGGGTAAGGCATCCCTGAAGAAAGGATGTTCATTTTTGAACTGGATTTTTCACCTTAAAGCTTAATCCTTCTTCTCCTTAATCCGCTAAATCATATGCGGGTTAGCTTTGAAAAACAGATGCTAATCCCACATTATTTAGATCTTTATATTGGCAGTACTGTAATGCTGGAACATCTAAATCATAAAATTGTAGAATGGTTTGGGTTGTAAGGGACCTTAAACCTCATCTCATTCCACCTCCCTGCCATGGGCGGGGACACCTTCCACTATCCCAGGTTGCTCCGAGCCCCATCCAACCTGGCCTTGGACACTTCCAGGGATGGGGCAGCCACAGCTTCCCTGGGCAAATGGTTTCAGTGCCTCACTACCCTCACAGTAAATAATAAATAAAATCATCTTCCCTGGAAGAAAAAGAGAGCTGCTCATAGTATTATAATCTTTAATATTATAATATCATTATAATAATATGAGCTCCGTCAGGCAGTGGGAGTGCCATGGCCACGGCACAGCAGCACTCAGCTCCTCCCATCTTCCCCACAGGCACATCCTCTAATCCAAGCAGAGCTCTGAAATAAAGATTTCCCACTCCGAGTCAGCACAGGCAGTTCTCAGCAAACAGGCACAATCTAAATCCCTCGCTGCTATCACGAAAATAAAGTTGTTTTTCCTCCTTCCTTTGCTGTGGGCCGTGCTATTACTGTGGGATACCCGGATCCATGCCGATGGGGGATGCCACGATCCCCTATAAAGCACTTTGGATGTAAAGATGAAACAAAGCTTTGCGCTGAATGTCTCGTTCCTGAGGCGCTCAGGGAAGATGCGGGGCGTGTTTAGATCCCAGCACTGTCAAGTTTAAAAACGCTGCTAAGAGAAAGGGAAGAGTGCTGAATTCCCCCCTCTTAGCTCGAGCTGTCAGTAAATTCACTAATTGGGGCTGTGAAATTGCTCATTGCTGGTGTTATCTGAAAGGCAAACAAGGGATATGGATCAGGAGCTGAAATGGAGGAGCTGGTTTGAGATTCACTCCGTTCTAGATACACCCAGTACAGGTGTATATCAAATGTTTGCAATATATTGCAAGATTCCCAGCCCAGAATTTTCAAGCGGATTCTAATAAATGCGGTTAAATTTGCTTGCAGGAGCACACTTATATTGCACTTTATATAAAAACAAATTATGGTAATGCGTGTTGCTGAATACAGAGAGCTATAAGCACTGGAAAGAATAAACATGTCTTATCTTCTTGCCTTTGTAAGTGATAACACTTCAGGCTTTTAATAGTGAAATAACATTTTTCTTAGCTTTGGCATAGCATATTCATTCATTAGATTCCACTGAACTTTGGTGCAGTGAAGGGAGACAGCCTAATTTTCAGTAATTTTCGGTAAATCTCACTTTACCACAGATTTTACAGAAAATAATGAATTATAGACACAGCATATTGGGGACTGATGACTCCAAAGTACATTTTTGCCAAATTAATTTTTTTTTTTTTTTTATAAAAAAAGGTATTAGAAAAAAAAAAAGCAAGCCTGATTTTCATCAAGACCATATATAACACGAGAATTTTTCATGAGACTATTGCTATAAAACATCAATATCCTATCTTTTTGCTATTTTTGCAATTAATATTTAAAACACAATGAGCTACTTGCTGCCATTGAGTAGGTCTTTCCTTCTCTCATGTTTTTACTTCAGTTTTGTACTTTTGGCTGGTCTTTTGGAGGCTTTTCAGGTGATTAGTGGGCAGTGTTGGGTTTGTTTTTCTTCTCCCCATTCCAACTATTAGGATGGAAGAACAAGATAAATTACTTTTTCTACCCGTCATTTTTCTCTCGGAGTATCCTTTGCATCAGCATTTCCCTCAAGCTGAACTCATGCTTCACCAGCTTTTTAAGCACAACAAACAATCTCGAGGTTGCCATCTCGGAGCAGAGTCAGCCCAGCTTGCAGGAGAGGATATCACACTGTGCTCCCTACCCTGCACGCCACTCCCTTGGAAGTGTTTCCTCCTTTCTGCTGTTTAAGGAGGGAAGCTTTGGCCTTTGGACCAAATGCCGCTTGCAATGCCTGCTGGAACAGTGGTGGGTGTTGTGGATTTGCTGCAGTATCCACTATTTTACGAAATTTTCCTTAGGAATACAGTGGTCAGTGGTCCCAGAAAAAAACCCAGTAAACCACAGACAGACACAGAGGAAACCACTGGAGTGGACAAAGCTGCTTCACTTTATTACTTTTTCAAGGTCACCTGGATGAAGGTGCCTGGTTTTGGTTTGGGAGGGCTGGACACTGTGATCAAGCCAGATCCTCCTCTCCTCAATCTCTCCTCTGATTTTTTTTTTGGTTGGTTGGTTTGTTGTTGTTTGTTTTTTTAACATCACTGAATCACAGAATGGTTTGAGTTGGCTGAGACTTTAAAGATCATCTTATTCCAACCCCCTCCTGTGGGCTGGGACACCTTCCACTAGACCAGGTTGCTCAAAGCCACATCCAACCTGGACACTGCCAGGGATGAGGCATTTATAAAGACTGTCAGAAGTTTTGCCTGTCAGTCTAAGTTGTGAAAGCTTACACAGAATTTTAGTTATAAGCAAAGAAGCAGGAATGTTTAAAATACATCCCTACTTGAGTCAAACAAGAACTTAATCCCTGTGCAGGAGTGGTCCCTACACTACAGCCTTACTTGTGGATTAAATTTGCCACAGGACAAGACTTTTCAAAGGGAGTAGATAATCCTGTGGACAAACAAGGTATCCAGAGACGTAATTAGTAGCTCCCAAAGAAGCTGGAAGGGAAATTCAAACATTTATATTTCAGATATTAGTGGGCTGGATTGTATTTTGTATCTTTTTATCCTGAATTTAGGGAAACAGCTTCATCTTTTTTTTTTTTTTAGGCATCTCACCACTGACAGAGACAGATTACTGAAATGTTTGGTCTTTAGGTCTCATTCAGTTCCTAATCACTGGATCCTTAGATGCAGTCAGGTAGCATTTTTCTCTCCAATCACATTATAATTTGTAGGCGAACTCAGTAACACTTTCTAAGCTTGTTTAATATTTCTAGTGTGGTTGTCAGCTGGTTTATGAAATGTTTACCTTTACAGCCGTTTTCGTGTTCCTCTTGGTGAGTTTCTTCTTTGGAAATTAAAACTATCCACGATCTTGTGCTAAGATATTGCCAGTGCTGCTGACCACAAGGAGCACTGAGTTTCCTGAGGCCACTTTATAATTGCATTTTGGAATACAAATGAGTTTACTCTCCGAAGAAGATATTTCATTTGAATTCTTCTGAACTTCATTTCTTTTATAAACTCCTTCATCCAATGTTTGCGCAGTCTATCCACAAATTAAATAGCATTTTGTGACTGTGCAAGGTAGCTCCTGTATGGGATTCTGGCACACGATGTTGTCCCTGGTTTATAAGCTGTTCTCCGTGAGGATGAAGGACAGATGAAGCAAAGTGGGCACAACCCAAAGCCTGCGTGACGTGCATCGCTCTGCAGTGATGCTGAAATTGCAAATTCAGAGTCCCTGACTGGCACAGCTGTGAGTCAAATCAAAATAAAATAGGCAACAAATTGCAAGTGAATACTATCTCAGACCTCCCAGAGCCTCTGTGATGGAGTAATGCTGGAGTAATGCTGTCATATGAGGGCAATTGCTGTTAGAGCTGCCCCACAGTGGGGATTTGGGTCAAAAGCCTCTGGAAATGCCAGATTGTTCCCTGTTTCACATTACTGTTTTCTGATTTTGGAAGCCATTCGTGCTAAACCTCCCAGCAGTTTGGAAGGGAGACTTCTCCAACTCAATATATGCCCTGTCAGAAAAAAATGTTGCCACAAATAAGTGGTGATTCTCTCCTTTTTCTCTGGCTTTTTCATGGCATTTTTCCCCATTTAACTACTAAAACACACACTTGTGCACTAGGCAAGAGCTTCTGGGATCCTCTGGTCTGTCTCCCCAGCACTGTGGTGTCCCCACCAACCTCAGCTGGGTTCCCTAAATACCTGAAGAGGGATTTTCTACTCTGTGCTCACATTACCTGTGTCAGCCCTTCATTAGAGTTTTAACACGCCGAATTTTTCCACTACCCATTTTTATATCCTCTAAGAATTTCTAATCATGATTTTCCATCCAGTCTAGACATTGATAGCTCGTTTTATCTTTCCACACAGCGCCTGCTTCGCCGACCTGCTAACCATTTTTATGGCTTTTCGCTAAACTCCTTCCAAATTAGTCAACATCTCCCTGTTAATGATGCATTCAGAGTTAACAGAAAGGTGAAAAAGCATCACTAAATGAGCTCCTTGCCACGTTAGCAGTGCCTTAAATGAAAGCAAGTTCAAGTGAAAAAGCTTATTTTAATGGTGGCAGAGTCTGAATAAAGTCTGCTTGGATGTGGAGCACCGGGCAGGTGAGTGGCTGCATGAATTTTAACAGAAAATGCTAATGTGGGAATGCCAATAAACAGAACCATTTGGGTGAGTATTTGAAGGATTCAGGAGAACATCATAAGGGTTTCAATTTTATTAAAAATGCCTTGGAAATTAGCGAATGACAGAAATATGTTCCCTTCCTGCTGCTTCAAGGGACTCATAGTGTTTTTTTCCATCCAAAAAGATGAAATTTTTTAAGACAAGCAATAGTGAGCATGGAGTCTTTGTAGCTGTAGACATGTCAGTCTTCAGGGAAGGGCTGAAATATTGATTCAGTCTGCAGCAGAAGGGATATTTGGGGCAGGGGGCTTGAGGCAGAGAAGTTTTCCCAAATACCAGTAGGGAAAGTAATGAGTTGTGATGAACCACAACCACGTGCTGTTCCTCTGTATTTACAGGCTCCCATGCAGTTTCTCTGGTGTTACAAGTAAGCAGTAGAATGGACTTGTGTGGAACTGCTCAGCTTATAAAAACTTGTTGGTTGTGTGGAAAGATTTCTTTTAAAGTTAAAATTGTATATAGTTCTGTACATGCCGTGCATGTAGCACACTGCAGAAAGAGAAGAAATTAAGTATTAAAAATGTCTGCTCATGAAAAACAAGAAAGAGAATGCTAAAAGTTGGAAAACATTAAATGCCAGCATCTAGATCCACAAATGTTAAAGCAAATACTTAATCTTTTCCACCTTAATTACGTGAGTACTAATTCCATGACAAAGAGTCTCTGGCTGGGTTAAAGAAAAATATGAGTAAAGCAACTTAGATTCAACATCAAATCATGAGAAAACTTCTGATGCTTCCCACAGTTAGGCTAGGTTAAGCTCAAAACATTTATGGAAATTCATCAGAAAATGTAACTTTTAATGAAAAGGAAAAAGGTTCTTGTAAATTTTTAATATGAACCATGCAGACAATTACATTAATAAGATTTAATTATACCATAAAATATTTAGTGTTTCTCTCTATGCTAAATATTATTTTGAACATAGTTCTAGAAAGATTAGAAATCTTAAGAGATACCAAGAAAGAAAACAGGAATGAGTATTAAAAAAATTAATTTTGACAATGTATTAATTGTATAGAACAATGTTTCAGTCCTTACTTAACAAAAAGGAACATTTTGGTCAGCTATTGCATATTAGTCCCTTTATAAATAGAGATATAAGAAACACTTTGTGCACTATGTTTAATTAACCGAAAAAACAGCTCTTGTGTTATAGGTCTCATTTAACAAGAATCACAGAAACTACAATTAACATTCAAGTTTTGGCAGAAATGAAAAACTATTTACCAGTGTCTGTGTGTACTTTTTACGATGCCAAAACTAACCAGCCATATATTTACTATCAACCACAACGTGACTGGCTCATTAATCGACCTGTGAAACACACTTTACTAACTTGTGTGCTGCTGCTATTTTTGCTGTATGGCTTTTGGTCTAACACTACTTCATAATTTATGGATGCCAAGTTTCCTGCGCTGGATTCTGTCCACCCTCATCCTCAGCACCGATTCTGCTTCAGTGTAGGCTACATCCATACTGACCTGCAGCCTGGGCTCCCATTCCCACCCAAACGCTTCCCTGGTTGCCCACACACCTCCCTGTGGGTGCTGGGAATTCAAACTGTGATTTAAAGGTATTGCCAAAAGCAGCAGAATACCCCTAGGACAGCTGTAATTGGATAAGCAAGTGGTTATTCCCTAAAATGCACATTTCTTATGCCATGGCAGTCTCCCCTGCAGTACCTGAAGTATTGCACAACTCATCTGACCCACTGATTTCACTGAGGTTCAGAAGAATTAGGTGCCAGAACACCATCTAGTGAGGCTTTACACCCTAAACATGAATAAAATGCTTTATACATCTAATAAGACTGACATTGAATAACCAGAAAGGGACTCCAAGGGCTTACCTGGTTTCCAGGTGAGCATAGGGCAGGTAGAGCTTCCAGGGCAGTGTGCTGGAAACCACTGGACATCCCATAAAAACACGCAGGATAAGTCCTTCCTGGGGTTGCTGTCTCCTCCTGAATGGGAATGAGAGCTGTGGAGGTGGCCATGAAAATACAGGTATCATTTTTAGTAAATGGGATGTTTGTCTTTCTGTTTCATGGAGTCACAGAATCACAGAATGCTTTGGGTTGGAAGGGGCCTTTAAGGTCAGCTAGCTCCAACTCCCCTGCCATGGGCAAGGACTCCGTTTAATGCAGTTAATCCAAGTACTGACTCAAATCTATACTCATTTTTCCACATGCATATGTATAACATACAGATTTGCACACGGACACAGAGGTACCTATTTGCACACACACACAATCTGTACAGAAGCAAGGCCTCCAACCTCTGCTSCCCCACGCCCTCCCATTCATGTCAGAAATATAGATTAGTCTTATTTCTGCAGGGCACGATCGCAATTTGAGGCAGAAAGGGCTGGGGAGCCTGTGCTGCTGCTGGCACGGAGCGTGTCCCTGTGAAGACGATCCCTGCTTCCCGCGGGCAGCGCCACATCCAGGGCACTGTGTGATTTAAGGCATGGGGTCTGGAGCCTGCTCCCTGCACCAGCAGGGTCTGACATATGGAACAGGGGGAAGTGGTGCTCTGTATATCCAGCCCCAGCAACTCTCAATGTTTTATTTAATAATTCCTCGCAGGAGGAGGTGCTATGATTAATTTTGGGTACAAAATGCACACGCTGGTTCAATCTGTGAGCTCTTTAAGGGATCTGCTCRCAGCGGATGCAAATTATGATTTCCCATCCTACCTGGGCTCGCATCARCTGGGGCACCACAACTTCTAAACTAGTCCTTGGTGGGTGGCATCTCTGCCCAGGGCAGGGGGTTGGAACTAGATGATTTTTAAGGTCCCTTCCAACCCAAAGCATTCCATGATTCTRTGATATCATTCTATTCTGTTTTACAGGTTTTCTCTGCCCTTCTCCACCACTTTTTGCTCCTTTTTTTTTTTTTTTACTTTTAATTCTCTCATTTTTATCTCTTTTCCCTTTTGCCTGAAACACCTCGTTAGCCTTAACACCCTATTTCACTCTCCCCACTCTGACAGGCTGCAGCTTGGATTTGTTTCTTTTCCCGTTTATTTGGAGGCCCATAAAGGAGGGAGAGGAGCAAGTGGCCCCACGTGCACAGGGGCAGCACAAGGGAGGGCACCTGGGAGCCACCTGCCCCTTGTGCCACATGGCTTGGGGGCAGGAAAGGGAAAAGTGATGGATGGGGAGCACGTGGCTCAAGGAGACAGGCAGCAGGAGAGACGAGGAGCCAACAGCCTCGGGGGAGATGAGCAAATRAACCTGTCCAGGGATGAGAGAGAGGAGTGCACAGTTTGCTGCAGCTCAGAATTAACCGAGGCAAATCCCACAAGCCAGCACAGACCTGCAAATGTGGCAGGAGAGGCAGGAGGAGATGCACAGAAACCCTTTTTTGCTGTTCTGCCACAGATCAGCTAATTTCTTTGAAGGTTTCTGTTTGTTTTAGATGGCAAATACTAGGCAAATGTAAACTTAAAAAAATATTTTGTGGGGTTTTTGTGTGTCTATTTTTTTTTTTTTTTTTTAGATTTACACCACTCTGTTTTTTCTTGAAATCTCAAAACCAGGAAGAGGCAAGTGCAGAACATCTCTGACTGGGCTGGTTTGGGGTCCCATCACATCTGCCCTGGGAGACAGAGACAGGAATGGGCAGGGCTGGCTCCCTGCATAGTGCACCAGGCAGTGGAAGATATCCAGTTTATCAGATCAGAAAATAACTTTAGATTTGGTTGGGAGTGGAGGGTTGATGCCTGTAAGGTTTAGGAATATAAATCTCTCAAACCTTCACATATYTAGGCACTTGCTTGTATTTAGTGAAAGATAGGGCTTGGCTCTAAAATACACTCCTCACTCCTATTTCCACTCTTCCAAGCAGGAAATTGGGCACAAGAGACCTCACCTTTTCTTTATAATGTGTAGGACAATCATCCATGCACCYCCCCCACTTTGGACCAGCAGCCTGTGGGTAGAAAAAGTGGTCACTTGCTGTTACCACAGCATCAAGRCTTGAAACAAATATCACAATATTTGGCACCCCCAAATCTTTCTCACCTCAGACACACTGCAATGCACATGAGGAGGAGGAGAGAGGGAGAAGAAACCTCTGGGGGTCAGTGCATTGAGCTATCCATAGAGAGCATCAGGTTACAATTTACACTTTCAGAATATATTGATTTGAAAATAAATATCAATTTACCTTGCCACCTTACAAGCTTTTTCTAGGACACTAGTTCATTATATAAATAAATCAATTAAACATGTGTCTGYGTTAACTTTGCTGTTCCTTAGAGGAATTTTCACAGCAGTCAGCGTCCCTAACACTTTGTGAAATTATTCTCAATGCAAATAGATTTTGTCCTTAAAATGGGAACTGTTCTCTCTCAGTGCCTGGACAGCCCTTTTACAGGTGACTTCAGCATTCAAGTGCTGCCTCTAAATATCAATACAGATGGCTGTGGTTTTATTTATTTCAAATTCTATCCTTACAAGCCATCACTGCATCACGGATGCCCCTCCACCTCAGCCAGAGAAGGTAATGTCACAGACACCTCAGCCACCCCTACTCTAGATAATATTTGCCTTAATCCAAATTTTTTTACATGCAAAAAAAATWAAGACAGAGCAAAGAAAAGCAAAGAGAAAACACACCAAGTAGCCTGTTGGCAGCTTGGAGTGTGTCCACCCAGAAGGCCACAACGGGTTGCACTTCTGCTGGGTTGTAACAGCAGTTGGATAATTTTTGTCATCAATAAAAGCACTTGTAGCCACACCACGGCAGCAAAGATAATAAAGGCAATGCAATCCCATGCTCCAGGCAGTGCAGAGAACTATGGATGCCTCTGCCAGGGAGGATGCCTGGAAGAGGTGGGAGGCTCTGTGGGTAGAGGGAARGGTCAGCTTTGGTGGGCCCAGGGTCTACTCAAGTATGACATATTTTACGCTATGAAAGAATAGAAGATAAAAGTCAGTCAAGTGCAAGGAGAAGAGTTAAAAATGGGACAATTTTGCAACTAGCAGCAGAGAAAGGAAAATAAGATTTGGCTAGAGCTCAGCTTTAATTCATAAGCACACCCAACAGGCACTGGTGATAGCATTTAGCTGTTATCCTACAGTGACAGAGAAAAACATCCAAATAAATAATTTCCTTTGTGTCTGAGATGGGCCTTTGTCCTTGCTCCACACACAGCCTGGGCTGGGTAACACCCCCAGCCTTATYGTGCCAGTGCTCTGACAAGGAACCCTGTGAGTAAAGCCAGGGAAGGTTTATCACCAGAGATCCAGTTATCAGTCCCGAGAAAAACTTCCATTTCAGTTTGGTCATTAAGATGGATTCACTCTGCAAGTCTTGCCTCAGGGTAAAAATAAGCTCATGCCTTCCCTTCACCCACAGCATTTCTGGTCTTTGGTACACTTTTCAATAACACAAAACAGTGTGATGCACACACATATGTATATGCAAAATGGCATTTTCACACACAAAAATGAAAGCTCAGTTCTTTAAACTAAAAAGAAAAAAATTTGAGAAGTCATGCTGGTTGAATTTAAAATTATTTCTGCATGACAAAAAAAAAAGCTTTTGCAGGGACAGATTCTCAGATAAATCTGCACAGCTCCTCTGAAGTGAACTGACCCATGACTTCATGTACTCCAGCTACAGAGTTTGTCCATATCAGACTGATCCTGATCCTGATGGACACAAAGTCAGCCATCAAATCCCATGTATTTTCAGCAGGGAAGGATTGGTTCCATTGTATAAACATGGCTGAAATGCTGAAAAGATGAAGGAAGGGAAAGACATCATAAAGTTCCTGGTTTCCTAAGCAGATGGGAGAAAGAAGGCCAATTATAGTGTAAAGCCTCATTTCACCAAGAGAARTGTGAGTGCTGGAAGAGCTCAGAACAGAGAGGATTTCGCTTTGCCATGTGTGGTCTCTGGGAAACAAAAGGAAGGGTGTGACCGAAATGAAGACAGACAGAATGCAATATTTTCCTTTGATGTGTAAACAGATTTAATGCGACAAAAAAAAATCGATGGGGAAACTCTCCAAAGGAGAGTGTTTTAATGCGTTATCATATTTCACATGGATTTCATAAAAATTCAATTTCAATTATAGCAGAGTTTACAAACAGGGGAAAGCACTGTGCCTCCCTGGAAAACATATGGCCATCAAAACTTCAAACAAAATACTGCCAAAGTCGCTCGTAAAAAATAAATAGCCATAAGCCAGTGTGTTATTGTCCTTTTAATGTTTGTTGAATGCCCATAATTCTCCCGGTGTCCGCCTCGGCTGTCAGCTGCCTGACACTCCGCTCTCCCATTCCCACACCTCCCCCTGACGATGTCTCGGAGCAGGAGCTGGSCTGGGAGCAGGGCTTGATTATTCTGGGTATTATCTTCCATCTCCAGCTGGGCTGCTGCGGAAGAAGGGATCAAATCAATAAGCACAAACACCCCCAGTGTGGCGGTGCAGCAGCAGCAGGAAGAGGCTGAGCCCAGACACGGCCAGTGCTGCTGTGGCTGCTGGAAGAAGAGAAATGGGCTCTATCCCAGACAGCAGCAGTGGTTTCCTGAGAGCTCTTGGCTGCACCCACCAGCTCCTGCTTTGCCAAATTAATAACCCCACTGGTTTGCCCGAGTTGGACGATGAGGCTCGGCGTGGGGCACCTCACCTCTGGCTTGGCTGCAGGAGGCAGCAGGAGCCGGGCTCTGCTCCTGTGCAGGGTCAAAGAGAGGGCTGAGCTTACAAGTGGGGACCCACTTTTGTACTTCTGTCAAGGGATTAGGACAGGATTGAGGGTAAAAGCCCAGGCTGGAAGGCACAGGTGGCTTTGAAGCACCATGCATTTGGCAGCTTTGCCATCGGCACAGCCTGTGCCCAGTGCCACTGCTGGGGCACGTTTGTGTGACAAACCCCTTCCCAGGCAGCTGGGATGCAGGCACAGTTTTACAGAAAAGCAGTAGTGCTTTTACCACCTTTTACCACCTTTTACCACCTTTAACCACGAGAAGAATCACTCTGTCTCTCTCTGCACTTTCCAACTGATGGAGAGATGAGCCTCTTCCATTAACAACCAAACTCTGCCCTTTTTTCAATGGAGACATTTCTATTTTGCCCTTTAGGAGCTTCCTGCCGTTGGATGRAGACCAGCATGTGCAAGTGAAGGGATGCCTGGCTGGGGGAGCAGGAGGTACCCCATTTCTCATTGAGGTTTTGCCCCTTGAGACGGGGCTGGGGGACAGCAGGGCAAAGGCAGCACTCAGGGAAGAGCCAACCTCCAGGGCAGCACTCCCTAGCCCCTTCACATCCCAGATTAATTTGGGAATATGATGGCGAGCTACTGGTTATAGAGGTTTTGATTTGGGCTGGAGAAGGAAGCTGAGGGTGGAGTGAGGTGAATAAGAAGCAAGTGCTGATAAAACTCCAGGAATGAAGCAGAAGAAATGAAATAATGARGACATTATTGATGGCATTAGTGAAGCGTAAGCGTGGGGGAAGAAAACGTGATGTGTGCTGGCAAGGGAGGACGAGCTCAMAAAACCAATGTATTTCAGTTGTGAGGGAGAGAGAGGACAGGGTTCAGAGCCAACACCTTCCTCAGCACACACCTGTCTAGCACAGACTGTGTGAYGTGATGGCAGCAGTGGTGCTGGCTGCACCTCCACGAGCTGTTACAGCTGCTACCTGCAAATTTTGCTCTGCTATCCCTGGAACACAGGACAGACACCCCACACAAATATAAAGAAGAAGAAAACTCATTTCTCCTTTCTTAATAGTAGCCTGCACCCAGGCTAGAGAATTTTTCTTCCCAGAAAGGATATAAAATGTATCATCCCCACCCTCCCACTGGCATTAATGCRTTGTCTCAAAATACGCCCAATCCCGACTTTAGGATGCGTGGCCCTTGGAGTAAGGCCAAATATCCACACATCTGCCGTTAGGATTTTACAGGAAACCATTTAGTGGCAAGGTTTTCCCACAAGCAGTTCATCTCCTCGCTAAATGAGCCATTTTGACAGCTTCTGGACCATCTTTCTCAGTGAGCTCTTAGGGGCAGTTTGGTATTCAGGCTCCTGAGCACAAACAGCCGACAGCTCGGTGGGTTTGGTCACTTCTAGAATAATAAAGACAAAAAGGAAAGACTGATTTTTTGTTTGTTTGTTTGTTTGTTTTTCCTATTACAAATGATAGTATCTAAGTTCACAGTGGGTATCATAGGAATATCAAAACAGATCATCCTCCAAAGGCCTGAGAAAATAGCAATAATTAAATGTTAAATATAAATGCATGACTCTTTCAAGGTAGTTCAAGGCAGCTTCATCAATAAATAGCATTACAGAGAAAGATGAGTCTCACAGCATCTCCCAAAAGAAACTAAAAATGATGGGAAAACTTTGTGCACAATCAAAACAGCAATAGCATCAGGGTGCATAGGAATGCACATTTCTGCACACTAAATATTCTCCTTACAGCCTTCCATCTGGGTCTCTCCTGCGGGGGTAAATTTATTCCCACAATTTCCAATCCTCTATTTGGAGATCTGTAATGTCAAGGCAGCTCAGAGCACGAATTCACACTGAGACAAAAGCCCTGGAGAACATTCATAGGTGTGTGCCTCAACTCAGCCTCACCACTGAACACCAAAGCCCAGAATCTGGGGTCAGACATCATGTACTTTTTTCGATTTTTTTTTTTTTGTTTTTGACTTTGGTTTCCTCCCACCCTGTTAGCTGGGTGCCCTTCCAGCTGAGGGTGGGCAGTGGTGGGGGGGGATGTTGGGGTGTTGGGAGGGCAGAGGTTTGAGACCTTGTGCTACAGGAGACAACACCTATTGGAAAGTGATCCTTGTATGGGAAGGCACTGGGCTGGTTAAATATTTAACCAAGAGCCAGGAAGAGGAAATTGGCCACCTTGTTTAACCTGTAAAGAGCTGGGCTGAATTAGCTGGCAGATTACAGCAAGTGTCTAAAATGCCACCAAGAAGGGGGAAAATAAAGGAAAACAAACACAGAGGTAATGGAGCCATAAAAGCACCTCTGTTAGGGGATAAGTCAGTAGCCTTGGTCCACATGGGAGGTGAGATTGGAGCTTCCAAGGATCCTGTCATGGGCTGTGAAGAGAGATGGTGCTTAGGGAGCTCCTCAGAGACCAAGAACTGCCCGTCCCCAGCAACAAGGCTGGAGGGGAGGAGAGCAGCTCAGATATGCCACCTCCAGATTTCTAACTGCTTCTGGCTAAAGCAACAGAGAAATATATCCTCTTCCCTTCCTAAAACTCTCCAAGGATCCACAACAGTAAAATGAGAAAGCTCTAACCTAACATTTATAAAGAGGAATATAAAAGAGGAATGTAAAATATTGTGCTGGTGGGTAAGCAGTTGGTTAAATCAGGCTGGAAAGGTGGAAAAATGACCTCCCATGTGATGAAGTGCAGCCAGGAGGACACACCAGTGGGAGGGAGGAGTGTGGARCTCCGAAGTGGCCGTGAGGGAACACAGGCTGCTTGCCTGGGATGCTCCAGCAGCCTGCAGGCTTGGGCAATGCATCCATGCCTTGGGCATGCACAGAGGAAAGAGAGAAAGGAGTAATGGTCATGGTTGTGGACCTCCAGGTAGGGCAAGGAGTAAAAAGTGGCTTTGCGAGGCCAAGACAGATTTGGAGAAATTTGCAGCCCCTCAGGCACACCCAGGGCTGACAGTGCCCGACCACTGTGGGAATCAAAGGTGACTTTCAGGGAGCTGCAGTGACCCCAGGAGAAGGTTGGGTGGGTGAAGACCAGCCCTCGGAATGCTCACCAGGAGAGGAGCAAACAAATTTGGGCCACAGCTTCCCCACTCTGGCCAAGGACGCRGGAGAAGTCGCAGCGTAGGAAAGTTGCACTGGACTTTAATGAGGCTGCCTGAGGGCAAATGTGAAGCAAATAAAAAGGCAGCTGATGGAAACTAATCACTGCTTAGAAGAGTTCAGTACAGATGTGTTTAAGACACAGTTATGAAAGACAGGATTGAACATCTATTCCAATAAAAGCTGTGTGGAATGACAGCCGAGGCCGACGCAGTTAATTAAAGCACAGCGTCGAGACACTCATGTATAGAAAGCAATAAACAGCTTTTGCAGTTGATTAAACAGCGAGGACTGGGGGTTTTAAATTGGCACAGGAGATATTGGCTGTAAGCACACCTCAGAGCCACACGCATTATTGCTCCRAACAGGAAGGTTTGCTCAGCTTACCTCGCCCAGCCCAGGAGCAGCAAGTGCAGGGACACAGGCAGATGAATTTTCATCTCAGCAAGGGTGGCTGTGGTCATGAGTGAGGTTGGGAAGGGGCTGATGTGTGCAGCAGAGCCTCCAAAAGTGCRTAAAATGCTTGATATCAGGCCCTCATTTTGTTGCAGTTTATCTTTTCCTGTTTCGTTTCGCGAATGCCCCTGTTGGTTTTTAGACATACAAAAGCTGTTCCAGAGCTGAAAATTACTCTCACTCTTGGAACTCCTGGTTTCCATAGCTTGCAGCTTCCAGCCATCCCCCCCAGCAGCAGCCAGACGTGCCGTGTGGCACTCAGGATACACACACACAACAGCAAAGTGCCCTCACCCTAACTTATTTTATAGACAAAGAAAGAACAACAGCAAAACCAGAGGCACATTATTTGAGTTTCACAATGCCCTGCCATTAAAAACAGCCTCCTGCAGACTTTATTCCTGAGCAAAGAGTTTTACAGAACAATTTACCAGGGCCATGGAGAGCTRAAGCTGGGAGTGGGTGAATTTTTTTGCATTTCACCTCAGTGGGTTCATTAAGCACAATTAACCCTCTAAGTGGGAGTGCCACCAGCCACGCCTTCCCACTGCTCCATCCTCTGCTATGCCACAACCACCGGTGACAGCAGTAGCCCAGAATTTCTGGGAATAGCTCATATGGGTCATTGAGAGTCCCACACTTGCAGAATATTTGCATGAATAGGGCATACACAGCCCAGAGGAAAAAGGGTAAAGCATCAAGGCAAAGTATTTGTTGTGCAATTTGACTCTCTGTTGTTAAGTGACACCACCATGTTTCCCACCTGTAGCTACACGATAAACAGTGTAGGGAATTAAATCAGAGGAATTTTACTTGAAATATCAGCTGAGAACTGTAAATAACAGAATTGATAATACAGTGCAATGTAATGCAAGATGCATACAGGTGTCAGAGAGCTCACAGCAAAGACAAGAGAAGGTACTGGATACAGGGGCTAATTGACAATGCTGGTTAACSCTCATGAATAGAGGTATGTAAAATATATAAAACATTATTAGAATAGGATCCTGAATGCTGAAGAAAGATAAAACCATCTGGTTATGCCAGGAGGAGCAAAGGGAGAGGATGGATTCAAAGGAAGGGGCACAGATTCAATGACCTTGTGCTGCTTTCAGCCCAAGTTCTCTGGGTTCAGGAACCGATCAGGGCTCCCTGTCCATTCTGTACTGAACTTCAAAGTGGCAGAGAGAAGCAGCAACTCAAAACGAGTTTCAGTCGTGAAGCTGCACTTTACTTTTCATAACAATGGATTTTTTAAAAGGTATGTCAAAGAGAATTGAATTTGGGTCCATCAATACAGCAGTTAGTGAGGTAACTCAAGTTAATTACATTCTCTCTGTCTCCCAAGAACTGGATTTTTCCTTCTTCCAGCAGATCTGCTCTATATATTGTAGTCTTGGTTAAAACCTAGGCCTTCACTTTAGATCAATGTGTTTTCCTAGTGAAATATTCTGAAGACACTTTGAATTTATAAAATAGTCTCAGAAGCAAAAACTATTGAGAATGAAGATGGGAAAGTAGAGGCCATGTGAAACAGTTTGAAACTCTTCTGTGAAGTTTTGGTGTATGTATAGGAGTGGCCCTCTCCAAGACCAGCCTGTGCTCCAGGGGGTGGGGCATTGTCARTCTCTTCTTTTTGGGAAATACTTTCTATGGGACAGCAAAAAAAGCTCCATCAATGCACGAAAGAGCCCGTGGGACCAGCAAATGGCCAAACTGCTACTTGTAGCATTAAATCACAGAATGTCCCCAGGTGTACATTAGGAAAACAAGGTTTTCTCCAGGCTTTGTGGAGAAGATGGTGCTGCTCTGACAGAGTGATAGTTCTTATTTCYTTTTGGCCTTTGGCCTGTGAGTATCATTTCACATCCAGATGCCCATCAGCGGTGTCCAAACAATGYTCATTGCAGTGACATTATTGTTACTGTTGTTGAAAAATGAAAGTAAACAAGGGGCCTGGACACATCAGCAAACCATAGGGCAACAGGGCTTTACAAGCACTTTGAAATACACAATTTTTCAAATTTTTCACTTGAGTACTCTCAATAGCAATACTGTGTGTTCTTACATGGGTTTCAGCCTTCAGATTTATGCTCTAGTGTGAACTACATTGCTACCTTCAGMAGTAAACTTGGTTCAGGAAAAAAAACCAAAGCCAAACTTGTGTGCCCTGACTGCACAGTGAACCTAAAGGAAAAAAAAATCCTGTCATTAAGAAGTAGGTTTGCTACACAGAATTTTGAACAGCCTTTAATTTCCACTGTACATTCCCAGACACACTGGATGAACTGCAAGCTCACACAGGAAAGATCCAGAGAAGGGATTTAAAATCCTAAAGCAGAAACTGATTTAATCAGCTTAAAGCATGTTGATAAAATAGTTAAGTAAATTAGATTAAAATTCTACACTTGAAGTGCTTCATGAGTAAAGCTGTTTAGTGCCTGTGAGTGGCATTTTTCTTTGTCATCATCTAAGGAAAGCAATGGACACTGAATACATGTTATTTATATCATAATAAATGCTCAGTTCCTGGCAAACTTGGAATTCAGAGCACTCATAAAGAGCAGGTTATGTAAATATCCATTCCTATTAAAAATTTAATTATGTGAGACCAGGCTATGAAAATCAGAAATTCTCTTCCTGCCCATGTACCTGGACTTTAGAAGGCATCCACGTGTTTCTGTAGCACGATAATCTCAAATATTCTGAAATTCCTAAAAATTCCTAAAAAACGGGTGTCAGCACATCTCATGCTGACCCAAGAAATACTTAAAAAAGTGATTTTGATATTCACATAAAAGGCCAAGCAGCACCACGAGCAGTATCAAGTAAAGCAGAACCATCTCTGTGGTGATTGCTGCCAAGTTCCCCCCAGCTTAGCAAGCAGAACAGGTACAGAGAACTCTTAAAAGCAATCAAAACTGAAATTACAGGGGGGAAAAAAAAAAAAAGTAGGATAACAGAGCACTTTGCTTTGCAAGGCTGCTCTAGGTTAGGTCAGGCAGAGTTTTCAATGAAAACAAAAAATTTCTGTGCAGTGACAGCAATGAAAGCTGAAGTACGAGACGCCCTTATTATCATAAATGTCCATTTCCCTATATATCCTTTAGAAATATAACTTTTCATGAACTTTCCTATTTTGTAAGGTTATGATGAACCCCGAGGGAAGAGAGCCAGTCCAGCCGAGCTGGCGGAGATGTCCATCCTCTGGAGCTCACGAGTCTGGTGCCCAGAGGAGGTCAGCACAAAGTGGAGCTGCGAGAGGATTCAAGAGCCTTCAGGAGGATAAACAGCAGAATTTCAGTGCCTCGGGGCCAGGAAGCAGAGAGTGTGGTGGCAAGGGTGAAGAGGGAGAGCAGGGAACTGGAGTGCAAGTTAAGGGCTGCTGAAACCAGCTGGAGAGAGAATGGGGGTGAGCACTGCAATTGCACAGAACAGCCCCAATGCCTCTTACAGCCACAGCCTTTACACTGAAACACTTTTCTGCCCTTCATGAAGGCAGCGTGGGGTCAGGGCCTTCCTGGGATTGCTCTGTGTTCACTTCTCTTTCCTTCTTTTCTGTTTTCTGAAATCCTCGTTTTAGCACCTACCTAGTGTGCCTAAATGCTGAAGGGGTGGGTAAGAGGAACCCCAAACGACAAAAACACCCCACCTCACCAGAGGACCTGGGAACATGACAAGACCCCAGCTACATGAATCATCATCCTGGAGAAAGTCTTTGCTTCATTCTACCAGCACAGACCTTCCTTCAGGCTGGCAAAGCTCAGAGGTTTCTCCAGCAGGAGTGATGTGAATGTTTTGTAGGAAAAAGTCTTGCTCTTATAGACATAATGGCATTAGATACATTGGCTATATTATCATGGAATCATAGAACATCCTGKGTTCAAAGTAGCCCACAAGGATTGAGTTCAACTTCTTGGATACATTAAATACTGTCTACATCATTCTCTGATGTCCAGAATTTTGCAGAGGTATGGTTTCAGCTTTGTTTGGGGTTTTTCCTCTGCTGAAATATGAAGATATCTGCTCACAGTGCCAATTCAGTTTGAGGCTTAGCTTCTTACAGATCATGCCTAGCATCAGCAAGGGATCAATGCATGTYTTCACTTACACAGCAAGATTTACAAGCCATGAAGTGACAATTTAGACCTCTGTGTTCACTTGGACTGCAGTAAGAAGGGCACAGAAAGCAAAGTCTCCATGGGTSCGTCCACTCTCAGATGTCACACACAGACCATGAGGTGCAGTGAAAGAGGACAACAAGACACCTGTGGCCTTTGTGCTGCCCTCTCAGTCTGGTTGGAGACGATATTCCAGCAGGATCCTCCGTGCTCACGAGATGTAGAGCGGGACTAAGGCACGCACAGCACAGCAGGGTCATCTCTACTCCATTTTAACTCCTCACTTTCTTAAGGCCCATAGAAAGAAGGATGGTTTGTCCACGACGGATGGGACAAGCAGCTTTAAACTTCAGCAATGGACAGCAGGTGCTGAAATTGGCTGGTTAAGGACATTGCTGTCACTCTTCAAAAACTCGGGAGCAATGCCTATGGAGGTTGGCTGAGCCATAGCTGATGCTGTCAGGGAAACACAGAGAGGGCAAGAAGAYCCCCAAGGCACTGTCAAGCCCTGTGATTCTGTATTTGTTATTCTTAATTAAATAGTTACCTCCCTTGGTGCTGTCCACAGGGTTTCTGTCATCTGTAATGAGTATGATTCTGTTCTTCTGTCATTCAAACCTTCCAAAACACCACAAGTTTTTAAACTGCAATTTGAACTCTAAAATTGCAGAAAGTATAAATAAAAGGAGCAGCTCTACACAAAGAACTTTACTGCATATAATCTGTACCCATGGAAATCCAGTAATTTCCCTAACTTTTTTCAGCCTACCAGAAAATAGGAAGTAAAAAATCCTATGAAAACATTAAAGAAATAGAAATGCATTTGAGTACTTTGGAACATGGATAAGGAAGGGTTGAAAACAATTTAAGAAATAAGARGCTTCCAGTAACTGAGTCCTACAGACTTTGGCTATGCATAGTATTTATAGAGATAGATACTCTCTAAAATAGCTGAAAACAAGAATTAAAAGAATCCTATCTGATATATAAGATTTTACTGGCTAGACTCCTTTTCCATAACTTCCTGCATGGAATTATTATCCTGGACTTTGATGTCCCTCAAAGCTCCAGCCAGCAAAGGGAAAATCTAAACAGAGTTATTTCTTCATACTATCCACATTTAGAATACACCTAGTAGTTGCAAGTGAACACCCCACCCCAATCATAAGTCACATTCTTTCTCCTCCTTTTTGAACTTTAAGTAACTTACATGTAGCTTTCCATGCACTCCTTGGAGTCTCCATCCTTTTGCTGCACTCCTCTGGAGCGGCACCTTTGGAGACAATTCCCTCTCAGTGCACAGCATGGTTCATGGAGCCAGGCAGATTTGGTGAGTTCCCCAAAGGCTCCTCCCGGATCTAATCCTGCTCCCTGACACTTGCTGTTACAGGACTGTGTAGGTGGTTTTCTTAATTGACAGGAGCCTCCTTTCACTTCATCTGAGACACAACTGTTGCTTCATTAGGGCAGGAGGCATCTCCTTTCCTGATGGACTAATTAGCTGCTCCTTGTCCCGGTGAAGGGTAACACTTCCTTCCCCTTCCCTTGGCAGAGTCACCGAGTCCTCCCAGGGTGAAGTGTCCTTTCCAGTGAACTTTCGTGTTTCACRTTGTGCTGTACCAATAAACACACTTGACACAGCATGGAAAGCCTCAGTGTTCACAGGTTATTGCCTGGTCCTGGCTGACATGGAAGCAATTAACCACCCCGGGGTGACCTGGGGGTGACTGACCTTGGCGTTTTTCTTTTTGGTGGACTCCAGCAATTGTTCTGATAATGATGATGTCAACCAAAATGGGATGTGATACAGCAATATGTGACAAGATTCAGGCTGTCATACTATATTTATAGGATATGGCTATTTAAACAGACAATATGATTGCTGCTTTTCAATTACATTGTCATTATGGTAAATGATTTGCTGTTTCATTTACTTGTTAACCCAAATTATTTTATTCCTTCATCAAAATATTCATTTTAAAAAATACAGATATATTTTAAAAAGTCTACTTTTAAAAGGTGTGTTAGAAGAAAATTCTGCAAGTTATTTTCAAATATTGAAATGTTATTTACACTTTAAAATACTAGCAGTAGACACAAATGGAAGTGGATGTATGAACTTTTTAGTATGAAACAAGGTGTTTGCCCTGCTGATCAGAGACCCTTAAAAGTAATTTGTTTCTTTCAGTTTTGACATTCCTTAAAGTAGGACACTGTTGTCCAGTCAAGTGTGCTTAATTAGGACTTTTCGGTGACAAGAGATGCTGTTCAATCCTTTTAGACTTATTAATTTTACAGTTAAATGCATGAGGGCAATCATATAGTTTGCCAGATATTTTTAAAACTGAGTAGCTGATATTCTGATTAAGATTATGGGGTACTGTAACTGTTCAGTGTGACCCAATTTGGGAAAGAGCCAGTTAAGAATTCTGTTGGTCTAAAGAAGTGGGGCCAAAACCAGTGGTGGTGTCGGTGGTCCTTCATCCCATGAGTCCTTCAGCGGGACACAAGGATGTGTAATCCGTTTCTTGCCCAGTCCTTCCGTGCCTGACATTACTTTCCAGCTGCTGCCGCCGTACTCGGGGATTACTCTCAGCTCTTCCACTTGCTGTGTCCCCATGACCTTGCATATTTAATCATAATTGGAAGTCAAGTGACTTTTACGAGACATGAATGTTAATTACCTTTCCAATTGCTGGCCAGGGTACTTTGTCTGGAGTCCCTCTGATTGTGGTAATTAATTAGTTGTGTGGAGGTCAGCCTCCTGTCTTGCACAGTTCATTGAACAGCGTCTTTTCAAATATTTATAAAGATGTTTTAGTACCTATCACTGAAAGCTACATTAATGTTTTAATTTGAGCAGAAAAAAGAACAACCCAATCCTGTCAGACACAATTGTGGTTGTGTGTATATATATACACACACACACACACACATATATATATATATAAAAGGAATCACAAATTAGACATTATGTTTTATTTTATTCATGTTCATTAAGAATAGGGGAAAAATATACCTGATTCTGCAATGTAGGAAAAAAAACTAAAAAAAAAAAAAAAAAAAAAGAACTAAGGTTACAATTGCAGAATAATTTACATTAAAATACTGTTCCGGCCAATGAAGTACTAGGATTTCAGGAATTTCAAGATGATAAAAATAGCTGAATGTATGCAGAAAATCATCACAGATCTTCCACAAAGCCTTAACATCTTCTAAAAAGTGTCAGATAAGACACATCAGTGCAGAATAAGGTCTGAACCCAATCATGCACAGGCAGACAAATCCCAAAGAAGGCCACTCTCTCTTTATGACAGACCAATTTTCAAACTGCCTATTGAACTACAGAGCCCTACAGCGTAGATAGGGGTTTTTTGTACCACCATAGCTCATCACAGCCCGTGGAAAGGACACCAAAAACCATGGGATCTCCAGCCTGGGGAAGCAGGGGCTGCACACCAGCCTTGGGCAGCTCACACACAGCACAGCTTTTACTGCACAGTGACTCTGGTTCTGCTGTGCAAACCATCCTGGTATGGTCTTACTACATAAAAGAAGTTCCAATGGCTACCAAGGAGCTATAATGGGAATATTGTGGCTTCTGCAGTAAGGATAGACATGCAGCATTTCATAATTATGTGGCTTAGGCCAGTCCAACAAATCTGATCACTGGAGGATGCACTGGGCACTAAAAACTACCCAGGTGCTGCGCTCCTCTTGCTCTGCAAAGCAGCAGATAAACCCAGACTTTTTAAGTTGAATGCTTACAAGCATACACACAAGTGCAGGATATGCACACATGACATTTTTGAGTGAGGTAGGAGGAGAAGAGAGAGGTCCAGAATTACGGACACGCCAGGAGAAAGGCAAGCTTAACACATAAACCAGACCACTCATCCCATCTTGTTTTATTCTTCCTGAAGGACATCCCTCCCGATGTATTATTATTATAAGACATGACAGACCCCCCTCCTGGTATGTGGAAATATGACTTCAACATTTCCTCCTTTTCCTTTTAAAAAGAAAAATTTCCTTTCTAAAAAGAAAATTGGTTATGGACCTCTAACGCCTCAAAATAACAGCGTAACTATAGCTGCTGCTTTACTTACACTTCTGTAATCACTTCCTCGTTTACAAAATATTCAATCTCATCTCATATTTCACCAAGTGTGCAGAATTTCCATCAGGCAACTCCTGGGCTACCTTTAGGGCAAGCCTTGGGATGGATACCTGGCCACACTCTCTGAGTGCATGAAGGAAAGGCAGTGTGTGATGATGTCCACAGCATGGCAGGAGGGAAGAGGCAGAAAGCTCCACCTGACACAGTCCCTGCTGCAGCTTTTCCTAGCAGGTGTCACTGCTCTCACGCCCAGCAGCCACGTGCTCTTCAGAGCTTCATTCCTGGTTTTCTATTAGACCAGGACTCCACCACCTGGGATATCCTATTAGCCATGTCACAGTCATCAATCCATGCCTTAACGTTGGCTGCTGCTCTTTGGACAGAGCAAGTCCATCGTGGCTCCTGCCCTGATTCAGGGGTTGGTCTGTCAGAGCTCTGTGAGCACCTCACACACACACACAGGGCACCAGATTTCAACATCATCAAGTGGAAACCCATTCCCTGAGGCTCAAGTGCAATCCCTTTTGCCAACCCCTTGTGCTGCTCAGGTGCCTGAACACTCACCTCTTGAGCAGGGCATCTCTTCAGCGAGTGCTTTCATGAGTTTACATGTACCTACCTCATTCTGTTAATTGCGAACGACTCATCAAACACCAACTCGTGTGAAAGAAGATTGCTGCTTGTGCATCACCAACACAAGTGAGAAACTGTTGGACTACACAGCTCGTTTTCTGAAAGCTTTTGTGGTGCCAGCTCTTGTAACATTCAAAATTGTTTACTTAAGAAGTATTTTAAGAAATAGTCACTGACCAGCTTGTATAATCCTTTTTTTTTTTTTCCTCCAAGATGAAAAGACACTTTAAGAGAGCTTTAGCAGTAATCCTAAATTAATATTTCCTTTGAGTTTCCATGGTAGTTTGAAACCTTCCTTTCTACTCACCCATGAAAATAATTTTTCAGAGTAACTACACATCAATTCTGCTACTATACACATTGTGCATGTGTACGTATCTTGGTACTTTAAAGTTACTTTTTTACAAAAAAATGGATCATTATTAGGTTTAGTAGCAGTAGTGGAGGTCAGCAGTACCATTATCTTCTTTCCAGGAAAAACTCGTTGAACATCCTTTGAGGCCAGCAGACAGTTCCCTCTGCACAAGCTCGACTTTGAACATCACTGTCAGAGGTCACGAGCGGCACAACACTCTCTGAGTGATGTGCAGTTGGCACAGGGAAGCAAAAAGATTCCTTATGCTTTTTTCCTCTTTTTTGTCACCTTAAAATATGGGCACTAAATGAGAAACCCTTACTTTCATGAGACCYGTATTTCACATGTGGAGATGGTAAGCACGATAAATTAGCGACCTAGGATGACAAATTATCGTTCCCTCCATCAGCCATCCTTCTGTCCAGCTAAGGCTTGAAAAATTCCAAACGCCTCAGTACTTTTGCAGAGATGCCCAGGGCTACACAGACAAGACACATTGTTGGTCTGCTTGTTCCACATGAAAAATGTCTTTACTTTTAAGGTTGACAACCTTGAGGACCTTTTATCATCACTGACATTGCTTCCCTATATCATCTTCTCATCCTCCAAAAAAGGGGATGCATGAGAAGATACTTGGTTCTATTCTGATACAATAGGCACTTGCACAATTTTTCTGAAATGTTTACACAAAATTCAATTAATGCATGTGACTGCACTGATCCTGACAAAAATAAAACAATCGCTGTTATATTAGGACTTTCTCAGCACTTTCACTGCTAGGTAATAGACTGAGGTAGAAATTTGAAAGGCATTCTACTGCAGAGCTTGCCCTCTGCAAACATCAAACACCATGACTGCCTCAGAAATGAGAAAGAAACAATTAGAAAATGCACAGCAAAATAAATATTCTCAAAATAATTATTCTCAAATGTGCTTCCTAGTGTGTTTATCAACAGGACTGCATTCATGTTGGCAATCTCAGTTGTGTGGAGTGACTAATCAGAGTACCAAGTGCATCATCCCTCTCAATTTGTCATTTTGAGCTTTTGTTGTCGTAATTTAGTGTTTATGCAAACTCTTGCGTGGAGCAAGAGGCCAATCACAAGGCAGAGACTCCACTGCACTAGTATGTAAATAAACTGGTATATCCTCTGAGGGGAAAAAAAAAAATCCATTAGACACAATTATAAAAGTTTAGCACAAATGCTTTTTTTCCCATGTTTTGCATAGAGATTCTTCATGCAGCAAAAAATTTTAGAACTTAGTTTGTGATGGAGCACATCATGTGCCCCTTCAAACTTCGGTGTATTTTTGTTTTCTGTTGAATGAAAATGTGGGTATTCCTTAGCCTGAGAGCACAGAGTCACTGAACAGTGTATTTCAGGGTTAGATTGATCAGAAGTCCCATCCCTTTGAATAATTTTAACACCTGCTCTTTGTGGAACCCACAAACTGCTTCACATTGCTATGAAAAATCATTAACACTGTGGAAGAAAAATTTTACCCTGATGAATTCTGTGGAATAGTCCAGAACTAGCATTTCACATTAATATCAGTACTGAGTGCTTTCACAGGAAAGCAACCAGAAAAAGCCTTGCAACGACACTCTGAAGAGACAGATGCTTTAATCAGTGAAGCAGCCAATTATTTTTTTTTTTTACTTCTAAGCTTGTGTCAACTTAAAACACACATGAATCTGTGCCATTAATAACAGCAAAAAGGCTGTGGGAATGCAGAACATTAAAGATTTTCCTTGTCCCTTGTAAAATTTTATAGAATTTCCTGCCCCAAAAATATTTTACTGAACTTGTGAGGATGCACATATAAGTTATTGATCAGGTTCTCAATCTTTCACCCTTCAGCTCCTCGTGTGTTCTGCACACCTACAGAGCCTGGGGATTCTGGGGCTGTTAAAGGATTGTGGAAACAGCTCCTGTGGAGAACCTTGGTAAAGTAAGAAACAAACAAACAAATCCGTTGTGGATTATGACACCAATGTGCAATTTAAACATCTTTAAGTATGGCAGTGGTAGAGCTCAATATCTCCATCAAAATTCTACCTGCATACTTACAACCATATTCTGATCTGCTATCCAMTCTCTAATAGCTCCACTGACATCAACTCTGTACTTCTAAGGAAATAAATTTATTTTTTATAAAGTCATTTACTCTCAACAAGTGTAAATAAAATGTCTCACTGAAGGGAAACTGAGACATCACAATAAGTAAAATTCCTCAGGCCCATGTAAGAATTCATGATTTCAAACTCATATTACTTCTATATCCACTAGTTGAAATTTAGTTCTACCTGAGTATTGAAGATAACAGATTCTCTGTCAGAAAATAAGAAGAAATGTTCCTGAAATGTCCAACTACTTATGCCTCATAACAACTGAATGTGTGAAAAAAAAAAAAGAGGGCCTAATCCATCTCTGATGAGGTCAGCAGAACAAAGGCAGAACCTGTGGAATCATAGCTGTGTGGTATGAAACTATTTAATACAGTATTTTTATAGAAAAAATAATAGTTTTAAAATTCTATTGACATAATATACAGCTATACACCTCTAGTTATCCAAACACGTGCAGAGCTGCAAAAACATTCAAATAGAATTTGTATAAAAAGCAAAAATTTTCATTAAGGGATTTAGCCATTTGTACAAAGTAATGTTCTCTCTCTTCAATTTGCTCTTTCTTTAGCTTTCATTTTATAAGTTAAATTTAAAAATTAGTCAACACACTGAATTAAGTATGTAGATTTTCATTTAAATAAATCAGTCAACAATTTTTTTATAAAGTATTTAACACTTCATTGTAGAAACATAGGCAAAATGACTATTATAACCAAAATGAAAAATACTGTTCAATTTAAAAAAATGTACTTAAACAAGAACCTGAAAAAGTTTATGATATGCATAACATTGTTCAAGCAAAATTGCACTAGTATTACATAAATCAAGAGTTTTATAAAGGCCCCAATATGGCAAAGTTTAGAAATAGGTAGTATGCATGCACAATAGTACAACAAAAATCTTTTATAAAACAGCAGTTATTTTTGTAATGCTTGTACAAAGGGAATAAAGAGCAACCACAAACATATTTAATCTGTTAGGTTAATATATTATGATAGCTAAAAGTCAGTCATGTCTAGCAGAGGAAGGAAGGGTCCTCCACAGTAAATGTGTGAATACGTCTTTTGTGCCTTTAAAGTTATGTATAAAATATTTTGATTCAGTTCAAACCTGAAAGTAATTGTCTTCTTTATTTCCATCAAAATTAAAAAAGGTGAGTCAGATTTTGCCTCTTAGCAACAACAGAAAACAGAGCAGGTCAGAAAAGTGCTGGAAACTGATACTGATGCTTTTCACTTTTGATACTTGGAGTTTGATATTTAACCCAGACTACTGAAACTTGGGCTTTGCTAAGGTTTCACTAATATGCCATTTGGTTTGTTCTACCTCCACAATATCACAGTTTATCTTAATTTAAAGAAACTGCTGTGTTTTGAGTTCTTCAATGTCACCAAACAGGTATGAGGGKTTTTTTTTGTGATTGTCAAAACCGAATGCTGTGATCTGAGTGTGCTTAAGGTTTGGGGTTTGGCTTTTTCCCTACTGCTTGGTACGTGTTGAGGAGTTATTAATCCATAAGTACTGCATGTGATTAAGTGAATAAACATGTAAAGCATGTGTAGGCAATGCCCTCTTGTGCTCTAGGGTGGCTACTGTCCTACAGGACTCTTGGAGTTCGTATGCTTTGTCCCACAGCAAGTAAGGTTTCAGCTTCCAAGATATATCGTTACTATGTTCTATAAGGTTTTAATAAATACAAAGCTTGTTTACATGGTATATATGTTTAGTATATCATGTACAGTCACTGAATTTCTGAAACATAATCATTGTGTTCATGCAGATCATTAGATGTTGCACTTCTATAGTCTTGTTTACTTCTTGGCAACCTAAAGCTAATTTAAAAGCAAGTTATGTTTGTTTGTGAAAAGTTATCTAGCTTCATCAGGATCTGAAGAGAAGTTCTAATGGGCACAAAGAAGAGAGTAGACCATTCAATCATTCTTTCACCATTTAAAATAAACAAAATTACACACTGTACTACAGCTTCCAGACTACATAATGAAAAAAGTGCAGATACCATCTTCATCGATTAAGTAGAACCAAAAAAGTTCATAGAAAATAGATTGCTCATTTTCACGCTACAAACGAATATGTTGTTTGCCATTTTAACAAATTTAAAGGTGTGTTATTTCAGCAGCATTGTTGTAAATTGTACCGTAGTGCAGTTTCTTTTTCATAAAAATACCTTACAAATGGTCAGTCAAAAGTCATCAGCAAAAGAAAAACCCAGAAAACAATCAACCAAACGAAAAACAGAGGTAATGCTGATGCCAAAACAATTATAATACTGTTGGTACATAGAAAAGTAATCCTTATATTTTATACATTTATACAGAGTATAAAAGGTAACAGCAGATTATGCCACAGTCTCCCTTATCCCAATATCTATTTTCTTTGGAAGAAGTTCTCTTCTTTCATCAACGCTTGCTAAGGAGTTTCGACARTTTTGTCCATCCACGTATAACTTTGCATATACTGGATTGGCGTAATTTGTTGGCTGCAGAGAAATTAAGCAAACATTAGATCAGTCAGATCAAATCAAAATTAGCTTTCATGGAAATGGAAATGACTTTGTTAAAGCAAGAACAAGTAGACATAAAATATAACAGGACATATTTGATAGATACCTGGACGTCTGCAAACCTGATGATGAGTTAATTATTTAGTCGAAAATTAAATTCATGATGAGACATGCTATTAAAATAACCAATGACATGACATGCAGCATATTATGATATTAAAACCATAAAAACAATGACGCAAATTAAACAAAAAACCTTGAAAAAAATGTCTCTGAGGTTGACTTGTCCACCTTATTACACTGGAAGATTTCAGAATAGATATGAAGGAGTTTATAGAGAAGGTGCACTGTGAGACCATGTGACAAGTTTAACAGTAGAAAACTGCAGCCAACAGTTTCCATATATTACCTGTTCTAAGACATCAGCATCCCATCAATAGCTGACCATGTTTTCGAATTCTGTGGCCCAAATACACAACATGATTTGACCAAAAAATTCAATACTTTCGTAATGTAAATTAAACTTTCATAATAAACCAGCATAACTGTTAATATATCATAGTAGTTACAAATTGAGAAGAGTTTTCTCAACAGTTTTGGTAGTTTGCACTGTAATGAAAAACATCTACTGAAATGAGTGGTACTTCAGTACAGGACAAGTCCATTTTCAATGCTGCAAAGCACTTCATTGTGTGAGAAATCTCCTGAGTCTCCATTACTTCCTTCATACTTCGTGTCTTTATTGTCTCTAGAAGAACTTTGCTATCCAATTAGTTGTTCGGTTTTTACCCATGATAAGTGGAAAGGGCACCTTGTGGTCAAAATCCTCCTCTTATAACTAATGTATCAGCACTGCTCTGCTTACACAAATACAGTGTGGAGCCCAACACCAGCAAGCTCTAAAATAGGGAAATTAATTTATTTGGTGTACATAAATGGCTAAACTTTAAATTACCCAAACCAGAAGTGGGTAGGTTTTCTTGACTTGGAAATATCCTGAGTACACCCTGGCAAACAGGGAATGAAAGATGACTGTAGTCTTAGTTCTTCCTTTCCCTGTTGATCAACACTACTTCTGAGCCCAGGATTCAGATATTCCTCAGGCTGGATAGCTATGGCAGCTACTCTTTTAGTGAGTTAAAAGCTGCCCATTCCATCTATTACAGATGAAAAAGTGATTGCCTCGTGGTCCAGACTTTCCTGGAATGCAGGCAGAACTAGGTGAGTCACATTTATTTAACAAAAAAAAAACCCMAAACCAACCAACCAACCAAAAAACTACTAGCTACTCTCAGTTCCACCTGTCTGTCCCCATCAGAGATCATTATATTTAGAAATTTAGGAAAAGAGAAATTTATTTCTATTTCAATTGTCAGAACTACTTATTTCGTTGACAACCATTATGAAGGATGATAACCTCAACAGAACAGAGACACTTGGCATCACTTCAGTGCCTTATGACGTTATTAAAATTATATATAAGAGCAGGCTCTGTCTCATGCTACCTCTTTGAGTGGGTACTGATAACATAATGCAGTACAGTGAGGTACAGAAAGAAGATGGAGTGACTAGAATTTAAGAGAAAAAGTTAAAGGTGGGCAAATATTCTAGCTTTCATCATTCATGGTTCTGTGCTCCATCAGAACAATCACACCCCATAAAAATTGATAAACTTCCAAATACAACATATTACAATCATGCAAGAACATAAATGGCACAAAAGATGAATATATATTGAGGAACATGAAAATGAATGTCATATTGATGTCCCTTTTGTATCTTAAATTCTAATGTTTGCAAATATCATGCTAAGTTGCAGTGAAAGATCTGATGTTTTAGAAGGATCTGTTTTGTGATACAAATCCATTGAAATCTGAACAATTAAGATATGCTTTGCAAATATTAAAGGAAAATGTTAATTTTTATGTGCATCAAATTCCTCTAAAATAAAAGCATTTGTTCTCATAATTTGGCAATATCTTTCGGTTTGATAAACTTCATTAAATGCCTGTAATTACATACAAATTACGAATATATCAGGTTACATGGCTGTGAATGCCATGCTAAACCTATATAATGCTATGGAAAAGCATCACATTGTATTCTGATTTTTTTCATGCCTTTGCAGACACATTTGCAGTTTTAGATCACAATGCAATGATGGTTACAGATGAAATTTTGTATGCAGAGAGGGACCTTTTATTTCAAAGAGAAAATACATTATTTACTGTCATTCTCCTTTCCATTAAAAGAAGAGAAAACAAAATTAAAAACAAACAGAAAACGCCTCTACTCAAAAATGACAAACTTTCTTTAGAAAGGGGCTGTGGTGGAATGAAATGGACTTGGATCATCATTTCTCACCCCTGTTGATAGTGGTCCTTTCAAGTCAGAGTTTAGGTAGATTGATGGAGCTGTGTGGGGAAGCTTGAATGCAGTGGACCCTCCCCCTATGTATCTGGCCTGTATAAACAGAAAATTTTAGTTTCTGTGCTAATAGAGCATTTTCCATGTGTACTTATCAACACTGTTAAGTAAACAGTGCACTAATTCAAAACATTTTTTAAGAGCGATCCACATTTATAAAAGTCTTCTTCCAGGTCCCCTTCGGCGCGAAAAATTCTTGCATTCAATACGAGGATAAAACCCAGCATTTTACAACCATTTTCCATTAGGGATTAGAGCCGGGCTCCACAATAAGCCCTGGCTCAGCCACTCTGCCTCCAGTGAGTAACTCCATTTTCAGCTCACCCCCTGCACTCAGCACACTGCCTGTGTGATTCAGGGACGGCATTCCTAGAGCTGTCAGTAATCCCGTTACTGCTTTGTCAGGAACGCCACAGAGCGACGGCCGCCCTTTGGTGTGCGCCTGATTACGGAGCTCTAGGAAAGATATCGCGGCGTTGCCCCGCTCAGCCCGTGTCACATCACTCAGGGACTTCAATCACTGGAGCGGTGCTGCGGGAGTGACAGCATCTTTTACAAGGAAATGATAATACTCACTAGCTTTGTGTAAACATTTAATCTATCTACCCCGCCAGGAATCCCAATTCCTTGCACCTCTGGAAGTTTTCACGTGTGAAATAAGTCAGTCTCATACACAGGCATGCACTTTCATGCTTCAAATAGAGGCTGCACAATCATATATCTCCATTCAATATTTTAGGCACTAGGCTAAAAAGAGAGAATGTGGTTTTCCAACTTAAGTCAGACATGTCTATGACAAAAAAACCACCACCCTAATTTTGTAGTTCATTTCTAACTTAATTTTGATAAAATACAGGTGCTAGGAAAAATGACCATCAGCAAGCATCAGACTACGAAACAGCTGTTAATATATACATGACATTTATCCTAATGAAATCTAACTTGGTTTTATAGTCATTAACTAAATCTAAATGTCATTGTTCTACATTTCTATTCCTTGCATCTAAAGACAAAACCTTTGTAAGACATAAAATAAGTAGTGGCTTTGCCACTAGGAAAAAAAAGAAAAAAAAAATTACCTTTTCTGCATTTAGAGTAAAATCTGAGGCTAAAAGACCACCTTCGCTGTGGTCATGGCCCACCTCATACATGTTATATGATGGATTGCCAATTTCTACATTGATTCCTCCATTTATCATGGGTTGTCTTCTGATAGTTTTTGTCCTGTAATGTATAAAGATACAAAAAAAAAGAAGCTAGTGAATTTTCAAGTAAATCGCTGGATATTTCGTTTCTCTTTAATCTCTAAGACCAACAGGATGAAAAGGTGCTTCCTGCACAGACAGTCATAAAATCCTTCCATTTTCCAGGCAAAGTGGCAATCTGAGTCTATGTAGAGATCTCACAGAAGCTGGAAGTAGAATGTTATTGTTTTTCTCAGTTTGGCTGTAGTGGTACGAATTCATACAAAGTGCTAACTCGTTGACTGCAACCCTGACTTCCTCCAATTATTTCCAGATTTCCCTCACTTCCAAGGAAAGCCTTGCAAAATCGTTGCAGATTCCCTGCAGGAATGAAGATGGAGTGAACATGAGTCATGTTGCCTCGCTCATCCATTTCACTTCTATTTCAAACCAGTTGCCCAGAGTCAGTTGTAAACTGAGGACAAGCAAATGGTTTCATTACAACGCATTAAAAATGCATGAACTTCTCGTCCTTCCAGTTTGTATTCCCTGCCAGTGGTTATTGGAAAACTGAAGTTCAACTTGAATTTTTTTTCAAGCTGTAATAAAAGACAGAGCCTTATTTTTAACCTTGAATTAGGTATCAGTAAAGATAAGTGATTGAGCTGAACTGTTTCTGTTGCTGAATTCATTTCTTTTAGCTAAGGAGGTGATTTCAGCCTGAGCAATTGAAATAACCTCAAAAGGGTAATTTTTTCCCAATGCAATATGTTCTCTAGAATTACAAGGGAATAATAGGGAGGTCACAGTCAGGATGATAACAGTCGAGTCCTCTTGTTGGCTGAGTAAGATGCAGTCAGTGGCTGAAATCCAATATACCAAACGATCTGTATTTTTCAGAAATGTCATTGAAAAAATATTTCCTAAAATAAGCACTTAACTGTAGCATGCAAGTGTTGAACAACTGCACCTAGTTTAATACCTGACAGTCTTTGAAGAGATAAAATAACCCTAAAATACATTTTCAAATACAATTTTGAGAAGAAAATTCTTTATTGAGGCTAGCTCTGTTTCTCTACTGAAAATCTATTATTTAAYAAGTGATTCTCAGTAACCTAAATAATTTACAGACCAGCAACCGGTTTCCAGGATTTGGCTATCACTAAACTTGGTGTTTTAGGTACAGCAGCACATAATGACATCCATGGAACCTGGCAGGGTCAGCACTGCAAACAGTATGGTCAGGAAATGTATTTATCTTGTTGGCTTTACGAAAAGGTTTTAAAAATTAATGCTTACTAGTTTACACCAGAGTTTGCAGGGGAGATGCTGTGCATGATGCCAGATCACAGCAACTTAAAAGATTCTTTTAGCCTGGAGCACTGAAATAGTCTCGTAAATGGCCGCACTTGCAGAAACAGCAGATTCATCACATATTTCTAAAGGACTTAACAAAAAGACATTATCTTGGTTTCAGATGAGGAGTAACAAGCCCCAGGAGAAAGGAAGACATCACCTGCTCAAGGCCAGCCAGCAGGACAGCTACAGGCCTGGAGTAAATGGTTTGCTGTCTGATTCCCACTCTGGGCCTTCCCTAGTGGGCCATGTCCTTATTACCAGGAATCTTCCCTTGTTACATCTGCATCACCATCAGCATTAAGTTCTTTTCTCTGAACATGGGAAAGGTGGCAGCTCTCTCAGGTGTCTCATACAGCAGAAACACTCCTGCCTCCCCTGGCCACCAAACATGGCCCTTGAAGAAAGGCCCAAAGTCAAAAAGTCAAATACAACTCCTTAAGTTCATTGCCAGCTCTAAGGCAGCTAAATTCAAGAGAACAAAAGATTCCCTGCTCAGTGCTGGAATTTGGCTTCCTATGTAAGACACTAAAGGAACACTAAACGAGGACAAGGCTTGGGACTCTACACTAAATATTTTGAGCATTGTTTACATCTTCACTGTAACTTGAACATGAACAATATTAATTATGTGGTTTCCATGAAATACATTAATTCTGTGTATTAAGTTCTCTAAGTCTTTGAATAAAGTTACTAACACAGTCTTGGCAGGGTTGAGCAAAGTGGSTAAGAAGAACAATTTTTTATCTGATTTATGTTCAACAAAAGTATAAATAATAGACGTGGTTGTTCCAGCAAGAACCAAAATGGAACTGACTCACTGCCTTTTGTTGTGTTTGTTGTGTTTTTCTTTCTAATATCTACTCAACACACAAGGTGATTTTTGGTATATCAAAAAGATGCACATACTTTATAGATTTTTTTTTTTACTTCATAAATCAATATAAAATTACGTACCTTCGTTTTCTTTTGCAAAGAAATAGTCCAATTACCAGAGTTGTGATCAAAGTCACCAGCAAAACAAGAGGAACAATGATTGCAATGCTTCCTAAAATGGGAGAAGGAAATGTCATTGAATAATCATGGCTTCACACCTGCAAAACAGTTCAATTAATTAACAAAGAATAGTTTCCCACACCAACAAATGCAATTTCATGTGATGAGCTTCACTCATCAATTTGAGATTTTTATGCTGATCAATAAAACACCCAACTTCATTACAGATAATAGTGTACACACAAGTACTTTTATAAACAAATCAGGAGTTTCCTCTTTCTGGATGCCAATCTACTTTGGCCTAATTGCCTGCCCTCATTTGCAGCAGTAGCCTGTGAAAGGGTGTGGAATTGCTGAACAATTTGGACTGGAGTGGCATGGCCACTGACTGCCACTAGAATCTCCAGCAGTTTAAGTAACACAATTATTAATTTAAAATATTCAGTGGGGTTGGTTCCAATTGAAGGATTAATTAGTATTTATATGTTTCTATGATCTTGATTTATGAGAAAACAAAAAGCAGTGAGCAATCTTCGTTTCTAGACGGTGCATTCCTGCATTTTGCTGCATTTTACTGCATTGTACAGGAGAGCCAACAATTTTGTTATGTTGATATAGCCAATCACAAAAACTACAATAATGCTTAATGCAGCAGAAAAACAGTGCACAGATCAGACAGCAATGTTAAAGGAGAGGAGGGAACGTGGAAAAAGAAAATGGGCTTAACATTATTTTGGCAGATAATTTCACTGAAATTAGATCATCTGCAAAAATAAGGCCAGTTACTGTACCCTTATTTCTCAGCCTTACTTTAARTACCTGGTAGTAAAGAAATACATGCAACAAATAATTTTATGTTATAAATACAAGACTTATAAAAACAGGACTCCAGCATAAAGCCAGTGTGGAGTGTCATGTATTTCCTTTAATATCACAATCCTTAACTGGGGGAAAACAAAAATATTGCTGGTTGTTTCACTGGCTACATTTACAGATTTATTAAAAAAATAAGCTTTTGGCAGTGTCTGCTCTACATTAAACACAGTCTGAAAGAATTGCAAAATGCTTTGAATTCTGCCTGAAGGCTTATTGAAAGCCAAGTCAGGTTGTCAGAGACATGAAATGAAGTGCTGAATAAAAACTTGAAGCATCCTGAGTTCACTTCAGCTTATGAAGATTCAGCATGTAAAGGATATTACAACAAGACTCTTTTAAGAAAATATTTGATAGATAACTGGATTAAGTTCTACTTAGGAGCCAAAAGCCCCAAAAATAGAAAGGTTTAAAAAAAAAATCCTGAAAAACATGCCACCAGGCATGAGTCACCATTTGGTCACCATGGTGCAGCCTGGGGTGTAGGAGAAGCTCAAGACAAACACCCATTTCCCAAATCATAGCTGTTATTCCCTCAACATGAAACAGTGATCTAGGTTCTGGCTGCTTTTTTGCCTAATTCCAGCTTGTGAGTGTTCTTTCCCTTGTCTGGATTGCCGGGAAGACTTCATCCAAGCATCGAGCTGACCTGAATAGTGGGCAGCTCACTTCTGCTGCTCCAGTTGGGCTAAATGTGGCCAAGGCAGGTACAGCAGGGCACCAGCAGCACACTCAACACTCTGCAGGGAACCCTGTCCAGTTTAAGCTGCCAATAGTGCAGCAATGCCATCCTTTTATGCTTRCAGGCGTGTTTAAAAAAATACGACAGGAGCTATTCTTACTTTCAGGAGGATTTTCACAGTAGGTAAAACTCAGACCTCTGCAGACAGCCAATACAAAAGTTATGCACTACTTACAACTCTATTTTTGATGCTTTCAGTGGGACTTAAATGGTCAGAGGTCTCGTACTAGTTCCCTGCACAGCGCTGATACGGCCAAATGCTTGTCACTTGATACACTTTCCCTAAGAAAAGTGCAGCTGGCCCTTGGATCAGGGAGTGTACAGCGTAAGAACTGCATCCAAACCGCCTCACRCCAAATGGCAATCAAAAAGTCAAGAAATATCTACATCTGGGTTTTTTTTAAAGGAAAAGGCACAGGTAACAAGCACATTTCACAACACAAACTGACATTCTAAAATATCACAAGTTTAGAGTTCTAAACTGAGCCAAATTTGACAAGTGATTGCAGTTATTTGAAGTACTTACTTGTACTGATGTTGTCAGACTTGCTGCTTTTGGGAGCTGGCCTCTCACACTGTGTGCCTGACCAGTTGGCTGAACATCTAAAAGGATCCAATTAAGATGGGAAAGTTAATAAATGTCAACTAGTAACACAGCAACCCATGAAAGAGACCACCAGCACCTTCTCAAGAGCTACACCAATGACAACAGTGATCCTACAAAACCAACAAGAAGCCTCATGGAAGGAGTCAGCAGGACTCTGCCACRGCACTGACAACATTCAGGGTAGGGTTTTAGTTTAAAACTACAGCTTTTTATATTTGATTCCTGTTATTATCACTGCAACCTTCATTCCAGAGTCCTTTTCTAAAATTCTTGAATAATAAACCAATAAGTTTAATCAAAGAAATATATCCCTGTGTGCGTACCTGTGTRTGTATGTGTGTGTGTGTATGTGTAAGCAGGCATGAGAGTTAAAGCATAAAGAGTTGTCCTAAAGGGACAGGAGCATCTCCTGGCTTCAGAGAGCCCTAAATACTATGTCTGTTCACACTGTGTGCTCCAGGAGGCAGGTGCCTGGATGATACACAACTATTCTGCTTTAATTTCCTTGTGTGAATATCAATATGCAAATCTTTCTTCAGTTGGGATTCAGAACACTCTCCATGCATACAAGCAAACACGAGGASTCCATGGATGCAGACTCAGCAAATCCATCAAAAACAGAAACAAAGACCTGAATGAAATTCAATTGCTTATTCAACCTGCTGTAAATATGATTAAGTTTACCACAGAACCTCAAACTCTCCTTGTGGAGAAGGAAGTAGTCACTTTTCATCTGTCTCTGTTGCACATTGTGCAATGAATCACGCTTTTTCTAAGTATTTTTGAATTATTTATGAGTTTCAACGTGAGTTCTCTTTAGGGAGGTGCAATAAAGCGTTACCCTCACACAGTTCTAAGAACTGCTGCTGTCTGACGCCTTCCTAAGGAGTCAACAAATTGCAAAGTTTAGACGTGGACATGCTTAAAAAACTGATACTGTCCTATAATAAAAAAAGTTTTGGGAAGATACAAAATATTCTAGACAAAACCAGTGCAATTCTTACAGAAGAACCCTGGGCAGCTTTGCTGGTGATGCTTTGGACTCTCTTTTGTCTTTGCAGAGGACTGCAGAAAACTTGCTGGTTTCTCTCTTTGCTCCTAAGCCCAGTCCAGCACAAAAATCAGATAAACCTCTTTACTGGGTTTCATATTAAGCTTGAACTTTTTTTTGGAAATTAATTTCATTTTTGGTAGGATGCATTATGAAGGTGTTTAAACTCTACAGAGGGAAGGCACAGATGGTCTTTGAAAGCATTATTGACTTATTTTCATACATCRATTATTACTACTAGTTGATTCAAAAATGATCACACAATAGCTAAATTGCATTATAAATTAGAAGTTCTTAATATTTATTGAAATAATTTTGTTTCCTTAAAGAAATATGGTAAATACACACTTAACTCTCCTCACTGCAAAGAACCCCCAATTGCTAATTACATGCARGGCTCACAATGACATATTTTATAACTGAACCCAACTGACTTTTCCACCTGCTTACCATCACTTCAGCACATTCTAACTCACAGGGAACACATGACTTTAATCTTTCAAAAGATGCATCTGTTCCTTTTTTTCCCCCCCAGATCTCTTTTTAGCAATTATATAAGATAGAAATGCTTGCACTGACAGCTYACCTTACTAAGATACTATTCAAGGAACTTGCTTTTTAAAAATATCAATTTTCAACATATGGCTGCGAAATAAGTATCTCCATTCTTGTAGAGAAACACTGTATATCTTTATATTTAGAATATTCTACTCAGCTCCAAGCTGTTGGCACGTGACAAACATGAAATAAAGTCTCTACACTTCTTACTCAAATTTTGCATCATTCCTGCTCGAGATGCAGCTCATGTGATTAAAAGTCGTGATGACAGGCAATTTGCATTTAATACTACACTATTGAAGGGGAAAGATTTATTTTAGAGTAAGAAATATCTAACTTTRTAACTAAATTCTTATATTCAGGACTTCAAAAGCTTCCACTGTATATAAGAATCATAATGATAAATCTGTCCTAAAAACAGTTTAGAGAACATAAGACAGTGAGACTAGCAAAAAATCAACATGAAGTATTCAACTACAAGCTCATGAGAAAATTGTATATAATGTACAATTACATTCTCCAAAATCTTACAGCAGATATGATACCACAACAGCTGGTGAAGAAAAAAATCCTACAGCTACATATGCAGTAAACAGAGGAACACATTAAGGCAAAAATATTAAAAGTTCTTTACCTATCTTGGCATTCTAATTGCAAAAATCAGAAATACTGCAACACATCTGAGGCATCTGATAGAAGTCTCATAAAAACACTGCTAGTTGCCACTACATTTTAATTTTTCCCAAATGCTCGCTTGTCTCCTATAAACTTCAAAGAGACTGAGCTGGCAGGATGGCAGTCATTTCCTTCTGCACTTTGAGGTGAAATGATTGTCCTGTGATGGTCCAGCTAGCTACACAGACTTGTCTTGGGCAGACAGAATAGAAAGAGAAATAAGAGCCCAGGGGAAGGGGATGTTTTCTGCAAGGGAATTTGGCACAGAAAATCAGCCATGAGCAGGCACATGAATAATGCTGGGGTTGGGACATGGACAACTGTTCAYGCAGGAACATGGGAAACGAGCAGATCTTAAACAGTTTCTGTTGTCTTCAGAGAGAAATTGTCCTTACTAATAGTATTTTCTGGCATTAGGACATTTAAATTCAGACTGCTCAGTACCCAGCATGGGAACCCTGGGTTTCAGGATCAATTGGTTCAATTTGATGCACAGTACTTTGTACCTTTCCAAACCATCCAGTACCAGGAGCTTTTGTTCTGCCCCGTTTTCAGGGGCTGTGTGGTCAGACAGGACATTTGCAGTGCAGGCAAACAAAGAGGCATTAATGAAGCAGAACCACATAAAGCCACTTTGTTCCATCAAAGACCTTCCTATCATCACAAACTCGGAAGGAAGAACAGTGAAAATGCCCAATCTGAGCCACTCAGAGACAAATASAGATGGAAACAGATGGGGAAGTTGACAGTGAAGGACAGGCTGGAGTCAGCTGCGTGGTGCAAGGTGCTACAGAGAACATCTTAAGGTGCAAATCTCCAGTTCCCAGCAGAACCAGCGCAAGATCAAAGAGCTGCAGCATCACAGGGGATGCCAATATGAAAATTGGAAGGGAATGTGATAAATAAAGGTTGCACACGGTCTGCTGCCAAGGTCATGAATAAAACTGCTACAGCTCTCTCTGTTACAATTTAGTTCCACATTTATAAAGAGATGACTGCTTGGGAAATGCCTTCTGAGGTACAGAATRCCTATGCAATTGTAATTATCTATTTTGAGGAAATAGCATTACAAAGAGAGATGTTTCAGAAAAAACTTTAAATTGAGATTATAGAGGTGTTCCACTTGGAGTGAGGGATATTTAGAATGAAGATATTTACATTTCTGAGACTGATTGTGCTGTTGTTACAGAATCTATTCATGAGCGAAAATGTCTCTCTTCTGTATTTCTGTATAACCCTTACAGGTCAGTGTGCTCGAACATTCTAAACTCAGTTACACAGGCACTTGACCATTTGACTGTGAAATGTCTGAATAAATAGAAAAAACTAGTAAAAAAAGGCTAATTTGGTGGCAGTGTGCAATTTTTAAAAAAATTCTGTTTCTCTTTTTTTTCCCTCCCTCTTTGTGCCACAGGCATTGTCATAAAAATATAATACAGCAGGCATAATATGCACTTAAAAGTGCTTTTGTAGACAACTGCTTTCCAACTCAATATAGCAGTGCATGTCCAAAAATGACAGCAGCATTGAAAGGTAAGTCTAGAAGTATAACAGAATCTGTGAAACAGTCCTTACAACATACAGGTGGAAGRGGAATTGAAAATGTTTCTTAGCTATAAATGATATTTCTTTAAAGAATTATACAAAGTAATTTTCTATCTTTGCTTTTCTTTTTAGTCACAACACAATAATAAATACTAAAACATCCTAAAGAAAGYACCCAGCCTCACTATTTTAAGAACACTCACATTAAAGTTTCACTGGAACCTGTCTTATCATTAATATTAAAGCTGTTTGTAAGACAAGAGAACAGAACATCTGGATTACAGTTATTTACTGTATCTATATTAAATTGCAGGGTAAGACAGAAATCAAAATCSCCCTTTTCCCCAAAACTCTGTAGGATGTCATAGGATGACAAAAGCCTTGCACTAAACCAAATCATTAAACTATTTCTTATAATAATTTTAGGAAGACTTCTTAAGGTCTGCTTTGTTCATACAGGGAGCTGATATTATAGAGTTAAACCCACTGATAAACCCCAAAAGTAAAGAACTTGCATAACAATGAAAGACCAGAAAAGCCCACCCCAAAACTGAACAATAATTGCACATTCTGTACCTTCCCCTATACTGTAGGTTTTAATTATTTTAAAGTGATAACTTTTCCATAATTAGTTTATACATGAACAGACCACATTTTAGTAGTTTTGTCTAATGAGCATCACTTGACATCATAAAATGTAGAAGCTGAGGGATAGAAAATTTACAACATTACCTCAAAATCAAATACAAATTACCTTGCAATCCAATAAATTCAGAATAAGCAAATTACATCATCCAAAAGCCAGCAAAAGAATAAAACATTACTTTGGAGAAGCACCAAAACCCCTTCAATTTAGTTACCACATAGATGAAAAAAATAAAATGTGACTTTGAAAATGAATTTTAATTTGTACATGACATTACTGAATACAACTCATCACTGACAGTTGCTGCATGGTGTTCACTGTAAAGGAGCAAACTTTCAAGCGCAGCTCAGCTTCATTCATCACAAAGTAAGAAAAAAGAAGAAACTGAGGGTCATTAAACACCATGGTATTAGCAATATGTGTACAGTACAGAGGCCATAAAAGTATTAAAAATAACACAGAAAATACATAAAAYGCATGTCTAGGTGACTACTACTGGAGCTGAAATTACACTGAGCAATAAATCAAAAGGAAAAGAGATTGAAATGGCAAAACAAAAAAGGAATGAGTAAGGACTGGATCAGTAGGCAGATAAAAATCCCATGTTTATCCCTCCTCACAGGGGCAAAGTAAGCAGTGATGTACAGCAGCAAATACTATGCAAGTTTTATCTGAACAATTTTAAACTCATGGACAAAGGATGTCTGCATTACAGCCTAGATAGTAAATGCTCCATGAAAAAATATACATATTCCTCTTTTCCAAGATCTTAAATTCCTTCCTCTGAGAACCACTCTTCAAACACCTGTTTGCATTTAGTTCTTGAACTAATACYAGTTTGTGGTACAAAGTGGATAAAAGATCTTTTATAACACAAAGGTACAACCTGTGGATTATGTTCAATTTCAAGATATTTATGACAAAGATATTTTTAGTTGAAAAAGAAAGCCCTCAAAGGACTAGCAGAATGCTGTGAAATTCCTGTTGTAATTGTAATTGGGGAGCTCATTAAATATACCCCAGGGAATCATACGGAAAGCACTTACTGCAAGATACTTGATCAAATTTCCTGGTTTGTGCTGCCTCTCAGGGTTACCAGTGCCTTCTCTTAGCCAGGCTTCCCAATCCTGCAATTGTTCTACACCACAGTGGCTTTTTCTACTCAGCCTTCAGAAAGTGCCAGTCAGGGGACTGCACAGTACAGTCCCTTTMTTGTCCACAACTGGACTGTGGATGTGCCTGAACCTTTTATTGAGCAGAGATTTGCCACAGTGATGAGCTTATTTAGTTATAAACTTGTGTGCAGTTGCAGCACTTGTACAAGCTGCACATGCACTTACATGGAAAGTGTTCACATGTGAAGATTTTTCAACATGAAGGGAACGTCAGGAGGAAGGTGCAGCATCACAGGCACKTCAGCCCGACAGGAATTCCTCCACAGAGAGGAATGTACTTTTATTTCTGAGTTCTGTGACTTAAAAACATGCACACACGTGCACACACACGTGCAAACCCCCACACACTCCCCCCACACGGCATCTCTCAACAACCTCCTGGGTATAAAGCTGGTGAGAACGAGTTGGCARCACCAGACCAGGYTTCCCRGAAAAGCTGTGGATGCCCCACACRTGGAAATGTCAAGGTCAGGCTGGATGGGGCTCTGAGCAACCTGGTCTAGTGGAAGGTGTGGAAGCCCATGGAGGGGGTGGAACGAGATGAGCTTTAAGGTCCSTTCCAACCCAAACCATTCTATGATTCTATAAGAACATCTCTTGCTTATTTCACTCCTGCAGGAGCTATTTTTGTAATTTACCCATCAGTATCCATGTCTACACTTCCAAGTTCAAGCTTTGTTATCACTTCTAAGCAATTTCACAACTTGTTCTCTCCTGGTTTGTTCACTATTGCCTTTAACCTATTACTCCATCAAAATTCTCCATTAGGAAATGAAGTAATTTATTCTTTCTCCACCCTTCACWTTTCAGTTTCCTCTGTTACCAAACTTAGGCTTTCTTCCGAGCTCCTGTGTGGTCTATGCCTTCTCAGTAACCATCCAAGAGGACTTGTTCTTGAATACAGAAGAACTGATGCTTGTTCTAATATTGAAATACAACACACACTTGAATCCCTCTGAAGAGTCAGCACATCCAGCCACAGGTAACTAATGCAATGCTGTACTTTGTCTTCTGATTTTTATATTTCTATAATGTCTAGTGTAAGGGGGTTGTGATTTGATCACATTTATTTGCAGATAATAATAGTAATAATAGAACACATCCTTGTGCAGATATAAATAACAATAGTAATACAAATAAAAAGATGGAATTATAGCAACATAAAGCTCTGACGAAGGTATAAAAGAAACAAAGCTGAGAGAGAGCAATATTCTGTATTAAAGATGCTGTACGAAAAGCCCTGCCTATCCAACAGCCAGAGACACTCTTGAGTACTTAAAAGTTTGAATTCTTTCCAATTCTCTTCACTGGTATCATATGATCTCTCTCTAAACCTTGCTTCTCTTGCAGGGATGTATATGCAGGTATGTAATTAGTGAGAAGGAAACAGAGAGATAAATAAGGGTATTTATTAAAAGACAGGCTGACAGAACAGATGGAACTGACAGTTTGTGAAACACACAGAAAAAGCATTTCTTGATTGTTTCCCACCTGAATTTGATCTCCTGTTCATTCTTTTTTAAAATTGATTTGTGAACTTACTGGTGCAATTCAGACATATTTTATATGCTTCTAGTGTTATGCACATCACACGCAGACCCCACCAATCAGTGAGCAGTACTAAAGAGATCCTTAAAAAATGTAGTATGCGAATATCAAAATGACAGCAACTATATATAAGATTAGGCTACTTCAACACACCCTAAGTGGTACATTTTTCAGAAAAGGTCAGTACCTCAAACTTCGACATCCTGAAATTCCCTCACAACCTTTGTAATTGAGCAAGAACAATCATTTTGGGGGGAGGGGGAATAATAATCTTCATATACCTAAAAATAGTGCTAAGAATTAATAATCTAGATTGCACAGGACCTTATGTCCAAAGAGAAATCACAGAATATTCTGCATATTTTAAAACCTAAGAGAGCATTCATTGAAACTGGCAATCACCTTCACAAAACCATTTTGGTGGCTTATATGCAACCACAGTAAGGCCTTAATTCATTCCTAAAATGCTTAGGTAAAAACCACAACTTCTACTTCCAGAGAGAAACTGATATTTAGGTCATTTAGTGCATTCAACATTAAAAAGACACCTTGAGACAGGAAGATAGAATAAAAATGCATGCTAACAATACAGGCAGCTGAAAGGAGAGTCTGTTCTTACAGACTCTTATAGTTACTCTGTATAATTATGGCTTTAGGATTGCCCTTTAGAACAAATAAATCTTATTCTCTATTGTCTTTACTGAATGATAATAAGGGCTTGATTATGTATAAAGTTTGCATTCTCAACTGATGCTGGCTGTGAGAGAGAGCAGAGTTCCTGCTGAATGACAATAAACCCACGCATCTCCTATTTCTTCTAAAAATCACCCACTCACAAATTAGAGGCTGGCTAAGGAAAACATTAGCCCTTGGAGAAGTGTCTCTCAGAGCACTTGAGAGAAAAAGCAGGAAAGGTACACCCAATATATGACTTTACAGGCAGCAACATGTTCTTAGTGCTGCAGGATTCTGAAAACCCAAGTATGATACATGGAGATATAAGAAGCACCCATGTCCCATACAATGCTGATAAACAGACCCACTCCATACTCCTCCAAGTCTAAGTGGTAGTCAGGACACTAATCTCCCTTCCAATGGATTTATGTTTCTCATGTTTCATTGCACGAGAACATTATCAAAGGAATTAAGACCATGTTTAAAAAAAAAAATTATTCACCCTACGCAGTCACTGTCTTTGCTGCCCACCAGATACCTGCATCACCTACAGCATTTTGTTTGCATAAACCATGCATTTAGATAGGTTTAAATCTGTGTGAGTTTCATATTTTATCCTAAGTCTAGGTCTTTGGTTCACAATTTCACTACTGCCTTTTGGATCACAATCACTGAGCAAGGCTATCTTCATCTGACAGCTATTCTGTATCTCTCTGTTACATCTGCCCTACAGGATTTTCAAAGACTAAGATTGTTTCTATTCTGATGAAGACTAAAATTCTCTCTTTAAGAAATAGACCTAAAATCCCTTAGAGAAATACAGAATATAAATGTAATAATTTTTTTTTTTTTAATCAGAGAAATCAAGGTTATGATGTAGCTCACACACTTTTGTTTAACGGTTTCCGTTTTACTGCATTTTTTCTATAAAATTAACAACAAGATTTAGGAATACAAGCTCAATTCTTGAAGTGGTACCTAAATAGCTGTTCTGTTCCTTTCCCTGTACAGATAAGAAATAGGAGTAGTAAGTAAGGTTTGGACTATAAAACATGTGCAACATCACTGTTCACTAAACTTTATGCCATGTAGGATTAATCTGGTAAAATATCTCAAAATATGAGCAATAGAAGCCAGTGGCATTTTCAGTTTTTTCAACTCAGTAAAAATAAAGCTTTTTATTTCTTCCTCTAATGATACAGACACTCCAAATGTATGTTTAAATATACTCATCAGTGCAACCCTCAAGGGGTAAGTGTGTATTACAGAAATGGGCCCCCAGATTAAGTATATATTGTGAAATGTATGTGAATGTGCATGACTTGAACCAATGAACTGTGGCCTGGAATGATGTCACAGGATGTGCAGCATTAAGTGGAAGGTTAAACCTACTTGCATCTCGGTTCATTAAACGTGGTTAAAGTGCAAATTCCCTCATTCTGACAGTAGTAATCACAAGGGTTCACTTTCTGGTCACAGCGCTGACTTTTAAACCCCACAGAGCATCTGCAGAATTTCAGTAAAATAGACCTACATAAATATTCTGCCTTTTGCTGAACAGATTTCAAACGCATTTTACACGACGACGGCAAGACGCACACACACACGGGCACACGCTCACAGAAAACAAAATTAACACTTTTATCTCCTGGAAGGTCCATCTGACAATACTGAAAAGTTTGCTCATGAGTGTTGATCAGTCTTAAAACAATGGGCCTATACTGCCTGAAGGGTTCCCAGAGTGTTATTGTCAGATGCACTGTACATTTCTATCAATTCATCCAGACTGCAATGGCCTTAAAAACGTTCATGACCATTTTCTTAGCGTTGTTAATGGTGTTGGTGTATGCTGCAGCACTGTAAATCCACACACAAATTGAAGTACAAAACTTTTTTTTCCTTGAGATGCTATGGTGTTCTGTGTGAATTGAAAAGGAGTATGGCAGTTTTACAAGAAAAAATAAAGGAAAAATCACAACCTTCCAAAATAGCCATTCTAGGTGTTTAAGCAAATGAATCACCAGACTTAGTCATCATGTTTGGGCCTTACATATTATAGCTGTGATATTCTCCTTTGGCCAGGATTTATCAGTCTCTAGTCCTCAACTAAAGACATTTAAGGAGCTTCAAATAACAGGTAAATCAGTCTTATCAAAAACAATAATGAAAAATAAGCACTTCAAGCGTTTTCAACTGAATAAGGGCTACCATGCAGAACTAAACTACACTGTCTTTAGCCCTAAACCTGCAAACATCTACTGACAACTCTTCAATGGTTATGGCCCTTTTCACAGGCACAAGTGCTTCAGCTCTCACAGGGAGGAAGCCTGGGCCCATCTCTTACACTGGTCAGACTAACAAAACCTAGGCATTTGTGAAACTCCTTTGAGAGTCCAAATAAAACTCTCTTTTAACATCATCTGCATCAACAAAATGAAGGAAGGGCTGTATCTGTATTTATAAAGTTGTAGTGCCAGATCCCTTTGGGCAACAATTTGCTTATGTCACCCAGGAAATGAGACACTCAGGTCCAATTCTCTATTCCAGCCTGGAGGGTGCTTTGACCTATGCTGTTTGGAGAAGTGGAAGACCATTCCACAAGAAGATTGGACCATTTAGTAGTCAAAAGTAAAACAAAAAAGAAAAAAGGAGTATGCCTAGGTACTCAGTGAAACTTGAGAGCAGGAAAGAAATTAATTTCTTGCTACAGTGACTACTTCAGTATTTTATTTTTGAGAAAGAAGATACACCATAGCTCTCAAGAAAGGACTAGAATGTAGGCTTTTCTACTTCTCACAACAGCACTTCACTTCTAGGCTGCAGAATCCCATTTTCTTTGGCATTTTATGTCTGAGCTCAATAAAAGCACCCTGAATTACTCTCTCAACCATGGCTCAGGAGGGAGAGCACAGTCTCACCCCAGAACAGCCACGCTGCTGTGGGCAGTGTGAAGGCCAGGGCAGAAATGAGAGATACATGAGCATATTCCCAGACCCATAAGGGAAATAACACTGATATTTATTCTTCCTGTTCTCCAGCCATCAGGAGGAGGGGTTTGCCTACACCTCTGACCATCTTTGTAAGAAAAAAGACTTAATCTACCTTTGAGAAGTGGGGCAGGCAACCTCCAGATTCCATTCCAGGAAAAATGCCTGGACAGGCCTGAAATTATTATAAGTCTCCAAAAATATATCTTTGTATCTATATGCATTCACAATATAGTCCTTAGTTATAAATTTCAATACACATTTTGCAAAAAGGTGTGCAAAGTACGAGCTTACAGAAATAGCCAGGAAACAGACTGTAAGTTGAAACTGCAACCAGCACATTATACATCCTAGAGAGACCAAAAACACAGACACATGCGTAATAACTTTATTATTTGTTGTCACACAGGCATTTTAATGATCTACAGGATGCAGGATACTCACAGACAGACAGGTATATTTGTCTCTGGGTCCAGCTGACAGGTACCACCGTTGTAGCAGTAGCCATCACACAGCTGACAGGTAGAGGCAATCTTTCCATTAGTGCAACTGCCATAGTTAAAAAAAAAAAATGCAAAAAGCAATCATTATTTTAGTAAATCTGAGTATTTCCCTACAAAATCGGTRTTTTAATAGAAAATTTTAAGATCTACTGATTGAAAGAATTCTAAGTTTCCAGTTTGGAAAGTTAACACAGGCAGTGAGATTATTACACAAAAGATCTTTAATCTTTCTTTTCATGAAAATCAACTATCATAATACAAAAAAATCACTCAGCAATAGAGCAGCACATCTTACTACCTATGCCTCCAATAGTATAAAATATGTCTCTATCACTGCCACAGATAATGTAGAACGAAGAAATTTCAACAACGTGATAAAACTCCGCTGTTAACTTGATTAACTTCAATTTTTCCAAGTGAAAGCTCGTTCAGTCTCCTGCTACATTGTGCTTCCTCCAGTGAGGAGTGCTCCATAAACTATCTGAAAAAAAGCAAGAGCCAGCTGGTTTTGCATGGGCAGGGACCAATTTGGCCAGTTCAGGGACAAGCTACTGTGTGAGAGATTTAAAGGATGACTCAACGGAACTGCTGTTAAATGTATGATTTTGAACAAAGCCACGCTTACTTGCACACGATGTCATTACTGTCCTTGTTTATTATGCAGTGTCCCCCATGGCACCTGATGCACTTGTCCACTTCACACTTGGGACCTTCGAACCGTACCGGGCAGACACACTCCACGCTTCCATCGTCGGAAATCGTGCACGATTCGGAATTCACGCAGTAGTGGTGGCAAACGTCTGAAAGCAACACGAGAGCTAATTACTAAAAGACATTAAGGAGTATCATAGAAAAAAAAAAATGCGTTACTTTCATGTTTTAAAAGGTGCTGTAATAAAAACAAAATGGGAACTGAAGCTGGTGACTCACTGGCAGCCATAGGAGTCAAGAGTACCCCATAAACAGATATATAATATATTAATGATGTAATCTTGGGAAGTGAAATGGAAGTATAAACTCATAAGAGGCTTTTTTTGTTTTTTTTCCTTCTAGTTGTCTAACCATTTATGGCATCATCCCACATAATATAAAGACTACTGATGAGAAAAGCAGAGCAATGTTAATGTATTTAATGGGACGTTGGCTGAATAAAAATCTTCTGATACATTCACATTACCATTAACAGCATTATGCTAAACTGAAATTGAAACGATATTTTGAAATAATTAAGTTTTATTTTCATTTATCCACATATTAAAATTTCATGAAGTTCTAATAGTAATATATAAAGACATAATCCATAAGTTCCACAAAGTACTACATACATGCTTATCTTTATAGACTGTGCAAGACCCCATTATAGTATTTAACTGTTTAAATGCCAGCAGGACTGAGATTTCAAGTAGTGAATTCTTTAACTCTTCAGAAGCACCAGTAGGTGTCTCATTTTTCATACCTTTATAAAAAACCAAATTGCCGAACTCAAGAAGCTTCCAGAGCTACAAAGTACTGATATCTTAACATTTTGGTTCATTTTTATTAATGTAGTAGTGACAACTTTATTTTGTGGTTTGTTTTTTAATTTAAAGTCATCATTTAAGCTCCTTAGTAGGGCCAAATCTGTCAAAGTCTCGATTTCTCTTTGTTTCCAATACTTTCTCAAATTATCTGTAGTTAACATACTTCATTGAGCTTTTGGTGGTGTAACTGATGGACAAATGAAACAATTTATATTTAAGATTTATCAACTCTGAACTATGCATCTGTATTAACTTAGCGTTAACCTGGTCCATCTTAATAAAATATCACCTTTCTAACAAAACTGAAAACTTCAAGCCCTTTGAAGCTCAGAATATGGACCAAGGTGAGTCAGTAGCAGCTTCAAGAGGACATTATCAAGATGTTCAGTAGAGAATGAAACCTTGGCACTGGCACAGGTTGCCCAGAGCAGCTGTGGCTGCCCCATCCCAGGGAGTGTCCAAGGCCAGGTTGGATGGGGCTTGGAGCAACCTGGGATAGTGGAAGGTGTCCCCGCCCATGGCAGGGGGTGGCACTGGATCGGCTTTAAGGTCCCTTCCAACCCCAACCGTTCTGTGATTCTATGAAATGGCAATTTCGGCCTTGAGTATGGAAGTCTAAACTCTCCAGCTGCTGTTTGACCAGGGGCACGTTGTAATCAGCAAATTGGAAAACGAATCACAGAATGGTTTGGGCTGGAAGATTAGAGATTATTCATCTCCAACCCCCCTGCCATGGGCAGGGACACCTTCCACTATCCCAGGTTGCTCCAAACCCCATCCAATCTGGCTTTAGGCACTTCCAGGGATGGAGAAGCCACAGCTTCTCTGGGCATCATTTGTGAGAATATCTCAGATACACATTTTGCTTATGAGACTCTGTGCTGTTTTTCCTCCTCTCCAAGGAGTATGTACTGCTGGAAGAGTTCTGCTAGAGGACAGAGCATGACTGTTGGAGGAGTTATTTCTGTTTGAATATTCATTGTATGTCTCCACCTGTCTGTGCAGGCTGCAGGCTCAGCTGCTTAAGGAATCACTGCTCAGCAACCAGAGCAGCTTAAAAGACACTAAATGAAGTTGTTCATTGTTAGTCGTTCCCCAATTCCAGGTACAGAATGGCAATTTGCAGCAGGGGGGCTGTCTTTGGAACAAAAACTACTGTAGTTTGAAAGCCAATACTGAGAGTCACTTTATGTAAGAGCAGTGCAAGGGGCATATGTTTGCACGTACATTAGGACAAAAGCCCCCCCAAAAACCACAAACTCAAAACCTAGGAATAGGAAGGTCATATGTTAAAACAATTATTAGGTTTTAGTATTGATTGTAGTCACAACCACTTTTATTCTTCTGCTGTATCTCAAATGTATATGCTACATTTGGGCTGAAATGACACAATTTGATTTTTTTTTTCCTAAAGAAAGGAATTTCAGTTTCAGAGAAAGTCACAGCTTGTGGGATCACTGTATCCACTTTGAATGATTGCAACTGCATGAAAATGCTTCCTATTTTTTAGGTAGTTTGGGCCTTAAATGATACAAGAAATGAACTTTAGTTACTCTGTATGTCTTATTTCTGGAACTTAAAATAGGGAGTTACATTCAAATACATCAGATTTATGTGTATTTAATAACATGCACAATGTTAGTAGAATTCTATGTAAATTCATTCACTTAAATTTATTTCAGCAGTGCCAGTGCCTTGACACGGAGCACACATTTGGGTTATTAGCCCTTATGTGAACTAATCACAGGAGAAACTCTGCACTGGGTAATTGGAGACGATAAGTATAGGGAAAATAAGGCCTTTGCAAGCTGGTAATACTGCAAGCAAATGTCTTCTCCCTGCCATAAAAACCCACTAATAACATTTTAAGCTTGGGAGCAGGAGTAAAATACCTACACACATCCATGTGTCATCCTTTGCATATGAACAAGCTTCAATCACAGCAAAGAAAGACTGAAAAAGATATCTTGGAGGCAACCAATCTTTGCAATAAGGCTATATTAATGTATTCCATTGTGCGTACAAAGTGAATGTGAATAATAAAGCAAAAGATCATGCCTATGTGTGAATAAAGCAAAAAAAGTAATGGATGAGACTTGATATATACATAATTAATCCTGTATAATTTCACAAAACTGTTATTGGCCACTAAAAATACTCGAAAAAAAGTAAGACTTTTTTTTTCCCTAAAAAGACTTATATTTTAAACAAGCAAAAGCTTAATTTTATTTCGTATTTTATAATGTCTTTGAGTCTCTGCATTGTGGCAGTTTCACAGTGTCAGCAGACAATCCAAATCTGATAATAAGCACTGTTTAAAAAATACCCCTAAATTTACATTTAAATTAATTCTCTAAAAAAAAAAAAGAAAAAAAGAAAAGAAAAAAGATGTTTGCAGAAGCATTCAACTAGAAACAATTTGTTTGGTTTTGGGTAAGCCTCAAGTAAATATTTTTCCTTAATCTGTGTGTCTGTCTGTGCATGATTTATGTACTATACTATTTTCAAATACCCAATTGTGTTTGCAGATAGTTATTTGTGGATTCATGCAGTTTGTTTAATACCAAGGGGGAGAGAATCACAATTACTGCTGGTTTTCCATTCAAAGGTTTCAATTTATTCCATAGTCTCCCAACTGGAAATATATTCAGTTTACTTCAGTACAAATCCTATTGAAGATACACACTATCCCTTTCCTTGTCTGACAGACCTTTCTCTAAAACTGAATACTTTTTCTATCTTATAGATAATTCTAAACCAGACCTTTATAATAGCTAATTTCTCTTCCCTTTTGCTTAAATCAAGCCTTCTTCAGCAAATTCACTGAATGTTTGAGAGATGATGGCTTTCACATTTAATGTTCTGTGACAAGCACTGTGACAGTCTAACAAGACTATGACAGTCCTTTCCTTTAGAATGTTACAGTCAAAGCAAAGCTGGAGAAGAAAAAACGTGATTAAAAAGCATCATTCAGATCTCAGTAAAAGAATTCTTTCTAACTTAAGGTTGCTTGTGAGTCATGATTTTGAAGAGACATGGGGAAGAAAAACCGTAATTTTTAAATGAGTGACCAAAAGAAGAAATTCAAGATTATGTTCAAATGTCTTGAGTTACTGAAAAGAGATAATGGTGAAAGACAGAGAAAACATGGGGAGAAGAGAAATATAAATGGAGTAAGAGTGGAAGACCTGTTGGTTGATAATCTTCTTTTTCCACTCTTCCATAAAAGAAGGAAAAAATTAGAGGAAGTTGTAGAAAGTGAGAAGAGCCTTCCTAAAGGCACGGAAACCTTTGGAAAACTATCTCAGTGACAAGAGAATGATGGATCAATGGAATGAAAAACTAGGGAGAAATTCAGATGCAAAAGGCAGAATCTAAATCATGAGAATTAACCAAGAGAAATGTTTAGAAATTCTTTACAAGTTCAATATCAGGATGGGGCAGAACCCATATTCGAGGTGATCTTTGAGCAAGTTGAAGGAAAATAGCAATATGAAACTCAAAACAAAAGTAGAAAACAAAGGTAAAGGAGCAGTTTGAGATGTGTTGGTCTGCAAAAATAAGGGACACCAGAAGGTTCTTTATCCAACTATATCAATTAATTTATGTTTAGGTATTACACCAGCATAAGATACCATATACGAGAAGTTGAGTAGAAAATTTTTACACAATTATCTCAGATCTACTGACAAAGTCATCTTGTACTGCTCCACTCTATGGCTCAGTCATGAAAATAATAACAGATCATTCCTAAAAAAGGCTCTCTCTTCAGCTGGCCATGTAGAAGGACACTGCACAAATATGTTCAAAGATCACCTGAATACACCAGACCACGTTCCCTCAGCAGCACGAATAGCCTGGGGCTAAGTTTAACACCGCGGCAAAAAAATCACCCGCGCGAGTTCCGAACTTCCGCCGCGTCCAACTTTCCTTACAAACCCCGCTGGAAGAGCTTGCGGGGATTACTTACAGTACTGGCACCTGTCTCCTGTGTACTCAGGCAGGCAGGCACAGAAGGGCTGGTTGCCGGCAGTGACGCTGCAGGTGCCCCCGTTGTGGCAGAAGCGCTCGCACACCGTCTGGTTGCAGCGCGGCCCCGTGAAACCCAGCGCGCAGCTGCAGGTCGGCCGGCCTGTCCGAAGCAAAGAAAGCTATTTTATGGTAAAAGGTAATACACATTAAAACAACAACCAGCGCTTTAAAGGTGGATTTAGCATAACGATAGGAAGTTTCAGTGTTCAAGCCTGACCGTGCTTCTCTGGACACCACGAGAAGGTGCCTTTGCAAATATTGCTCGAATGCAGAGCTTTTAAAAAATAAAGTTGGCTCTGTGAGACACTATATCTGTGCATTTTTACACTTGTGCATGTACGGTCATTGACTCTTTTATGAGAAAAAAGACATTATTTAAAATATACAATCATTTAAAAAGATGGTCCTAAGCAGGAATTTAGGGTTGACTAAACTCTTTAAATCATCCAGCCATGGTGGGTCCCTCTGATTGTGGTGGATAAATGTTTGTATAATCTTCATTTGTGTCTCTCCAGAACGCACTCCATTATTCTCAAATCCGTAAACCTTTATATATAATCACAGGACTATACAAATATTTACTAATGCACTAATAGCTACACTTTACATAACAATTTTTACTAAACCACGAGGATGTGGGCCTGTTTTATTATGCCACCCCTCTCGCATAATGAAGACTGTTACATAAAAATTGCTGTCTGGCATCAGACCAAAGATGCCTGTAACATCAATATTCAATGTCTGAAAAGCAGCTAACACTTTGGGATGAACATTTGCACACAATGAACTCCCAGTCTACAGCTTCTTTTCAAAGGGTTTTAAAATAGTGTTTAAAACCCAATGAGTTTTCCTCCTCTGATTCCTCCCTATTGTAATTTTCCCATTATTTTTTCCTTATCTTAATCTCATGTCTAAAGGATTTATAGCTTTGTTACAATTCCACTGTTTTATTAAACCCTTCCACTTTTCCCTGTCTTATTTTCTTAAGGCTTATCTTCTTTAAAACAAACTTCTGGATCCCATTAATGTTCTTCCATCTCCTGACTTTGCTTTTCTATCTCATTTATAATCTTCAAGTAAATGACCTGATGTGTCCAACCAGCCATCTCCCTTCTCACTTTCTAATAAACTATTCTTATTCTTGATTATCTTTTACAAGGCATTATTTCCCCCCCACCCTCCTTCTCTTTGCTTTCATTCAGCTTTAAGAGCTTTCTTAAATTTAGGGGGAACAGGCCAAGTTCAACACTTTTATTTTTCCTGACTTGCCAGGGAGGAAAGAGATTAAGATTAATCGGGACCTGAGGACACTTCTGGAATAAAAGGGCAGACAGGATGGGTCGGAATAAGATGAGCTTTAAGGTTCCTTCCAATCCAAAACATTTTATGACTCTATGTTTATCAAGGTAACTACATCATGTACTGCATGTGTGATGCAGAATCCCTGTGGACTGGAATTACAGGCATAAACAGGAAACATAACCCATCACATTCTATTATTGACAGCCCAATCAAGACAATTATGTGACTGTAGAATCTAAGAGATCAGAGAAAGTTATTCCTGGATTTACACTCAAAAACCTTCACACCACACCACAAGGCAGGAACAAGCCTCTTACAAAAAATTCCATTCCATGGAGGGATGGGTTGGGGAGTTCACAAGAAGAGCTATGCTGGAATTGCGTTTAAATTCTGGTTTAAACCAGAAACATATGTGTTTTCTGGTTTAAAACACACAGAAGAGCCAAAATCCTTGGAAGTCAGATGAAGTAACATGAAGGGTCACTTTTCCAGAGTAATCCTCCCTGATTTTCATGCTGATCTAACGAGAACTCTTTACTGCTGCCTGATTTACAGCTGCATTATGAAAAGGTCCCCTCTTTGCTGGTTTTTGTCTTATTAATTGTTTCCTCAGTTTGACACCACGTCTGGTGCAGGCACCCACAAGTACTTTCCCATTTACCTAAGCTGAAATGTGCAACCCTGCTTACCTTGTTGTTCTTTCTTCTCCATTTAGCTGGCTGCATTGAAGCAATTATGATTAAACTGAATATTCCACAATCTCCACAATTCAATTTTTCTTCTGGTCTGCCTTTCTTTTAATACTATGCAATCATTTAACGTCAAACTCGTTGGAGAATTTTTCAATGCAAGTGAAGCACCCTCATTTTGTTTCCTCTCTGACTCATGCAGAATGATTTATCCACTCTTTTTCCTTCACTTACTCCTTACATGACACACTTCACGTAATTCTTTTCTGTATTTTCTATTTTAAGCTATGCTAATTTAAAGTGTTTTTCGCAAATCATCCTAAGGGCCGAGATCAGTTAGTCTCTTTCTCTAATGAGTACAGCAGGAACAAAACCATTGACCTAAAAATAGCTCCAACTACTTTAATATGCATCAGCCTGGTTATTCATGTCTGTCCCCTGTGATCTAAACATTAAATCAAAGATGTTGAACTCAGATGTTAGAACAGATTCTTCTTGTTTTTCCCCATGTACACAGTTGTATTCAAATGTCTGCCCCCAAGACAGGGGGTTTCACATAATTCTTCATCTGAATCAGTGTTTCAGTAAAAAAAGACAAAATAAAATAGTGATAGAACATAGATCTGGAGGTCTGAAATCAGTTTTCATTATTAATACTCTATTTGTTAAAATGATGAGACGATATTTTTCTAGTTTGTAGAAAAGATTATTCTATTTTTTACTAATGTAGGCTTATAAATATGCCAAACTGCTGACAGTTATATGAAAATTTAATACAGTATAGCCTAAACCCCATTTTTGTCACTCAATTTAACATGACTTTCTGTAACGTTAATAGTTCATTGCCTATTTATACACAGACTGTTGACATCTGAAATAAYACCAATAATGACATTTTCATTTGCCTTATGCTCATCAATTATTTCTGATGAAGAATGGTTCCAGGAACAGTTTAACACAACTGCAGTACTAAACAATGGCAAACAATGCCATAAGGTTTTGTATCACAGAATCAGAACATTGATTTATGTTTGCAAAGGAAGCAGTGGTGTTAACCAAGATGTCACACAGCCCAGCTCACAACCATGGCAAGATGAGCTCATCTCATGCACAGAGAGCTCCAGCACCTTCRCTGGTCATGAAATGGCAGGATTATGTCCCTACAGATGCAGAATTAAAGATCCCTCTTAATTCTTGACCCTCAGCACCACAGAGAGGTTCACAACTCATTAGCATACAGAAAAATATTCATATGGAAAGGGATTTATGGAATACTAAACTGCTTCAAATTGAGAACGGAATTTAGCAAATTAAAGGAGAATATGTTATGGCGAACATAAGACACATGAAGATATTTTTTCACATCCTACTGCTCAAAAATACGCGAAGTTTTGGCTTTCCCCCTTTGTTACAAAAATAAATCATTCAAAAAAAATGATACCAGGGATCAAAATCCTACAATGTTCAATTAGGTTTTGATTACACAGACTGTAGTTATTCCTGGTTTGTCAATTTAATTTACTATATAATAGCAATTGCCTATACAATAACCTTTCAAATAATCTTCAAAAATTGCTAATAAATATCTTGGTTTACTGTCTCTGTAATATGTAGGTGACTTCTTTTGGGAATTCATTCATATATCTTATACTTACATTTATTTTGCAAGGATCAGAATTCTAAGTAGATCAACTTTCATTCATGCTATTGCCTAAGCAACAGAGATATACTATGTATTTTTTATAATCACATAAGGTTAAAAAAAGGATTTAAAAAAATAATTAAAAACTAGGTCAATAGCACTATTTTTTATGCTTTCTGCAAGTTTTGAAAAATGAGATCATCCAGATGAATGTCTTCATCAAAACCTACATTATTTATTTCTTCCAGCCAATGGTAAATTCTCTTCCAGCAAAGTGTGTTTTGAAGGTGTTATGCGTGAATATGCACATTAAATTTCAATATTTAACTTGCTGTCACTGTTAAAGAAAATGAGGTGGCACTACATGAGCTTTCTGTAAGCAATATCTTGTCCTTTGGAGTCATTATCAGCAGTCTGTGGGAACCACAATAATTCATTTCTGTGTGGCTGATGAACCATAATTAGCTTTACTGAAACAATAGGAGTGGAGAGAAGCTGCATTATTGAAGATAATTAGTAGGTGAGCTGATTGGGATCTATCCAACAGAGTCTTTCTGTGTTGTGAAAAAGAAACGGAGAAAAGAACAATTCCTGAATATATTGGAGTACTCCCAGAGGCTGCTCTTTCCAAGGCTGGTGGGAGTGGTTCTGCTGGGACCTGAGATCAGCCAGTGAAATGCCACCCTCATCCTTCCCACAGCCCCTGTCCTGCTGGCAAAACGATGCAGCATCCCCCAGGAAACTCCTGGGTCTGATATGGCATTGGCAAAATAATCATGTTCTTCACTSACAGTGTTTTCAGTATGCACCAAATCACCTTGTTTTGCTTATAAAATAGAATAGAAAATAATATCTATTTTATATACGATGATTTTTTGAGAATATTTCATCACTTTGCATTTAGAGGAAAGACTTAATATTTTTTTCCACTCATTTTGATCCAAACATCACAATTCTCTATGATTAGACATACTCTTTGAATTGTAAGTACAGTACAAACAGATTTATCTGATTTTGTGAACTGGTTAATTTAGTTAATGTGTTTGAGACGTTCAGCAAACTATTGCTTCAATATTTTTACTTTAAACTATATGGAGAAAGAAAGTGTATTTTTATGGTAACATTGACTTTTTTTTCTCCAAATTCCCATTAATTTGGCTTACTGGAAAGTGTTCATTATTACACCCAAACTTTTAATTACATGTCTCAGATGTGTACTTTTAATTAACTGATGACATTTTCTTTGTTCAATTATTGTAGTTCAATACAACTGTCGTAAACTTATAAATTTTAATTAAAGCTGCTCCAATCTCTGGCTATATAACGCTCACACAGGAATTTGCCAAAAGGCTTAGCAGTAAGTAAGCCAACAGTGAATAATCCCTGAATTGCCAGTGGGATTTRTTTAACAAATTAACATTTGTGTGCAGATAATGAGGTTCTACAACTTAACACATCCAGCAAAGATTTAGCACAATCACGTTTTAAAAAATTAGTAATACTCTGCAATTTACTTAATTAGTTGCCACATTACTATTCTGTATTAGGTGGTGAAAGAGAAGAGGATTTGCACATTCACTGGAACACACACATCCACCAGAAGAGTATTTTAGATGCTGCATCATTTTACTTGGATCAGAATATGATGCAAGGTTTGTTCTCAGGAAATCTCCTCCTCGTTTTTTGAGCCAGAAGTGAACAGGAAGGAAATTCCCTGACCCCTGGGGGGACCCTTCGGAAGCATCATCTCGTGAGGTTAAAATTCCTGGCAGTCCCTAAGCCTTCCAGAGGCCATGTGTGTGAAACGACACTGGTGGGATCAACTGCATCAAAGCTGTTTGAGTTGAATATGTTAGAATGGACAGARGCAATCAAAGCCTCCAAGAAAGAGAGGGTCAAGCAAGCTGAAATGATCATAGGTCACTTTTTTGGCAGATGGGTTTCGATTGGCACTCGCACACATGTGGCTTCCGCAACTTCCRGAGGAAAAATCGTCATCATTTTTAACAAAAATACACTTTAAAAAAAAAAGACAAAATCAGAAAAATACGTGGAACTTGCTTGCATGAGTTCAGCAGGTCAGTTTGATGAGTCAGGTGTATAATGGATGAGGAGCATAATGCTGCTTGTTGAGGAAGTGTTTGTGAGCACTGTAGCATGGAAGGAAACATGCACAGACAGCAAGAGCACAGCAGATCAAWGTAAAATGATACTGAGCTGACTTTATTTCAAAAGAGTAATCGTATACTTTCCCAAAATTGAGGGAATTCTTTACSTAAATCAGTTTGCAACATACCCATTGGAACAGAGGGATTTAAAGGATGTGTAGATGTGTCATTTGGAGACCTGGTGTAGTGGTCGACCAGGCAGAGCTGGGCTAAGGGCTGGACTCAATCTTAGAGGTCTTTTCCTCTAAGATCTCCTTCCTTAACGATTCTATGATTTTATTGCTATCAGACAGGTCAAGCTGGACCTTGGTTTATACTAGGACAAAGTATAAACCTTGACAAAATATAATGCTGAAGTACTAAAACCATTAAGAAAAAACTGAGCAATTCCTGGTCACAAAGAACCTTTTTATTCCTACATACACAAGACTAAAGGAACACAAAGACTAACAACTCTCCCAGGAACCTGACACAGCAGATCAGCTCTGCCTTGAAGGCTGAGACAAGGAGAAGGAACCCTGCTCTGCTCTGGATTTCACACCCTCAGCCCAACTGCAAATGGCCTGGGCAGCCCCTGCAGCTACACAAGGAGGGCAGGACACACGGGGTGGATTCAGCTGGAAAGAGGGAGTGGTTGTTGAGGAATTAAGCTTTGTTGACTTAATTACATTTTTCAATGCTTTTTGAGGGGTCAAGTTTAGCTTCTCCCTGTAAGACACATAAGGGCCTGAGTATATAATGGATTAGATAAGGGGASACCTCACTGGCCTGCTAGTTTGTTTCAGTAACACACCATTTATGGACTGATATAGATAAGAAATACAGCCTGATAAGAAATAGAGATTTCCCTTTAATAGAATATTTACAGGGTCCAGGGGCTAGGCATGGAAGGAAGATGAGATGTGCATCAACTTGAAAATTTTATCTGGAATACTGSATGATGTTCACTGTGATTTAGAAAGATATAAGATCTTTTTTCCCACATTTCCAGCACATGAAAGTTATGGTGTGGGCTCCAAGGCACGGCTCCCCTCATGAATTGGAAATGGCAGAGAGGACATCTGGTTAACTTGAAATATGAYTCTTAAAAATTTGATGAAACTGTTAAGGGGACCCAGTACAGCAGCAGAATGCTCCTATCAGCARGTATGCCCAGATACAGCCATCAGAACCAGCTCTGTGTTGGTCTTGGCTCTTAAAGGCACRCTTTGGCCATGTGAGGTACAATAAACTTCAGCTGCTTTTGAAAGTTCACATTCCCCACACTCAGGCAATTGAAAAATGAAATATGGGCTGTGGCAACACCCATGCTGGCTCTACTGATGCATTTTAGTGCAGACACATCACTCCTTTTTGAGACCAAGCATCAGGCAGATTCCTGCATCCCCAGGCTGATTCCTGCATCCCCAGGCTGATTCCTGCATCCCCAGACCTCCTGCATCCCCAGACCTGCTGCAGCAGCTGGGCCACATTAGGAATTGAGCAGAAGTGTACTGTGGACCCTGCTCGTATCTCCCCTCCACCCACTGGTGACAAAACCTACTGCACTAATTATTTCAGCATGGCTGAGAGATTCCAGAGGCTGGATTTAGCAGGAAAAAATGCAAATTAAAAATATCCATGCAATAGCATAGCTGTGTGAGCACAGCAAGTGAGAGCTGCCTGGGAGAGGGAAAACAAACTGCTAGAGGTGAGCGAGCCCTGTGGCTACTGCCAAGAGAAAAGGATTAAATAAAACCCTGGGGTCTCTGCAGGACTCACAGCAGAGCTGAGTTCCAGGAGCCAAGTTATTAATTTTATTAAGCCTTTTAACCCCACAAAAGAATCAATTAGATGCCAGACATGTAAAAATGTGGGAATAAACATCTTCTCTTCAGATGATGAGGAAGTTCTGCACGCCRCTTAAACCATCACTTCCACTCATTGCATGTCCTCACTTAGCCTGTATTGATCTCACCACATTGATAAAAATCGCTGCTTATCACTTGTGTCAGTAGTTCCATCAGCTGTTAGGAGCAGYTTAAAGTATAATTAATCAACTTCCAGTGCAAGTAATTCTCATTTTCTAATATTTAGTCATTATTATGAACAACATTATTAACCCTCAACTTCTCAGGACTGAAGGAATAGATTGCTGGATTTGCAGTCACTTGGAATTTTGCCACCACATCTCAGTCAGTAAGAGGAGGCTCCAGAGAAACCAGCAAGTGGGGCTAAATTACTAAAATACATATGCTAAAGGTAATTAGTAAGAACTGCTGATGAAACCATYACATTCTAAGCCCCCTGTGCCACAGAGACTCAGATTCATAATTCTGCATTACATGGAGGAATCCCTGGGCTGAAATAGTCACAAATTTCTCAAGGTCAGGTGCCTGTACTTTTCTTTCAGAGATCAGGGTGTTGTCCCCTCATCACACAGGAGAATATGATTCACAGCAACTTCAGCAGCTGAAAGCTTCTGAGAAGGAGAGTCTAGACAGCAAACTCTTCTCCAGCTGTTCTGCTCTGAATCAAATATTTAAATATTCCTTGAAGCAGAAAATAGAATTCTACCTCTCCTTTCTCACAGATCTGCTAAATTTTAGAGTACTTCTTATCACACTTTTCCTCTCTAGCCCAAACACTAATTGCTACAAAAGCTTATTTGTTAGGGACAAAGATCAACTGCCAAATTCTTGCTTTTTTTAACAGGATAATCCCCCTGAATCTAAGAGATGTCATTTCAAATTCCTTCAGGAAAACAAAGGACCTGAGTTCTCATCAACCAAGTCTTCCTGAGAATTAGGTGAGTAAAATTCCTATTTGATGAACTCCAGTAAGACAAAGGTAAAGGTTAAGGTCACATATTTAAGCAAATATCTCTGTGTACTCACATAAAAAATTAGGGAGAAAATTGATATAAAGAGACAAAAAGATGCATGGACGTGTTGCAGATGTATTTTGACTGGACCTTTTGCTTTGCAATTCCACTGGTACACCTCAACACGTGAGTTTTTATAGCGAATACTTACTTATGTGTTCATTTTTCTGGGATACAGCTTGACTGTGAATTATTGATTATGAAGTATATGTATGGTACGTGCTGCTATTTTTGCACATTGTCGAAGTRCAGACAAAGCAAATAAGTAACACAGAGAAAAAAATATCCCAAACAAGGAACAAATTCAGACATTTAATGCAGGTATAACAGTGAGATAGAACTGCTCAGAAATACTTACCCAGGAGGGAGGCCCCGCAGGTTCCTCCATTCTGGCAGTAGTTGTAGCAGTGATTGGTTTCACACCTTTCACCAGAGTAGCTTGGCCAGCAGTGACATCGGGGATCTCCCTTCTCGTTTATAATGCACTTCCCTCCGTTCTCACAGGTCAATTTACAGCTGTCATCTGCAGCAAGGGCACACATAGAGAGCGGCTCAGCAACCCCAAGTTCATGAAAGTGGCAAAGAGAGCCTTGTCTCTTAAATACAGCTACAGCTCTCTATCGGTGGGGGGGAAATACCACTTTTCAAACTGCAGAAAGTAAACTATCACCTCTGTTTCCACAGCCAGAGAAAAAACCCACACACTGGGGAGACCACAAGCCCTGGAAAGGCTGTCAGGAGCTGCTGAGTTGGTGGGAGCTTGCATGGGACGGGCAAGTTGACCTCCCTAGGATCTAAGTGAGCAGTGACAGTACGAATTCTTGTTTGAAACTATCATTCCTAGTTTGAGAATTAGAAAATTGAATGTTGGTTTCATCTGGGAGACCTCAGAAAACTTCCCATTCATTTTCTGGTGACCTCAGCCTTTGTCTATTAATTTTTTTGGATCTTTCTTCCACTCTCTGCTAACACCCTTCTTAACTAAGCCCTGCCCAAAATATTTAAAAGGAAATTATTTAGCCTTTAAATCCCTCTCAAAAATTGATATTTGCATACGAATTTGTTGCTCCTCAACCATATTTTCTGATTATTTCTTTTTCTCACCTGCTCAGACTGTAAAAACCCCTGAGAAGGGAAGCTGCTGCTGCTCTGCACCCACAWTTCTTATGGCAGCAGTGCTACCCTCTCAGCCGTGAGGTATGAGGGGACACAAATGCTGATTAGGCCAGATTCAATCTTTGTATAAAGCTCTTTTTGTAATTAGAGTTGTGCCTCTCCTGGAAACACTCTGAAAAGTAAACCTCTATTCATTGCAGCGAACAAGGTATAAAATCACTCAGTGATAACAACAAGAAATTAATTACAGACGAGCCCGCATACAATGCTCAAACATCCAAATAACTGTAATCCTAAAGAAGCAGAAAAACACCTTTTCAGCCCAAATCAAGCTTTCAGCAATGAGACCTTTCATTTCTCACAGAACAAAACAACCCTGTGAAGCCAGACTGCTTCCTAACTAATCCAGCATTTGAGCCTGCCTGGCTTTAAACAAGAGGGATGCCACAAGCACTGGGAACTCCTCAGTAATACATCCACCAGCTGCAGGTGTTTKCCTGAATTCATCTGCTTTAGTCAAACCATTCATGAGAAAGAGTCAAGATTCCCATTTGTCCCTTACGGGTTAAGGTCTAACACTCACTGGCACGACACAGGCACACCAAATCCTTTGATGTTTAATGAAATGCACTGTGTTGGAAGTGCAGCATTTRGGGATGCTGGACATTCCCTATCTAAATAGTTCTCTCCAGCGTGGACWCTGCAGAGTCCAGGAATATAAATGTGCTCATGCAGAGCCCTCTCTTTGGATGCACCCAAGTCTGTCTCTGCYGCCTGTGTGCTCCTCTCCTCAGCAGGGTCTGCTGCCTCCTCTCACAGCCAGCGCTGAGATGGTGCAGACACAYAGCCTGGGATCAGACCTACTTGAACAAAACTTCTGGAAACTGCCATCTTTTTGGCAATTGTACCTTTCTCAAGTTAAGCTCAAACTAGGCAGAAAATCTAAAAGTTATSGTGGTGGACTGACTGGCACATCATTATTTCATGTGTTTTACAAAAAAAATACAAAATCCTGTTTGCACTTAATTTTTTGGTATCCGCCCTSGATATATACAATTGCTGTAACAAAGCTGCTTTGTATTTGGGAGTTTGAGGATGCTCYAGTGTTTTGTTTATTTGGGTGGTTCATTAAATCTTTTGATGTTCCATGAACCATTCTTCAGTTACTCATTACAGAAGTTGTTTGAATGGATAATGTAGCATATCTTATTGGAGAGAAGGTCTATTTTTGTTTTGCTTATCTTATCTGTTTTACTTATCATTAGTCATGAGTTTATGGAGCAGAACTTGGTAAAAACAGAATATATAACAGCAAAGTACAGACAACTGTTCATTTTTACGAACCTTTCTGATGGCGCATTAAAAACATGTTCTATTTCTTTTAGAGCAATTCCACAGAATCAAGATATAAATTTGAAAAAAAAAAAAAAAACACATGGAAATGACTACTGATTTTGTTCTTCATGAAACATTTTAAATTCAGGAGGTTCAATACAAATGAAAGAGAAATGGTATTACAGCAATGTTGGACTTTAAATAGGCTAAGAAAAATAATTGAAAGATGCAATGGATCAGCCAGTTTTAAAACAGTATATTAGACTCGAACAATACAGGGGGTTTAATGCTGCTGCTTTGTTGTCTGGAGGTAAATACAAGAAACAAATTACACTGGTTCACATCAGCTGAGTACAAAAGGGGATCAGATGCCTTTGTGTGGGAGACAYGAGCAGAACAGTCCCATAGGAGAAGATAGGAAGAAAAGGAATACAGGAGAAAAACACAGAAGAATTAGTACAAGAAGCTGAATACAGTTAATTTGAATTATTGAATAAAGACCTTGGAAAGAAAAGCTGGGAACAGGTCTAGCATATACTCACTCTTAGAACAAAGTTAAAAAAAAAAACAASAAAATCAGAAAAGTTTCTAACTGCAGTCTTCAATGCTGCTCTGAGCTTGCAGGAGCTCAGACTTAAAGACCTCTCAGCTGGCATTTTCACTTTTGAAATGACAGAAGTAAATAATTTCATTTGTTATCCTACCCTCAGTGAAGCTACTGAACCTTTCTAACATGAAAGAMAGAAAGGATTACAGGCCATGTAATTTTGTATATTCTCTTCTAATCTGGATATTTAGTCTTCTGCTGCCTTGATTTGCCCATTCAATCTTAAAACCTTTAATAAATAATCAAGTAATTTTGATTTGCAGTTTCTCTTATGTTTTTCTTCCTGATACAACTGTTTGACACAAACATTAATGGACTTTGGCTTATCTGCTTCATCTTTGACTCTTTCCTTTTACTGGAAGCACAAGGAAAATCTTACAGGGAAGAAGCAGKGATAAAACAGCAAATCAAAGCTTTGTGCACTCTACTGGTATTTTTTTTCTTCACTTGTTCACTTTTTTGATATTCCATTCCTCTCCCCCAATTACACAAGACACATCTTTTATTGGCATTTCTAACAACCCTATTCTTTCTTGAGAAAAATGCTTCTTACTTTTTGAAATTTTCTCCCTTTTGAAGTATCCACCAATTTCTGGACTAGACAAGTTAAATGGAGAGATGATGCTATAAAGGACAAGGCTCAGGACCTACATCCTTTGGGACAAGAAGATTTTCTGTCTCCACAGTGGAAAATACTTATCTCATGGGGCATRAAGGTATTTGCTCTTGAATATTCTTTAGACTAAGGTGTAGTTCATCTTTTTCTGAGCTGAATGCACCTACTAAAGACAGAGAGCAGTTCTAATGTCAAGGTAAGGTTGCATAAATCTTCCTGTTCCTACAGATGAGAGTCCCTCTTAGACRAGAGTCTTCCTGCCTGCCCATTTTCCATATGCTGAAAAGCATCAGAACAAGTTGTTACCCCCAAATTTTGTCTGAATGCCATAAAACAGATGCTACTCCTTGTTTTCCCTTCATGGTGGTTTTTTTTTTCTCTTAAAAATCTCTTTGCTTTACAATTTTAAAAGGAAGAGAATGGCTAAGAAAAGGATGCACAGTAAGAAAATCTGACACYCATTTTCTTCTGTTCTGGGAAACACCAATCCCAACACTAATYCCTTTGTAAATACAGAAAAAATGCTGCAAACAGATCTCTTTTAAATCAGAAGCAGATTTCTGTGTGACCCTTGTTTATTTGCTATCTAAGAAGGCTGAAAGCAGGACAACCCCCAAGAAGATAGCATGGATCAAACTGCTGRAGCTCTTCCTCCCTGGAGGGGATTTTGGGGTTGAAAAAGGAGGTACACAGGGATGAACCTTTCCATCCCCAGCCAAAGCACTTTCYGTGCCTGCCATCTACTTGTGCAGTGGGAAAATCCCCACAGAAACGTGCTGAAGGAAACAGCACAATAAATTAAATGTTTCATCTCTGTTCAGAAGCAACATCAGATCTGAATCTTCGTAATTTTTCCTCAGGCTTTTCATTCAGCCAAGACAGCAGAAATATTCCCCTCTTAAGAGGACAGTGACAAACGCGAGGCTCCAGGACAGGGAATTTTGGAAGTGTTCATTCCTCCTGCTCGTTCAGCTGTGGCACACCCTGTCTTCCTCCAGTGCAAGTCTCTCCATTTGCACTCTCCTGGTACATCTTTAGCTTCATTGTGCTACAGACAATTAGCTACAAGAAACCTAACGGATGCAAATCCAGGGGTCTCTTTTAGGAAAAGGGAATGGTACACTGCCCATTGGAAAACTAAAGGGTAGCTTCTAAACTGAAACAGTCCAGCCTGTTATAGTCAATAAATAAACCCCAAAAGAACTGTGGTCTGTCAGTCACAATCATCCAGGGAGAAATGAGATGGAAGTTTTTCTAAGAAGACACTGGAACTTGTTTTCATTTTGTCACAAAAACATTCTGAATGATGCAACGCACCCATGTGTTGTAATAAATCCAGCTTGAAAACACCTCCAAAAWCCAGAAGACCACCAAAATCAACAAGAATATTTTGACAGAATTTGAATCAGGATTTTATTGCAGACTAACAAGAAAATATGAATATATAACCTCCCTTTGAATTGTTAGGCCACCCTTCAACAATGCACAGCCAAGTAAKGCAGGAATTTCTGGTCTGGGTTACYGACATCCATAACAGTGCCAAAAATGCTCTGAATAACAGCTTTAAACAAGGTGAATATCTGTGGTCTGGAATACTTCTTATACATTTTCTAGATCTTCATCACAAAGGAATGAAAGACTGCAGCTCCTAATTTTYATTCCATACTGGATAACCTCCCAAAGGAAAAGAACATGATTTATAAATTGACTTTTGTTTCCAGGCTATAAGCAACCTATTAATGGCAAGTGGACTGTCAGTCAGCTTTTAATTATAAACCTGCATTAGTTCAAGATGCCGATATTGAGGTCAACTCTGATCTTTTCAGGAATCTCTGCTGGTCCTTGGAAGCTTAAATGGAATGTCAGCAAGAGACAAACACTTAAGCTCCACTTATACTTTGGTTCAAAAAAAATCAAAATAGTGCAAAAACATGCACGTATTAGAGAGTGCTGTGATACAGAACTTTGTTTCAATTCATAATTTATAATCTGTGAGACTACAAAACCTGCAATCTAGTATTAGGAAAATAACATACATGAAAAAAAAGTCAGAAAAAGCCTACRCTAGACGTTACTTGAAATATTGTAAACAAAAAACCAAAGAAACCCTTATTCAGCAGCCCTTTAAAAAGTCATAACAAATATTGCAGCTGTGGGAAGGTACTGAAAATTATCAATATATTAAAAATGCTTCTCTAGGCATTTTCTGTCTATCCATAAAAATTTATAACAAGTAATTTAAAAGCCTCTTCAAAACTTTCTTTAATAAAAACACACCTTCCTGAAAACATTACCACTACATAATCCTTTGCCCACTAGTAAAACTGGAGCATTACTGAGATTATGGGTTCGAATTACTACAAGGCAGCAGTGAAAAACGAAATTCTTTTATTTGCTCATTCTTCAACACCTAAGTAGTAACTGTGGGTAATTTGAAATAATTTTTTAGGTGGTGCTGTATCAGCATAAAATCTTTGACAAGACATGGACAAAGAGCTGACACTTGGAGGGGCAGGGAGGGTGTTTAGATTGATTTCTGTGAAGAGTTGAATAGTTTTATTAATACCACATTATGAACCAGTAAAGCACAGTTCTGTTAATTCAATATATAAAGACTAGGCAGTACAGACCGCTGASATTTTCTCCAGAGAATTATGACATTTCAGGTAAATTAATTTAATTGCTAAATTGAGCACTTTAAGCACTGASGATCTCGCCAAAATATCCATCACTTACTCTTCTGAGCCTGGAATTAAATATCAGAAAAGCATCCTAATACATGTAACACATACAAGAAATGCTATTCTGGGATTTCTAGAACATTTTAAAATTCAAGCTGGCTAAGAAATCATTCCAGCAGTCTGACCACCTTAGGTTTGGCCTAAATTAGAGTGAAGAAAGTTTTAAAGCACTTAATAATGAAAAAGATTCCCCCCCACCTCTAAAATACAGCAAGAGCTTGGTAGCTCTTTTCCCATGAAGTCTGTTTCCTGTGTCTCAGTATTAGTCATTATAGATGTTACCAGAAGATATAATTTTAGATAAAAATACTGCAGGTTTTTTTTTTTTCCTTTCTTTGACGTTACTTCAAAGTCATTATTATTTGCTGTGTTGCTCTCACTGCCTTTTCAGCATTGCTGCAGTGTTTTTTTCTCCTAAATGGCTCAAGCTTAATTTTGGAACCAAAACACTTCAGAGCTTTTCAAACTGCTTTTGGTCAATATTTATAGACATTCACTTTTAAGTATCATCTTGTATCAGTTCAGCTGAAAGTTCATTTTTCATTTTGATGAGTATTAGCGGGGGGGTATTTTTTTGATTCAGGGATTTTGCTTCTTCATTTTTCCTTTCCATTTCAGCTAAGTAATGTGTATATTGAACAACATCACAAAACTCTGGACTCACAGCCAGCCTGGCCTTTTGCAGTGAAAAAACCTGACCAGCTGTTTATTTTCTGGCTCTCATGCACTTTGCAATACCTACCTAAGAGGCTCTGATCGATGCATGTTCCATTCATCAATGATTTTCCTTCTGGACAAGCACATGTTGCACCAGAAGGGTTGAGTAAACAAATGAATTCRCATGTCAGGTGCAAGCATGGATTAGGCACTGTTTAAAAAGAAAAMAACATTAGAAATATTCATTTTCTTTACATTTTTAAAAAGAATTTAGAACTATGTTCTAAAGTTAGGACAAGATAAATAATCAGATATAAAAATTCTGATACACTTCCACTTTCCAGGATATCAACAGCCTGAAGTCTGCGAACACACTCCCTCAAACAGCAGTGCAAGACCCACAGAAGGATAAAATTTACTACATTAACAAAAACTGCATTGGTACATACAGTAAAAAACTTCATCTGCTGCTGGCTAAAGGTTTTTTTAATCAGYTCTCTTATAATTTATTTATATCTCATTTACAGTGCAGGTACAAAAGGCATTTGTGTACACATTTGTCCAACGTCCCTTCGAACGAGTGAAAACGCATCAAGTAATCTAAATAAAAGTTATATGAAGAAATATGACTAAATCTATTTTCAGTTTGTACAAGCAGGCTCTGGTTTATATTTATACAACTCAGTTATTTTTCCCCCCCTGAGGTGAAAGTGCTTAGTATTGAGTTTACAGTAATTATGCTTACTCACAGTCCATTTGTTTGTAGCGGTGAAAAATCAAGGCACTTTTTGCTTTATCAACATCCACACTCAGATACTCTACAAGGCTCCTGCCAAATTTGTGCACTCTAAATGCACCGTTTTTCGGGCCTGCTCCGTATATGTAATCCTCAAAAATGTCAATTCTATGGGGGTGCAGTAAACCTTGAATAAAAATGGATAATAAATACAAATACATATTCACATTCAAATAATAACCAACTTTGTTTTAATAATGACTTCAATTGCATGACTACAATGACCACCTAAGGACATTATTATTCACACAGATTGTTTTGTCCCCACAAAAACTACCTTTAAAAAAGAAATCTGTTTAAAGGGAACTCATCCCATACTGCAAGAATCTTAAATCTTAAGCTTTGTCTTAGTTGTCCTCAGAAAACAGCTGATCATTGAAAAATAGGGAAACTCTACAGTAACAACTCACTAATTAGAACAGACTTGTTCTACTTGTTGCACCTCAGGTACAACATTTTAACTTGATGTATGTGACAAGGAAGAAAGAGATAATTTTGCTTTACATCAAAGAAACTATTCTGACAAAACATTTTTTCAGCTCCTCCCTGGCRTACTTGAAATGCTAGGTTTTGCACTACACTTATTTTATTTCATAACTATAGCTAATTAATGCAMAATAAATTGTTAACTCTACCAATTCCTCATTGTTAAGAGCTATGAGGGCCTATTAGGCCGCACAGTTGGATTTCCTGTGTACAGCTGGCTGGAGAATTTCACATTTACTCCTGTAACAAGGCAGTGGCTTCTAACTAAAATTTCTTTGACTGAGATGCATCTCTTCTTGAGGCCATAAAGAAACAGAACCTATCATTCCTTGCCATACCTCGTTCCTGCTATTTTCTCCATTTATTTTAAAAACGGTTTTGTATTTCACTTGTGTTTATTTGATTTCAACTACCAGCCTTTATTTCTACCTGCTGTTCTTTCATGCTACCAATACTTGGTACTCAGTATTTTATTTTCATAAAACTATCTATGAATTCTAATTCATAATTTTTTGCTTGTTTTAATTCAATGGGTTGAAGTTTTTAGTCTGACTGCAAAGCAATTTCTAAACTCCCTCAATTTTCCTTTGGTCCTGTGTTAGAGGAGGTTRCAGTCAGATCCCTACACTCAAAGACATTTCTCATCAGATGATTATCTTCACGTATTGGAATAAAATGTTTTTAAACCAAAATAAGGTGTTTTAAATCTTGTCCTGCCCAATTTGGATTATGGGAGATTTCTCCTAGTATATTCCAGAACACCCTGGTGAATTCTGGGTTAAAACACTCAATAGCACCAGATGTAATACCCCACTGATGATTCTCCCAAACCAACTGCCCACTAAGCAATCCTCCCCAAAAGCCTGCCTTCAAATACTGCTTTTTTAAGGTGTTCCTTCTCTTTTCTATGAAAATTTCATAAATTGTTACTTTACGAATTGTTAAAAAGTCATCATGCAATTCTATAAAAACAATATTTTGCTTAACCAGAATCTCTTTTCTCATCAAAGGAACATTCCTCATTCCCATGCTGTTAGCAGGATTCTGTGATTACTCCCTGACCTGAAAGCCAAGCCCATTATTTCTCTCAGAACCAATTCAGATCAACTGTTCTACAAACTCTAATACTCCTGTTCTAATGCAAGTCCAAGTGAGACCAACCCCAAATATTAATCCCAGTGTTATTCAATATTACCTAAGCTAATAATTAAACCTGGAGATTTGCACATATCATTGAATCTTTGTTCCCTAAAGTAATTTTATTAGATTATCTTAAAGSTAAAATTATCTTAAACAGCTGTTTAGATAATATTTGAAGCATTAACAAATCATGAAATTTTACTTAATAAGCACTGCTTTTTGCTTACATAATTTCTCTGAATAGGGAAACTTCAGCCAAACAAAATAAAATAGGAAATAYGCTGTACAAAAGGTCTCCATACCTTGTTTAGTGCTCACAGACACAACTGAATCAGAACCATCAAAAAGAACGCTGCCAATAACAGATAGCTCAAAATCAGCCCAGAACAGGCGCTGGCTGAACTGATCAACTACGAGACCTACATAGAAGAGAAAGTTCAAATAGGTACATAAAACCTGAAAAAAATTAGTATTTTTATGGAACTGTACATTTTTATACCATGCACATTCTTATGTGCACAAAATATTGTCACAATGAGAAAAACTCGACTGGAAACCAGAGAGAGTAAAATATAACAACTTCCACTTAAACCTTCCCCTTGGGGCAACTGTGGTTTTTTACTTTCCTTAACTTACTCTGCCAAGGTCAGCACCTTTCCTAACCCATTATGCTCAGCAGGCAGGGATATGTACCAGGTGGGAATTAAATATAGAGCTGAATCCTCTAACCTGTTCTACCAGCCAAAATCTAATATAACAATTGATTTCCAAGCAGCAGCACCAGTGTGATCATGTGTTAAAAATAAGACAGATAATATTGTGACTACCCAGCCTCTAGGCAATAACTAAATAGTTAAATCAAGTAGTCTGTGTTTCACAGAGGAAGATTAAATGGTTAATATGCCATTTTAGGTCATGTCAAAAACTTCAGCCYGAAAAAAAAATATATATATTTGAACCATAAAATAATTTCATTCTGAGCTTTTGAAGTTGCAGTGCATTTTTAATAAGAATGGGAAAATGCATTTTTCTTCCTATTTATGTAAGTAGGTAAGTCAGAAAAAATACATCAAAAGAAATTATACATAACAGCAAAAATACTCCTCTTAAGGTCATAAATTAATCAGCTACAGATAGATGAGAGGAAGTGGAGAAAATCTGACTCAGAGACCAGTGAAATATGTTTACATTTGAAACTCCATTAAAAAAAAAAAACCCACAACCAAAACCTCTTTAAAAGAAACACTGGTATTCAGGGATAGATCTAAAGAGAATAATTTCTGGTAAAAGGCAATCACWATGTGTCAGTGCTGTGTGATACATGGGACCTGTAAAGGGGATGTTTTAGAAGCACTCCCCACTCTCCAGCTTTAAATTATTCTTTGCATTTTAATGAGAATATTTAAATACCAAGTAATAAATAAATAACCTTACTTTTAATAAATAACTTAACATGAGTGRAGATACTCATGTATCTTTCACAGTATCTGAAATAAAAAAGTGTTTATTTTTGTTTTATACATATAACACTCCTGTGATAGTCATTTCTATGTAAATCCCATGAAGTCAAGCCCAAATGYTCAAACTCTCACTCCCTCTTATTTGGAATAGGAATGGCACATGTGGTAATAAATTTAAGAGTGGTATAAACAAAACTAGTGAAGTTCTRTGTGGGAGGAAATATGAAACGTTTGAACTCTTTGCATTCCCTCTACAAAGACATGGATCTGACATACCTGATATACCTGACAAAAAAAATTTAAAAKACTCCAAAAACATCTACTTTCCACCATGAAGTAAAGGAAGAAAAGCACAGAAGAATGTCATAAAAGTGTTTTCAGGCAGTAAATACAGAAAAATGCAGGGGGGTTGGGTATTTTGGGTTTTTTGTTTGTTCGTTCATTTGMRGTTTTGTTTTGGTTTTTRGTTTYTTGTTTGTTTGTGKTTTTYTAAACTAAGAAACTGATATCTACCTGAGTTAGCAAGTATTATGTATTTAGGAAAAATGATAAGGGATTTACCTGTAGGTCTTTGTAAGTTCTTTTGAACCAAAATCCTTCTCAGAGTACCATCCATAGACGATTCCTCTATGTGAGACCGATCCCCAATAACTGTCCAGTACATCATCCTAAAAGTACGAAACACAAAAATTAAGCTGAATGCAGAACCTCAAAACACTTCACTGGTACTACATTATTATGAGCCTCTCAACGTTCCTGGCAGATGGGTGATAACTGATCCTGATTTACATTTAGATAAACGGAGCAGGAAAGTTAAGTAAACGACTTGGAAAAGTTTCGACACTTGCAAACATCCTTTTATTTTTGCAATTTTGTCTGAATTACTACAACAGAGTAGAGCTGACACACACATACCCCTTTTTGGGATTCACAGCAATTGCATATGGTTCTCCTGCAATGCTGGTGAGGAGCCTGGTGCAGTTTGGTCCGTTCAGCTGCCCCACATTGATGGAGTATCTCAGGCTGGTCCAGTGAGTTGTGTAGTAGCTGAACCAGTGCATCCGGGAATGGTCAGTCCAGTAAATATTTCCAGCCACCCAGTCCACAGCAATGCCCCTTGGCCTTTTGAACTCTGGACACTAAAAAGAGCAGATGTTACAGTCAGGWTTATGGAAATGGTCTGTCACAGCAGCTGCACAGCCACGGAGTCATGTAACTTTTTATAGGTATATAACTTTTATCTTTAATACAGTGAAAATTAGAAACTCTGCACTGGAAAGACATAAACTGCACCTGCAGGAGATCAGCTCTAAGGGATCTGCTGACAATTCTATTCAATGCAGAAGGACAAAACAATGGTTCAAATCTGTTTTCTCAAGTTTAAGTCTACCTACGTTAAGAAAGGACACTTTAGCATCAACTGCTTGAACTCTCCATACTGAAGCAAGTAAGTGTTATGGACTGTAGTTCMAAACCAAAGGAAAAGGACGTGTTGAGATTATACAGCTATTTTATTCCATGGAAAACTATGGTTTGATCCCAAAAACCTCARTGAAAACAGCGTGTTAGCCCATCCTGAGGAGTGGCTGCTAAACAGTCYGCCAAGGGTAAAGAAAATCACTGCATTAAGAAAACTGCATAAAATTCCCTCTGTATTCAGCAATATTCAGCTTGACATGTAAAAGATGCTTGACTGATTATAACATTTAATTTATCAACTGTAGTATCTCTGTCATGGTTTCACAGTTGTCATTAAGACCTAGATCTAAAAAATGGTCCTAAGGATAGAAGTCCATTTGCAAATAGGAGATATATATGAACTAGCTTCTCTAAAGTTTACTGGAGGTTCTAAACACTTGTAAAATAGGATTGCCYAACTATTTCTAATATGAATGGAGTATATCATAAAAAATTCAAGACCAGCATGAGCTAAATACATATATAATTGTTTTTCTGTTTACCTATAATGACATCAAGTGAAATTATGAACAAAAAACATATATTCCTTAACAAATGAAGCAACGGAATGCTACTAAGCTACATAACTGAAAACAAGGAAAGAAAATACTAAAATAACTTGTTTTYCTCAAGTGTCAGAGTTACCTAATACCACAAGACATTTGTAGACCATTTTCATCATAAAATAAAGGTCATTTCATTCTCTAGGTGAAATAATAACACTGGAAGGGTGAATTTAGATAGTTCATTGTTCATAAACTTTTAACTTTCCAAAAATGTCACAGAAGGCATGTTTTATGGATATATAGAACCTTGATTTTCTATTTAGATGAATAATAAGGCAGTAAAATCAATCACTGCATTTGCAAAACAGTATTTCTTTAAAAACAGGGTCACAATTGGTTTTTAAAGTTGAACAAAATTTTGTATGATAATTCTTTGGTATGAAATTATGAAAGTGGCAGCATATGCTTCCAGAAATACCAGAATTTTTTTTTTCAAGAAATGTACCATTTGCATACAACAATTTTTTTTTCTTTGTTATTATCCAAGCAACATTTGTACAAAGGAYCAGATACCCCAAAATGAGTATTTTTAGGTAAGACTAATTGCATTTTTAATCCAAACTCATTTTAATTCTGGGTAATATTCAGGCACCTGTGTCAAGAARTCTCTCATACTTGGAGGTCTCCAGTTACTGCTTTGGATACTGCCAGGGTTAATGGCACTGGCTTACAATGCTGGATCCAAACATTCTCTTAAAAGGAGAGCAGCTGCCGTGGCCAGCACAGCCTCTTGCCTTTTTTTGGACTGTTCAAGACCCACAGTTTAGAATAAGACTGTTTTTTGGGAGCCTGGAAAGACCTGATGGGAGTTACCAAGCAGAGTGAGATATGCTACCCAAAAAGCTGGTTCTAGAAGCAGATGAGACAAAGGAACATCCTAAAAAGATTCTGTACTTCTGTACCAAGGATGAGGTTGGTGAGTAATACTGACCTTTTCTCCTCAACTAGGCAGGAGAAGTGAAATTCCAGTAATGCTGGGAAGAATATTAAAGATCAAATGAAGAAGGAGACAAGCAGAAGAAATGGCAAGGAGCCATCTGGTGTAAGAGATTTAAAAGAGAGAAAAAAACCGCACCAGCTGATGCTGTAGCTGTGTAATTTTCAGTTGTGTTCATTAAGTTTCAGCTACATCATATTTCTGGGGTCTTATGCATCTTCTCATACTGTCTAATAAAATTACTTACTGTAAATGAGCTCTTACCTAATAGCTTATTTGGATTATGCTAATTTTGAGGAATGATTTTGCATACAGAATAAGGATAAAAATACAGGAAGAAAATCATATGAATATATTCTACAGTGATTTTAGCCCAGTTTGATGCTAAATATAATGTTCTACAACTTATTAGAAGAATTGGGGTTTGAAACCTAATTGCCTTTTACAATTTGGTAGTCTCTGCACAGCTATAGACCATGTCAGCTTGATGACTTTTGATCAGAACTGCTGTATTCTGTAAATTCTGTTTTCAAGGTAAGGAATTAATAACAAAAAATCCCAACAAACAAACAAAAAAAGAAGCTGCAGTAACAGCTTGGATGTGGAAACCATTTTCACAGAATAGCAGATTACAGATTTTCAGCCCCTAAAGTTGAGTTTGACTGGAAAAAATATGTTACACATGCAGCAGGAACACATCCCTTTTGCTTAACAGGAAGATTAAATGACAAATCTAATTTGTATCATAAGCACATGTGAAGCAATATTATATCATATTTACTTTGCAGATGTCTTTGGCATGGAATTGCTGTGGAACAAAGTAAATCAATGTTTTATTTTGCTTAAAACATTTTCATTAAAAATAGTACCTCATCTAATGTTATACTATTAGAACAGTAAAAAGAAATGAGAAACAATTATGTTAGAAAACTTTTAGACTTTTGCTTGCCAAAACAAAATTTTCCTTGACAGATGAGCATCCCAGTAGGTGCAGTGGATCACCAAAGCACCACTTGTATTACATAARTAGGATCGTTTATAAATCCCAACCAGCCGATTCCAGAAAGAGAGACACGCTCCTAAGTACATAAACCTCATTCATACAGAGTTATAGCTCTAAGGTAAAATGATAAACTAATGCTATTTAGAGAAAAYGGTCTAGAAATAGTTTGCACTCACAGGAATGCACAGCATTCCACTGGGCCCTGGAGCAAGTGCTGGGAGAACACATGTGGATGTGTCACRAGAGTGGTTGAGGGTCCTTGTTAAGCTCTCAGAACCCTGGGGATGGAGCAGACTGCCAATATAGACTGGATACACTACAAAACCCGTGCTTTTCTTCCTATTATAAGGTATCATCATTTTAATGTTTGTCTTTTTGTCCTCTTCCATAAAAAAAGCGCTTGAGTTGAAGTGTGAGGTCGCTCCATGTTGAGTATTCACCTCAGATAACTGCCACATCTCTCTCCAAGGATTATGCAGCAAACAGCTGCTGCAGTTATCACCAATTCACTTTGACTGTCTGAACTCGATTGGGATGAAATCCTCTTCTGCATCTGTCAATAAACTCTTAAGAGTTGATATTTACTAYTTCCTTTAATGCTTCAATTTGTACCAGTCTTAAACCCCTTTTCACAGAAAAATAGGAGAGCTACTTAAAGCTATTCTCTGAGGAAGGCTCTTGATATGCTAATTCCATGGAGCAATTTCAGTTGAGATGGATTTTTGCATTAATGTAATTACCTGAAAATGCAGGTGACTTTGTTCAAGTTTACTGTCCTGATTTACATATCAAAGTCTAGATATAAAAGTTATAAAGTAACCTTTGAAAACTTATCCATTAAAAAAACTTGGGTTAGAATTAAGGAATTCTTAAGCTTTTTAAAACCAAATTTCAGTGCCAATATTAAAGCAACACTATAAAACCAATTAACCTATTGATCAGTTGTATATAAGGCAACAATATTTGGATATTAATGAGATAATGCTGGGAAAATAACGGAATGGTTTAGCACAATCAAAAGCAAATGTTTCACAAATATAAATGAGAAGTGTCCAAGGCATATTCAAATACAGTTTGAGCATTTTCCACATTCAGATTTGTAAAAAAAGCTTTGTCTGGCTTGGATCAAGCGTTGTCACAAGGACCTACCCGCACTGAAGGGACAGGGGAACATGGGGTGTAAAGAAAAACATCATTTTTTCAGTAATTTTGAAACAAAAAGGAATTCACTCAAAAGTATTCTCAGACAMAAGTGAAACAGAGATACAAAACCCAAAAACTATTTCAGTAAGTTACGAAAACAGTAATTCTAAGATTATTCTATCTCTATTAGTTTAAACAGGGAGACAAAGACAAATCAGCTGGGAAAATTCCAGCCCCTCAACTATGAAAAAGTCTGAGGGAAGCTTAGGCTCAGTTTTATGGCCTTGTAAGAAAGCATTAGATCCATTAGAGAGGTTGTGGTTCAGCAGAATACTCTTATTGCAGAATGCATCTGCATATTACCCCTAAAAAATGAAAGAAAACAGATAACACCACCACCTCCTCAACACTTTAACTTCACCAGGATTTACAAGCTCTTTATTTTCTAACAATGAACTCAATACACAGATCTGTCTAACAGGATTTCTTAGGCACAAGTATACAAAACATTTAAATGAAAAAAAAAGTAGAAATGCTATGAATTRTTTTCTACTTCAGCTCTACTTTACATAAACCTTCAATCAAGAAAATCTAGACCCTTCTGCTGGGCAGGTGGAAGTGTTGGCATTAAACCACTCTTCTCATAAAGRTGCCAGAACAGAAACAAGGTATTTTCAATGTCCATCAGTGTCTGTTTCCTGAGGTTTTTTGCCTCGCTGGTATCAAAGGTCAGGAATGTCATTTATTTGGAAAGGAAATATCCTTGGATGGAAAGTGCTTAGAAGTGGTTTCAGATGTGYATGGATTATAGATGAAAGATTAGGTTACTGTTTATTCTGCTGGGTGTATGAAAGCATCCATGTGATGGAAGGTCATCACTGCTACCTCTTCTAAGTTTAAGGAAACATGAAAGAGCCAGACAGGTGTTATTTCTAAATGCATTTACTACTGTACAAGAAAAAAACTAAAAATTCTGCTCTGCCATCAAATTAAATAAAGAGTAAAAACACCAAAATCTAAATTTACAGCATTATAGAAACACCAATGTAAAGACCACATTGTTATCTTCAGTTCAGCACTATCACTTCCTAGAGAACTTTGTAGAAATATATTGGGCAAAATGAGTAACGACCTGAATTTATTTTATTTTCAAGTATAGACCACCTGAAATTACCTTAGCTTATGAAAGTCCACATTTATGTTAAGAAGTAAAAACCTACATTTATGCTTATTCAAAAGAAGATACTATGCAGTTCAGCAAATACAGGAATAAATACTAATTGTTTTAATGTTTAAATATGTCATAACTTTKCCAATATTATCGTTTATATGATCACTGTAGACATTAAACTTGTGTTTAGCCTAGCTCCATTTTCTGTCTTCCAAGGATTTGAAATTCATGTCTTTCTTCTTATACATATTACATTCTTCTCTTTTCTCTSCTGAAATAAAAAATCTTCCTGGTATACAGACTTTCCAAGGTTCTAATATATGGGTTATTTCTCTGYAGGAAAGTCTTTTAAAATCCTACAATTGTGTTCTCTTAGAGACTCTACCAAGTCTGTCAGTCTTGAAGAGAAATGCATTAGTAGGGAAATATATCACTGAAATAAAATCATTCTCAGATAGACATTTTCATTTACTAAATCAGCACATGGTATTATAGACAGCCAGAACAGAAAAATAAATCAAAAGAAATCTGTGTGATTTAATCTTTGATTTTATCACTTACTATCAAGCCACTGTTACTTTGCCTTCTCTCTCTGTCGTGGAGTTTCCTGTAGAAAATCCCTCCTGGATTAAACTGAGTGCTCCAAACAACCATATCCCCTTGAAAATATGCATCCATTCCAGTTATCCTTGAATTATGCTCAATATGTGATATTTGCTGATGAACACCACTGTAGTTGAATGGATATGCAAAACCCAGGATGTCAGTGTCATTAGCAACATAGAGAACTTGATCTTCAGAGCCTAGGGATTATTATAATGAAACAAAAATAAGGTAAATGTCAACTAATGCAAAATCAGTGGGTTTAACTCAAGTAGCTTTTTGGTATTCAGCTGATATAATTTCTTATGTGAAAATGATTTTCTGGTTGATGAAGACTGCAAAAACATCTACAGTCTGGGCAATAAATGCAACTCTTGACACTCTGATATCAACACACATTACTTCAGTAGTGCTCTCAGTGTGACACCTACGACTGTATTTTAAGGACTATGTAATATRAGAATTTGAGCACTTTTAAGCAGTATACAAAAAGACATGATATTGTGCATTAAGCCCACATGATTCCCGTATTTTTATATGCATGCTGTCTTTAGAGGGTGCTAAATGTATATATTAAAGGAACACTGACAATAAACATTTTTTTTTTAAATTGCTACATTGGAAATTAGAAGTGGAATGATTCTATCTKTAGTGAAGGCAGTGAAGTTTTGAAATCAGCTGCAACAGAAATTGTGCAGTTGTGTCTTACATCTCCTCATTTCAGATAGCCAGATACCATCTTGATCCAGATGTTGTAAAGTATCTTATTCATAAGAAAAYGCTCTCTGGTATCAATTAATTGATTTTTTAAGAAAGTTTAAAATCTGCTGGATACATTAGAATGTATTTGTATTTTTTTTATTTTATTTATTAATTCATATCACATTTATTCATAGACAATCAACTTATAATAATGTCTGTCCAACACATTTCCTCYTTATAAGTATCAAATATCAAGCATAATTTACTCCCTTCCTCCTGATAAATGCAAGAATAAAAAGGAGTTTGGTTAAAGCAAGTATCAATGTGGGGAAGAGGGAAACATGAATAGTATTACAATGGAAATAAAGCCTGTGAAAAATTCAGATTTAAGATAATGATTGCCATATTTTTAAATTATAAGCCCTCAGAATTATATCTGTGTTCCTATAATAACAAACCATGATCCTCAGTTAGTAACCCTGTTTGTTCCCATGTCATWATCTGATTTCTTTAGTAATAGGCAATGATTCTAAACCCTGATAGAGTCCATGTTATGTATGAGTTATTATTGACTGAYTAATATGATCTTCCCATGGTAAATTTGCCTCAAAAAATGTGGATCATGTRTATAACAAATGACTTAGTACTGTCTAGTTTGTTTTTTACAGCCTTACCTTTTGCTATGCAACTGTTGTTCCTCTCCTTATAATTTTTCTCACACGCACATCTGTAAGAGCCCTTCATATTATGGCAGTGTTGGGAGCAGGCACCAAATACCATGCACTCATTGATATCTATGGAGAAAAGAATTGTAATTTATATACCTGTAGTTTAATACACTAATATTTAACCTCTTCTTCATAAAATCATGGGACAAAGCACATGAACAAAAGGAACTCATAAGCAGGGCTATATCTCGCAACAGCAAAAGGAAAGCTTTCACATTTATCACTAATATTATTTCCACTGCAATCAGCATACCTCAAAGATTTTTATGTTATTTCTCTATCCTTTGTTTATCAATCTATCATCATTAGAACTTGAAATCAACTTTGAGAAYGAAAACATGTCCAACATACTACCTCTGGTACAGTGAAAACTACATGATTATCCTTTTCTGGAAAAGCTCCTCTTTATAYCTTTTTCTTAAGAGCCAAAAAAAAGAACTATATATTCACTTTGATTGTCCCAATGAAGTGATYTGAACTTCTTCCGTAAATTACTGCTCGCCAGTAAGAAAATGAATTCACAACCCAGTCTTTGGAAAGGCAGATTCATCTTATCTTTCCAATCACYCTTTTATCATAACAACTATGCCTTCCTGCTGACCAGTATGGCATCACATATATTAAGACTACATTTTTAAATGAATTTTACTTTCTATCTGTTTACTTTGATTTAATTTTTGTATTATGCACCTTCATTATTTTAAGCACCTCAAAATATTCTCATATGGCAACATAAAGACCAATCCCAACTGCTCAGTTAAATAATCTACTAGACTTTAAAACACCCATTTACCCCTAAAATCATTTAATAGTCTGATTTGAACCTTTTGACATTCACAACCAATGTTAAATCTCTGATAACCTCTCCAGGTAAAATGTATGAATATACATCTGGTAAATCCTTTTTGCTTCTTTTTTTTATTTTTTTTTTTTTTATTTCTTAATCCTATAGCTATGAAACAGCTTTTACTCTATAGAAAAAAAGAAAAAAAGAAGTATGTGATATGTATCTCCTTCTCCAGCACAGAAAATTGGCTACACAGCTGACTTTTAATACTTTAAAACAAGGGATGATGGAAAATATCTGTACCTTCACATTGTCTATTCCTCCTGTTTCTCTGAAATCCAGGTTTACACTGACACAAAAGGGATGTTYTTGTTTGATTACAGTATGCATCATCTCCACAAGGATTCACATTATCCTCACATGTATATTCAGCGACACCTAAACACAAACAAAATGTCTAAAAATCCCTGACAGATTTGTTCAAAGTGTTAACAATGAGATCTAAAGTAACAACAGCAAATAAATTTATATTTCTGTTAAGAATATCAGGTAAATTTTTAAYAAATAAATGACATTACAGTGTTTATCTGCATCCGCATTATTTAATTTACTACATTTTATGTAATGACAGTATTYAATTGAGATACTATATTTCACATCAAGAATTTAGTACTAAAATTTTTTTTGTTGCAAATATGAAACAAAATACAATCAACTTATACATAAATTTCATCAAGAACTCTTAACTGCTCTAAAATCGACTACAACTTGAATTGCTATAAAACTTGCCTTGCTCTTGTGGTACAGAATTACTTCCTTTTTTAACTAAAAGAAACAGCTTTACATTAAACTATCTTCTGCATTGTTGAGTAGCTTTTGCACAGATGAATGTCTCTGCTAATTGTTTCTTTTCTGCTATAATCAAGAGCACAGATCTTGTCAGCCCAACTCACTTATTTTGCAGTCTTGCTCRTCTGAGCCATCTCCACAGTCATCAAACCAATCACACTGCAGCTCCATCGGAATGCACTTCTTATCATTGCAAGCAAACTCATCTTTTTTACACGGTCTTGCCTTATATGKGATTTTATCTACATAATTACACATTAATAAGAGAAAAAGAAATCAGCATTCAAGATCCTCCGATTATTTTAGACACATACAAATGGGAACGACCACGAAGCATTAAGCAACCGGAAATCATTTCAAGCTTRATTTCTTTCAATTTCAAATTCTGATCTACTAACCTCCAGTTAAGCTTTACTGAAGGACAAGCAGATCTCTGTAACAAAGTTTGCCTGCRGGTTGCTTTCTCTGATCTGAATGCCTCAAAAGGCAATACCACCTACCACAGTGATCTTCGTCCGAGTTATCCCCACAGTCGTCGACCTCATTGCAAATCTGCTCAGGCCGCAGACAAACCCTGTTGTTTCTACATCTGTAGGGCCTTGTTGGAGGGCATGGGAACTTCACTGTGGGGTAAAGAAAAGAGGAAGCTATTACTCAGCTAGTATTCTTAAACCTTCTTTAATGACACCTCATCACACGTTGGCAATGTAAGTTCTCCATTTAGAGACTTTGTGTGATAAGGGTCATTTACATCTTTTTTTTGAGAATCAGTCAATATGGCAGAATTAAAACAAAGGAAGTAGGAAGTGTAATGATGATCAATATTACACCATACAAGTAACCTTTTCCCCTCTGTGGGTTTCCTACAGAAAAGATTCCTTTCTCAAAAATATCAAATATTTGAAATTACCTGAAAAGCAACAACAAAAGAAAACTATATCCCAAATGTCAAGCTTATCTTCTAAAAGCAAAATAAAACAACCTTAAGACACACAAGCCCTTATATATTTATGTGTCTCACGTCATTCTTGCTTTATTACATGAAAAGCAGTGAAAAATGTAATGTCATACCACACATTTCTGCGACTTCATCAGAGTTATCTCCACAGTCATCCTCACCATCGCAAACCCAAAAATGTAGTTTGCAGAGGGAATTGTTGCACAAAAATTCATCAGCTCTACATATATTTCCCCCTGGGAAGATGAAAAGAAGACAGAAAAAAAATGCAGGAAAACAGAAAGACAAAACAATGTCAGTTTTTGATAAAACCAGAACAACCACGTATCACATACTATTTGCAGGGAATAACACAGGTAGCATAACTAAACTGACAGATCCCAAATGAATGGGTTGGAGAGGCAGAGAAATACTAATTCAAAAATCTCTTTCTTGACCAAACACCTCTTTCCCTTCCTTTTCCTGACTGCTAGCTGGGAATTACCTACTTGGCCTGAGTAGAAAGGGCAGCTACCAAAGACACCAACAACCCACCAGCTGGGCATGTGCCCCTTGCATTTAGCCAGGGCACGTTTAAACTCCCTGACTGTAACTCCCTTTGGTGCTGCYATCAGGCAATGGTATAAATCAGAGGACAGAAATACGGCCAAACATGTGAAAAGCCACTTCAGTCCAGGTTTGTTTCACACGAATGTCTGATCCTCTGCTTATTGCTACTCCCATTCCCTGAGTCACACAGCAAAGTGATTGCAGCCCATTAGCTGTGAGGTAGCAGCTTTTTCTTCTCCTGAGCAGCAACAGGCTTGGCCAGGCTTGTAATATCACCATCACCTATAAATGCTGTAATTAGGAGAGATCCAGMCATGTGGGCACACAGCAGATAAGATGGGGTGACCTCTAACAGTATCTTCCTTTTTGTAGCTTCTGAAATGTCTCATCGGGATATTTATTGAACCCAGAAAGCAGCAAGACTAAAATCTTCAATGTAACTTCAGGATGTATTGAACTCTGAGTCATCTAACAAAAAGGAACAGAGGGCGAGGGAAAATGTTTTAAGGCGGAGTGCTGAGGCTTTAAAAATTAGTTCAAGGTGGATTCAGTTTTAATGTGTGTAGTGGTAAGAAGGAATTTGTTTCACAATTATGACTAAATTTTATCACTACCAATCAACAAAGTTATGGAAAGTTCTTGCAATTAATTTCCTATAAAACACATTTTTATGGTAACTGGATTTTCAGTTTCCTGAGAGAAGTAGAGTATAAAAGAAATAAAGCTGTGTACCTGCAGAGGAGGAAACAATGAMATTTTATATGATAATGCCAGAACCCTCACTGTGGCTTACCTCAATGCATTACACCCACTCTAAGAGCTAGATCAGGCTTCAGTGGCTTTTTACTTGTTCATTCAGTGCCCTGTTCACACCTCATTAAAATCAACAGAAGGCTTTCTTTTGCTATAAAGGTTCAGAACGGTTGAATTTTTTTTCCCCAAAAAATTAATTTCCATGAAATGCCCATTGCATAAGAAGATATTTGAACTCTCACACCATGCTACCAGGTATAATTAATTCCCACTGCAAATATAACTTACAAACGTTAACAGGAATATCCTGTACTATTATCCAAGGAAAATATATAAAATTCAAGTACTCTTCATGATGAAAGGCATGAATCCAAATAATTGTGTGTGCAATCACAATATAACCATCACTCTAGTTGTTTAATAAGATTGAAGAGAGTTATTTTTATAAACATGCACAGTGGGCTACAGATAAATATTATGGATATTATTTTAGAATGCTGTAGAATAAAACTCCATTTGTGTTTGCTGTATTTCCAAAGAAGAAAAAATTAGTTATCAGTGAGATAAACTGGCATTTGTTTCATGTGATTGCTCTGCCTGTCATAATTCCTTTATAAAACAGATTTCTGAAACAGAATCATAATTGTGACATAAATACAAAGTATTATAGCAATAACCAACTAGGCAAAGGCTTCTTATTGCATTATAAGCAATTTGCAGTTCACAGAAGCTCCATTATGCTACCCAAAGAATAATGTGGGCATCAGATAAAATAAGTGTGTTACTATTTACTTACACTTCATTGGTTTTTAAAGAGATGCAGTCCAGATATTTTAAAAGCAATTTTAAAATGGGCTAGAAGGGGTTTTTAAACTTTGTTATGTGTCTTCTTGCATCTAACTATCTCTAGAATATTATTCTCATTTTCTGGTCTCTCTTTTAAACTTAATCATCCCCATACGACTTTTTTTCCCCCCTAGTGTTAAGTATTGCTCAATAGACTTAAAACAAAATAAGGAAAGGATATTTTACTTTGTCTGCTTCATATCTGATTATTATAACTTATTATTGTACTTTATTATGCTTTTGAATTTACACACACAACACGTGACTGTAGATGGATAACACACAGAACGATCACCTTAATGAAAAGGAAAGAAGAAAAATCTGGAAAAAAAATCAAGATGACAAGATGTTAAATAAAATTCTTCTTTAGAGAAAAACTTAATTTGAGTAAGAGGAAGGGCTGGTGTGGAATGTGAAGCTCAAGGGCAACCTGGGCTGCAGTGACCATGGAATGGGGGAGTCCAAGATCCTTAGGGCGGCGAGAAGGTTGCACAGCAATCTCCCTACACTGGGCTTCAGGACCTGCTTGGTAAAGCCCTGGAGGGAAGAGGGGCCCAGGAGAGCCTGGTTGATAYCCAAGGATCACCTCCTCCAAGCTCAGGAGTGATGTATCCCAAGAAAGAGGAAGTCAGGCAAAAATGCCAGAAGCACTGCATGAATGAACGAGTTGCTCCTGGACAAACACAAAGACAAAAAAGAAGGTGAAGCACTGGCACAGGTTGTCCAGAGAAGTGGATGCCCCATTCCTGGAAGTGTTCAAGGCCAGCTTGGAGGGGGCTTGGAGCAACCTGGGATAGGGGAAGGTGTCCCYGCCCATGGCAGGGGGTTGGAACRAGATGAACTTTAAGGTCTCTTCCAGTCCAAAGGGTTCTGTGATTCTATGAAATAAACAGAAAACTGGGGTCTTAAGATGACCTGTTTAGCAATTGTTCATTATATTGCACAGCTGTGTAATTTATTGTGCATGGCTTTGTAATTTATTGCGGCCTATAAAACTTTAAATTAACTGGATTTATTGCTGATTTCCTTGATGAGAAAGAATATGCTTCCAGTAACAACATGACCTTTGGATCACTGGGGAAGGAAACACAAAGGAGGAACAAGTCATAAACAATGTAACTTTTACTTCTTCCTGCAAATCTCTTGCTAAGCTGCTGTACTGTCAAAAGAGGTCACAGAACTTTCCTTTCTCCACTCAGAAGGGCCAGGGTACCACTAACTTGCAATGTGTGTTCATAAAAAGCCCAATAAACTTTTTTAGAAAAGCATCTCTTGCCTTGGTCGCAGTTTTCTTCATCGCTGCCATCCACGCAGTCATGGATCCCATCACACAGCCATCGGACAGGGATACAATAGGCCTTGTTTTTGCAGCGAAACTGATCTTCCTTACAGTCTGTTACACAATCCATCTGTGGGGACACAGACGTGAACTAGGGATTAATGAAGGAGAGCAACAACACACCTGACTACGCTGCCAGGATGCAGCAGTCCCTGTGGACACTGCCCCAGAACCGTGCTCGGGTTCTGACTTTGGGGGAAACAAATTTGTCCACTCCAAAAGGTGCCCACAGAGCAAACAGGCATAAAATCACGGGGCTAAGTTATCTGTGCAAGAAAACCCTATTTGCCCTTTCAATTATTTCGAGATGTAAGTCTCTTACAAAAAATCACATCAGAAAAAAACCAAAATCAACAGGAATGTGTTGGGTACCTCATCAGATCCATCAGCACAGTCGAACTCTCCGTTGCATTTCAAAGACGCCGAAATGCAGCCTCCACTGGCACACACGTACTCACTTGAAGAGCAGGTTGGAGATGCTGGTTACAAACACATATTTCAGCATTAAGAAGAAGACAATTTATATAAAAAAAGTTGATTTTTAATTTAAAGTTTTATTCTGGTTAACATAGTGAGCAAACTTGCGTCTGAGCACTTTCGTAAACTACAATAAAATATTTGACAAATCTGAATTGTTGCATCCTAAGTAAACTGCATAATGATAGTGAAAAGATATTTGTGTTTTACCACTTAGAAATTTCATTTTGTTTTCCCCTTATGCTTGGTAACAAAGGCAACTACTACACATACATATATTCATAGAATGACTATATTTAAAAAATTGCATTCCTTAAAATGGGCTTAGAGTTTAGCTAAATTTAGCTAATTTATAATTAAATAAGTTAAATTTATAGGAAAACATGCTTTTAGAAAGTATACAGTATTAAAATTTAAATAAATAAACATTAACCAGTATTTTTAATATAAAGGTGGATATTTTTGCTGCATTTTAAGTCAGTGGAGTTTTGTCATAGGCTTTTATCAGTTACATCTATCTACATGAAACTTACAAAAAATTTAGGAAAATTCCTGCAAAAATAAACAACTGTATTTTCCAAGACAGTAAAAAGGAAATAATAATAACAATAATAATAATTTGGCACAGAAAATCTTTRTGTAACAACTAGTAAACTGTAAATGAAGAGCACAAAACAAAAAACTYCCAGAAACTCTTCAATAAATATCAAGATTTACTGATGTTTTCAGAGCACATTTTTATATGTTCAGTATTATCAAATTATATTTCAAAATAATTAAATACCCATTCCCCAACAAGCTTCACACTGCCTAGTGGGGTTTTCAAAACACAAGTAGGAAGACACAATGATAAACATTCAAAAGGTAAAGCATTTCAGATTTCTTTGCACTTCTTGCTACTTCCAGTGCCCAAGAAATCTCGATTTGATGATTTATTTTCCTTTTTCATTCTGATTTATTCCTTGCTTTGTTTTATTTTTCAGCATCCTTTAAAACAATACCTGGTTCACAATTTCTCTCGTCATCCCCGAGCTTGCAGTCCTCGTGACCATCGCATTTCCATTTCGCCGAGATGCACTGGCCATTGGAGCACTGGAACTGGTCCCTGGAACAGCCTGTTTCACAATACCTCTGGTGCAAAAGAAGCAACCCATACACAACATCAAGAGTTTAATATAAACATTGGTAAATATACAGCAGAAGTTACAGCCTATACTCCTACATGTTACGAGACACGTAGTAATTAAAGTCTTGTGAAGYGAAATATATTTGTGGATATAATTCCCGAAAGCTGTCCTGCACCCTCTGAATATCTGGGAAGCACCTGARGTCTAGTTCTGGCAATAAAGGAGAAGCGAAAAAAGGGAAAAAAAAGAACAGAAAAACAGCAAAGTATAATCCAGTGAGCTTCTGCTACACAACAAACAGTCTACATAGTTCTCTTAAAAAAAATCCCACAAACCAAACCACTGCCTTGTCTGCAAAGAATGGTTTCCCAATCAGGACCCAAAGTATTTCCAGGATGGGAAAAGGTCCAGATCATTGCTGGGACAAAAAGACGGAGAATAATGTTAAACATCACTTGATTTATTTGCATGTTCTCTTATTAGAATAACTAATTCGAGAGGTTTGGTTTTAATTTAGCAATGATATTTGCATATACGTGTTCATGTGTAGAGTTCCCAGTTTTGAAATGTTCACATGTGGGGATCCATTCTCCAAGAATATAAAACTACCAATCCTCTAAAGAAATMCTTTTTCTGGAAGATGCCTACCTCATCTGAGCCATCTGCACAGTCATAGTCTCCATCACACCAGAATCTTGCTGAGACACAGTCTCCATTTGCACAGAGAAAGTCTTTCAAAGTGCATGTTTGAGGCTCTGAATAAAGAAAAGAAACAACCCTAGGTTTATTAGCATTTCCTTTACATGATTTATACATTAAACCCCCCAATCAACCAATGAAAAAGTATAAAAAATGAGAAATCATTAGCTTACAAACTRTAAGGACTGGTTTTCTGTAGGATTTTGTTCCACAACCTCTTATAACTAAATTTAGTTTGCATATAGTAAGATAGTAAGGAAAATGCTTTCATTGCATTCTATCAAATTTCTTTGGAAAATAAGATGAYGTTGACTACATATATACATATTTTGCCTGTCTTAATATCCAATGAAATTAGAACTAACCACATTTTTTACTTTACATCACACATTAGCACTTCATTTATCACATAACTTTTAGTGCACGTGTGTGTCAACAGTCAGCTTCAGGACAATGGTATAGAGATGGCAAATGGAACATGAAAGTTTGGTGTTCCAAATAAAAGTTTTCACTATTGCTGGCACAAAAACACTKGCAAGGGGGACCCCTGTGGAAGACTCCCCCAGGAGAACACCAAGTGCTTTCCTTCTGAAAATGAGGASCACTACAAAAGTCATTTTCTGGACGCTGGACTATTAGATTAAACAAAGGTAGAGAGGTGTTGGGGATTTAGGYGACTTTAAGCGAGTCTCTATATGCAATTTAGATTTGCCAGTCAGAGGGCTTTGGGAAAAAGGGACTTAAAAAAGCAAACAAGGATTATTTGTGGGATTATTTCCATCACAGTAAACAATGCATTATGTAAATAATGTAAAATCAAGAACGAGGATTAATTAGTAAGACCTTTTCAGCAGAGAGACGGGAAATAGCAAATGACAATGACTGAACCAAGGGAAGAAGGGTGGGAAAAAAAAAGAGATGGAGCAGACAGCAGCAATGGACAGCAATGAATTGGGTAATGCTGAAGGGTCCTTTAGCAAGTTATGGAAGGTTCAAGCATGAATGCCTTTGTAAAATGTACCATAGTGATCAAGGAAAGCAAACAAAACATCAGAGGCCTCAAACTGAGAAGAATTTGGTAAATACCAGCATGAGAATACACCAGACATGGGTTGCATGGATCTAATGTAAAACAGAATTTAGGGTAAGGTTTTTTTTCRGGATTTATAAAAATCAAAAACTGTTTCAGGAAAAGAATATTTTTAATCAAATTTTCAGCTACCTTTTTTGCCCCCTCTTTACTTCATAAWAAGGCTCAAAATGACTCTGTTTAAAATTTTTTAAGAGAAATTTCATTTTTCAGGTAGGCACAAATTTTAATTTTGAAGTTGGAGGGAAGTCATTTAAAAGCAGATCTACAGCAATCGCATCAGTTCTCCAGAAATGTTATATTTGAACAAATCAAAGGTTGGCACTTCTGTGAACTCAGATTATATGCACACTACCTCAGATTTTTTTCCAAAGTGTAAGCTTGTTTTATAAACATTAGCAAATCCCTGATGTTTGATTCTTTTTCTTGTCAATAGGCCAAGAAGGGGAATTTCAAGATATTATAAAATATATAAAGGAAACAATTTGTGGGAAAGGCAATTCACATGCAAAAACCCATTTGTCATGTTTCTATATTGATTTGAAAAATATAAGCAAATACATTTGCTATACTGCTAATAAATTATTTATAAGCAGAGATTTGATTCTGCAAAAATGTACACAAGGAGCTAAGTACTCAATTCTCTGTTTGCAAGACATATTTCTTCTGCTGCTGGAATCCATCTCTGTGATTTACATATGAACACAGCAAAGTACTTTTCCATCAGTGCTCAGATTGTCAGTGAAAGGAATAAGTATTAATACAAACCAGTATTAAAGGAACAAGCATTAATAGACTTCTGCATAACCAATGAAGGACAGCTTTCCTTAGCTTCTGCTTTATAAAATCACTGAAACTCCTTCCCAAGAAAAGCACTTGGGATACAAACTTATCCCGGGACAAAATTAACTATTTTGGGTTTTTTGGCAACTTGTAGAAGCAACAAAACAGTATTAGGAAGAATTTCTAGCAACATTAATATTTTTACACTGATTGAATTCATGTCTTTCTACAACATTATGTTTGCTTTGCTTCAATGTTTACCGTATGTTATATATTTTTTAAATTGTATTAAATAAAAAAAGAATTACTGGTGCCTTCTTTTTAGCAGGAGTAAGATAGTCAATTTTCCTTTTTTGAGGAATTTTCCTTTTTTGAGTTTCTGGAAAGAGAAAACACTATTTTTGTTCTAATTTGTTTTTAAAAACCCAAACAAACTCTGAAAGCAATTCCCCCTCTAAACAGATATTACCTCAGAAGAGTTAACAATSTATCTTACATTTTCCACACCCATATATATATTTAATATGTACTGTTTCACTTCTGATAACTCCACCAGAATAGTGAATTTCTTACATGTGAAGAAACTATATAAAAAAGTGTAAATGCTTGAGCTGAATTTCTGTAATTCAGGGAATTCATTCTGCATTCTTGAGAAACAACTCATTTTCTGATGTCCTTGCCTGACAGCCCTTTGTATATTATATTCATGTATGCCATGWACAATTTATCTCACTGAGCAATGTAACACATTTTGTCAAATGCTTTTGAAGGTCTAATTTCATATATATTTGTTTTATTACACTTTATTCTRTAAGTGGCTTGATAGACTATAAAAATTTTATACAAGTATTTCAAACAGCTGAGCAGTACTATGTACTGTCCCAATGCTTCCAAGATTTTGAATGTTAAAATTGTGTCAGCCTACTGTATTTAATTTAAACAGTGGAATCTATAGTTAGAACTTAAGTACGAAGTAAATTAACAAAAAACTAACACCCTTTGGTTTGGTTCACGTTCTGTGTCTGGGTACTCTCAATTCACTAATTCCATCCATTACAATTAATTACAAATTTCTTTATCTGCAARTCTAGAGAAGAGCTAAGAGGTGAATATATGAACCTAGTTATCGATATGAACAYGGAGTTGGCAAACTTAACAAACATTTTTAAAAAACCCTAAATAGATGATTGTTCTCATTATTTGAACTTTTTTATATCCCTTTGYACTATAATGATTTGGAAGAAAATTATTACTGCTGGATGATATACATGGCAAATTCCAAAGACAGTGCTCAACACTTATTTTGTAAACAGCAATAATGTCTTGTGGAAGTTTTTGTTTTGTTGTTCTTTTTTTCCAAATTTTCAAAAAGTTGTCCAGTCATGYAGATGAATACCACTGTAGCAAAACTATGACTCGCTGTCTGATTTTCATATGAGAATAAAAGAACAAAAATAATTTCGTGCTACATATAATATAGAAAACTAACACTAATAATCAACTCCTAAGTAAAATCTCCCATGAAGCTAAAAAAGCTCTTGTGTGTCAACCCCCTGGAGTATAACAACAAAAGGATCTGAGTGATTACTGAGCCACATGACATTTTGCCTTTTATATGAAACACTTGCATATGAAAACTTGCAGTAACTCACAACATTTTCAAATGCAGGTAGTAATTACAAGGCAGACAAATCCACTTGAACCTCTCAAGCAGGATGAGACACTCTGTGCCTATGGACACCATGTCTCAAATTGGAGCACGAAAGGGGCAGACAGCATTTACTCAGCATTAAAATACCTAATTATTTAAGCTTTCTAGATCATTACCTTGAAGACACTAAATATACATTCATGATATACTATCAGGAATGTGTTTCGTGCAAAAAGAAGATATTAACTTCTTGAATTTCTGAGTACRAAGGAAAAAACCCACAGAAATTGTCAAGAGAAGGCACTTCAGARCAATTAAGGGAATATTTTATAAAGACAATAATTATCAGATAAAACCATTACAAATTTGTCATTTCTTCCTGAGAACCAGATGGAAATTAACTCACTGAAAGTGGTATTACAGAGATTTAWTAGGCCTCCAGCTTCTCACGGGTAGGAGAGAACTATGTAACCGAGCTACTTTGAATAACCACATCTTAATGCAATTAAGTGCTATAGAAGGTGACTTCTCACAATATGAAACAAGGCCAATCATCTCAGGAATATAATGAATATAATGAGCAGGTAGTGCTTGATCAAAATWCCTTGTTAACAAATGCTTATCACTCTACCACTGAACAGTGTTTATGATTCTTATTCAGAGATAAGAAATGTGATATGTAACTAACTGACAAAGGTAAACCAATTGTAGTATTTACATTTAATTCAGCAGGTCAGGCATTTTTGCATAGCTGATACAGAATTACAGCTCTTTATAAAAATGAATAAAATTGGAGAATTTCAGCAAGGGATATTTTCAATTGTGGTCAACTGATTTTCAGCAGATCAGAGGGTGTAGAATAAAAAAATACATGAGTATTTTACCAAAATTCCTCTTATGTATTGCTAAACTGACTCTATTACAACATGGACTAAAGTAAAAGTTACTTACTACAGTTTTCTTCATCAGAATTATCTCCACAATCGTTCTGGCTGTCACATCTCCAATGGTCTGGAATGCAATTGTTGTTTTTGCACTGGAACTCGTGAGGTCCACAAGTTTTTTTATCTGCAATTAAGATGAATAATATTTACAGCATTGCAAAAAAAGAGTCAAAATGGGAAAGACTTCTACTAAAGACATGACCAATGTTGCTGGATACATTTAAGAAGGAGSAACCATAGAATTTGAAATGTTACTTTTACAATAATTTCTTTCTCACAACATTCTTTAAGCTTCTATTTATTCATTCCTACCTTAATCTTAAATTGGATAAAATTAAAATATGCACTGTATAAACTGTCATATTAAGTTAAAAATATAAAATTCAGAAGGGACCACAAGGTTGTTCAAAGAGAGAATATTAGTGCACTGAATTTCAAAACCTGCTTAAAAGTTTTCCTTGAATTTATCCGTAAGATTGCTTTACAAAAGATCAGATCACAATAAACCACTAGAATATTGAYTTGAAAATTGTAACAAATATGTATTTCTTAAAAGTTACTGTTTGCACGTAATAATTTAAGACAGAAAACTTTGCACTTTGATTTAAATTTTCACCTACTGACGTATTGGAAGCCTCCTCATGCAAGGTAAAACATTTTAAAGCCTATAATGCTAAACTGAGGGGAATTTTCTTTGTGTTGTAAATTTTCAAGGATATTTTCTATTTATACAGAAGCATTGGAGGCAAAGCCTCTCAGAGATACATGAACATCCTGAACTCCTCCAGCAGGAAGGAGCTGCCTCTGTGTTTTCTGGGAGCAATTCTTGAATAATTCGTTCAGCTCCTAAGGACCGAGATGAAACGAAGTAAATTAAAAAGTTATCAGTGACATTTTCGTTGGAGGGGAAAAAAAAAAAATAAAAAGTTTGCTTTGTAAAAGCCTCAATGACATATTTAAAATTACATGTCACTGTGATATTTCACTAGGAATTTTTTAAATTTCCGTTCGGCAATGTCATAACGCGTCAGAGCGGCTCCACGCTGCTCTCATGGCGACTCGAGGGCTTCTCGTGACTGACAGGAACAGCAGCTTCAATTAACCTGCTCTCTCTGCTTCTGAAACAGGAAGGACCACAAATTAGAGGTATTACATTTGATGCTATGGTCCAAACTGCTGTTTTTTCTCCGTTGTTTTAGGTGTGTGGTTCTGGAAGTAGACTGATAAATCAAAACTACATTTGAGTACCAAGAAGGTGGAGGGAAAYGGTGTTGGAGCTCAGTTGTGTGCACTCAGAAACCTGGTTGTTGCAATACTGACTTTTGTGTTTGTTCCTTATTCTCTACCAATGTCATGACTGTAAGAAGTTTTCTCCCAAAATATTCTTTCCTGTGATGTTTCTCAAGATTACAGTCTATGATACTTTGATCACGCTACTTCAAATACTTGCACTGGCAAGCAATTAAAAATATTTAACATTACAAAACTTAAAAATATCCCCTCTAAACACGACAGTCTCCTATTTTCATTCTGTAGCTTTGCAAAAGATGAAGTTTCAAACCTGAAATCCATCCTATATTTATTAAAATACTTCTAGTAAAGCCTACAATCTATACAATTCTTAAGTATTTGCCCACAAAATGAGTTGTAACTCATTTGTACTAATGACAGATAACATCACAGTGACATATAAACATTCAGTTTATCCTCCCACATTCAATAGAAATACCAAGATCTGATCAGTAACACACAGAAGCCAGAGATGACACCCATTCTTTTCAGTTACCTGCTATGATGAAGGCAGCATGGAATATATCTTTTCTTACTCCTCATAAAGAATTATTTCATTCTCAAGGGTGCTAAATCCATTGCCTAGCATTGCCTCTCTACACATGAGAAGAAAGACTGGATTTCTTTTCTTAATTTATCCAACCTTAACCTTATGATTACTACTTGAATGTTAATCTTTCTCTCCTTCCTCTATTTCTGACAAACACAAAGGGATAATAATTATTTTTTTTAATACAGAATATGTTGCATGTTTATAAGGCTCCTTCTTCTTCACAAATCTGAAAGCTTTATTCTTCCTCTGGGTTGAATGATCTCTTGTAGCAGCTTACAGCTGACAGCGTCTTACAAACCAGATTTGCTTTTCTTGTATTTCTTTCTTCCCACTAATGAGAACTGAGGAAGACACTGGGATACCAGAGATGGGATACAACAAAGAGGAAAATTTGGGAAAGTTGCATAACAATCATCTGATCTTTGAGAATGATGGATTCACCCAACTCAAAGGAAAGAGTGCAAGACCTTATGTATGGGGAACTGTGGAACCGTGAAAAGCACACATGGRCCCACACACATTTTGTCATCTCTGCCTTCAACACTAAATTGCTTTCTCATTTTTCTTAAAATGAGACCACCTYAGTGTGAAAGTTCAGCTAGAAGTAGTACAAAGGCAAAGAAGCAAGTACTGATAACTYCATTTTCACATTGCTCTCTGCGAATTATTATTAAGAGATTCACTGACCTAYTGCAACAGGCAAAGCCCTTTCTTAGAAATTTGTGTGATTGCCTGAGGTAGCTGCTCGTGGGTTGGGGTCCAACTTTCGTGCATACTGAACTAGGATTTTATTTTAGAACTACTTCTAAATGAGCATGAGGAAAACAGGATGAAGGCTTACCTGGGAAAAAATGATCCCAAAGACAAAACAAGCCCAAAGAACCCATATGCACCTTAAAAGCCTTTTAATTCAAATATCAATCCTTATGAATGAAAACACTGTTTTGCCACTAATTGCAAACACTATTTGCCACTGCATTGCTGTTTGGGGATTTTAATTCCCTATATTTTCATGTGTGTGAGTTTGTGTATGTGTGTGCCTGTGCCTGAGAGGGATAAAACCCAAAGAAAAGACATTTGCTTTTGATTCAGGATCACCTGGCTGTCCTAGAACATGGCAGGCTGTCACTGATGCTGGATACAGGAAATTATAAGCCTGTTGAAGGAAGTTTAAGTTTATATAATGCATCCTTCAAATGCCTTAAAGAACATATTCTTTAACATCAGGAAAAAAGGCTACTTTAYGACTCTCATGCCTAAAAATAAAATTAATATTAAAACAAGTGAGGAAGCAGAAAACAGTTATACCAATGTTGACACATTAAGATAAYAAAGACCTGAAATACACATAATCTTTAAAGCAAATTATAATCACTTCCAAAGGCCACACACAGCTTTCTTCAGATTCTGACTCAAACTGGCCCATTTTGATGTAAAATATTAAAATTGAGAGCAAGGATTAGCATAATCTAATGGCTTTCTTTAATTACCTGGGCAGTCAGCCCAAATTAACTCTACCTACTGTTTTTTGAAAAACACCACACACTCCTTAAAAAACACATTTCTTCATTCGACTGCAACTGTCTGAGTTGGAAAGTAACCACAGAAGAATAAATATATTAGCACTATTTCTGGCAAATTTACTCAATGTAATATCTCCAATAACACCCAGCAGCAGATGTTGACTAAGCAAAATACACATGGCTGTGCAGCACTCAAGCTTTGCAGGCATTTTTGAAACGAACTCCAAACAATAACAAATTAGTACTAGATCAACAAACGCAGAGCTCTTTTATACTCAGCTTACAGCTTTAGAACTTAATTCTATGAAACTTTGCCCACAAAAATAGCAATCTTTAATTGAAAACAAAGATGCAGAAAATGAAACTGTGTTTAAACTACTGCCATAGTAAGGTCATTTAAACATATTTCAAACATAAAAATACAGAAAACTTCAAAATGTGATTAAACATACCCTGTTCTTGTCAAGGCTTAGCTGTTCCATGTGTACACAACTGTGTTTGGCACAGATATTTTGCATATTGATAAATTCTTCTGTCTCCTACAACATGAAAGCTAATAGCAGTGTATGCAGCCAGGGGATTAAAAATAAGAATGTTTGTGTTTTTTCAGGGAGATGTGTGATTAAGCTGTGGAACACCTCGCTGCAGCATGTTGTGTAAACTCTACAAAGGTAAAAAGAGAGTGAAATCTATGATGGGTGATTGCAAACASAGACATATTTGACTCACAATATCTCTGATTCTCAGACTGTTAGAGAGTGGAAAGGTATCCCAGGGAAGTTTCAGTACAGGCCTGCTTTGCTCACATATTCTTAGCTAGACACTCACTTTCAGTCACTGCCAGAGATGGGATAAAAGCCAAGAGGAGTGGAACCAACACTTCCAGTTGAATATATTGTGATTCAAAAAAACCTATTGAACTTGGGATTGCACACGTTGCTCCTCTATACTATTTAGTTGTTTGAGTAATTTTTATTCTTCCTATTGTAAAATGATGGCTTAGAGTGAGTACATATTTAAACAAAAATTTTCCCATTCAGTGTCAGTTTTACTTCTCTTTCTCCTTTTTTTTTAAAATAAAATTTGTGTGTTGTGGATCCTATTAAATGGATTATTTTAAGACCATGTGTGCCGTACCAGTTGGGTGTATTTGAGCTAGTCAAAATATGAATCCACAGTTTGGAAACTTGGAATGCTGTCCCAGCTGGAAAGAAACAGCATGTTGGAGACCAAGGTGACGTGGAACAGTGCAGGAGAAAGCACTGATGAAGTAGATCAGAAAGTGAGCAGTGCAGGGGTGGTCCAATGTAAGCCTAGAAGTGGATATGAAGCATCCCTATGGCAAAGCTTCGCCTCCTTTCCATTCTCTGTTTCTTCAAGGCAAATGATTTCTTCAACTGTAAACTTCTCCCAAGCTGATAGGTTTAATTATTTTCCCCATCCTGACAATTCAAACTGTGGTCTTGGATTTTCAGTGTCGAGGAGGAGTTCAATTTTTTGTAGGCATATTTGCCTCCTACAGCATTTTCAAATATGGGCTTGTGGCAATTGCTTGAAACATATCAATGGAAAATCAGCTGTTTCTCAGTGCTTTGTCCTTGATTACAGCCTGTAGTTTTGTTACTCTGCTGTCCAGGGATAAGCCTGTCCAGACACTTGTGTTTCATCAAACCATTTACTCATGCGTGGATGGATAACGGCGAGAGCTTTAAATGTTCCATATTTGTCTTGCTCTCTTCCATTTCAGAACATTTTTCTGTATTTTCCTTTATAGTCTTGAAAGTTTCACAAGTGTTTCTGCACATGGTTAGTGTGTGTGCTTGCATTGACATCCATATTCAGTGATTTTCCAACAATACAGATCCACTTATTCTGCCTCTGATTGTCTGTAATCCATTTCCCAGGTAGAACTTCTACATTTATTATTTGCAGTCATTACAACAAAAAGACCTGACTCACTATTTTGGAATAATGCAAGCAATGACTGAGCACACCTACTACTACTATAAAATGTGATCTGGTTTTTTTCCAACTGATAGTTAATAGCTACTAGGTCTAAAATAACCTGCCCCAGTGGTTCTGGATATTGTGTAAAATCTGACAGAAATTAGGGCTTGGTTTGGTGATGGTGCAATTCCATCCTTGATCTTCTCTGTAGAGGATCTGCTTCCTCAAACCATCACATTTAAGTACAGAAGTTCCATGAGTATTTTGGGTTCTTGGAGAAGTTCTTTGGGGATGCAGATTTTGTGGAGTGCACCTGAGGGCACATAACTCCCTGGAGCTCACAGAGAGAAGCAAAAGTTGGCCATGTCAAGTTAGAATCTGTTCTGGACCCTTCTACACAGCCAGTCTTAACTGTCAGGATTTGCAAATTATTATATTTTCACTACTTATGAACTTCAGCAGCAATAAAGTGCAGACTGAATTGACAGAAAGTGGATAACACCATAAGAAAAGTAAAGAATGTCACTATATCCTATGACAGTCACTACATTTTCTGCTTCTATGATTCCAAATTCCAAATGAGAGACTCATTTGCAGCTCCTGCCAACAAAGCAGCAGTACAATATSAATTTTATGAACTACTCATACTAAGATGGCCACTCAGTGAGAACTGCATGGGCCAGATAGGTGCCAGATAGGTATTATCAGACACTGAAAGAGGACATAAAAAGTGGAATGACTATTTCCTTTTGCTAAAGAAATGTCAAGCTCCAGTAATAGATTCAAAACCACTGGCGTACTCACCACAGTTAGCTTCATCTGACCCATCAGCACAATCTGGGTCTTCATCACATACCCACAGTTTGGAAATGCAGTGTTTTGTTGTTTTACACTGGAAGTGGTCTGGAGAACAACTGTTTTCAGCTTTAAATAAAAGAATTCCAAATCAAAATTAGAAAGTTCTGCTAATATTCAAAGTATTTTTTTTTTAAGAAAAAAAGATTAAGGATTAAAAATTCAGAAACTGGATATCTCCAGCATCATTTATGCAACATCTGTAAGAAAACAGCTGTTATCTGTCTTATACCAGGAGCACAAGTCAATATGAACTATGTGGTAAACTTACTTAAAACCTCCCTTTTTTGTAATATCCCCAAAGGCAACTGGAGAATTCTCAGAAGCCATGAGCAAGGTCGTATTAAAATAAAATTAGCACACTTAACTTTCTTAAGACAGAAGCTGATAAAGTCTGGGTAAGACACAACAAAAATAAAAAATGTTTATGACTGACCTTTCCCACTCCCCACTGTGTCTTTGGAGGTGGGTTGGTGGCTGAATTTCAGACCATTCAAAAGCTTTCTCTATGTCACAGCAGACTGTCCTGCCCTCATTATTTCCTAGGATATTTTCCACTCCCTCACTGCTGATCCCGACCCTGCCCATCCCACACTCCCTGAGACTCTGCTGCTCTGATTTAGCTTCTGCCAGCTACACCTCAAGCTTTTGGGAACCTTCCATGTGCCATGGGCAGTTCTTTCCAAGGAAAAAAGTAGTAATCTCCCCTATCTTTCACAGGAGTCTACCTCATCCCTCTTAATCAGTTTTTAAAGAAACCTGACATGCAAATCAACGTATATTTTCTGCAAAACTTGTATTTGCATCTCTGCTGAACTGTCTGGAAGACAGCCCTTAACCATGACCATCAACAAAGCCTTTATATCCTCAGCAGCCCTTCCCTTGGAGAAGGATTCTTTCTTTGCAGAAGTCCAGCACACGCAAACCTTGAGAAATAATTCAGAATAAGCAGCTTAGGTCAGTAGTAGATCTGAGTAATGAACTGAGTGAAAGAYAGAGCTGCATTTCAAGGCAGCCCCATCATCTTCATTACAAAATGATCAAAGACATAAACTTATTCAATAGATTTCCATTATAAATCTGAAAATATTTCCTCTGCTTTTATCTAAAAAATATGGAGTGAAAATGAATTTATGAAAAGTAAGTTGCATTAAAAGCTGAGCAAATGGAAATCTAGTTACACAGGTAAATTAATGAAGTCCCCAGAGAAAAGGGAACAGAAAAGGTAAAAAAAATCAATGAARGAAAAAAGGACGTAGAAAGAGCTATGGATCTTCAGGTTTTCCAACAAAAGGTTCTGAAAAACATCTTTTTCCATTGAAATGCATTGCTGCAAGGCATGGCAGATGAAAGCCTCAAGAAGATGAGTCATTTGTGAGGTGGTTAAGAGTCAAATAGGTGTTTCAACCTCAGTCAAAAACCCAATTAAATGCTTTAAATTGTTTATACCCTTCTCTTTGCCGTGACTTTAAATTTGAAGTTAATTAATGACATTTTAGTTTTCTGCCTTGTATATGAAGCATTGCGCACCAGTCCCGCGAATTAACTGTTTTGCATGTTCCAAAATTATTTCAGATAGAGGACATTTACAGCATTTTACTCCAGTTCCTTGTTTCAAACCAGCTACAGAGCAAAATAAGCACAACTTACGGCAGTCTCTTTCATCTTCTTCGTCACCACAGTCGTCCTGGCCATTGCACCTCAGGTTTATTGGGATGCACTTCTGGTTCTTCGTGCACTTGAACTGCCCTGACAGACAAACATGGGTGTCTGCAAATTAAAAGAAAAGTAACATGTCAAAAAGATTAAAGGTTAAAGAGTAWAGGATTCAAAACTTCAAGGTTAAATGAAGAAAAGTACAGTTTCCTGACAGAGTGTGAAACACGGCATTTAAACCAKCTTAGCACGTTTCTGAGCCCTACAATGTGTATAATCACCTACCACAGTTCAGCTCATCAGAATTGTCCCCACAGTCGTTCTCCCCATCACAGATAAAGGCTGGAAGAGCACAAAGTCCAGTTCCACACTGGAAACGTCCTGGCTGACATCTGAATTCAGCTGAGAAAAAACAAAACTGCTCATGAATACTACCAGGGGAATGGTTAAAGTGTCACTAGTGCTGGTCTCACTCTATGGACTAATCAAAAGAACCTATAAACTTTCATATTTGCTTATATAATCTCAATCTGTGTTTATATCAGTAAATTAAATGTACACATACAGCTGCAAAACTAATTTCAAAGTCTGGTATTTTTAATTTGTGCAACTATAGTTACAGTACTAATGGCACAGAGAGAAACCCCCTGCAGATCGAAGCTTACTAAAAGCTCAACACAGACTTGCAATTTCAGATCTAAACACTTGAGTTCAAGTCTGCTTTTAAGAAACTCACTATCCCACTGTAATTCTTCTTCCCAACAAAGGCCCAATATTCTTTCTCCAATCACAGTCATTAGACTCAATGAGCAATTATGTAATATTAAAAATGTAATAGTAATATTTTATATAAACACAGCGTAACTTAAAATAGAATCTTATGTGGAATGACTACATATGTTAAAGTTTGCTTCAGAGGCCTCTGCAGCAGGAAAAGAGAAGTAATTATAAAATTGTAAAAATAAGGGTGAGGGACTTCAATTAAAAAAACCCACCACAAATTAACTGTTAATTAACTGGCAGATTGTAGAACACATAGTAGAGCATGTTTTTACATAAGCTTAAGGGAAGAAGGCAAGAATCACAGGGAGAACATTGTTGTTGCTCAGAAAACTGCAGTAAAYAATAATGTGTATCTAAACTTCTATAATTGCGACAAAACACAAGTAGATGGGATTAGAATTCTGCATTGTTATTGCATACAGAAATAAACCAAATAAAYCTGGCAGATTTTTGTATTTATGTGAAAAAATTCTGGAACCTCAGAACAGAGCTTTAAAATTAAAATCTTTAGCGAAAACATAMCTGGAATGAAGTAAAGGTTTAAAGGATGTGATGATTTTCCAAAGACCTTAAAAGACTCTTAGTAGACAGGAGTTTATGAAAATACAATACAGGATGACAAAAAAAAACCAACAGCACCCTTTGTAAATTTGACAGAGACCAAAGAACAGAAAACAGCGCTGCAAAAAAAAGGTGTTCCAAAAAAATCCTCTAACATTTATGAAGCATTGTTATTGATTAGGACCCTGCTGAGAGAGCCAGGCCCCGCATCCAGCGCGCACTCACGGCATTCCGCAGGCTCGTCGGAGCCGTCCCCGCAGTCATCCACGGTGTCACACTTCCACCAGAACGGGATGCACTTGTCGGTTTTGCAGCGGAACTGCGGGAGGAAGGCAAGGAGGAATAAAGGCCTTGATATGAACGTTTTATTTATTTATTTATTTGTTTGTTTGTTTATTTATAAGCGAAAATAGCGCAGTTTGTGAAAATTAGATTCAGTGCTTAAGGCATTGTTCCATTAGTAATTTCTGGCTGTTAATTTTAAAAAACTCGTATTTTAAATATTTATTTTTTTGGAGATGTTTTGCACTGAGATCACTAATAAAAATCATCGTTTCAATGACTGTGCTATGCTGACTTAAAATGCCCCCCAACAGAAACCGCTCATTGCATTTTGCTGCTTTCTATGATTTCATTCTTTAAGATCTTACTCAAAACAAACACTTCCAGTCTCAGTTTTTGTAGACTGTTGAAGCAAAGAACATAATTTTTCCAGGTCCACCCAAACACCCACAGTAACAGAAAAGGGCCTTAATGTGCGGTGCTGTGTATGGTATTGCTGATATTGTTTGAATTAAATGAACAAAGCAAATGTAAAGCCTTGCAGCCTTTCAAAAGGATAAAATACCTGAAGAAAAAAAAGAAAAACCCTTTGGAAGACCTTGGCAGTGAATTTACTCTCTATTCAGGGGACACTGTACCTTTGTTCTGACTGCAAGAGGAATGCAAACAAAACAAACAGTACAAATTGATGTGATTTTCTAGGGCTAAACCTAAAATCTGAGTACATTATGTGGCTAACGTTAGGSAAAAAAATCTGGATAGATTACCAGCCAGCTTTTAAGAAATGTTGGGTTTCCTACCTGGTAAACACAGAAYGGAAGGAAACCAAAAGGTTTAGAAGTGCAAGACTCTGACCGGGCAGCTTTTTTTCCCACATTTTAAAAATCATAGATTATTCAATAAGGCTGTATTTAAAGAGTATATTAAACTTGGTGCATTAGCTCAGTTTTACGTGTCTGCCAAGAGAAATTAAGGTTTCAAGGGCATTTATGTAATAGGGCCTATAGTTGGAGCTACATTATTCTTGTACCACCTTGAGGGACTTCCTGTGTAAGAGGCTGAGTGGAAAGGCAGCTGTTTCAAACCATTAGAACACAGATCTGCAGCTCAGGGGCTCAGCAGGAGCCTGCTAAAATTAGGAGACAAACAAACTCAGACTCTCATTCTTGGTATTTTCTACTTGTTCTGCTCACCACAAGGGACTTCAGGCCGTTAAAATGACATTATGAAGTTTTTTCCAGGAAATAGGTACCAACTCTTGGATGTTATTATGCTCTGCATGAAAATACTCACATTCCTTTCTAAACTCAGGAGCCAGATGTCCAGAAAAGTCAGGGCTCAGAGTCGTATGGGTCTTGAATGACAAGAGTTTTGGTTTTCTAGTCTAATTTGGTTTGTACTAAACAGTCATCAGACTGATGAATTACCAAAGAATAAACAGATTTCAAAAGTGGGAAACAGTGACAAATAACCAATGTCAACCTGTAACTCTCTGTCTGAAGCTGCTTCTTTTATATAACTTTGCTCTCTATCCTGTGGAATCCACAAGTGATAAAATATTGCTCCCGAAGCATCCAAGGYGTGATGCTGTACCTAGAATTTGTACTACCACTGAATTAATTAGACAGGAATGGAGCCATTCAATCAACTGTTAGCATATAAATTCACTGTGGAATAAGCTTCTAGTGTCATCTAAAGGAAAATTTTTTAAAAAGTGCCTTATGCTATTAAAGCCAAATTTGAGAAGCTAAATATGAGGGACAATTGGTAAAAAATTGCTCATTTTTAAAAGTGATTTGCACCTTGTTTTCATTAATTGCTTAATAGGAAGTAACAGGCACACTACATAAACAGAAAGATATGATGGACATCAAAAAATCACCCCAAACACCACCTTAAGGAAACAGAGGAAGRCAGTGGTTACATTTCTTAAATAAGAATGTTACTTGAGTGAAATTGTGCATCATTTATTAAGATGGCCACTGTTCCCTAAAAATTAAGAGTAAAACCCCTCTTCTTAATGCTGGAAGTCACTATCATGCATCATATTCATGCATTACAATATAGAACATTTTAAGAGATCATTAGCGTGCATCTAATAAAAGTGTACTACTAGAAATTCAGTCTACTAGAAATATTTTAAAGGCCATATGTACTATAACAACCAATTAATTTTCTGGTTAGAATAGTCYAAAGATTTTTATCAAAGTGGTTCTCTTATAAGAAATCAATATGTTCTAATTATTCACCTTGTATTTTAAGGAAAAAAGTAATAAATATTTATTTTAAGTAATAGGGAATATACCTCAGTGTTTTACATGAAACAATTGTTAATTAATTACATATTTCACCATATCAAATTCAGCTGCTGGATTGTTTTTAATGCAAGTCTATCACTTACCCATCTAACYGGACTGAGCTTGTTTAATGTAAAGTTCATTTGTGCGTGAATGCTCCCAAATCATTGTTATACAAACTTTGTATTTTTACATATCAGACAGATGTTTTTTTTCAGGGTAATTTTTACAGGTTTAGCAGCTGTATTTGTTCTGGTGACTGGCAGGAACATCGACATTTGAAAGYGAACACGTTCTGCATTCTCTGGGAAAAAAGGCATTTGCAAGTCTGTTTTCCACTAAGAGCCTTGGAGATGAAATGCYTTGAGTGCACCCACGAGTTATCCAGTGTTCAGCTCCTTTTCAGCTTCTCCATTTCACGGGTGCCAGCACTGACTATTTGAAACCAGGTGGAAAAGCAGTAAAACACCATCCCCACACGCTCACCTGGCTGGCRGTGCAGTTGGACAGGCAGGTCTTGTTATCCGCAGCGAGGTAGAAGTTGGTGGGACAGGCACACGTGTGCATCTTGTCAGGGGCCAGCAGGCACAAGTGACTGCAGCCACCATTGTTCAGTGTGCACACGTGTTTAGACACTGTGGGAAGAATAGGAGGAGTGTATCAGAGCCTGTTATCTCAGCACGCTTCGGGGTATCTGCTTTGTGAGGGAAGAAAGATGTATTAATGTACTGTCTTTACAATGGAATGTCTCAAATTAAAAACCCATGGAGGCAACCTTTTCCTTTTGCCTTTAAGCTATTCTCTGTTGTATGCAAAAAAATAATTAATACTACGGCTGTAAGTTCAATACTGAAAGAATGAGAGGAAGAAAAAAGTACTCTCTTTTATAACGAGAGAAAAAATTAGCTTATCTAGGTCAATTGCCAAATTGTATTCAGCTAAAATMCAGGGATAACAGGAGATAAGATACCATCATACCACTCACATTCTCTGACATTCCCTCAGTCCAACAAGTTTCTAAAAAGAAGTATTCTTCTGCAGTATTAACACTTCTCAAAGAATAAGGTTAAAAGTTTTCATAACACATTGTTCCCCTCTCAAAACCGGGTAACTTGTACTGTAATGCAACTGAACAGTTCTGTACTTGCAGTCACTATCTGGGTTAATTTTTAAGCATTCAAACTGGCATCTCACCACTGTTACATGTATTTGATACCAGATATGCTTAAAACATTAATCACAGGTTTATGTTTAAAAATGCTAATTCGAAAACTTTCACAATTTGAAACAAAACAGAAATAATTATTGCAGATTAATAAGCATCCRGTACCTCAGCACCTGGCTACCAAGTTAAATAGATCAATGTGCTGCTTGGAAAGCATAGCCAGGATAATTACCRTCAGGCTGCCTGTAGGAATGATAGACCTGGATGTCTGTGATGGTGTGCCACGAGTTAATCAGGGAGAGCCTGTCTGAGCCAGAGGTTTTGTGGGCTCGGCTGAGGGATTTGGTTTTCCCGTCGGTCCAGTAGATGTAGTCCTCAAACAATGTCAGTGCAATCACCCCTGGGATGTCTTGATTAGGGACTGGAAGGAGAGATGCTTAGATTAATGTCCACTCTTGGAAAACTGCCAGTTAAAATGCTCCACACTGCACAGGCTGATARATACAACTGCTGTGTAATGTCTTGAGAATGATTGTCGTGACAATACACCAGGACCAGAGGATTCCTTATTACCAGTTACAAAAACGGATGGAGCACRAGCCCTCCTTGCTTAGAATTAGTTGGCCCAGTGTTAAGGAAATGAAAKAATTTCAGTTAAAAAAACGACCTCTAGATTTTAAACCAAAAACATGTTGAAGTAGTGCACAGCAAACATAATTTTCCCTTACTCTTTGCATAAGAAACACAAATGTACTCTTTTAGTGGAATAAAAGTTATTAGAAAACATCCAAAACATAACATATACATCTCCTGATGTTCTGTGTTTAATATCTTTTAAGACAATTAGTAGTATTTTATTTCATCAAAATATACTGAAAAGCGAGACAGGAAAAAAGTTTTGCATTAAAATAAACATAGCAGTAAAAGAGCTTATTGCTTATTCCTAACCTCACCAACCACACAATAYAAAAAAATAGACAAAGTGATGATGATAGTCCATGGTTACAGTATCACAAAATTATGAGCCAACATCATTCGAAAAGGATGGAAGGACAAAAGGGAGAAAAAGCTTTGGAGCATTCTTTATCCTGCTGTGTACTCCTTAATCTTGAACTATTTGTTCTTGGTAAACAGTAAGTGAACTACACTTTTTTTTTTTAACATAAATAGCAGTAATCATAAATGTCACAGGAGAATATCCAATCACAATAATTAATTTGTCAATTATAATCTCTTGTTGCTGAATCCCTCGAATTACTGATAGAGCTGAAAAGGCAGAGCAGAGCAGCTCCCTGTCACTTTTAACCAGCATATCCTTAACACCTTTACCTTGTTTTCTGCATCTTTTTACACGCAAAGTGCTTGCATAGAGTTGGCAAATCTCAAATTCCTGTTGGAACACTTCATAGCTCACTGAGATCTGATGACTGATACTGAGGAAATGGAACAACAACTTAGCAAATTCAATTTTCTATCCAACAGTCCTCCCAGTACTGAACTCCAGAGCAGGGCACGTTGCCTTCTGGTCAAGGAGACCTTGCTCCTTAGACCTGAAATTATTTTCCCTTCTCATATGTCTCCATGTACCACACCTATCATACTGAAATAACAATGTGATATTCTTTGAAAGAGCTTCAGAACATTTCTGAGAAATCAGTCAATGTCCAAGGAAATCTCAATTTTGGTACTCATTACAGAGGCAACTTTTCCAAGGTTTATTACACAGTACAGTACAAGTAAAGCTCTTAGAATTTCTGTGATTTGCAGAATCCTATTGTGAAAAGTTTCCAAYGAGAAATACGAACCAGGCTGACAGGAGAAGCAGGATGGAACATCAGAAACTTCTACCCTGAATGAAGCCCTGGAGCTTTCCATGAAACTAATTATTTTATTTTTGCTCGAGTTCTGAAAAAAATATTTGTCCGTATAAATTATGGCCCTTGCTGCTACTTTTGGCATCAAATTAAAGGTGTCAAAGGTCCCACTCCATTTTCTCTAAAGATAACGAATGTGGGTTTTTTTCTTTGTCTGTTTTCTCTTTTTTTGATCAAAGTTAAGATTAACATCAGAATAAAAGGACATGTAAAAACCTTAATGCACATGAAGAGGATTTACATAGAAAAATTATTTTGATTTCATCATCTTTAYTATTCCCCACCAATGAAAAATACCTCTAGTAGTCATCGTAGTTTTGGCTATCCAGGAAATAAACATCATATCCTGAGCACAGATCTATGAGTAAATGTTCACTTTTTGTTTCTGTGCATGTTTGTGGGTTGCCATACAATTTATCCTGGCTTCAAYGGATTAGACATACATCAGAATCCAGATGAAACTTTATATTTACGAACTAAAGAAGATTCAGGAGATTAACATACATTGCCTGAATTGTCTCATCACACTGCATTAATAGGGAAGCTAARTGTGTGGCACAAAATATTAAATACTGCAGTTAGAGCACTGCATTTAAAAAAAAAATGGACAATGACTCAAGTATATTTTTCTTTTATTTTTTAAAAAGGCAATTCTGTAAGCAGCAGGTTTAAAAGCTTAACTCTTTTAACTATATAAAAATCCACCTTATCAGAAACAACACAGCAAATATTCCACTCTCTTCTTTTTATGTTCTTTAAAAGTAGTATGACAGTGTGTTTGTTTCTAAAAACTGGATTTCCCATTATTACCACTTATAGGTATAAAGTTGAAACTGTCAATGGTTTAAACACTCACAGGTTCAGGTTGCAGTTTGTCCTGCCACTAATTTTTATTTCTGAGTAACTCTAAGTTTAATGGGCTTCTGCATTAACTTTTCATCAGCACAAACGTGATCAAAACTCACCCTTTTAAATCTGTAAAAGTTACATATATTCTGTTGTGACTATGAAACACAGGGAAAGTTATAAAAAAAATCAATTAAGAAAGCAATGAATAGGCTGGGTTAAAAAATAGTACAAATATATGCAAATAAAAATCCACTTGAAGTAAAACACACAGAAAATAAGTATCCCTCGACATAAACATTTCATATAAAAATTCTACAATGACCATAAAAATATAAAATTCTTATAAAATAAGAATTAATAATAATTACATAACAATAAAGCCTTATAAAATTTCTTCTAAGCTGACCGTAAAACTCAATGTATTTTCCTGCAGGAGATACACCTGTAAAGCCTGAGAGAAGTTTCTGAAAACAAGCATTCAATGGTAGGCAATTTTGATTTACTTTACAGTTTAAGGAATAGTTCTATCATAGCTAAATACAATCTTTCTTTGACTTTTAGTACATTATAAACAAGGGAACATCAGAACTGTTGACAGGTAATAGGTTATAGAACCTACAGTTCCCATCAACTGTGAATGACCAAASAAAAATGAGCAGAAAACTGAGGTAATTTTACATCTTATTTTCTGATGGAACAGCAAAATATTCTCCCATGCTCTTCATTCGTTGCCTTTGACCACATCAGTGTTTCAGGCTTTCCAAAATTTCAGGCAGTGACAGGCATTGATTTTTCATAATCCAAGGAGCAGAAGAAAGCCCCACTTCCTTCCTTCAGCCTTGCCTTTAACTTCAGGAGAGCCYCAGCTGATCCAGCTCCTCAGAAAGGACGTGGTAGTTATAGGTTGCAATAATAATTACCAACCCCACAGCAAACTTTGTGGTGTGAATCACAGTTTTAAAGAGGAAAAAGCAAGGCTAATTGCTCTGCTTTCTCTGGCAAGAGCTGAGAAAATGGACTACTTTGTGCAAATTTGAAGTAAAGACAGGTTAGTCATAAGTAAGAACCTCTGCTTCCTCTGCATCACCTATTTGAAAGCATTTAATCAAGACGTGGACTTGGCAATCCGTTGGTAAGAAAGCAATACATTCTGTTAAAGATAAAAAAGTTATTTTACTGATTCTTTGCCCTACCACTGCCTCCTCCTACCAGAGATGGGYAAGTTCCTTGCAATTCCTGCTTTTCCAACAGGCCTTTTACTGCTGCCTCTAGTTCTCCAGTGGTGCTTCATTTTATCCATAAATCATGGATCCTCTTACCCTGGATGCTGATCCCAAACAGTGCTTGATGAAACAAGTAGATGAGAAATGGGGTAAGAGAGGGGATAGAAAAGAGAAGGAATGCACAGGCCTTTCAGAAAGCTGCAGAAAAYAGGAATAAAAAACACAGGCAGGTAATAAAAGGGAAAAAAAGAGGAGGCTTGGAACAGATCAGAAGTGRTGTGAAATAAAAATTATTAGATACTTGAAGACAAATAAAAATGACAATATATAACATAATAAAGGGAGATAAAGTGTTGCATGAACTCAAGAGAAGAGCCACAGGAGGGAACATGATTATGTAGACACATGAGAAACATGACAGACTTAAAATATATATCCGTCTCTCTCTCCCTCTGCATTTTGTATGAATTTTGATCCAAGAATATAAATTCATAGGCTGTAAGTCATATTTGTGATACAAATGTTTACTTTTCTCTTTTGTGAACTCTGTTTCCCTTATATTTTCTGAGCACATTTACTTAAGCATAAAAAATATTCCTTTGATTTCAGGAAGGAAAATCATTCCATCTAGGATTTCTTAGCTGCAAAAAATGCTCATGGAGCAGCCATACAGAAGAAGTGAAGCTCAGGCTCCCCTGGCTCTTATTGAAACACAAGAATTTCCAAAAGTAAAAGCAAATACTATTACAGGAATAATAATAAATAAAGTCTCATTGTGAGTTGGTGAAATCAACGTACCAAGAATAAGTATCCTTAAAAAGGACAAATGTTGACTTCTTCTAACAGAAAAAAAAACAGATCCAAACAAAATTATCAGTGTCCTAGCATGTCCAGAAGATGGTTGAACACTTCCAAGCTAGAAAGAGACATGTCCCTTCCCTTTTCAAAAACAAGGGACTGCAACCTCACCATGCCCTCGTGCAAAATCTACAAGAACAGAGGGAGTGAAAGATTCCTGTCATGCTCCTCCCAAAAATGCATTTATCCAGGCAGAGCTAAAGGTAATTAATTGTTAAGCAACAATTAAAAATACTTTCTACCTCCCCATGACATTACAGCAGTTTCTGTTTAAGAATTTTGGCACCCAAAGACAGAAAATTTACATTGGCCATCGAAMCTGAAATAAGAGGCTACATTATTTTCAATTCTACTCCCTGAAACTTGATGTTCTGAACTGCAATAAAATAGAAATAAAAAGCCTACTGACATCTTGATCTAAATGGAACCAGTRGTGATCTCCTAGGAAGGATTAAGAACCCTCCAAAGACAAATTGCATCAAGGAAGAATCAACACTTAATAAGAAAATAGCAATTAAACCTACAATACCAAATAAACTTGGAAATTGCTGATCTTCTGTTCCGCTGCAATTACTGGCCCCCACTGTCCTCTTCCCATGTGAACTCCCTCGTAACTGTTTCTGTCTCATTTTACACCCAACTTGGAACCTCTCTGAGACACAGTCAATACTTTTTTGTTTCCTATACTACTCACTCCTGATGCTTGTTCCTTTTGATAAAGAATTTGAAGTGCTTAGTCCATAAAATTAATAATGAATAATGACAATAACATTATCTCTATTGAGCTTGTGACAAAGTATGCAGTTTTGACTGATATAATTAAATTTAAGTATATTACATTAAAATACTATATTTTAAAGATGAGACATTTTATAATCACTATTACTTTTATGAAATTGACACTTTGTTTAAAAAACCAAACCCGTCAAACTCAATGAACAGAATTAAAATATTGATGGACTATATAAAGTCCAGTAATTGAAGCTATGTTTCACATAAAAAAATAAATTAAAAATACACTTTTAGGATGGTATTATTCATATCCTTAATAACAACATGTGCATGCCTAAATATTTCTTTCTGCAAAATTAATAAATACACCACACATCCATATTGGGTGAAGTATGGAAGATACAAGTCCTAGCATTAAGTGGTGGGATATTTTGCCAGTCTGAAAATGTAACTGAAACAGTGAAAACAGAATATCTCAGTATAACAAACTCACACAAAACTTGTTATACATCCCAAAACTGCTATCACTAAAGAAGCAGGAAATTTAGACTTAAATCTAAACATGTAAAGGCACTAAGGTATCTGAGATATTAAAGCTGACTATTACATAAAACACCACCATGAGAAGAGATGAATAAATTTTCCAAAATCGGCCTATAAAATCAAAACTAGGATTGAAATATTTTATTGYCCCACTCTAAAATGTTTTATTTCCTTTTTTAATTCACTGTGAGCAGTTGTTTATATGCCAGTTACTCCATGGCAGTACAGAGCAGTAATTAAATTATTCTCAAATATATGCAAGTCACTATTCAAGTAGAATGACTCATGGTGTGCTAATGAGTTTCAAAGGTTCTTTAATTATTTTTCAGATTTACAGAGACCATTCACTTGCCTACCAGCCCCTCACTTTAGACTCATATCTTGCTGCTGGTTTCAATATTCATTCCCACTGACCCCCGAGCTATTCCTTCTTTTATCTTTCCCTCTCCTGCCATCCTCCCACTATGAGGACATAAACTACTAAGYCCCTTTGGTTCATCTCATTTATCTTCTACTGCAACCACGGGAGCTGTTCAACACTGCAACTTTCTTCATCAAAATCCTCCCATTTTGAATTGTGCTGATACGAACAGGGAGAAAACAGAAAATCTGTGGTTTATGTTCTCTGTTGGGATTGTTCTCTGATAGGAAAAACTGCCTGGAAACTGACGCCCATCCTTCAAAATTTGTGATGGCACACGTCCAGCTCCCACAGAAATTTAAAGTGAATGTCTGCTAAGTTTTTAATGAACATGTAGAATTATTGTAGAACTATTTTCAGAAGTTTATAATCTAATCCAATTTGGGCATACTGACACRAGAACAGTCAAATATACAGAAACCAACCTGTTGGCATCTTCATAAACTGGGCTCCATAAACTGGAGACTGTGGAACCTTAGCATAATGTAACTGTGTGAACTGCCTTTAATAGAGGTGAATCTGAGTAATTTTTCCTGAATATTATCCTTTAAAAGAAAAGGAACACAATAAAATAGAATAATCAGATTTAGGAAGACATATGGATTGGAGAATTTTATTGGAACAACTATGAAAACTGAATCCAGAAGGCAATAACGAAGAGGAAGCAATTTTTAGTTTGTGCTATCAGATGTGGCTACAATGAGTAATTCTACAGACTTCTCAAAAATTGGGAAAAAACTATTGCCATATCAGAACTACTTCTCATCTGCTGTAAGAAACCCTCTTTTCACACTTCTCTAATTTTTGAGCTATGAAAACTTCCAGTATAAATCTGGAAGGGATTGGTTTCTATAATCTCTTAGATCACTTCTACRTTAGGACAATTTCAGAAACAACTCTTTTATAAAACTCCGGTGGCAGAGTTCAGAATTAGACACAAATACTTGCTTTCGACCTACAAAGTCCTTACAATTAGAAACTTTTGAAATTACAGGTGTTAAAAATTAAAAAGGTTATAACCTCCAAAACCTTTATACTTGTTACTTCAAAACTTTCATTTATGCACAAAAAATCTGAGATTTGCAAACATTCAGGCAGAAGCTAAGTCTGAAGAACAGGGTTTTTTTCCAACTGAGATACTACAGGAAAGTTATTCTCTGTTAACTATATTACAGATAAAGAAGTAACTTATAAATATTKAATTTATTTAAAGTTCAATGCTTCTCATTGCTTAATTTTCATGCCTCTGTCAGATGAAGCAATGAAGCACTCAACTTTTGTTTTTACAGTATAAAGCATCACCTTGACACAGTTTAAGGATAATCTCAGAGCAGTTTCTGTACTTCCTAAACTGGACTATCGGATTCCCCTTTTATAGTTTCATTATACTGAAATGCTCATCTTCAAAGTGAAATGGGGAAATGTAGGCACCTGTGGGTTTTAAGAGCTCTGAAGGATGGGAAAACCTGCATGAAGCAAGCAGATACCCAGGGAACTGTGAAGCTTTTGCATCTCCTCTGGGAGATGGGCACTGGGAATGGAAAGCAGCTAAGTCTGACAAATTCTTAAATTTTTAAATTTTTTTTTTTAAACCTCACATAAGTAAACCAGCTTAGTGCTTAGCCAGATTAGTGCTTCAATACTTGCTTAATCATTTACAGAGTATAACATTTGTGAATGCTGCAGTGCTGAATTGGCTAAGCTCTAAAGACAGTTTACATAACCAAGCATTAAACTTCAAATAGCTCAGCAAGGTCGTTGCTGCCCCCAGTGCCAGGAAGAGCTCCCAAGTACTCTAAGATTTCTGGCCTAGTTAGCATGTTTTCAAAATTCTTGCTAGGACTCTCTTGGCAATTATAAAAGCCCATTTCTCTATTGAAATGCAGAGGAACTTTACAAGAGAAAAGCAGCAGATGTTCTCTTCTCCTGAAAAAGCTTTAAGGTTTGTAAGAAATAAAAAAACCCACAAAAAAAACTTGTGGAAAAAAGTGTTAACACTAAGATCTAAATACAAGTAAACTCCCTCTGCATGTACTAAACACTCCTTGGTTTAACACACAATTAATGTGTCAATAATTAGCCCAAGAGTGTTCTTTTTACCCTAAAGAAGTATCTGATGCGGAGCACAAAACACTGCACTCTCTCTCACACCATAACATCTCTTAATGATATAAAATCCACCCATTCTGACAAGGCACTTATTTGCTGGGTCTTGTGAAATCTCTGTGGCATTTTCKGATGCATTTTGTGACCGGTAATTTAAGATCAAAAAATCATATTCTCAGCATAAAAACTCAGAGCAAGCTAGCCTTGTCCTCAGAGGTCCCAGAAACAGGTTAAAAAAAAMCCCCAAACTAACCTAGTTTGCCATAACTAGCACTTCACATTGCATCATTCCCAGGATTCCCATTCAGACTTTTCCCTCTGCTCCATGAGTATGTATTTTGGGGTTGCTGTATCTGTGCCATTATCCTTCTCCGTTTGAAAACACAAAGGATAAAACAAACTCAACCATCCCCTCCTTAGTGAACTTTGACAACACAAAACATCCAAATGATTAAGGAAAACAGATAATGAAATCCATGTGAAAAACGTGCCTTCAAGACATAAAACCTAATCTTTCTCATTTAAGTGCTTATCAACATGGATTACAGGTATCAGAAAACCAGAGAGGATCACAGTTCCCAACACTGAACTTCCCTAAGTTTCTCTTGTTAAAATAAATTGACAATGGTTAAATTTCATCTTCCAAAATATTTCTAGTCTTGTGCTGAACCATGAAGAAATTTAAATTTTATTTGGTTGGTTGTTCCAGGAAAAAGTGGTGAGGCAGGGAAAAGACTCTGATTAGAGGCAAATTGATCATTATGTGGGAACTTTGCAAAACTCTCAAAGCTCCCCTCGGAGCACCCACGGGCACATTTCATCTGTTCCAGACACCAAGAATTCTACCGCTTATTTGTTAAATCCACAGAAACTTTTTTACAACTTGATTTTGATTTGATAATGAGGTTTTGAGTGAAACTCCTGACAACAGAAAGTGACAAATGGCATTAGACAAGTGGGCAGGCTGGAGAGGATCCTGAGAAAGGCCACAGAGGTGATCCAAGGCCAGGGAAGCTGCCATGTGATGAGAGGCTCAGAGAACCGGGTTTGTTCATTCTTGAGAAAAGAAGGCTGAGGAGAGACCTCATCACCATGTTCCAGCATTTAAAGTGGGGCTGCAAAGAAGAGGAGACTCTTTTTACATGGAAAAGGTGAGGGGTGAAGGGAACATGTTACTCTTGGGAAGATTCCAACTGGATACAAAAGGAAGATTTTTCACAATAACAATCAGTGGATTGGACACTTCTAAGATGCAGCTGGACAGGGTTCTGGGCCACCTAGACCATGTTTTTGCCAGGAAAGGTTGGACTAGGTGATCCATGAGGTCTCTTCCAACCTCATCCTCTATGATGATTAGCAAAGGAGAAAATCTTGCATCCACATCATTTAAATACCTCAGGATCTCTCTTGCCAAAGCACATTTCTTATGGCTTGAATATTTATATACCATCTGGACTTCAAACAGACATGTCCTCAAAAGTGGGATGATACCAGGTTTGCACGAAGTCACCACTGCTTTTGGAGCTTGCCTCAGATACTTCACTGGTACCAAATCTGGATAAATTCTCTGTGGCATTGTGACAAATTTCCTTCTTCTCCAGGATCGTGTACCCTCAGGGGAAGATTTTAACTCCTTGAATATAAAGCAGTTGAAGCTGATTTTACCCACTTGGGCAGGAGAAACGCACAGGCTGGAGACCGAAGATGGTATGACTGGACTTTTGCAGATATCTCCCGAATTTAGTGACTGGAGGACATTTTCTGGGAAAGAAAAATTCTGAAACTCTCAGGCTGAAAGAGAAGATTGTGGAAGGTTTGACCACTGCAGTCAGTTTAGAGCTAAGAGAGACACATTGGCTATTATTTACTCCTTTCTTTGGAAAGATCCAGCAAGAAGAGTAAGAGGATAATTGCACGGGGACGGAAATAGCAGGAGAGCAGCACAGGGAATAACATCAAGAGGAGWAGAGAGTTTTGCTTCATCTGTCAGAAGAACAGACTGTCAGCAGGAATCCAGCTCGGGGGTATGTCTGAGGAAGTGCTGCTGAGGTGAGCAGGTTACGACTGACCGGTGTTCATCCCGAAAAAAACCACGGAAGTTAGTGCTGAGATTAATGGGAATGTTTACAGCTCTCATAGCTGCTGCTATAGTGTCTCCAATCTACCATCTCAAATAGCTGCCTCTGAATTATTCATGATGTATTTATAACTTACAATTCACGAATATAAGGGCTAGAAAACTTGTTTTGCTTTTCTTTTTCTTTTTATTTTATTTTACGGCGAAGCTTCGATCTGAAAATAAAGCAGTTATTTCATGAACTCTGGCTTGGAGAAAACCTGAAGGCAGCCAGTAGGAGATAAAAGCCTAAAAAAGTCCAAATCCATGAAGTTTTGCCAGCACAGCAACAGTGCTGAGGCTTGGGTAAAGCTTGTGGAAGGAACTCAGGTAACAATTTCATCTCAAATGAAACCCCAACAAAAACTCAGTAGASCTATTTCATATATTTAAATTTAAATGAAAGATCTTTAATTATACAATTCGGAATATGAGAACTATTCATCATAGTGCAGAACTTATTTTTTTTTTTAGAATACTTTATAGATAAATGACATGAGCTTTTTAATTATCTGTCAGGTGAGAACCAAAACACAGGGATAAAGATTAGTTCATCACACAAATATTTCAGAAGTTATTATTTCACCCGTCTACCAGGAAAGCCCCAAATTACATTTGCAATACTGGTCTCATGCTGAGGRGACTAATGGGCATTTCCAGGCTTTCTGAGGCTGGAGAAAAGGCTGCTTTTAGCCCTATTCTGACACATGGCACACAGGATATATCCCTCCTGCTTTTACCAGCCAAGTTTCACTCATGTTGTAACTTAATAAAGAACATGTCTACATACGCCAGAGTATAAAATTGACAGGGCTGCCTCAGATTGCTGAGTCTGTTCCTAGAGTTTCTTTTTCCATTTGACATTTTTTTCCACAAACATGCACTACTGCACGTCTAGAAACTATTTGTATTCATAGCAGAGAATAAAAATGAAAAAACRACTTTTAAAATATTGATAAAAGGAAAAATTTTTTGTCCAAAAATGCTGCAAAAAGGTTTTAAAGAACAGTATTTATAYGATTGTGTGTAACACGGAAAGCATCTTTGATTTAAACACTATCAAAAAGAAGAAAAAAACAACAAAGTGTTGACCAACCTTTATGTCTGTGAGATCCATCCATGTCAGAAAACTCAATATGATTTTCRTCAGCCCAATACAGTCTGTGGTTGACATAATCTATTGTAAGAGCCATAGGTCTGGATATCTGCGTTTCTATAACAACAGTTTGCCTGGATCCATCCATTCCCACACGGCCAATGTGAGGGAACTCACAGCAATCAATCCAGTATAGGTATCTATAAAACAAAACACAACCACTGAATAATATCAATAAATAATTGACCAGAAAAGTTGTGGCTGCTCCATACCTGGAAGTGTCCAAGGCCAGGCTGGACAGGGCTTGGAACAACTTGGGATAGTGGAAGGTGTCCCTGCCCATGGCAGGGGGTGGGAAGTGGATGATCTTTATGGTCCCTTACAACCTAAACCATTTTATGATTCCATGATTAATTTAGTTAGTTGATCTCAAGAATAAATTACACTCATAAGAAATTACTCTATAATATTTTCACCTTCCAGATAAATTTTTTGCATTTTTCTAGACCTGTCTAAATAAGTGTGCTAAATACAAAGGATAGAAATAGGAGAGTCCTCATGTTAGGTGGGATTTTATTAAATTAATTATGGACTAGTCAATAGTGCATTTAAATTGCTTAGTCTTGATACCCTAGAGTTTGAAGTACCACCCAAATTGGACTTTGTGAATCTCTCATCCTGCATAAATGGCATCACTACTAAATTTATCAGAAATATGGTATTACATCTACTTTTTTTTTCTTCACACATATTACAAACCCTTATTTGCTGTTAACAGCCACATAATGCAAATTAAATTGCTTCAAGTAGTACTAGTCTCAAAACATTAGAACAGTTTCTCACACAGAGAGCTTAAAAATGGGTGAAGAACTGAGAAAGACTGTTGGAAAGCTGAGCAGCAATTTTCTCCTCAATATGCTATTTAACCACAGTACAGAGCATGCTTGTCATAAAGAAAGAAAAAACTCTTATTATTTAGTACATGGATGCATGTGGCTCCTGTTGTATGCCATTACTCAGAAGCTCAGGACAGATCTTTCCAGCTGGGAAGCTGATTCTACTCTGCAGGCTTTGGACAGGCCCTCCAGAATCCAGATGCAGCTCATATTCTTAATAACCACCTGGAATAGAATTTGTGTGCAGGAGGACATGGTGGCCCTAAGAACAACTACAGATATCCTACAACACACAGGTGCAATCTGCTGGCACCAAGCCTGCTCCACACAAGCAGCAGAGAAAGTTCCTATTCTCCACTGACTCCAACAGGAAATGTTTTCTTTGGAAACACATCATCACTATTGCGTGGCATCAGCAGTATAATTGATCAAGAATTTCTCATTTGTGAGAGGAAAAAAAAAAAAAAGAAACTAAGAGAAAAGCAATAAATTTCAAATTATAACCCTGATTTTGAGTTTTTATTTCCAGGAACTTCAAATAGTACAATAAATGGACAAACACATGTTTATTAAAAAAATAAAATTAAAAAAACTCTTGGCTTTGAAAAGCTACCTATACACACTGAGCAGAAGCCCAGTAAGTTTATTATGCCTAAGTATATCTAAGCCTTCCTGAAAGACTGGGACTCTCTGTACAAATTTTGTAGAGTGATTTTTGCATACACAGGGATGTCCAGGCAACCAGAGAGAGAGCCCATGTATTGGTATCTCAAAGACATTTAACAAAGGTCTGGATCCTCCCAAATTTTCCAGGGAAGAGAGGGTGCAGTTACAAGAAAATTAAATTCTAGTTCTAAGAAGTGGTAGAAAATCGATTTTATCTTAAAAATAGTCAACTAGATAGGTTACATTTCTCTGCTAGGAAATATAATGCTTTTCTTTGTTTAGGTAGAGTCCAGACCAACTCAACAATTTTATCCCTGACTGAAAGTCAGATTAAAAAAAACCTAATTGATATTTCCTATAACCTTTTTTATAAAAAATACATAAATTATAAATTTATATTTTATAATAAAATTATATTTTTTATTTAAAAAATTATATTTTAATATCAAATGAGGATTAAATAGGAATTAATGAAAAGTGGCTGCTTCATACCCAGCTTGAGGATCTAAGGACAGGTCTCTAGGAAACTTCACTCTCTTGCTCACAAGGACAGTTGGGTACAAGCCATTGAGTTTAGACACCTCAATAATTCTCTTTTCAGTATCAGACCAATAGAGATTCTTCCCAATCCAATCCACAGCCAGTGCATTGGGAACAGCTGTACTGTGGATTACCTGGAAAAGCAAAAATTACATAAATTATTCATCTAAATACTGGGGGAAGGAACAACAATTTGAGAGCTACTGATACTAGGACATTAAGAGACTGGATATTTGGTACAATGACATACAACTTGTGAAAAATGGGTATTATTCACTGTTAAACACTGACACTTCTCAAGTAGTGACACTTCAGTAGCTATGACAATGTGACATCTTCCTCATAGTAAGGGAGAATGGAGAATACCATGACATAGTAAACAGCAAGTTCCCAACTTCTCTGCATTATGCATTAACTTTTAAAAACTTCGGATCTTTCCTTTATCATCTCAAATTTCTAATTTTCCCTTAATGTAAAAAGGAAAAAAAACCCACAAACAATCAAACCAAATCAACCTTTTTCTCCTTTACTATTCTTTTTTTCCCACAGAACTGAGTGGAGATGAGGCTTCTCTCCCCACAGCCCGCCCTTGAACACATCTGTTTCTAAGCTCCCCACTTCTCCCACCAGTCTCCATCAGCATATCTTTCATTTTAATATCACAGCAGTGCCATATGTCATCGTGACAGAGAGCCCATAAGAGCACTCAGCGAGGTACAGACAAAGATTCCTGGTTGGAAGTTGAACACCGTGCTCTTATTTCCAACATTCATGTGGCAGAACGCAGAGGAACTTCCCAAGAATTAGTTAAATTTTAAAAGGATTGCTTTATTAAGAGACAGAAGCAATTTAGTCACCTACTGGAAAGCCTACAGTGTACTGACAGGGATGTGTTATTCTCAAGGTCTTTGATGACTTGGATAATTCTGGAACTTGAACAAATTCCTCTGGATGTACATGATTACAAATTTCATCGTGATTGCATGACTCAGCCTTGCTTGTCTGGGAGTACTTCATGTCAAGTGTTCAGTAATATTTCAATATTCACAATCATTTGGGTCCARTTTCTTCTAGGCTGGAAAATTCTATTCCTGAGAAGGTCTATCCTGACCTATTCTATCCCTGATTAAGTCCTGATTAGGTCTGTGCAACTAGGACTTCAGAGAACAACAAAAAAAGAAAAGTAGAAATCAGAAAGCAATACTTGAAAATTGATGAGATTTCTTAAGCACTAATAATGGGTTTATTAGTGTGGTGTACATTCTAATTTATTGTCATCTTCATCACTCACAGCATGTGCAGTAGGGTATAAACCACATCTGTAAACCTGATTATGTACAACTGAATGTGCTAATTTTAAATTTATTTACCATTTGAAGATACTGAAAAGCCTTCAAGATAATAAGGGATATGGTGAGATACTTTAAATCAATTTTATAGTTATGAATATGCAAAAGCACCTTCTCGGGTTGTTACATAATTTATCACCTTATAAAATCTTTTTAAAAAGTTAAATTCAGCCATACAGTGATTTTTTAATAGGAATAAGATACTTTATTTTCAAAGACCTTCACACTACCAGTTCTTCCAGTTTAAAAATGTGCAATTGCAGCAACTGCTGCACTGTAACAAGGGACATTTCACGTCAAAATGGATAACTCTGAAAATTTAGAAAGTGGTTTAGCTACACTGTCTAAACACTACACTACAGCATCAAGCAAAACAATTAACCTCTCTCTCTGGTGACTTTTCCTTTGGAGAGTCAGGGAAACATATCCCAGTCACTGAGATCACCAGTGAGGCACTTACTGCGCACAATTCAGCTTATTACAGCATTTCCCACCAACATTTGAATCCACAACACTGCCTAAAACGCTGTGGCAATGTCTGAACACATCTATGTGGGAAAGTTGTCATGTCAATTCTATAAATATCTCCTCCGTGATCAGATGCAGAAGAAAAATGAGATGTCATCAGGCTTCCCAGGGCAGGAAAGCCAGAGGTGGTGTGCTGAGCACATGCCATCTTCTCCAARGGAAATCCAAGGAAATACATCCAATAGGATCACTTACACTGAGAGTAGATCTATTTATAGCAGAGAGCTACACAGGAAGTGTGAAGGTTCATACTTCAGGGGAAAACCCACAAAAAGTCACTTTCAGGACAAAACAACGTTTTAAAATATATAAACAGGTTTGCTGGAGAACAAATAATAACATCAGTGTTTAAATAATTAAATAAATAACAATAGTAATGTCATTTAAAATAATTTAATTTGTAATAACATCAGTTATTAAATATATCCTATAGCAACCTATTAAGAGACATAAAAAATTTGGCAGTGGATAAAAGATTACTGACAATTAGACAGATGCAATATATAATTTTTGCTAAATTTTTGTATGTGTTTTTGGCTTTCAGAGGTCTAATCTGAGCCAAGCTATACAGAGAAAAAACAGTTTTTCATACGAAAATGAAATTGACTTATTTTCATAATTTTTGCTTTGAATATGGCATCCTGTTTGAGCAAAATATTCATCAACATGACACTTGTTCTGCAAATTGCAAAATATTAATGATGGAAAAAAGAAATACCCTCCATTCCCCTACATAATTTTCTTCTATTTTTTGTTCAAATTTCTGAAACCTTTTCTTAAAAAAATAAATTATTATTAAACCATTAGAAAGCAATAGAAGGGTTTTCTTCTACCTGGTTATAACAACTTTTTGACTGGGAAAAATTCTTTGTTCCTCTTGAAACTGTTAAGATTAGAAATAAAGAGTCTGAGTAATCCCCAGCCCTTACATAACACTGATTCATCCAGAAGGGACAGAAGCTGAAGAGGATGCTTTGGAAACTGTTTAAAGGCAACAAATATGATTCAAGGATTTAATGGATTTTGAACCCCACTCTTGTCTGTCTTCTATTTTTTTCCCTGTGAAGGGACTCACCAGAACTTCTGAGTGCACTCTGGGGTTTAGTTTTACCCCAATGGAACCAGAGTGCCATGAGTTGCTTATCCACTTTTTTTTTTAAAGAGCAATTCTTTTGGTGTGAAGGATGCCAACAAGGTTCACTGAAGCCAGTGAGTTTCCAGCCCTAACTCACAAAGGCCAAAGCTGATGTGCTCTGGGGATGTGTCAGTCCATGCACTAAGCTGTGAATGGAAAACACAAACCTTTCCTCTCTGCACATTTATTGGTGTGCAGTGAGGGAACAGAATTCACAGGATATGGCACTGCTCGTTTACTCCATGTCTCAGAAGGTCAAACATAATAAAATAAACAAAGAATTCCTTACTGCTTATCACCAGTTCTGGAAAAAATGTTCGCATAAGTCAACAAATGTGCTTAATGGTGGATTTGTGAACTTAATCCACTGTAGAAGCACAACAGACACACAGTGCAGAAATGGGAGTGCAGTTTTACCCTGGATTACTCACAGCAAAGACATTGAGTTATTTTAATTATCATTGTAGTGGAGGTGACACACAAACAAACTGAAGATCACAGGAAATTTTACAGGGAGAAATAATACATCAGTGTATTTACACAGCTTACACCTAATTACAGCTCTTTTTTCTTTGGCATCCTGTACAGCACATGGAACTGCCGATCCAGTCAACTGTCAAATAAGTCACAAGGAATTTAGCTCCTAAATACAGTTCTCCTAGGCCCTATCTTTACTTCAAATAAGATATAAAAGCAATTAAATTTTACCAGGACTTGCTAGCTCATGCTGTGTTTGTATTCATACACCAAAGCCTCAAATCCGGGTTAAAAGTATGAAGGAGCGTTTCCCAAAACACTCAAAAAATGTAATTCTAGTAGTGACATTATTAATCCCCAATTACCTTGATGTCACTTCCATTTAAAGACATTCTGTTTATGCGACTGCCATTTGGTCTGCTGGAATCAATCCAATAAATGAACTCTTCTCTGTAGTCAAAGTCTATTGCAATCACATTGTTCAGCCCCTAGAAACAGAAAAAAAAAAAGTCCATTTATTCAAATGTTTGAATATAGACTGCTGGAAAGCATTCAGAATGCAAAATACATGCAACACTCATAATGCTTTATTTTACTGACTGCATATTTSTGGAGCACTTCTTTCACTTTTCCACACATTACTTGTAAACAATCAGAGTAAGATAAAGGTTGTAACAGAAATAAATATGGTGACAAATTAACTGTTTCACTTCAAAAATGCAGATGATGCATGAAACTAAATGAGGTGCCTATGTTTCTCTATTGTCTTATTTAAGTGAAATTTAGCAGTAAATACTTTTAACTTTTGCTCAGTTTCACTGTTGAGTACTACCTTTGGCATTTCTTTGGCAGATTAGATGGGAGAAACRGAAGTAGTATAATCCTCATGATAATTAAATAATGACAAAATTTCCTTAGTAATATAAATTAATCAGGAGTTCAAAATGGTGGCGTTCAGAAAGGCATCAATTTTAATTCCTGAATAAAGGAGGTTTTGACTTTTTAGATGCTATATTAGAGGTACTGTATATATATATATATTTACATATATGTGTGAATACACACAGACACAGAGGTAGTAGATACAAAAARTGTGAAAGCTGGAGATCCAGCAGGCATCTGAGAGTCTCCTATGGCTCCAATTACAAAGCAAACACATTTTAAGAAAGAGTGGTGATTATATCTGAGGCACAGGCTGGGAAGAGCAATCAYACAATAACGTCTTTTCATCCTAAGTGGCAGATAAGAAAGAAGGGGATTGCATTCAAATGATGGCTTTTATTTCCTTATCTGCCCCATAACCTGCTTAACGTTCTGATTTGTAGTGAAATCACAATTATTTTTAATATGCCGAGATGTTGTTATCAATGAAATATGGAGCAGCAGCGGTAAAAAGAATGGATGTGGTTTGTACTCCTTTTCAAGAGGCAAGATCAGTTAATCAATTCCCTTATCAGCTCAATGACATTCTACTCTCAGGTAGATCAGCAACCTCCCTCGTTAGTGTAATTCATYGCTGTAAGGGCTGTGCTGGACCAGCCAGCTCTAAAATAAACAACTAAGAACAACAATATTTAATTGTACAGAAACTGATACACGGCTTATCTGCCATCTACTACAGGGTAATTACTGTAAATCTATCTTTTGATCAAACTGTAGAGGAGAAGAGCAGTTAAGCTGCACAAATCATCCCTAAAAAAACCTGTAACAATCCAGTGTAGGAGGACCACTCATTTTTCAAAAATACCATATACATGCATACTCTTTTCACAAAACCAACTGCAGCTCTCTCAGTCATAACTGTGCTGCAAAACACTTTTCCTGTCTTTTTTTTCTACTATTAGTATAATTGCATCTACAGAGAAACCCCCACCCCAATTTCTTAACCTAGGAGACAACAGGTAAATAAATACAAAACACCATTTAATATAATTTTACAGCATTCTATAAATCAAAGTAAGCAATTTGTGAAAAATTTGCCTTATATCTAGATATTGCACAACACTGTAAGAGTTTCCTAAGGATCCAGACTAACAAAGAGAATTTACTGCCTGCACGTCTTTGGTTCAAAGTGTATTATTTTGGGTCAGTTTACTTTCACTATTTATCRGAACATCAACTGCAGGTAAAATATTTCTGTACATCTGTAACCGAGTTCTCTGTCCAGACATCATTTCCTCTTTGTTATATATATCTCACTTAAGCCCTCCTAGCATAATTCTGTCATTTCATGTGTAATCTCCTTTTTAGGAGGAATAGGGAAGATTTCCAATGGCATCAGCTGCATTAGTCTCACATCTTAAACCTGTGGTTTTGTTTTTGTTATGCACAGCTCACAGTATCCTTGGCTGTGATTTGTGTTCCCYTGGTGCCCCACTTTAAAACTGCAGATAAAAATCACAAATAATGAGGAGGGAGATTATGTACTCTGCCTATTGAAACCCTAAGGATTTTGATGACTAGGAGTGAAAGAAATGGAAAGCAAAGAAGATACATGAGACACAATTCAAACAGTTGTACTGTTTATGCATATTTGGAAAAAGAAAAAAAAAAGAAAAGAAAAGAGAGGAAAAAGCTGGCACATAACTTAGAGAAGGCTGAACAAGCTCCTACTTTCAGCTCTGTTATTCTGAGTTTATATGAACAGCTGTTAGAACAGATCAAATACACAGAGAAGGGTGGGTTTGCTCCTCTGCCAGAGTCACTCTGGTATCTGCCATCACCTGGTGGATGTCCAGGAAAGAGCCAATCCATCATAACACCACAAGGACACAAAGATGCCCTTTTGAGGGAGATAACCCCCCTGTTTTGCTGGTTTTCAAATCAAATGCTGCGTTTGTAGGAGCAAAGACCAGCAGGTTCAACAGCAGAGGTATTTAGCAGAGCAGTGAATTAATGTGATATGGAAAACACAGATTTTCTTCAGTGGCTGGAGCTGCACAGTCTCTAGCACACTGAAGAGGAGTCCTTTAAATTCAAGAGTGATGAAGCTCTGACAATCTGTCAGCACCAACCATAAAGAAAATTTCCTGTTGCTCCCCTCTTTTCACAGGCTTCTAGGAACAGATACACCAGCAAAAGAGGAGAGAGGCAGTGAGATGTAAATGAGAGGGAGTCAGAAGGATTTCAGAAGAACAGATAGACTTTCATAGCACTTGCTAAGCTTAAATAAAGTCAATGTTTAATTCAAGAGGCATAATTTCATAATTACTGTTGTGAAGAGCACCTGAGCACCCCTCTTGTGACATTAAGGTGCACAGCTTAGTGACTCAAGAAGTTATAAAATTCCTAATGGTATTTATAGGCAGTAAATAATGTCCTAGTATTACTACAATTGATCCATTAGTATTCAAGGAAATAGATATTTTTATGAAAATATATTTTGGAAATCTAATCTGTGATAAGTAACTACACTTAGGTGAAGCATAGAAGAGCAGACTGCTAAAAATGGCAGCTCTGTATTTACTGGGTGACTTTCTATTTTTGCATTTTTTCACTTTTTTTCACTGTTATAATAATTTAGAGTAATTAGTGAATAAATAAAAGTTCATGTATCGAAATACCATAAATATTGGGATTGTCTGTCTGAAAATAGATTTCGATTATGACAGTAAGCAGCCCAAATAATACATGGCCAAATAGGGTGGGGTTTTTGTTTGTTTTTTAAACTGAAATAGACAAATTGCACAAAACATATTGTGATGGAAGAGGATCACAAATAACATAATTTTTTAGTACATCAGAATGACTGACGAAACAACTGCCTGAGCTTTAATCATGTCAAATCCAGACAAAATAGTCAATTTAAAGTATTGAAATAACTCTGAAGGCACTGCAGTTGTTCTGTGGTGCACACAACGCCAATTGTAGGATGATGTTTCTGTCAGTTGCACACTTTAGAAAAGAATAAAAGTATTGAGTTAAACTTAGAGCATGGTACTATGGTTATACCTGTTTCAACAAAGTGTAGTTGGATCCATCAGTGCTAATTTTTCTTATTTCATGATGATCAGCCAGAATTAAGAAAGGTTCCTCATCTAAACCCCGGGAGAAAGAATATATTAGACTAGCTTTTACGTTAATTTATGGAAAATCAGGAATACAATGCTGAAATACAGATGGTTTGAAAAATAAATGTTACATGCTTTGATCAATGTTATGGATGAAAGAAATATTTAAAACATTCAAATGCTCCAAGAAAGATCAATGATGCAGTATAAAAATGAACAAAGCAATCAATTAGTATATCTTTCAATGCAATTTTAATGTTTTTGCCTTTGTAATATGGGAACCGTACTGTATTTTATCCTAATTTAGTGTCAGAGATTAAATGTGAGATACATTTCATTCCATATGCTTTAATTTCAACATTYCCTTTCAAATTAACACTAAGACTATTAACTCTTACAATTGCAAAGYGAGCATGTTTTGACCATGGCTTTCTGATATTTCAAAACTCTGAATAGTAGAGCAATAAAGAAACAGCTATTTATAAAAACTTTGATTCTCTAATTCTGAATTGAAGCCAGATTTGACTATTTTTTAACCCTGGTTTTTAACCTAGTTTATAGAAAAATATTTACTTTCAGATCCTATTCACGCCATCACTTTGGATTATCTCTGACACTGACATACATAATAGTAATTTTTTTTTAAAGCTGTCTTTATTTTAGCTCTAGTAAGAGAAACATCTACTAAAATTGAAAAAAAAAATTAGTAATGATAATTAAAAACGTATTAAAGGCCTTGTACCTACTGCTTATGCACTCTAGAATGTAATGTGTTGTCTAGGCTACTCTGCTCCTGTACTGAACACATTTGCATTTTATGTTCAACTCTTAAGACAYTCTCCAGGTCATAAGAGACTTGAGGCATCATCGTCAGCCCTGAGGATTGTGGCTTGTGGAGACTGGCTACGATGCTCTGCTCTCTTGTAAAGATTTCAAGGCAAATTATGCAAAAAAATCAGCATCAGGCCCAACATCCCCGTGTTGGCACCTCCTCGCAGCAGAGCCATCCCTGCCACAGCACCACAGCTTTGGCATGGTCACCGTCGAAGTTTGATGTAGTGCAATTCCAACAAACAGCTCTGATGTGCTCCAGCTCCCCTTCCCATCTGGGTGATCTATGGCTTCCAAACGTACAGGTGGCTCGGAAAGTGGGGGATTGGAGAAAAGCAAAACCAGCCACTGAACTTCTGCCCTCTCCTGTGTTTCCACTCAGGGAAGCACCCAGGACCAAACTACGAGGCAGACAGAGGTTCCAGCCTTCTTGCCATTTGGAAAGAAAACTGAAAGCTTGTCTGGGCTGTGAAGGAAACCCAGCAGAACACAGCAATGGGTTCCCTGTTCCTGTCACTGACTGAGCCAATCCCACCCACTGAGAGGTGAGGAAATAACCAATGCTCTCACACATCCTGACCTTCACTGTGTAAGGCATGTAAGACTGGAGGATTTGATATGCTATAGGAGTAACAGAGTTTGCATTTTCTATTATTTTTCTTGTTCCTCCTTTTCATATGGGAAGTTTGACATACATTCTAATATTCTAAAGATGATGAAATAAACCAGAAATATTTTAAACATTTATCATAACCATGCTATTGTCATATGACTCAGAAGTAGAAGTAATTGATGTATTTTAGCTTTTCTAATAAGTTTTCTAATAAAGTACTAATTCAAACTGTGTCTATATACTACAAATGAGCTAAGCACAATACATACCAAAAATATAATTTATATTTACATTCAGACATTGAATCACATTCTTATTTTATATTGAAGAAGTAGCAGATTCAAAGTAACTCTGTTTATCTTGCATAAAAAGGTAAAACCTTGAGGCTAAGGTTTTTCACAAATTATTTGGATACAGCAGTGGATTATAAAAAAAAAAAAAAAAATCAAACAGTAATACCTGAAAGGGATTTGCAGCCATTTAGGTTATCAGGCTGTATTTCATACCCCTCTGCACACAAGCACTTGTAGGTTCCATATGTATTGATGCATTGCTGGCTACAGGGAAATCCAGACGAACATTCATCAATATCTACACATGTTTTGCCATCATCCTTCAGGAGGAATCCAGGCCAGCATTTGCACTGGGAAATAAAACCAAATACATTCGTTTTTAATTCTGTCATCTGCGTGTACTTTCTTCTGAATATGTTAGCATCATAAACCTTTTATGTATCTCATTTTTTCAGGTAACATCTTAATTACATTGCTCCCTATATGGTTTACAGGGAGACATATCTACTTTTCTTTTCAAATATTGCTGGTGTGATCCTAAGCACCATTCCCTCCAAAAAGCCCTGTAGAATGAGTTATTATTCTTTCTACTTTAACTGAAGAAAAAGTAAAACACACCTTTTTCAAAAGTAGGATTCTTCCTGGAAAATAATGATGGATGGACCCTTTGGAGTTCTTAATTTTCAATTATACATGTGTTTTTTGCCAAATCTAGACAGTTTTAAATTATTTTTTCTAGAATCATTGATATCACCTAGAAATCTGTGTAAACAACACAGCAATGGGAACTCTTGAGGCTGATTAGGAGTTGAACTTGGACAGTTTCTTGTGGATCTCTTCTTAATCAGGATGTTCTCTGGTTCCCTGACTTTTATTGGGGTCTGATGATGTTCCTGCCAAGTTTATCACATGCAGTGTAAATGATGCAAAATAAAACTGGGCAGAGGGGTTTTGAAACAGGAGCACACATTTCATCAGTGGAAAACTTGATGTTCCCTCCTGTATTCTCTCTCTTTCTCTCTGCAGAGATCCAGGACATTCTTTCTCCACAATGATGCTACTTCAACAAGGCTTTTGCTGTACCCAACAGCTCTGGAGTCTGTCTCAACTCTCCCAGTTCCAGAGGGCTGAATATCTGTAGAGCTAAGCCATGCTGGACAGATTTTATTTAGTTCTCAGTGGGCCAGTATTCAATTGAAAAGATGAAACATTGGGAGTACAGTTAGGGTTACTTCAGACTTAAAACCCTGAAAAAAAGTCTCTCTTCTATTTTGAGCTACTAATTACAGGCTACTGCAGTCTGTTCCCCTCTACATGTCAAGGCCAAAGAGCAGATTCATATAACAYCCTCACATGCAGACAACTAACAGTTTTACTCTGCTGCTAAGGTGATAYTACTTTGTTTAAATATGTCTGTAAGAGTCTCTGACTTGGGAAAAAAATAACCACTATTCCTGCTGTTCACTCCTCTATATTGTTTTTCACAATTGATTTTCCATGGTCTGTATACACCAGTATGATTTGTTGTATTTAAAACATTGTATGATCTTTTCCATAGGTTTAATGTATGTATTGCACCAGGTTTTTTTAATACAATTGGCAATTGTTTGCTTACAGGAAATAAAAATTTGAATGTTCTTATTATAGGTAGGCAAGCTRCTTCATTACAAGGAAGTACCACATGTGGAGCTTCATTATAATCATGCAGTAGTTAAACACTTAGGAACTAAAAACTTGCATTACATTACACCACATTTTGCAATTATTCACCTTGTATCCAACTGGAAGATCCTGACAATCTTGTGAACAGCCACTAACTTTCTTACTGAGGCATTCATTAATGTGGCAGCTTTTCTCATCAGACCCATCACTGCAATCTTCTTTGTTATCACAAACATCACTTTGAGGRATGCACTTGCCATTTTTGCACATAAAGAAAGAGCTGTTACATGACTGCTCTGGAAAACAAAAAGAAAACACAACTTGGTGTCATCTCTTAGTATTTGGAATTCCTTTTCTCAGGGATCAGCTTCTATGTGTGAACGTGGGACGGGACAATCGTGTAAAAATTGAATATATATTCCTTATTGATAGCATTATAATATCTTTTCATTGCTCAGTGTCTTTAAAGGTTACTCCTCTCCTGGAAAAATGTGAAGACATCAACTTAYTACTCCCTCCTAAATATTTGTTTTCATATGAGGAGAACTCTCTATGYTATCTCTGCACAAAACACAGTTCTCCAGYYTCCAAAAGTTAAAAAACACGGGTTYTCCYYGCTGTGGATGCTGAGGTGTTCAGTGACATGACTGACTGAATTCCATTGCATTCCTTGTCTAATAACCTGCACATATGTTCTTCCATTTTCACTACATTCAGATCCTTCAAATAACAATTGGAACATTTAAATAAATACAAGATAGGTGTGCTCCTTCACCTTACAGCAGATGGGTGTTTTCCATCAAAATTGGTGTAAAGGACCTGGCTACAGTGCAAWAAAGTCCTAAGGTCTAGACAGAAGAATTGGTCTCTCAGAAAGCCACACAATAGAATRCCATGTGCAGACCAGGACTAATTTCCCCCTCAGAAACCAGTCAGACCTCAGTAAACTTAATGTAAGCAGAAAATGTCAATAAAACCATTAGCATGTGGTCAATAATTTACAAATAAAATTAATCCAGTGTTTATTATTTATAGTGAGAGCAACTTTGCATGCCCTTTTGTATGATCTGCTTCTGTGTGATGAATATCTTGAACACAGGAAACATGTTAAGAGCAAGCTAGAAACTTTGGCAATTACTACATTAATATCATCTTATTTAATTATTAGCAGGATTTATGCATTAAGGATCCATCTGCTATTTTATTCCRTAGGAACTGGTGGCTTGAACTTTGTGAGCTGAGGTTTTGGTTCCTCAGGACRCACTCTCTCTGCAAGACATGAACGATATCACCATGAAAAATCACACCAGAAATTTAAGCTACAAAGTTTTACATTTGGTGAATKACAACCCAAAACCATCGCTCTCCAAAAAGAAAGGCCACGTATGTTCTTCAAAGAATTACACACAAACCTGAACTTTTGCACTTGGTGTTGATAGGTGCTTCATCAGAGTGGTCTGGGCAGTCAAAATCCCCGTCACATTGCCACTGGGAATTCAACAGGCACCTTCCATCAGCACAAGTGAACTCTCCGGGACGGCAGCGACGATACCCTACAAACACAGCAACCTCATGTTTTCTTTCATAGTTTCAACATAAAATTCTGCATATTTGAGGCAATGCAAAAAAAAAAAAAAAAAGTAATTTTTGCTCCATAAAGAAATGCAGAGTGTTACGTGCTTGTACATGAGTGTCTGCCAACAAAGAGAGAAATCAAAATTCTCTTATGTAGCACTACATAGTCATGATACAATTCACACAGATGTGAAACATATTTATGCAGCTCTCAGTCATACATATATTTTATTTTTGGTGTTATTTCGTTTATTCCTGTTGTTAGGAAAYAGCTTAACTACACCCAGCAAATATTTTTGTGGTGTGCTACTATACAACTTCCCTTTAAACATGCAGAACGCAAATAATTTTAACCACACTAAACATACATTTTCCAAGATGGCAACAAAATCAATATGTATTGAATGAATACAYTTTCAAAGTAAAAACTTGCATCAAAGAAATTTTCAAGGATTAGAATGATTGTGAACTTTAAAAACAAATAAAAGAACTGCTTGCTTCAATCACAAGTCCTGTTTTTATATTATTTCTGAATAGTACTCTAGAAAAACAATAACAAGAAAATATACCTTTCAATTATACAAATGGAAAAAAAAAACAAAACAACTAAACTAAAACAAAGCCTGGATTTTTAARTGTAGTCCATTCATTCAGCTTTTAGGAATGTATTTCAGACCAAATTTCATGTCAATTCAGTAGACTTGGCTGCTGAAGAGTGTCTGAGTKGTTTTGGCTACCAAGATGGAAAAGGTTTAGCTCTACAGTCCAACAGAGCTATGATCAGGCTCCTTGTTTGCAGTCATATCAGAAACCACAAGTCTAAAATCTTGGGGCATGATGTGGTTAAATTTTAAATCCCARCACCACCTTGCAAAGCGTGTTTTGGAATTTGACTCCTACTCTTTRCAAGTAGTTTCCCTTCTCATAAGAGCATGTAACCCTTTCCCAAAATTGCAGTCTAACAAGTTTCCCATACTGGTCACACACTGAGGTGTGCATTTGATTTCCAGTTCACAGAAAATCGCATTGAAGCAGCGCAGCACGTAACAAACGTTGCTGCAGATTTCAGTTCCCCCAGTAGAAATTAAATAGAGCCAGTGCCTGAAGGCAGGTCCATACTACAATTGCATTAGGAATTTGTACATCTCCTGCCTCTGTTGCTGTTTCCTCCTTCTGTCTCTTTCCAAAAGTCTGACAAAAGAACACTATTTGCTTGTCAGTATTTTAAGAGACATGTATACTTTTAGTGTGTGTATATATGCTACAGAAAATAAATTGAGTACACCAGCAAGAAATTATAAGCATGAAGAAAAAAAAAAAGCACTTATTTCCAAAGTTTGTGACTGTTTAGTTCTAAATAATTATTTARGTATTGAAGACTGGGCTGGGGCAGGAGGTGCACACAACAGCTCTGTGTGTGTCTGTGTGCTCAGAACCTTTAGRGACTAATTATAAAATGGTGTTTGAAAACTCCTAAGATCTATAAATTTTGCAGCTGTGATTTACTCAACTCACTGTGCTGCTGCTGGTGATGCTGAATGAGTAAATCACTGATTTCCTGTTAATTACCTGTCATTAATAAATCAATAAGTACACTTTTTCTCACAATCTTTGGATGTCTACTCACAGCATTTACGCACATACCCCTTCAGGTGGTATGTACAACAGATACATCTAAAATATACAGCTATTTTCTAGCTATTTTCTGTTGTGACTCTCATTTCTGAAGCAAATTTAAGAGTAAATAACCAATACAGATTGTAACAGCACAAATCCAGGCATGACAATCACCAACTTGTCCTTTTGAAGGGAATATTTACTCTATATTTTCCATAAATACTATTTATAGAGATTAATGTTACTGAGTATGGCCCAGATATACTGTACAGATATTCAGATAATATAAGAAACCCTAAATTAATGTGAATGGTGAAAATTGAACAKTCACATATGGTTTTAGTTGATATCATTTAACTGCAGTGATAATCATGACAGACATGTTTCATTACTTGATAGAGAAAAACCAAAAATACATATAAAAAAGATATTCATAATAAACAAGAAATTCTAGAAGGTACATTTTTAGATTCTGTTAAATGTCATTAGCAATCAAATGTAAGACACTATAGGAAACAATTTGTCACTGTAGCTCTAGATCCAAGTTAGTTCCAAGCTGTATTAATTAATCCATAAATTAAAAGTGAAAATTAAAACAATTTAAAGAAACGAAGAGCTTTCTTTTTCAATAGTGCCTTAAAGTACTAGACCCTGAAGAATGCCTTACAGTTAACAGTCTGAAATTGTTCTATTTACTCTCTTTTTGTTATACTTGCCACATTCCAGAGATTCATCTGATCCATCTCCACAGTCATCATCATGGTCACAAACAAACTGCTTGGGAATGCAGACTTTGTTATGGCACATGAAAGCATTCTCATCACAGGTGTTGTTAGGAGCTAAGGAAAACACAGCACATAAGAAAAAAAAATTAAATTGAGAACAGTAAGATATACAGCCAATTTTCTTACACACAGATGAAATGAGAGGGGAATTTGAGTGAATTCAATGGAAATAACCATAACTTTTTAGTCAGACAAAAAGCATCTCACAATTCAATACCTGAAAAAGCTGCTCGTCACAAAATAGCTACAGAAGTAAAGATAGCTAAAATCTGCTRTAATCCAGGAAAGTTTCAGAAGTTGATGCTGTCTACAACTAACCTAAGATTTGCCTCTGAGGAAGAAAACATTTGGGAAGTGGACATATCCTTCTCATGTTACTCTGCTCCTGAACAAATGCTCTTTAAAATCCAYGAACACTCAAAATATATAGAATACATTTCTATACCATTTTTATACACTAATAAAACAATCCTCTCCAATGAAACTATTACTGAACTCCTGACACTGTTAATAGAAACGTATCCCAGGAGACTGGACGCAATATGTTATAGGGCAAGAGATGTCAAGATCTGAACAATTAGGCAGAATAAATTGAAGACAGAACTGCATCTCCCTTCTTGACGCACAACCTCCCTGACACGAGCAGCAGCATTTTCTTCAGGAGGAGCAATAAAACTGCATAGTCAATAATGTGCTAATTTTCATCAGTAAACACACTGCATAATGCCTGTGACGTGCCACACATCCTGATCTTCGGCTGGGGTGCCTGAAGATGCCAGGCTGATTAAATYTCCTGGTCTGTGTGCTGACATGTGGGCCATCAATCTTCACCAGCAGTCTTGGCAGTGGCAGGGACAGGCACAAACAGCAGCTGGGTGTTATAAAGGCAAAAGATCCAGGAAAACGACATTTTTTTGACGTGCAAACTTACCACAGCCTGCTGTGGACAGCTCATCGCTCCCGTTGGGACAGTCGCGCTCGCCGTCGCAGAGCCAGTGCCGGGGAACGCAGGCGTGCGAGCCCAGGCAGCTGAAGGTGTCGGCGGCACAGGTCACCGAGCCTGGGGAGACACGGCACGGGAGCCTTTGGTGCCTYAGGATTTTAGCTTTTATATTTTTCATAGATTTGTAACCCTGCAATTCTTTAGTGTATAACGCTAAAGGCCGTGTAGAGTGTTAGCTACTGCTTTCAGAYGAAACGACYTCTCTCCRGGCCTGAAAACTCAAGGACACYTTACTGCCTCAGGCCTCGAGAGATGTAAACAACTTGGGGTGAATTACTTCATTACCTGAAGCTGWAACTGGAAGAACTAACCCTGATATGCAAATGGACCAAACTTATAAAAGTATGGAGAACCCGTGACCAGTTGTTCATCTTSGGGAGTTCATCTTAGGGGGTCCATCTTAGGGTGTAACCCCTGAGGGAGCTCTGACTGCCCTGGATGCACCTGAAGGCCTTCAAATAAATACAACAGCTTTTTACTCTTTCAATTTTGTCAAGCCTCTCTTTTTAGGTAGTCCCGGATAAGGCATCACCTTCAGCACGGAACCATCGGAAATCCCGAGCCGGAATGTCCTAGCTGATGTTTGTATGGTGACGGGCATAAAGACTGGCTAAAGACTATTTTACAGTAAAATCTTCTATTTCTTCCATTCATTCCATTTATTCAGCCTCTGAATATCCTGCAAGGAAGTTTAATTTCCAACACTTTATGAAACCTATCCAGTAGAATAAATTTTCAAACTAATTTTGGCCAGCAAGTTTGACTGCACGTTTGGAGAGATTGAACAAAGGAAATGACTTTGCAAACCACATAATCCCTGCATCGCCRAACTCTGTGCCAGGAGGCTAAAGGCATTCAAAACTTCTGTGAGTCACTCCCACACAGAAGACAACAACGTGTACCAACTACAAAAGCAGTGGGAGTAAAAAATATCTGACAGTTCTGATCCAACTAACTCAACATATTCYCAATGTACTATTACTTGACTAATTTTTTTTTCTTTTTGGCCATTCTTCAGATAATATATCCTAGGATTAAATTTATTCCATTTGGAAGTAAATTCATGTGCAATCCATCACTTAATGTATTCTCTTAGATAAGTTAATTATACTTCACTAAAAAGGAGAGAGTGCATTTTCTACTAGTTTTAATTAGAAATTTATAAAATATTAAAAAGTTTGATTTTCTGTCCTACTTACGCCAAAGTGGCAACTTTTGCTTATTTAAACTCATTTGCCATATTTTCATATTTCTGAAATTGAACTTCATCTTAAATAAATACTGATTTTTTAAGACTGAAAAATCTGAAGTAATTTTGATCTCTTTTCTCCTTGCAATTCAGATCCATCTCCTGTTCCTAAAGAGAAATACAGACTTAACTCTCCCCTCTTCATAACTGCTGCAGATTTTTCCCTCTTTGAGAGAAGTTAGTGTCCCAATTAATTAACATTTTGTCATATTAGAACAGTTTAAGTTCCACCTACATCCTTTTCATTTGATGGCATTTCTACATCTATGTTTGATTAAGCAAGTACTTTATCAAACCACAGCTCTAAACATAAGCTGAAGAGATTTCTCCTCTGCCTACTTAACACTTCCAGTTATCAACAATATTTTTAGTGTGGTATCACACATGAAATATGGAATAAAATACTCTTTGTTGAGTGGAATTTAAGAGGATTTTTGAAAAGGAATGAGTATTTAAGAGTTAAAAGCTGAAATTTTAAAAATAAAATCTTAAAACACCACATAGATAATGATAGAACCAATGTATAAATATCATTAAATTGTGACAGCATGACCTGACATCATGTGATTTTCTTCTGAAAAGAATTCACTAACACATTTCCAGTCCACTGAGCCTCAGAATAAAAACAAAATTTTCAGTTCCTTATGCACCATGAAGGGTTTGGGAATTTGAGAGGAATATCATGCAATAATGCTTATGACTGTATATACAAAATTTAGAGGGAATAGGAGAAAGAGCTGAGAAAAAAAACAAATAAAACACCAACTTTAGGGTCTTTGAGCAGCTGCCACTGAAATGTAAAAGTCAAAGAGGGTTTTTACCCCAAAGATAGGAATTGTAGAAAAGCTTGGTTATCCTTTTGCCCATGCTGGTTTGCCACTCATATCTTTACTGATAAAATGCACACAGATCATATATTCCCCATAAAAAGGAACCTATATCTGCTGAATGGAAGGGGCTGAGGGARGACATCCCTCACACCCTTTGGAGATGCTGTGCTCGTTCCCTTCCCAYCATCTCCTTGGGTCACGTGGTCTCTCTCATTATGTGTGATCTAAACTGAAATTATCCTACTTACCACARATAGCATCACTCTCATCTAAACCATCTCCACAGTCATCCTCACCATCACAAGTCCACTGCTTCGAGATGCACTTGTTTGCAGAGCAAGCAAATTGATTCCATGAACAAGAAGAATCTGGGAATGACACCAGGCACTGCATTTGTTAGGCTCACAACATCACTGCATTCCCTGCAGTTTCAAGCACGGTTTAGGAATTCTTGCACTGCTCCTTTCTCTCCTCCCAGTATCCGTGTACTAAACCAGTCCAGCTCAGTGCAGTCCTAATCTTGTTATTCAGCATGTTATCAGTTTGTCTCAGAATTTGCATTCACCAACACATTTATAAAAATAAATAGCGAAACATTACAAACACATTCCAATATTTTCAAACATTTTGTTGGTGGGAAGAGGATAAACACTTTAAAAACTGAWGTCTGGTTTGCATATTTAACAGAGATGCTACAACTACAGAGAACTGCTTTATTTGGATAGTAGGGCAGAGAGGCCACAGTTCAAATTTTCCAACACAGCCTTCCAGTATTGAACTCCATCTTTAAAAGATTTCATGTTATTTTCCCTCACAAGAAAAATTTCTGTGTGTTTGCCTTCTGTTATCCCATATACACTTTTCGATACACTGAAAATAACAACTTCTGCATTTAAAATCAGACTGCACAACCGTTCTAAATCAATGTTATTCTTTTCTGAAAAATTCAAACCTTTATGTTTCCCAGACTTCTTTCTTTAAGAATAAAGTTTATTTTGTTGTAACTGATGACATCAAATTTTAGTATTAACATTAAGAAGAATTTTAGGTAATGCAARCTGAATTTAAAGCAGAGTATTGCAACAAGTATCTCAAAACGGGTAAGAACAATCAATGGCCAAAGTAGAATTGACTTAACCCCCTTCCCCTTGCCCACAAAAATCAGCTAATTCATTTTTGCAATATTTTACATGAGTGTATAAAACCTGGAAATGTAAACACCAAGTTCTACTTGACAAATATGGCCACTAGAAAATCTTCTGATTGTTACAGTGCACAGCAGTTCCTAATTTTGAAGTTATAAGATGTAAATATACAATGTATACTGCAAACCAAATATGGGAGGATGGTAATGGGAACTGGGTCATGAGGAGAGTAACATATTCAGTCATGCTAACAAGCAAAAAAAAAACCCACCAAAAAAAAAAAAAGCAACTAAATTTTCAGATTTTATTTAAATAGGGAATAGGAAAACTGGATACTGCTTTTTGCTATTCTGGTAGAATTTCATTACAAAAATAATCCATTCAGGTAAACCATACAAATTGAAGTTACAAGAGCATCTCTCACAGTAAAACCAACCTGCATTGTGCCTCAATTAGATGGAATTTAAGAACCTGAAAAGATCTGAGAGAGAATAGACCCTGAACCCAGTTTACAGTTCATGTATTTTATTTCTATCACCTTTGTTGTTACTTTAAATAATTATACCTGTATGGCCTCTGATGCAAAGGAATGTCTACTTTTATGTTTGGGAATTTCCTGCTGGGATCCAGATACTGATTCAAATTCATTATATATGTAAAACTCTACTATAATGAAGACTTATGAGGAATTAGTGGAATTGTTAAAGTAATAGAAAAGTCTGTAAAAAACCAATATCCTTAAGAGAAAAAAAAAATAATAGGGCTTTAATTCTGGCACGAGATAGAATTTAAGGTATTGACGGCATGAAGTATTAGAGTTGAATACAAAAATACAGTATTAAAGACCTTTCTATATAATCTCTGAGATATAAATGCACACTTCTTTGTTTCCAAAGAGCATTAGTGACTACAGAAATACAAACAAGGTAAAATGCTCACCACAGTGCAATTCATCTACTCCGTCCTCACAGTCTTTCTGCCCATCACAAAGCCAGGTGGTCAGAATACATCTTCCACTAGGACAACCAAAATAATTTTCTTCACATGTGGGTTTGTTTTGAACTGTGATAAAATAAAGAATGTAATGTAAAATGGTCTCTACTAGTATGATTAGGAGCCTAATACATTTCTGCTAAATTTCTGAGTACTAATGGACAAAGYGTTTATGTCTAAAAATGAAAAAAAAAAAGTGTGTTCATAAAAATTAAAAAAATAGTGATAGGTAAGTAGCTTAGAGAGCTGAAATACTTCATTTTTTTGGGGTAAGAGTCAGAGCACAGCTTCAAACTAAATCAAAAGGCCTATGGAGGAAAGTAGTTCAGTTTACAGGTTTTGAAGTCAGGCAGGTCAACATTGCTTGTTGTTTTACATCAGCTGAAGAAATTGCCCTTCTGATCTTTCTGCTGTCATTTACAAGACAATCTAATTGTGGCAGTATTTTTGTCACTGGGAGAAGCTACGAATCTGATGCATCCACTGACTAACAGGAGCTATAGCAGTGCTGCTGGAGCCAGAGGTTTAGACTTTGTCAGAAATCAAAAAGTCCTCCCTTGTCTTTTTCAAATTTGTGGAGTCTGAAAGTAATTTAAATTTTTTCTTTTATGAATGCTTAGAAATCAGATGTGAGGAAAGAAAACATGCCATATATTTACTTCCATGATGCAAGCACAAATATCAGTCTAATAACAGCTTGTTTTCAAAATCTTAAGCARGGTCCTGGGAAAACCCAGGAGATAGAATTCCAAGCACTGGAGAGCACTGAAACTCTCTGCCATGGTTTTTATCATTCCCTCAGTGTACTGGATTTGTTTTCGGCCTCCCCTCTTTTAAAAAGAGAGTTAAAGTAAAAACATTTATGGCTTCTATAGCTGTATGAATTAAAAAAAAAAAAGAATAAAGAAAGAAGTGGGACATCTGTGATGATTTGGTAGATATTAAAAATTGTCTAAGTWTAGCTACCCTTAAATGAGTATTTTGTTGTAATTTTCTGTAAGAACAGTGACACTGAACAAAACTGCTAATGGGAATTACAATATTCATAATAGAAACAACACTCAAAAACTTAATGTGCCAGAGTTGGCCAGTTTTGAAYGAAATGGCAAAGGAAATCACATGTAGGTTGAATGGGAATGGTATTGCTTCCAAGTAAAGGGAGGCATGATCCAGGCAATTAGTCACACATTAAAATGATGGAACATTTTGGCACACATTTGAAATTCAGAGAGAAGTAATACAAATAAATGGACAATGGAATAAAATGCACATTAGTGTACTTATGCAACATTAGTTTACTGAAGCTATAGCACAATGCCCTCAAAATCTTCCTCGGTATGGAAAAAACCCTTTCTTTGTATGGAAATACAGTAAATCTAAGCTATCTTGAGCTTAATGAAGTGTTATATACAGTAAATTCTACATAATTCAGAGATAATCTGGGGAATGTGGAGATTAGAATGGAAACTATAACTTCATATGCATCTATGCTATAGGATTAATGAAAGTTCTTAATGTTGACTGACAGTATTGCTGAAGTACTAGATTTCTCTGGATCTTGGTAATATTTTCATCAGTAACAACATATATGAGCATTCTAATAGAAGCTCCTGGTGACACAACAGGATTATTTCACAGAAAAGCATAATATTAGATGGAGATGATCAGATTATACCACTACCAGGCAAAAATTTGGTGGCATTGATMAACATAAAATTAGAAGTTTGATTTTTACGAGGCAATAAAATTTATTATTTAGTAAATATTTAMTTTTATTAAATGCTAACTCTTAGAGGAAAGAGAGTTACTGGTCAACAGGAGGTCAATGTCACTCCAGYATAAGTCAATTATGAAAAAAAATAGAAATGAAAAATGTTTACATTTTGTACCTAATATTCTCAAGCTGAAATGAGGGSCTCTGGATGAAAACAAAACAACAATATAAATGCCATCCTTCATTAACTAAGAATTTAATATTCTGAATAATTTACTGGATAACATTAAATAGAGAGCCATAACCTCAGTCCTGTGTCTGGGATTCAAATTGCCACGATCCCTTTTTACTGGCTGAAGACAAGAACTATCACAAAAGCAATAACCCTGGATTCCAMCCTGGCAGCCTATTCCAAGGACCTCAACCAAATAAAAGAGAAAGTAAAAAAAGTCAGCAAGAAAAGAAATACCACCCACTAAAGCAGTAGCTAATAAAAGCTCCTGAGTGATTATGCTGATGCTTGATGAGCTTGACATTTTAATGACTGATGTTTTACTTAAATAAAAATGATAAATGACAGAGCTAACCTGGAGGAAATAGAAAACTAGACATTACAGTTTTCCTCAGAAAAAAACCCAGTATTCATTTGTAATAATTTGCATAATCCCATGAAACTCGAAATAAAGGTGAATAAACTGCATTCAGCATTRTATTAATCTCCATGTCAAACAAACCACTATTGACTGAATAAACATTTTGCAACACAATGAGAAACACTCTCTCCCCCACCCCCAATAGGATTTTTTTCTTTTTTTTAAAAAGTAAATTAATGTTTTGGGGTGTGTTTTGTTTTTTTTTTTTTTACTTTTTTACAGTTACCTGGGCATTTTAGTTCATCTGTGTAATCTCCACAGTCATTAGACCCATCACAAATCCATTCTGGCAGTATGCAAAGGGAAGTGGAATTACAGCTGATGAATCCTGAAGATTTTATTCCCAGTTTATAGAAGTAAGCACAGTTTGTATTATCTGGAAAGAGACAGTAAATTACTACACACCTAACACAGAGCCTTATAGTTTAATTTTCACGTTGAGCTTGTGCAGACCATGCAGGTGTTGGCGTCCCAAGCAGTAATGAGCACGAATTAACTGCTACATAACAAGGAATAATCATGGAGCAGATGCTGCGAGGGAGCACAAACACAAACTCACTGCAGCTCTTTTCATCTGAAGCATCTGCACAATCAATGATCTGGTTGCACCGCGCTGATTTTCCAATGCAAGTCCCATCTGCACAGCGGAATTCTGCGGAAGCACACGTTGAATCTGCAACATATGGTTATAAAAGATGTAAATTTGTGTGCTAAACAGACTCCTCAGATGCACGTTGTACGTGTGATGTTTAAACCTTCCACCTTGCAGAAYGAGGCACTCAGAACATGCTTTACCTTCCAGGAGACGTATGATTTGGAGTTTATTAGACCTTATAAGTTTCTAATTTTTTAATTCATTTTTTTAGCCTAAAAGCATCTCTAGGTAATTCAACTCATTTTGAGATAATCACTACRTGAGGAAGAAAGAAGCATTTTCAGGACCATCCACGAGCAGTTTTTTAGATTTATTTCTTGTAAAACCACCTCGGGGGCTTTGCCTATATGTTTTTCTCTCTACTTGTATTTAGGCACATGATTAAAAATCGTTTGATGTCTTTAAAAAAATGCTAGTTACTACAGCTATATAGCTTTTCAGTTATRTATTGTGGAATAGTATTCTCTCCAAACTTTCTGAATTGTAACTAAGGATTTGTGTTGACTGCTAGCTGGTCTTTATGCACCGGCTGATCCAGAGATACAAATATTCATCTTTTAAGACATAAACCAAAATGCAATTCTGATATAAAAAGGAGAACAATTCTAATAAGCTTTGCAAAGGACAGAGACATTGCCATGCATCTGAGAAGCAAAGAAATAGAGCCCTTGCTGCTTCAAAGAAGAAGCAGATGCAGAGAAGAAAGCACCCATCTTTCAACCCTTCTATCTGCAGTAAAGTTACTCTCACTCATTACTTCACAGAAGAAACAGCACCTGTATTTTATATGTTATACATATAAAATATTATATATAATATATATGTGTATTTTCTGTTTTATTTTATAGCCAAAACCACTCTCCTCCTAGAAGACTGTAGGTGCAAACCAAAGTCAGTCTTTGCATCAATCCCAACGTATGATTAAATTACACGTTATTTTCTAAGCTACTTCCATTTGCATAATAACTATTTACAAAGCAATATTCTGCAATCACCTTGGAAAGAACTGCCATTTACCTTTACAGTCAAATTCATCAGAGTTGTCACCACAGTCATTTGCCCCATCACACACTTTATTGCTGGGAACACAGCGGCGATTGGAACACGGCTTGAAACCCTTCCGGCAGCCTCTGTTTTCTGGAAAGTTAAACACAAGCCCATGATTTGATTGACACCTAATAAAAACAGCCTTATTCTAAAACCCAAACAAGCATTCCAGAAAAATATTTTAATTAATATTTTGAAGCTATGGGGAGAAACTCCAGAATTTGTTCATTTATTACCCAGCTGAACCTGGACTGATAAAAGGATAAAGAGTAATAAATGAAACCATGATGACAAAGACAGACTGAGAAAAAAAAGGAAAAAGGAAAGCCTAATTCCCAGTTTTCATTATCTTGTGGTATAAAGAGCCCATGTGCTTTAAATGCATATGTTTTGACACATCTTTTTGGCGACAATGTTTGCATATGTCATCAATAATGTGTTTGTACAGAATGAAGAATACCAAATTCAGCCTAAACCAAATTAGGAATAAATGGAGAGTAGAATAGCAACAAATAACAGCAGAAAAGTTTCTGGATTTCTGAACACCAACACCACCAGTGTTCTGCTCAAGAACATTATTGAAGAATGTATGAGTTTTACACATAATGGTATGTTTGAAAATTCAGGACTGATTTACTAAAGCCCTAATCACTGTAGAAGTAATGTCACAATAATAAATTATGTTCACTGCATTAGTTAATCAATAATAACGAGTCCAGCATCTTGTGATTTATCAGATTCAGAAAGCAACACTCTGTATATGACCTAAGGCATGACAGAACCCCAGTTCTTCCTAGCTCTTTTTTTCCAATGTGTAGCAAAAAATTCAGTACACTTGATTTAAATGAGGCAAATGTACACTGTCACACGCAAGTTAATAGAATGTCCTTCATAAAATTATGTGGCAAATGCATGGAAAGACAAATTGCTGGATCTCAGAATCACAGAATCCCAGAATGTGTTGGAAGGGACCCTAAAGACCGTCCCATTCCACCCCATGCCATGGGCAGGGACACCTTCCACTACCCCAGGTTGCTCCAAGCCTCATTCAACCTGGCCTTGAACACTTCCAGGGGTGGAATATTCATAGCTTCTCCAGGCAACAAATCTTGTATTTACAAATCTATTTATAAATTTATAAACTAGCATTTATATATTTTTGAGTATTGTAGAATAAAGTATCTTTCATCTCTTAAAAAAATAAGGAAAAAGCTAGTGCTTTTTTAGATACAGAAATATGAGAACATTTGAGATGCTTTTTATTAAATACTTAATACATGAAGTTTGCAAGAAAAAATATTTCCAGCTAATCCTATCCATATCATGTCAGGGTTTTCTTAATGTGTGAGTTGGAGTTTTCTTCCTGTGCATCTTGGTGAGCAGTTGGTAGGAATAAGTAGAAAAGTCACAGAAGAACCAATCTCAGCATGAATAACACCAAAATTACAACAGGAAGGTGAAAGCTCTAGAAATACTTACCACAGTAGAAAAGTTTCTCATCAGATTTGTCCTTACAATGAGCAATGCCATCACAAGTCAGCTGATAATCAATGCATTCCCCATTTCCACATTCAAACTCTGAATAGATGTTGCAAGTAGAATTTTTAGCTAAAAATAAAACACATTGACACCTAATTTTTAAAAGCTTTCACAAGCAGTGAAAGTGAGAAAAAGTGCTGGCTGCATTTAAAATATTACCTATGTGGCTTTTGAAAACCTACGTAAAAAACAATAAAACACACCATGGCATCAGAACTTAAAAGCTTCTACAGAGAGAACCTGAAAAAGAAAATACATTGACAAATATCCATGAAGGAACATGTGGTGAAACAACTCAGAGGCACAGATTCTGGTAAGATAAGAACTTTGCAACTACTGTGCTCAGCTACCTTCTATTCACCCATGCCTTTCCAACCCCCAGCTTGAGCAATACAGCCTAAAACCTAATGCCGAAAACCCGCTGCTTCCATTTTAATTATTTCTTTTGTTCACAAAAAATCTCACCTTCTCACCTAGTGAATGTTTTATCTATTAATTTAGAAGAGAACAAGGTGCACATTTAAAATTTTTAGTCTTTTACTTAAGAAATGAAAACATATCACAAATTTGATACAGAACAATTTGGTCATGAAATTCATGATAGGTCGTACATCTCCTTCACGTGCATGGTTCTAAACAAAGTATCAAGGTGGAGAGAAAAGAGAAGTTTCTAGAACAACTCAAGAAGAAGAATGGGGAAAAGATATGTAATTGTTAAGCTTCTTTCTTGTTTCCATTATAGTTACTTCAGCAGAAATTCAGGAAGAACCAATGTCTACCATATGCAATAGTCAAGCCAAAATAAATCGAAAGCATGCCTTGATTTGATTCAAACATGAAGGAAAATATAAAGTGCTGAAAATACAGACTCTRGACAAGGTGAGATCTGATCTTGAATATGATTTATACAGTCCTTTAAATTTTAATTTAACTATTTTTATCTCTTTTCCCTCCATTTTCTAGCATTGTAAGAAGTTAGATCCCAGGAAAAGTAATTCTCAATTACATTTGTAGTGCATCTAGTTCAGCATCTCAGACTGCAATCTTTACAAAAAGATGAAAAAAAAGYAGGTATAGTATAATCTGCCCTCAGTTCAAGTCTAACTGGACACYCTTGCAGAGATTGCTTCAAACTCCATCTTGCAGAAACAAAGCATTTTAATGCCTTTCAAACTGTTTCTTTGATGAGAAGTAAGTAGTCGGAGCAGTCATTACCCATATAATCATCTCTCCCTCTCTGAATTTCACTGAAGCTTTGTCTCAAGGCCCTTGACTGGCAGTAAGTTATATAGCCTAATTACACTGTGAAAGGACAGTTAATTCCTTTTCTCAGCTGGAATTGCTAACTTTCAATTTTATTGAGTATCCCTTTCGACTGTATTAGGAAGAAAGAAACTTTTGATCTCACAGCTAAACTAAAGTGTGTCTTGTTTCCATCTTTCCTGTGCTAGACTTAAACATTAAATTTTGGGGTTGACTTTCTTCTTTATCAACATTTCCTGCAAACATTCTACAGAATAMTTTAGAAGATGAAATCTTGCATCATGTTCTAGATGACAATTTAAGCACAGTTTTACCTAAGAGCAATTTTTAAGAGTTGCAGTGCATTTGGAAAATATAAATGTCATATAATTATTATAAAATAAATTATTAGGCACATGAATTTATCTGCTGAACCGCTTTCAATTCCACTGCTGGTCACTGCCTTGACAACATAAAGAAATAGGTGAGAAAAAGTGCTTTAATTAAGGTACAACTTCAGGAACTCATCTAATATAGCCCAATATAGAYATATCCCAGCAAGAATTATGATAGATATTCAAAAACCCTAACTATTATTAAGAAACAGTAGCCCACTACCCTAATAGGAGTTTAAGGAGAGTATTAGTGCTTTTTAACCCTCAAAAGACTTAAAAAGAGTCTTATAAGGCAAAAGAGTTAAGGCAAAAAGCCTCGTTAGTGCTGAATTGCCAGACCAATTTTTACAGTATGTAGAAGAAATAAAATTAACGGCTTGGGCCAACTGCCCTATGAAAGCCAAGTGCATCACACCACAGAAAAGCCTCGTGTCAGCYACCATTACTTACTCACACATCTGTTATCATCTATCAGCATCCTGTCCCCTCTACAGGAGCAGTTCACGCGGCCATCGGGCGTCAGAAGGCACAAGTCGTGGCAACCTCCGTTCATCTGTGCACAGGGAGATAACTCACCTGAAAAACAAACAACAAAAGATGAACTCTGTTTTATTGAGTTTGCTTCAATGGCCGACCTCTTTGAGAGAGCAAAGATCACCATATCTCTCATTCATGGGCGATTGACTCGGGTTTTATCAGTCAGATGGAAATGTCAGCTTGCCCCAGGTGCTGGCACACTAAAGATAAACAAACTGAGTTACCTGGAAAACAATAATTTTAAAAACCTACGCCATTCAAAACTGCTGAAATCTGACAGRAAAATGTTTAACTCCTTATCCATTTTTTTGTGAGCTCAATGCCCACAGCAGACAATGGTCTCTGAATAATATTTGTTTACTTCGGAAGAGGTTAYACCCCATCGTTTCTTAGCAGTTCCTAGAACAAAAAGAATTTGTGAAACATCATATAATCTTTGAACTTGGTTGAAACTAAGTAAAATTCCTGAAATGAATGATATTGGAATGAAGAAATCTGCTTTGTGACTTACAACTGTTGGTATCATTGGCCACAGCAATGATTCCCATTGGCTGGTGTGGGATATCGGAACGGAGGACTTTGGTGTCCCCTCCCGTGTATTTACTGGAACGCAGAATGGCTCTCCTCACTCCATCTGACCAGAAGATGTACTCATCATACACAGCCAGGCTGAGGAAGGTGCCTGGGCCAGACTTGACTATTACCTAAAATGCAAAAGTGCAGAAGAGAAACATGAGGGGAAATGCTGTCGCTGAATAAGAAGTTTTTAAAGTGCAAACTCCCATCACTTTAAAATTTTAGACAAAACACTTAATACTTTTATACTTACAGCACCTGGAAAAATGAGATAACAGCACTTAAAATGTGTTGAAAGGATGCTGCAAGCATCCAAATTTCAGAAAACCAGGCATCTGTTCCTTAATTAAAAAAATCACAGTTTATCTAAATATGCCCAGAAAAATACCTACTCAACACTCTACCTGCTTAATGGTCAAACAGAAAAGAGAAGAGGTTCTTTCAGCATGGCTGAAAGTCTAAAAATTCAGTCTTTATGAACCAAAGTGAGAAGCATGTTTCAAAAGTAGAGTGCTCATCACATGATCATGTGAGAAACTTGAACCCAAGACAACAAATGTTTTGTGTTTTCCAATTTAGGAAAAAAAATCTCACCATAGTAATAATCAGTTTAAAACCTAGAAAGAAAAAATGAATTGCAGTTCACTATATAGTAAGGTTTGAAAGAAAACTGTAGAAATACAATGAATTTGATCACAGTCCAAATCACAGCTCCTGAACAATATTTTCATGTATGTTCTTTCTTTCCATGCATCAGAATTAAAAATTCCACATGAACAGTTTCTTTTCTGAAGAATATGACACATTTTTAATCAGTTTTCTGGTTTAAAATTTAATTTTGGCAGAACAGAATTACTGGAAAGGGGTTAATAATTTTCCATCAGATAATGGAGATAAATAATACTCAATATATTTATTGAATTATATTCCAGGTTTCTTTGGAAAAAAATAGTAACTTATGAATATTTATAAAGTGGGATCAGTTTTGACCCAGGCTAGGAAAAAAAATTAAAATCCTATGCCACTTATCATAGGGAAATTGGGATAAACCCAGAAAAATAATATCTTTTAACATATCTCCACTTAGATCACCAAGGTTTTCCATCTGCTTTGTGTCCTTTATCCCCTTTCCCAGAGGGCCTTTATAACAATGATAAGATTCCATGGAAATCTCTATGAACCAGCACATCTAATGGACCTGAGCCCTTGGTGCTGACCGCAGACACACAGAGGGGCCTGTTCCCTCCCCAGCCTCCTTGCAAGGGGATGCTGTGTGCCAACCCTTTTAAAAATACTGGACTGAGAAAGAAGTGGTAATAGTCAATCTCATATTTAATAATTAAATAAGCAATTATGCGTGTGGGAAGTCTTTCTCTTCATATAAAGAATACACCTAATATACAGGACATCCAAATTTAGTTTCGTGAAATAAAAGACCCCATTAACTAATTCTAGTCCAGTCCACAGGAGCATTCCTGTCCATGTTTAAACTCACTTATACAGACAGAATGTCAAAATTACTTACATTAATCAGATAATTGTAACAGATTCTGCTTCACTATGTACCTCACGTATTTCTGCATATTTTAAAGAAGTTTGGAGAGCAAATCCTTTTCTCCAGGAAAGATTTTTCCCAGTGATAAATGTCCCAAGAGGACAACTTCTCTCTAACCAACCTTCTTCTAAAAGTATTAAAAGATACATGGGAATGTATTAATGGCAAAAGATTTCTTCTCTAATTGTGCACATTTACAGTAAGACACTTTTCATAATACACTCTTAAAAGCTTGCACTATTCATATTCAGACATTTCAGGGGGGAAAAAAAATCGTGTATGTTTCTGAAAGATCTGTACAAAATCTGGCCATGCAGATTTTGCAACCCCATATTTTTCTCTGTGATAGTGTTAAACTCTCCCAGCTGGAAAGATTTTATTGTAACAACCAATGACAAAAAAGGCACTACTCTGTTCAGCCTTCTGTGTTTGGTAACACTGTCATAATTTCTCTCAGATTTTAACAGCAGAATGTAAATTCATTGCAGAACTGATYGTTGTTGTTCAGCCTTGGGAGAATGAGATCCAAAAAGTGTCACAGAAACAAACATCCAAACTATTTGTTCACTAATGCTCATCGTATTTCATTCCCTGAAGTCTCTGTATTATGGCACAGCCCTATCCAAGGACATTGATTTTATTCAAGCATCCAAAATAAAGGGTTCGTATTTCTATCAGTTTTGGGGCAACTTTACAGACTTTTTAACATTCTAATTTATAGAATAACACTGGAAGTTTATCTCTGTTTTTTTTAAGTCTAAATTTATACCAAAAATTGCAACAACCCAAGAACAATTTAAAATTTTAAGGAAACATGAAAAGACACCCCTAACATCCCTTCCACCTGAACCAGTGGAAGTTCAGACACACCCAAGAGTACATCCCATAGTTTAATACTAAATGTTACAGCAGACATTTCAAGCTCTSAGTAACAAATGAAAAGTCTTCTCTGGTTCATGTTAAGAGATGAGGAGATTGGGGGCTGGGAAGTGAATAGGGGGATGTCAGAAGTTGCAGAAYAATTTAATTTTAACTATTATCTTTTCTTCTTTAAATTGTGCTTTTTAAGTWGTCCGGAAAGCTTTTGGTTTAGCATATAGCACCTCCAATTTGAGATCTGTGTAGCAGGCTCTCTAGAAAAAGAGGACTGAAAAAGGAGAGGAGCCAGCCAGGTAGACATGTCAGGYAGACAAGAATTTCTGACAGAATACTATAATTTTGATGATTTATATAAAACGCTTATTAGATTGTCAGTAAGAACTAGACTCAATGATTCTTACCATGACAACACTCAACTTTTAAAGAAATACTGGGGTTTTTTTTTTAAGACTGCATAAAGTTAATGCACCAGCTTAAAATATGATTTACTTTTTTTTTTAAATAAGACTCCTGATCTAATGCTGTTTCTTGATTGGTCTGAATGAAGACTATTTTCATCATAGCTTTGATGCATGAATTTTCCTTTCATTTATTTTATCTTTCTCAATTACCTTTTAAATAACTTGAATTGCAGTCACACAGAAAAGGATACAATGGACATACTAGAACTCTATGCTTACCAAGAACAGCAAGACCATGTTTCCATGGAATTTTCCAAACACAATGCAACAAAAYCAGAAGTGCTTCCTCTTCAACAATTCATTTTTGTTTCTCCACGTTAGCAATGAGCATCTAAGACACTGAAACCCAAACTTCAATGCTGAATTTGCAGTGTTCMAGCTGCTGCTTAAATTGCAATTCAGCTGAATGACAGATTAAGCAACTGTTTATAAAAGGCCTGTGCTTTTCAGTGCCATGGAAATGGAAAGCACACAGCTCTGTAAACCACTATCATATCAACCAGGTTCTTTGAAGCTGCTTGCTTATTAATTCCGTGATAATTATTTTCAGCTTCATAAATGRCAACAACAAACTTCATCTAATGTTACATTTACTTCAGTCTCCTAAAATTTTGTGGGATCCTGAGGTATTATAAATAATCTTATTCTCCATAGCCATGGAGATTAGTTTTATCTGTTCATTAATTCCTTCTGTAAGTTAATTTCTGCCAGGCTACCAACACTGGACATCACGAAATTTCAGCAAACAGTCCCAARCTAAAAGAGTTGGATCTGTGTCAACCAGGTATCTACCTCCCAGGGATTAGAGGATTTTCTTGCCTTTGGCTAGGGAATAGCTTTCAATAGGTTCAAGCTTAGCATTACTTTACAGAACTACTCAAAGAGAGCAACTCATCCATGTCAGTGGAGTGAACTCCTTAGAAAAACAACTAACTAAGCATCGGGTGRGTATTTCACTCTTTCTGTTGGTTTGGGGCTTCTTTAGATGAATTTTGAAGGGAAACATGGACATTTGTAAAGTTGAGAAAGAAAGACTTGTTGTTGTTTTTGGTTTTTTTATATTTGCAAGAGAAAAATCAAGAATGGATCATCCCTGCTACAACTACTATGTTTATAGTGCTGGMCAGAGAAAATTAAAAAATCCAAAACTTCACCTCTAGCACCAGTAATTGCCAAGAATATCTAGACTATTCCAGCTGCTTTTCGAACACAGAAAGAAGAACTGATTAAAAAGCCCAGAACCCAACTCTTGTTCCCCTAACTCTCATAACAGGGGGAAATAGGAGAAGCGAACCACTGTGAACTTAAATGTCTGGGTGGTAAATTGTACATATTGTGCTAACAACAWCCATTTTTACTGGCCTTTCTTGTTTCTCCAGTAATATTGTTTCCAGTGCTGTTTAAAATAATTACAGAGAAGAACAAGAAACTGATGAAGTAATTTCTCTATGGAAAGTAGGCTCAATTGTATTTTTTTTTCTAGACAAATATCAAAACTTATTAAAATATCTGCCTTCTAGTTGAAATTRTTTTCCTTYGAGTTAGTTTTCATGTCTGATTATTTATTTGTATGTAGAGAATACAGCAATGAGGTTGTTCAACCCAGAATCCCATTCAGGACCTGCATCTTTTTGTAACTGCTCCTGTTCAGATCTTGGAGAGAACCTCTTCTAATAATGTTTAGCACATTCTTATTTTAATGGAGTTAGACATTCTACATTTCAAATGGCCACTATTTTGTATACCTTCTCTCTGTTACAGCTGCCTTGGCTGATCTCATTTTTACCCTGCCTTGGTGAGTTATTGGGTCACCTCTCAAGGTAATGTTGATGTCATTGTGAATACCTGCCCAGAACTGACCAAAATTATTCTGCTGTCCTCAATGACACTTRTASTTCAAATAAATATTACAACATGCAYGAAAAGTAATTTTAGGGGTCAATCATAACCTCAAATTTTTCATAAATGCACAGCCAAACATAAAGCTTTCACTTCTCCTGTACATTTAAGAAGATATCTGATAAAATGTTACTGAATAAAACAGAAGTTGAACACCAACTATGGAACTTGATTAATTGCTTTAATACAGAAATTCAACAGAATAAAAACACACATCCTAGAAACTGAAAGTTACAATCACTGGCAGGTTGAAATAACATGAAGGTTATAATTACCAGAAACACCTCTAAACCCATATTGATTTTAACAATCACACCTATAGGCCCTAYAAAACCATAATGGAGACCAAAACATTCCAATCTGGATGTTAAAAAAAAACAAACTGTTTACAGGAAGCTAACTATATTTCTAGTTTTTCACAAGTAGAATGTTACAAAATACTTTACACTGAAGAAGGAAAAGAAAAAAAAATAATCAAAGTTGCTCAAGATTTATTAGAAACAAGTTCAAAACATCAAATCAGCTTTATTTGCTGTTGGCTCAGGTTCTGTGTTCATGAAAAAAATGTTATAATTAAAGCACTAAGCAGCTAAAACCAGCTGTGGCCACAATATTAAATCYAAGTAAGGGCAGGAGCAAAAATGGAAAAAATGGGGAAGAATAGGAAAAAAATAATTGTCACTTCAATTTTTTAAACCAGAAGGTCTGACAGAACAGAACAAAAAATATTAAAAAACCAAAACACAACAAACAATATCTTCTAAGTAATAAAAAGGAACAACGGTAACAAAAAAATCTTCCAAACTTGAAAGAGTAGTCCAGAAACCAAATACTAGCATTAAAATATCAGTTCAACACAAAAAAAAAATCAATAAACTCTTACAATCCACTTTAAAGAGTCAATTCAATATTGCTGAATGATTTTCTACTAATTCATTGTACTAGATTATTTTGGTGAGTAGAATGAAGAAAGAAGCTGCTATCTGGAGGAAAATTCATTACATTACCATCAGCCTTTCATGTTCTGCTATCCAATTTCTACCTTCGTTAACCTAACTGAAACCAGAGAGCAATGAAGCAGAGGTAGTGAGGAAAAGGGTGATCCGTTTAAACTRTTTCTGACAGGTGGTTGATGACAGGAACACTCTGAAACACCCCAAAGGATCTGAGATCACCAGAACAGTGGAACAAATCACTACTTGCATTCTCCTAATGTCACAGAAAGCAGAGATCTCCTCCAGGTGCAGAGCACATGAACAAAGTAAAACAACTGCCCTGGAAATATTACTTCATTAGATCAATAATACAATTACCAGCTTGGATACTGGCACCACTTGTTATCAGTAAACATGCACCTACAGAGTGATCAGCCCCTCTGCTGAAAGGCTGCTCCTAAGGCCAGTACAAGCAGCCTGCTGGGCTTTTTCTTCTGATGTAACAATCCTCATCTAACTAATGCAGGAAAAGCGAGAACACAGATCAGTAGTTTTGACAACAGAATTAGCTGATTATCCCACAACAGGTATTGGTGTAAGACTCCAGAGCTCCCAAAAACCCTTTAGAAGTGCATGCTGGACTCAGCCTAATGCATKCAAGAGCTTTGTTTACTGCRATGGAGAAGAAGACTGGAAGTTTCMATGTCCAGTTGCYRAGAAAACTGAATTTTCTTGCAGATGCCAAGTGAAAGCCAGAGGTCTGATAAAAAAGAGTGGGATTTTAGAAATGGTTTCTGCAGCTAAGTTGCATCATGTCCTGTTTCATCTTTGTGATGCCTATTTTGTTATACACGGTGCAAAGATGAAGTTAAACTGTTTATTYATAACTTACTAATTACCTTGTACTTGTGTTTAGTTTTACTAAGCATATAGTCAGAGACTGAAAACTTCAGAATCCATTTAGTTGGTTTGTCCAGTTTCTGATRCAGTTACTGCATCTGAAAGCATTAGTGAGCTCTGGTTAATTTATACAAATGAAAACAAAAGGAAAMAGGAAAAGCACATGCCCAGCCATGCTGATTGTACTTCTGTTCTGCTCTTACAAGCTTGACTCTCCTATTTTACTCTGATAACAAAGTTTTGTCTAAAAAAAGTGTGGAGAACTTCTGGATAAGATTCCAGAAAAACATGTAATTTTCATTTAAGATGCGAAACTCTTTCAAAGCTTTTATACTGCATATGAAGCACTTTTTAAAAGTTAATAGATATCAAAGTGAGATGATGTGTGCTATCTTATAAAGCACAAGCCAGAACATGCCCTTCTCTCATTTTATCCTGAACGTTGGGAGCTACAAAATCTCTGAAAGGAGGATTTCATGAAATATGAGAAATGTAGTGCTAAACATGCAACAAATCCATAAGCACAGATCAACTTCCCTCAGTATAYCCCTAGTAAAAGATCTGCTTGAGCTGAAACTAAAAGAGTGTTCAAGGACCAATATATATTWTGATGAAAGAGTGATGGAGTGCAGTTTAATATCTGAAAATGTATAGCTAGAAAAGATTAGAAATAAGATTTCTTGAGTAWTACTCAAGCATTACACAGAAGAAATTCTGAACAAACAGAGCAGTATTTGTAATTTAACAGACTTTTAGATTTTAAATCCAATAAATAACTAATAATAGGAGAAATTTAGGCAATTAATGATCTTTCTGTAACAATTTCACTTTAGAGATGTTAACAAATGCAAACAGATTTCCAACGAGTACGTTCAGGATTTTTGTTTTACTTACATATCTTTGTGATCCATCGTATTCACACCTCTCAATTTTCCCCAAGCTGCCATCTGAAAAGTAAAGCTTCTCTGCCCTGTGATCAATGGTCAGTCCATTTGGTGTCAGAATATCTGTGCTAATGAYAACCTGGGCATTTTTGCCTGAAAGGGTAGATCTCATGATGCTTGGGAGCTGCTCATTCCAGTTAGTCCAAAACATTAAGCTGTATTAAAATCAAAATAACAAACAAAACCATAAGAYACATTTTATAATTTAATTCTCTATGAAATGAGCAACAGAGAAAAAAATTAAATGCCTTCATAGACAATTCTGAATGGCATCTAYAAGTAATTGTGATAATCAGTGGTGAATAAGAAAATGTAATAGTCTATAAATAAATTATATATATAAATCATAGCAGCTTCCTAGTTCATTAATTTGCATATGACTACAGATTTTTTTCTCTTACAGATCTSTTCAGCCCTGATCTTGTCTCTGTGGTAATATACCATTACAGAGCTGTTTAATGATATAAACTTAATTCTGCTAATGTGTGTATTAGTAATCTTTAACAGTGAAATTAATCTGCAGCTTCTCCCATAATAGAACTGTGATACAGACCAAAGGACTGGTATGCAGAAAGTTGATAATGGGAAGAAAGTGACCTTAATGTGCTCTACAGGAGGCTCAATCAGCCCCTTGCTACTGTTAAAAATGATAGACRAATGTTATGGACTGGGCTGTGGATGCAACCCACAGACTGATCAGAAACTGCCCATCCTCTCCTTGCACTCTCCATCAGTGCTTAGCTGGTTTAGTTATGATACATTGGTAATTGTATTCTACAATACAGCATAAACTCTKAATTTGCATTAACAGGATGTTAGGTCACACATGGAAATATCCTCCACTACCCATGCAACTTTGTACATTCAGCTATCACAAATTAAAAATAGAATTTACCAAGGCAGAAAAGTTCCCCAAACTCCCCAAAGGAGAGACAGTTACAACAAGCAAAAAAAGCAAGTTGCCTTTCTTCCAGAATTGACAGAGAAAATTTAAGTACCTCAAATGTGTAAGACACTGAAGTAAAAATATAAATCCACTTGCTAGGAAACAGTATTTTTGAGAGAGGCAGGAAGGGCATTAAATTAGCCTTCTTTGCAGGATGTTGTCCATAAGTACCATAAATGTACATCTCTTGTTATATACTTTTATACAACACTGATTTCTGAGATAAACACATGGGCCTCTAGTCTGCACACAAGAAACTCAGATCCCTTTTTTTAAGTGCTTAAACTAATTTTGCTTTTTATTTAAGCAATAACAGTAACACATCTGACAAAAATCACTAAACAACCACTCAATAATTTGCGTTTAGCTCACTTTTAAGAAAAGCAGCGTGAATTTTTTAACATTCCATGAAAATGTAATGATTATTTGGTCTGAGAACATATAAAATGACATATCTTAATTCTGCAGCTCCTTTAGAAAAGCAAGATAATAAAAGATACTAACAATGAAATGTATTAACATTCATCTGCTCAAGGAAGGAATCTAATCAACCATCATAGGGTTCAGCAGTACTAGCTGACTGTGAAACAAAGAAGTGTTGTTGGACACCAGGCAACGATCAGAATCTCTTGGGAGAGTTATAACACATACTTTTGGCATTCATCCAGAGCCAGCACGTGGGGATGGTCGTCCTCAGCCATCGTGATCACGGCCTCGCGGTTGAAAGCCCCGCGGCGCCGCTGGTCGACCGTGTGCCTGGTGATGGAGGACGTGGTGGAGCTGGTCCAGTACAGAGTGTCCCAAGCTCTGTGATAGGCCAGCCCCTCCACTGAGCCAACATCTGGAAGACAGGTTACAGACACAGCAAATGAAACTCCCGCTACAAGACGTTCGGTTTTGTTTTTCCCGCGGAGCTGATCCTGCAGACTCGCAGGGTTCGGCTATTTCAGCCAAATGACTCTGTCAAATCCTTTATCATTCTGCTTATTTTTTTATTAGAATCAAAATCTTATTATCTTACTGTTTTTCATAAATTTACATAAAAAACCATATAGGCCATGACCACTGCTAATAACCCTGTACTATACTGGTCAATTCTAACTATCATTAAACTAATATTTTCACTACACTGTCCCCAGATAATACATTAGAAATAACAAACAGTTATTCAAGACAACAATAATAATAATTTGGTCACGTCTTCAAATATCATTTAAACCAATTCTTGGGCATTTTTCCGCTAGTAATTTGCATTATTGAGCAATATTTTTCAATGTGTTTTGTAACACTCATRCATGTTGCATTAACAGGTCAAAGTGTCCTGTGTTATTAACTATATTGGCTTTTGTTAGACACCTGAAAAATACTGAAAAAATACCAGATCTGAGGGTCTCAGCATCATAGATAAACCACAATACCACACACTTTCATTCAACACAAACTGTGAGCTAGAAACCAAAGGAAATATTAATAAGCAACTAAACCATAATTTAATGTCTTGAAGAGATAAATTGTATCTGATCCCAATACATAAAAATGACAGACTGAGAGAAATAGAAGCAATTATTTCCTACCATTATTTTGGAATTACTACAGAAATATATATGTTGATAACTTCACTTATTATTTTGCTAGAAACAAATATTTTTAGACCAGAAGGTTCACGCAGCTTATTAATGAGCTACAGAAGACAAAAATCTAGAAATATAATTAGGATTACATTATGTTGGCTATTACAATTTACATTCAGCTTGCTGAAAGATGTAATTTTTACCATGCAATTGATATACACAGACCAGAAAGTGCCAAAAAAGAGTTTTATCACACTGAAAGGGCAAACACTGAATCAAAACTTTGAGGAAAATAAAACTATGAGACAAATAATTATTTGTCAGGTTTTTTGTATTTATCTTGTTAAAGCATTTGGCCATCTTCTGAGTACATTTTGTGACCTGCCTGTGGAGAAGTCTCAGGGACTTGTCTTCAAGAAGGAACTACAGAAAAAATAAATGAGATGACAATCCCTAAAGGGGGGTGAATATATATAAAAACAGTTTGCCTAATTATGAAATAGAATTTATGAAAAAAACCCCAACCAAGAAACAGATATCTTCAGGTCATGTACAAGTAACTAAAAAAAATTGAAATATAGTGGTTTTAGAAATCACAAGCTGAAATTAAAGATAATCAGTTCTTTCAAAAATCATGACAGGGATGTCCAAACACCTACTGAAGTATTTTAAAGACAATTGGAACATGCCTGAATTCAGGGTTATCATTAACTGTGGTTTATGCAGGTTCTGGAGATGTCTGTCTGTACTGTGAACTGACAATCTCAGTTGTTTCATTCTTGGGTCTTGCACTCCTGAGCACCCACACCATGTGCATGTTCTTTTTCCCAGGGAAACCTTTTTGAATGAAACAACTAATTCCTTCTAAAATGTAATCCCTACGTTCTTGCAGCAAGAATTTCTTACTTTTTTGGAAGGAGAAAACCAACCTCTTTTGGGAATATAAACAAGAACACACTAAGTTTTGCTCCTTTTGGCTACAGAGACCTCCCAACTCCTGAAATCTCCACACCTCAAGCACAACTTAACTTGCTCAAAYCAAGTTTCAGAACATACAAAAAATACCTTTGACATCATAACATCAAAATGTCACTCTTAGGACTGACATACACACAAGAGCCAGAAGAAATCCTAAAAGTAATGACAATTTCTCAGAGCCAGAGGAACATAACACGGGACTCAAAGGAACCTTGGACTGCCCAAATCACCCCAGAAGCACCAGGCATACATGAACCACTCAAATACCTCAAACTGAAAAGTTCAGAGTAACAAAATATGCTCTTTAGAAAAAAAAAAATCAGAGGAATTCAATTTCTTTGCTATAAGACAAGTCAAAAATATTAATTAAATAGAAAACTGTCTGCTGCAAACACATACCAAGAGCATTTTCTTAGCTCCACCAAAAGTATTAATTCTGAAGGATTTATACCAGGCGCACTCTTTTAYTTGCTAATAAACTTTTAGTTTTATCATGTTCTGTACTTATGGAATTAGAACTCCACCAATATAGAACAGATTCATTTAATAGTTTTAGAAATCTCTAAATAAGGTGGTTTTAAAGTCAAGGGCATAAGATTTAGAGAGCAGGTGCTAAAGCAATAGAAATTTTAGATAAATTCTTACAATGGGTCATACAACTAACTTTGTTCTTATTAGCATGTGATGTGAGATGGATGATGTGCCATGAGTGCACCATTCAGGCAAATCTTCAATATAAAAATTTCTCACAGTTCATACAGTTTTTTTGTTAGTTTATATGTTTCTAGGTTAAAATTTTTTGTTTGTTTGTTTRGAGGCTATTAATGAATCCCCAAATTCCTGTAAATCACTTTATTAATGATAAAATAGTGACCAAAGACAGAAATGATCCTAGAAATGGTCCTCTAGACTTACACGCTTTTCCTTAAAACTAAAACCTTCCAGCAACTTCATCTTGCTAAAGACAGGACACTGGAGAAGATTCCTAAGCAACTGCATTTCAGTGTTATGTCATTACTTGTTTGCATAGGTATTATTTTATATTCACTTATTTCATACTTGCTTAAAGAATATTTTATATAGAATATAGAACACTTTTTTGCCTTAAGGTCAATTTATCATTAGATATTCAGTTACTTTAAAATATATTAGAAATATCTACTCATCCTCTCTGGTGCTACAGTTGGGGGATTAATCCAACAACCCACTGAAAGGTTGAATATTAGCAATTTGTTTACTCTCAGCTTCATATTTTTGCAGCATCATGTAATGTTCTGAACTGGTAAAGCATAAAGAAACTGGAAATGAAAAGAATCACATTTGTTTCACTGACATATYGAATTAAAACACTGATGGCATTAGATGCCTACAGCACTGATTAAATTTATTCTAGCCATGAAGCAACAGTTTATGATTTTCACATGAATAGCATACTTAAATGAAAAGAACATTAATACAATATGATATTAATATACAAATACTCACATTATTCACCTGCCACTGACGTTCTGAATTAAATCAGTAATGGGGTGTATAACTGATTAAATATCTACACAAGAGAATGCAACAGCTTATGATTTACAAAGGCAATGCCAGAGCGATCACATCATTACGTTGCCAAATGCTATCTATCACTTTTACTGAAGTTAACGAAGATGGATTGCATCCCACAGATGAGATGCAGCCTATAAATATTGTCATGCTGATCTTCATCTGACTTTCTTAGGGAACAGACAAGCAACGAATCAATAACTGAAGAACTCAGAATACGCTCCCATATTATTGCAACCAGAAAAGAAAAATACTAAAGGACAAAGTTTAAATTATTCAATAGCAGCTGCCACTGATTTTGGTTATATATACATATATAGACACTAGTTCTTCACTTCCTAAGTTTTCAGCTCTTATCTTCTTTTAAAATTATCTAGAAAGATTACAGTCAAAACTTTTTGAGCTGCAGCACTTCAATTACCTTTTCTCTTTAATTTCATATTTTTACAAACTCCTTTTCTTTAATAATGTTGTACAGCAAGAACAACCGTCAATATCATAATTTTTTTAATACTGAAAAGCCATCCAAGTAATAAAATTGAGCATAAACAGCACGTTGATATCAGAACACTGGCTGGAGATGGCTTTAACGCTCAGCAGTGAAACACCTGCTGGATCTTTATTCATTCTCCGAGTTGGCTTTTGCGATTTCCCTTTCAGGACTGAGCCTGTGGATTGTTCCAGCAGACTGGTCACAGGAGGGGCTCCTGCTTTCTGTCAGTGTGTTTGTGTAAGATTATGGTGATGGGTAACAGGTGGCCACCGTTTGATCTGAGGTAGAACAATACCTCACCAGCAATAAAACACCAGAAAAAAAAAAAGGGTTCATATTCACATCTCTCGCTGACTGCACAATTAGAACTTGAAACAATTCTCATGTTCTGCTTTGCTCTTTGAGTACCAGAAAGCCTTTTGCTAAACAAGGATTCTAATACCTAGTAACTTTATGATAAAYGGCAATATTTGTTCTATTTAGCCTGAGAATATAATTTATTTCAGAGCAGATGTAAAGTTTGCTAAAATTATACCATAAAACAGCAAACACCTGTATCTTTTTTCTGTATCTTGAAAATATAAACCCATGCTATGAGATATTTCACATTAAAGATTATTAAACRCCATAAGACAGCATAAACAAAGGCTTTGGGTTCTTCAAGGTAACAACTAGCTTGAGTCCAAAGCACTATAAACATCTCCATGGTTGCGACCTTATTACTTCTTCAAACTTATTGAGGCAACACCGGAAAGAATGAGCATTTGTTGGGAATAATATTAAGAAAAGTAAGATCATTCTAAAATCGGAAAAAATCACAAACTTTTGGGGTTTTTTTTTGGAAAGCATAATACTGAAATCTAGCAAAACGTTTGGTGTCTTCCAAAATATGATAAATCTATACCTAGATCCAATTAATCTTTTCCATACAACGGATACAGCCCTTCCACAAATGTTCCCTGATCCCTTACCAAGGGAAATCACAATAGAAAATGTAAACCTGCAACACACTGTCCTCTATTGTCTGAGATATGACTTACTGCTTTATTAAATTTGGGGGCTGTCTTAGGGTCAGCATGGGATAATGTAGCAAAGGAATATGACCATATACTTAATATATCATATACTTCAAGGATACATCAAATACTTGAAGAAATACAGGGAACTCAACAATTTAGAAAACATTTAGTATTTTGTATAACTAAACTGGAACCCTCCCAGTGTGGTTCAACAAATGATTACTAGCTACCAAATGCTATACTATCATAACTTCAGTACAGTTAATGTATCCAGGTAAAAGAGGTTTTAAAATCAGAAAGGTTTCTAGAATGGAAAGCAAACCAATAGATATAGAAGTGTTTTATTAGATTATTAAAACTCTCAACAATTGTCATGGAAGAAATTTTTTTCCTAATCACAGGACTCCACAGTATATTTTTATGCATTACATGTGGACTCAAAAAAAAAATACTGTTCACCCTTACCACCTTCAAAACAATACCATTAGAGTGATTATCCTAATAAGCCTTCCAACAAATCTGTATAATCACACATTTCTATTATTACTGTTGAAAGAGAGCTATCAGAGACATTAATGACAGAATAGTTTAATAATCTAATGATATTTGCTGGATCACATWACTCTTTACAAAAAATTAAAAAGAAATTCAAGAGACTTTCCCCTGTCTAGCTTTTCCCTGACAATTCACCAAGCACTGTTTTACATTTTATGCAACTAAGTCACAGCTGCTGATGTAAAAATTTAGCAAATATTTACATCAATAAAAATTTAAGGGCGATGTTTAAAGTTGAATCAACCACAAACTGTATTAATTCTTCACGAACAAATTCAATAGGCAGAAACACATTTCCTCAGTTCTGAGGCTGGGAACGTTCAGGACATACCAAACTAAAAGATCAGCTCCTGTCATGAATACATTTCAGAGTTTCACACCAGGAACACCTAAACAAAGCATGAAATGTGCAGGAATACATATTTCTAGAAGAAAAAATGCTTAATATAAAATTAGTAAACTTTATCCACCTGTAACAGCAACTCATAGATTTTACCCGCTAGTCTTAGTCTAGTGGAAGTTGTCCCTGACCTGGCAGGACGTTGGAACGAGATGGTCTCTAACGTCCCTTCAAACCTAAACCATTCTGTGACTCTCTGATTCTTTGATATGCAGCAACATACAGAAAAAAAATAAATAAATTGATAAACCAGACACTTTATTTTCCTCTAACAAGGCTGGCAATATAATAATGAATATTATGTTTTACTATTTAAATATCCTAGACTTAACAAGAGCCTCTCACTTTCCCTCCTTTAAAAAATGAAAATCACTGGATCTATATTCCAACATATACAGTTATAATGAAGCCGATTCATGTATGAAATTAAAAGCAGCCATATTCCAGTATTTATTTTTAACACATTAAAAAGTTCTTTCCAAAGCTCCAAAACTAAAGGGATCTCATGCAATGTACAAAATGTAATGCTCTGTAAGAGAAATGGGAACATAAATGCCTTTTTGACAGTTAAATTGGACCCATTTAGTTAGGAAGAATAGTAGCACACATTGGAACACCTTTAAAAGATTCAGACTGTAAAAAGCCTTACAATACATCACAAGATCTGACACTTTATGTTAGCAGTGAAAAGATTTTTGTGTTCCATAGGCACGARTGCCTCAGGTTCAAAACAGGAGCGTTTTTTTTCACATAACATTTCCTTTTGTGCTGTGAAAGACACTACACTGGCAAAATGTCTCAGTGCCATTGTTTACACAGGCAGGAGAAAAAACAGCTCACTAGGTGTATCTCATCGTAATATTTTTTCCTTTTTCTCATTTGTTTTTTGTTTGTTTTGCCTTGCCTCCACCCTTTTCCTTTAGTTTTTAACTTGTCCATTGTTCTTCTGTCTGTTGTTGTACCACTGTATTAAACCTATTTGAACATTGCATTGTTTTTCTRCAGATATATTTAGGCTTTGGTTAATCAATATGTTACCTCAAACTTCTACCTATGATATATAAATTTAAAAAAAAAGCACTATTAGCCTAGAAACTGAAACTTTTTAAAAGGCTTTTTTGTAGAAACATAAGTTTTGCAACAATTTAGATCAGTCAAAAGAATATTTGTGGGAAATCATAGGCAAGAACAAGGTAAATTAGTAGAAACTAGGAATAAGAATGATTAACCTGATGAAATTATTTTAAAAATGAGAAAAATAAAGTCCCTGCTTTTTGACCGAAGGAGATATTGCTCATTTCATCAGAGAAGTTCAGAGATATGAAAGAATCCCTTCCAAAAAAATCCATGCTGCACAAAAAAGAAAGGTGTTAGGGCATGGCATCCTATGCACATCCTGGACTGGTTTATTGTTGTCATTGTCTCTTCCTGCTGAAGACAGAACCCCACCAGGTACAGGATTCTCGGTGAGTTTTGAATCTGTTTTTAGTGAACTGGAACAAGTTAGATAAAGTTGTTTATATGCTATAAATCTACTTTCCCTGAGCCGAAAATGTGTTAGCTAATGGGTTGTTTATGAGTTGCAAATCTGTTCAGTGAGGTGAAAATTTGTCAGATAATGGGTTGTTTATGAATTCTAAATCAATATTCAGTGAGTCGGAACTATGTCAGATAATAGCTTGCGTATGGGTTGTAAATCTGTTTCCAGTGAACTGGAAACATGTTAGATAATGGGTTGTTTCTGGGTAGTAAATCTGTTCTCAGTGAGCTAAAAACATGTTAGATAATGGGCTGCTCGTGAGTTGTAAATCTGTTTTTAGTGAACTGGAAACCTGTTTAACGAAGAGCTCTACGTATCTTAAGTGTTTTTAGCGYGCAGAAAAAGTTCACGGATCTTTTAGGTTCGAGTGGCACCTCTGATTTCAGGGAGGTGGAAATCCATCAGGTAATAGATCCTTTATGAGCAGATTTACGTTCAGCCAACCAAAAATCTGGGACAACGGTACTTGAATGTAACATACCCTATTTTCTCTATTAAAGTCAAATACTGAGTAAAGATTTGCATTGTTTGTAGACTTTGACTTAATGAGGTAGAAAAAGTTGTAGAACTGATATAACCACACCAGGTATTTCCARTGTGGTTTGGAATCTCTTCCTAATTTGGAGGAAAAAGACGGCAAAATTAATGTCAAAGATGTTATTTTTCAATCCTGAAATGAAACATTATTACTAAAATCTCTCAGCTGGGTTCTGTTTAATAATTTCTATGTAATCACAGATTCTTAGCACGGAAATGAGAAAGTTTTAGAATTTTATGTCTTCTTGGTGTCAACCTGGTGAAATTGCTGATGTCAACCAATCTTACCACTGCTTTTCTCTTTTTAGGCGTAGGTTGATCAAACACTTCCACTGTATCACGTGGAAGTACAATAAGTATGTATCAATAAGCACATTATACAGAAGTGTTTCTTCAAAATGCTATAGTTCACATCTACATCCCAAGCATGTACAGCGAATGYTTTTGCAAGGGTGCAGAATTTCATCTGACATTCAATTATTCAGAGTGCTGACTCTGCTAATGAAAAATGAAATCTGGCATATTAAGTTACAAGTAGAAACACTTTCTAACAGTTTCTTAAAAGTATAATTCTCGGCTATGCCTTACGGAACGTCTTTAGCTCTTGTGGAGCAACCTATTATGAAGTAATGAGGAATACTTTATTGTTCTTTTAAAAACCAATTTCTATCCGCATTGGTGCTTCACTGGTATTTATTTCTCCTCTTTGTCTGTTTTAAATGTTGAAAATTCCAGTGGCTTTTCTTATAATATTTTTAATCTCTTCTCATAACCCCAGAGTTAAAACTGTGCTTGTAGGACACCACTGCACGTTTCTATGAGCTGTGTCTCTTGTGCAGATAACCTCAACTCTGAATCCTTAGGTTTAATGCTTTCCTGGGAGTAATGGGAACATTCTGACAGCATTTCTTAGTTTAAYGTACTCTAATATAGATACCATTAATTGCTCTAAAATATGCACATATACGAATTCAAAGGAAAAAAATCAAACACCTTGTATCATATATAATCACAGTGTGGTTTGGGTTGGAAGGGTCCTTAAAGTCCATCTCGTGCCAATCCCCTGCCATAGGCAGGGACAACTTCCCCTAACCCAGGYTGCTCCAAGCCCCATCCAACCTGGCCTTGAACACTTCCAGGGATGGGGCTGCCACAACTTCTCTGGGCAACCTGTGCCAGGGCCTCAACAGGATCATAGCAAAGGATTTCTTCCTTAAATCTTATCTAAATCCACCCTTTTTCGGTTTAAAAATATTTGAAAAATGCTTTTCCATGTATTAGTGCCAACTGTTTTCATAAGCACAAGCACCTTCCCAGACCCCCAGTGAAGAYGTAGAACATACAACAACTATCCAATGTCAATTGTGGAATAATATTTTGTCAGTTTGCAGCTGTTTAATTTTTTTCTTTACTAAAATATATTCCCAATAACATGCAACAGCAAAAGGTGATACATCAAACCTATCTCCATTTTTCATCACCACTTTTGTTGRTCTTGTTATTAAAGTGACCCAAACAAATAGCTACATGTAGGCAATGTAGCATAAAACAGTAGAAATTCACATGAGATTTCTCCACAAGTCAAGGAGCAAACACTATATAGCACTTCAGATATTTTGGAAGGCAATTACTGAAATAAATTGCAGCCTTTAAAAAACYAGACAGTACTGAAAAAGGACAAGTAAGAGAAGAAACAAAGTATCTGCATCTGATAACTGACTACAGAGGAATGTGGTTTCTTGCATATTTTAGAACAATTAAAGCGGAACAGAAATGAAAGACAGCAGAAGTTTTTAAAATTAACACTTTTGTCACACAGATTTATGGATGTTTAGCATTAAGGATATATGCGTTATGTATTCACGTTCAGATTATCCTTGAATTCAAATTTTTCCATGACAAACCCCGATAACTTTTTCCATACAACTCGTATTAAAGTTATGTTAGACTTTACTGATAACGATTTTATTGCCAGATACTCAGATTTTATTGAGATCTCAGCTGCAAAATACGGTTTGTCTTATCCTGAAGACTTTGGTGAAGATGCTGGCAGCAATTTCTTGATAGTATTGCCAAGCTACAAGTATTCAAAGGCTAARAAAGTCAAGTTTCATACTCAGTTCCTCCTACTACTGTAGTAAATGAAGACATAGTTAACATGAGGAGTAAATAAGTACATTACCAAGTAAGCCTTTATTAAAACCAAATAATTTGATGGATTGGAATTTGCCTCTGATTACTACTAAGCACAAGTTCCTTTCTTGGGCTTCACTATGAGAAKAGTGAGTCAACTGGACACATCAATCAGGATCCTAATATTCTATACTGAGAAATGGCTCTGTCAGCAGAGGTATTTTACAGTACTTCACCCTCACTAAGTAGGAAAATAAACAATCAAATAGTTTCATTTCCAAGCAATGCACAATAAAGTTTTGTTTCAACAGAAAAGCCCCTCAAAATCACAGTAATATAAATTAAGCACTGCCATTATAGCTTCTGTTTTCTAGCAATATGCTTCACACATCATAAGCCTGTCTTAAGACAAATTATTTTGAATATGTTAATGTTTAAACGTATCTTATAGGGTTAAACCACAAAAATTAAATACGGTAAAATTTCATTGAGTATTTTACTCTGCAAAGCGAAGCGATCACCAAATTTTCACTCAAAGTTTATTGAAAGAAAATACGCATTTTGGGAAATAATTTTTCCTTTTTTACTTACTTTCAATTAGCACTTTTCTGCCAGCCCAGTTGTCTTTAATCACTTGGATGTTTCCGTAGTGGGCGTCGCTGAAGAATATGCGGTTGGTGCCCCTTCCCTTCAGGCTGTAGTCAAAGGCCAGGGCGATCACGTTTTTGAAGTACTCTGGGTTTTCGTACGGCCTCACCGGAGAATTCAGGTTGGTTTCATCTGAAAGGTGTATGCTTTTCAATATTGTCCTCCCCGAGTACAGCAGGTAACCCTCGTGTCTCAGGCAGCTGATCCCGTCCTCTGCCAGGTATCCGTGAGCACAAGCACAGGTTCTCCGAGCGCTTCCGCGGGAAAGGCAGAGCTGGTGGCACCCGCCGTTATTCTTGGCACAAACGTTGGTACCTGGAAAAAAACATAGTGAAATCTGTCTTTTATAAATAAAAATATACTTAGCTAACTGAAATCAAAAYGAAATTTTACGTGTTCTAAGAGTTCTCCTCCTACAAATTATTTGTACTGTATTCACGAGGAAAACGAAGGGTAAAATAGCAAAGAATGTAACYTTAACCACAACCTAAATATAATTTTAAAGGATATAATTCATGAGCAAATACAATTAATATCCTTTTCAATTCACAACAGTATATATTTTATTAACAGGAAAAGATAAAATGGGTTATTCCTCCATAAAAAGCTAAAGACTTAGAAACTCTTTCAAGTGCTTTGAGTTTCAATGTTTTTTAAACACCTGTTACTGGCAAAAAGTCAAATTTAAGTACCATCAGAATACAGTAGTGATTTTAGATGTTTTCTATCAAATTGAATACATATGTATTGACCAGTAAAAAACCTGTGTGAATCCAGCTCCCTGTTTTTAATGAAAACATTTCCTAACATATTGTTCTAATTTAAAACCTGACTTCAAAACTTACTCCCTGACAACTGCACACCATTAAGAAATCATTGTCAAATTAGTAACTACACTTCTTGCAAGAAACATTTAAAATAACAGTAATAGTCAATAATTAGGAGCTATTTGTCTTTTTCTTTTTTTATTTTGGACTATATATGAATTACTATTATAGTTAGTTAGGATAATTTAGTTTCTGTTTCTGACAGCACTTTCCACGTAACAACTCAGTATAGTCATTTTCCCATTTCTGAAAGTTTTCCACATAATGAAGGTGAATAAAACATTTTAATAAATTGTTTTCAGGTACAAAACCATAATTGTTGGGGAATATTTAGTGTCTGAAAGTACTGTTGATTGAATTTTTTTAACTGCTACATTTAATCTGAAAATACTTTTTAAAAAATCATGGGGAATGAGAGGTCACTTGCTCTTACAAGTAGAAATATTGAATTTTGTGTTCCTAGGAAAAGTTCCATGAGACATAGTTCTCTGGAATTATGCAAAACGTGGAGATACAGCTATACACATTTTTACATGCAGTTTGCTTTAAAGATTCTTTAAAAGTTTCATTAGGCTAGAAAAGTTAATATCTGTTTGGAAGGATGAGAGGTTGAGAAGAAAAAAGAAAATATATGAAAAAGATCCTCAAGCTTCTGAAATCTCTTTGAAAACTTCAATGCTTCCATGGTTCACAGGCTGTAAATATCTTTAAAAATGGCCAACTCTGAAGCCAGGGCACTCAGGGCACGTCCTTGCACACGTGTAAAACAACACTGAAGGATGGGAATGTGTTTGCAAGTAGCACTGCAGGACTGGCTCATCAGCAAGGGTAAAACTGGTGTTTGAAAAAAAAGCAATAATCACAATCAGCACAGGTGATTAGGGTGGTTTTTTTGGTTTGAGGTTCTTTTCTGTTTGCTTGGGGGTTGCTTGTTTTAATAACAGAAGGTCTGGAAACTGGCTAATTGCATTGGATTTTTAAACAGCGTTAACTACTTCTAGTTCAATGAACTTAAAAAAAAATATATATATATATATATAATAGTGTGATATAAAAAAAACATTCCAAAAACATTTTTCACCTGTTTTTTCCCTTTTGTCCTTCTGGCTCACTGACATCCCCTCCCAATGACATTAACCATTTGTACCCTAGTAAAATTTGAAAAATGCATTAAAAACTCATTCAGTTATGTTTCTCAAACTAACACCAGTAGATTTTTAGCCTCAGCAACCACTTCTCCCATTCCTAATGTGATCAAGTCTATAAAGCTATCAATAAAAATTACACATAAAGAAGCACTGTTTTACCCCACTGTTCTATTTTCCTAGTTCTACAATATACAGCCCTTCCAAGCAAACAGACATTAACAATTTCTAGCCTAGTTAAAAGAAAAGGGGTTTTGATGTGGATTTTAATTTTATCCACAAAATATGGTGTTCACAGTACTCTGAAATTGCATGCAGAAATCTTTATTAAAATATGCATATATGTTTGCAAATTAAGTTCTCAAAAAAACTTTAGAAATGTTTTTCTTATTAATAAACATRTTTTCTTTCAAAGTGCAGATTTATTTAACATGTCATATTTAATGCAGTTATTTAGGAAAGATGTATGTAGAAGAAACAGAATCTTTGGCTATATAATGCTGCGATGACAGAAAATTTTGAATGCTACCAACACCAAAAATATATTTGTATTAAAAAAACTTGTATTGTGGTAACTTTTTCTYTCTTTTTGAATATCTTTCTAGAAAATTTTGTCTGGATTGCCTGGTAGCAGTTTTTCCTGAGGAAATGATCATCATTTTTGGTGGACATCTAACCAATTTTTCTCCCTGAAACAAGTTTTTCAAGGTCTTGCCAAAACCAGAATTTTAGAATTAAAAAGACAGTTAAAGTAAGGTTATTTTTAGGTAGTGGAGAATAAAATTTAACCATTGGTACCATAAATCACAGTGAGTCTGTAATAACTTTTGTCTCTTGAGTTTGCTAAACGAATTGAATATAAAGGAAATCTGATTATTTTCAAGGTCTCTTACCACAGAAGGAAAAAAAAAAAAGACTCAAACCCAAATAATTTCAGCAAATAAATATTGGAGGCACAGAGGCTGGGAATTTCTAATAAGAAAAAAGTTCTGGTTTGCTTTCCAGTAGAAATATGAAACTGCCTGAGATTAAAGCACAGTTCAAAGTCTCTTAATCCTAAAACTGTTTTTTCTTTTTAAGAAAAACAAAACAAAAACCATCAAACCTGGAATGATAGGAAGTGTTTTGGTTTTAGGTTCTCTCTTTAAAGCACTCAGAATAATTTTAGTAGGATTTGTACTGTATGTTCTCTTTAGTACATTAATTTTAGTTAAAAAAAATACTTCAAGAGTAAAAAGCGGAGATAAAGTCATTGATTACTTAATTTTTGGTATGCTTTAATATACAGAAAATGTAGCAGGTGATATCAAAACAATTAATAGCATCCTTAAGAACAGCCAACCTTTCTCTCGTGCTCTATTAAAGACTTTCACTTCCTTCAGGTTTATTCCAAGGCCAGTCCTCATGGTCACAGCATCCGTGGCCTCATTCTTGTGGCCTCTTCTAATAGAGCCATTTGCATGTGCTCTGCCAAAAAAGTTGAAGATGTCTCATCAACAATCCTCAACTAATTCACCCCGAACAAATGACTGAGGAGCAGTGGAGGGTTCACTTAACAGGAGGTGTAGAACCCTGTTCTCATCTAGGACGCTGAGGCACTTCAGCTTTCAGCATCAGCACGCCCTTTCCTTGGAAGCTGCACGGGATTCCGCAATCCCTTCCGTGACCTTGCTAAGGAATGGCTAATCCTACAGAGGTGAAGCACCTGGCACCGAAATAACATTTGGAGATTTAAAATACTTATGAAAAATAAATTACCTGTCAGACCAGTAGATGTAAGCTCCGAACACAGCAACTGAAAACATATCCACATTGCTCCCTGACAGCACAATCTCCCGACTCCCTCCACTCTCAAGGTCAATTCTCTCTATCTTGTCCGTACGAGCATCACACCAATACAATTTATTCTCCTAAAGATTAATTTCAAAGGAAACATCAACAGTCTTGTCCAAGTACTTAATTAAGAGTTATTAAGATTTACATCAAGGTGGAACACCAGCTGGCTTTAATGAAACATAACAAATACTGTGCATTTTAAGGTATACTGGGAGGCAAAGGAACCAACCTCATAATCGATGGAAATCCCGTTAGGCCACGCAATCCCCAGGCTCACAAGGACAATCTTCTCAGACCCATCCAAGTGTGCTCTGCCTATGCAAGGGGTCTGTCCCCATTCTGTCCAAAATAAATACCTAGAATGTTGTAGAAATCACCAATTAAAATTTAGCATCGAAACAGGAGTTGAAAAGATGTAATACCCTATTTCACTTACAAACAAAATCCAGTATTACCATTAAATGGGCACTTCAAAAACATGAAGCTCATGTCTCTAAATAATCTCAAGTATCATAATACTTGTTTAACAGAACACTTTGTTGAGATATCGTTTTCAAATGATACATATGAAGAAATTCTTAAAACTGTATTCTATTAGTCAATATGCAATTTTATTCCTTAAAAAATTCTGCTTTGTGCTTTGAAAACTAAAAGCAAATTWAAAAAAAATAATAAATTACTGGAACAGAAGCTGTTGCATCTAATCACTAACAAATGTTGTGATAACAGAAGAGATGTCTAACTTAAAAATATTTTAATTATGAAGCAGTGAGCAGCACTGTGGAAAATTGTAGAGCAAAGGGACCTTATTTGAGAAGAAAATATTTTTCAAATTCTGCCAAATGCTCATGGGGAACAGTCTGTATCTCACTTATCTAATCTCATGTTCCTGGATACTTACTGGCACAGTTACATCACTAATTTGGGATAAGATGCTAGGTCAAACTTCTGCCTTGACAGACTTCTCCATCTGTTGTTTCAGGTGTAGCAAAATGAGGCCAGTTAAACTACACAGAGCACTTCCTTTGCTGAACAGAAACATGTRGAATAGCTTTATGGAAATATCTGTGTGTCTACAAATATAAATGTATGTATGTATATCTGTGTTAAGATATAAACACACACACAAAAGGAAGAAATATTCTGAGGAAGAAGTCTCTAAGATAATGTTATTGAGGCCTAGAATATAAGTAATTGCCTTAAGAGAAGGATTTTCATAGCAAACATTCATAGAAAACACACTAAAACCTTGTTTWTTAATATGCTGTGCACAAAGTGAACAGAACACAGAAAATTATCCATTGCTTTCCTCTGTGTGGAACGTGTGTGTTAGTGCTTTTTTAAAGATTACAAAAGCCTTCTGGCATTACTAAACAGTTCTCCCCCCTTGCTGACATCATTACACCGATCTGTTGTTAAGCAGCTGTATTTGACTAGATGACTGCAGATACGTCAAATAATGAGGGAAAAGAATGTGATAAAGGAGAAAAAAAATATGAATCCTGTAATTTGCTCATCAAATTTAGCTTCTGAAACAAGCTACTTTGGCTCTCATTGTAGAGCTTTCTGGCTCTAAGAAAAACAAATCTGTTCTCATGCTTCTTCACATAACAAACAATAACATAGATACTGACTAGAAAACTCATACACATTAGGAAATTGAACTGAAACAACAGTTAAATTAAAAACATGTGGAGGAATGTTAAAATAGGTAGTAATAATCCGCTGGATACTAACAGTCACTAAGTAAATTTAATACAGCTTTAACCAGACTATTAACAGCACCTCTAAACAGAMCTGAACTTCCTTTCAGGCATCTGTCAGAGGTACTTTCTTAACACAGGATATGATCTAAATGCTGACCACAGAAAGGCAGACATTCAACATACTGAAATTGAACTTTCCATGATTTTTCCTTGGACTACTTACTCTGATGCAAAAACAAACCACCAAAAACCCAAAACCATAATTAGCAGGTTAAATGAATCTAAAATCCTGCAAAGAAAATCATGAATAGCTGCCAAAACATGTTATATGAATAAGTGTACCTGATGAGGGACAAAGACACCCTTTTGTAGGGCTACACATTCCTCACTTTTTCCTCAGTAACCATAAATAATGTCACCAAGCAGCTGAGTGCTGCCTGCTTCATATCTTGGCATAACTGGCAGATTCAATGAGATTTAATAACTGCTATTTTCTTCTCTATTCTTATAGCTGTCAACTCAAGCTTCCAGAGAAATGCAGAATGTGAAGTCAGGGCAAGGGGAGRGAAGAATACCTTTGAAAGTTTTGCCTCATAAAGGGGAAGAGATATAATAATAATGCAAAGGGTAAAAAGGCCTTAATCTTCCCACAGAAAGGCAAACCTGTACAAAACATTGCTATGCTTCTCCTGAAGAAACTTTGATTGGAGATGTCTCAAGTTATCATTTTGTGGCACAATATCAGAAAACAGATGAAGGTTACCTTCCTTCACAGAAGATACACCACTCTACCAGGCAWGTAAAATAATTAGTAATACATGGTCCACTCATCCTCCTGAAGTATCCTAAACACTCCCCCTGCCATGGGCAGGGACCCTTTCCACTAGACYAGGCTACTCAGAGCCCCATCCAGCCTGGCCTTGAACAACCCCAGGGGTGGGGAGCCCACAACCATTTCTGGAGCTGGAAGGGGCAGTACATTCCTAATTTCTGCTGATTTTAGTAGCAACTCTGTTCAATTATTCTGCTCAGTGTAGTCCCTGTCATCAACAATCAGCTGGGTGGATACAGATGCCAGTTTTGCCAGCCCTTACTCTCTAATCCACACTCTTCATCTCACGGGACTTTCAGCCATGCTGGGCAGTCTCCTTGGTTGTTGTACTGGGATATTACATGACTCTGGAGTATATAACTACCAGGGATTTCACTGTTCTGTGATGTCATCACGACATGAGGTCCTTCATGAGCCAAGGTGGCTTCCTCGGATTTGCTGGGAACCTCAGAACCGATTTAAGCGCGCTACCAAGCAACGTCTAAACTTCAGCTGATTTCCTTAGAAAATTAAAACTATTTCGAGAAGAAATTACAGCAGGCTGTCAATAGAGACAGGAAGGAGAATCCTGTGTGTATGTGAAGAAGAACATGTTACCCTTTTTCTGGGTGTACCGCGATAGAGCGGGGCTGGTCCAGCCCCTGGGAGATGACGACGTATCGGAAGGAGCCGTTCAGCCTGGCCACCTCTATCAAGTTGAAGCCATGATCTGTCCAGTATATGTTACCTAGGAAAAACACCTTGAGGTTACTGCAGCAAGAAAACATCGCTGGAGAAGTGTTTAAATCTTAAGTAASTTAGGACCAGACTAACTGCTGTATTTTCATTTATATCTGTCTTACATTTGTAATTTATAGTCCTGCTCAGCCTTTTTAGAGCATAAGCTTGTATTCAAACTGTTCATCTAAGAAGTGCCATCCAAGATAAAGAAATAATTTCCAGACATTTGCAATACTAAAAATTAGAGCTGAAAGGAAACCAATTTATTTAGTCTTGGGCTAAAGATGAGAGAGTGCATTCTCAGAAACCATGACGAGCCCTGGGGCAGGCTCAGACTCACCTGCTATCCAGTCCACTGCAATGCCTTCAACTCTTCCCAAACCATTGGTAACAATGTCTTCTTTCCAGGTTTGGTCTCTCTTAGCTCTGCTAATTTTGTTGAAACCCATGTCTGTCCAATAGATTGTATCATTCCCTATAAAACACGGCCAATGATTCTTAGATTAATTCACTTACTTCAGTCCAAGTATCTGCATTAGTAACTGCAAAAATTGCCAGTTATACCTTTATTAATATATGTTAGAGTAAGCAGAAGTATCAAAATTATCAGTTTTAATTCCTCATTCCTTTTCCTTTTCTTAAATTTTATTTGAAATAATTCTGTCAGAATGCTAGGTTTTCTAATGGTTGTTTAGGGCTGCAGATGTAACATGACAGGGCTACGACAACAGATGGAAGCTACTACCTGTGTTAAAAATCACAATAAATATGCTGTCTCTACTTTTTTTCCTAATGGAATAAAGGCTTTAAAAAACATACTATTCTGTTTATCACCATTCCAAAATATGTAGGAGTCTGAAAAGCTACAGTGTAAGACTGCTTATAGAGTCTTTTCCTTCASTAATCAGACACACTGAAGTTTGACAGTATATGCAAAAAAAGAAATTAACTAGGGAAATAAAAAGTGACATTTGAGAGTGATATGCTGACAAAAGAATGAAAAAATATATTGTATCCACAATCCAGCTTTTATTTTAGATGTCCTGACAAGCTTTCACTAATAGTCTTTTTTTGGTATTTCAAGGCATCTCAGCTGTCTTCCCAGCCATTCTGCTGCAGTGGTTGCCCATAAGGTGGAAAAAAGAGACCACTTTGACCATTTAAACTGAACAGCCAGGCTGAGAATTCTAAATGGCCCAAGCACAGACACACACGCTCTCCTCTGTTACACATAATAACCTCAATAAGGAGATGGAGCAAACAAAATGAGAACATTGCTCAAGCAGAATTGTCTGTATTTCCACTGACAGAGCTCTGAGCCATCAATGTAGATATGCTGCAACCAACGTTCTCCTTGCAAAGTAATCAGCTGATGACCTCCTGAGTGAGATGTTTTGTTTGGGAAAGATATTGCTCAGAGATATTAAATAATATTTGTTCCTTCTTCATTGTTTCATACTTTGTATATCTGCTTTTAATTCCATAAAACAGTGGAAGTTCTATTTATAGAACATATCTATTTCTATGTACAGCATAGAAATATTACCTATATAAACAGATATAAATATTTTATATCTACATCTCTATATCTGCCTATATATCTATATATATGTAAATATTTCTGTAGATAGATAGATATATTTATAAAAGAAGAGACTTATTTGAGACCAAACCAGATTGGTATGCTCAAGAATCTTACYACACCAGCAGTTAAACAGATGACAAAATGTGATTTCAAGTAATCAAAACATATATGAGAGTCATGCRTTTTGCTACTTATTTGCTAATTAGAATTCAGGAGCATCAAAACACAGGGAGAAAAAAGGTGTATGTATCTTCTAGCTCGTTCATGTCTGCAAGGCATTGCAATTAGCCTTTTAACAATGATACCACTAGTGTATGTTAATGTATTTTATCCACTTTGCATGCCTAAACATTACTGAGAGAACATCAAAATTTGGGAATCCTTCCCRGTTAAGAATGAAAAGCCAGCAGAACTCAATAACTGTAAAATCAAAAAAACAAGACGAAATCTGAAATTACCTCCACTTGCCTTCTGAATCRTATTTGATGTAAGTAGGTTTTAGGAGTGAATTTACAAAATTCAGGGTAAGGYACCAAAATGAGGAAAACAGCTGCTTTTTTAAAGCTGAAATGCGGTTGAAAGCTGTACTGTAACTTTTTTACAACACAGTATCCCCTTGTGATTTCAGTGCTGCACACTTCTRTTTACATTTATCTTTTGCAATGCATTTGTCACTACCAATTGCACTCACGTTCCCTGTGCTGTAACTGATCATCAGGCAAGTTGGAGAACTCCGCTCAATTCCATCCTGCCCCAAATCTCATTTTTTCTAAAAAGCCAAAAATCTTATTCTTGCAAAGCATTAATTTGATATTTATTAGCTAAGTCCAAAAAAGCCCAGTAGGACCTAGCATAATTTGTAAGTAGACTATGCTAAAAAAAAATCCCAAAAGACACCAGATCCAAAACAGCCAATAAAATACTAGTATTGGTATTTTGGAATGAAAAGGTCAAATTTCAGTCTTCTGTTATCAGACATCATAATTTTGTAAAGTTTGCATAACTTAAATTATAAAAAGAAAAAACTAAATTAAGTATGTTATAATAAAAAAATTATAATCTCTGGAAAACCCAATGGCTTTGTCTCTGTCATGAACATGTGTAGTTACCACTTCTCTCCTCCTGTATTTTTCCAGGAAAAGATTAAATCTCTGTATCAGAGTCTTTCCCACCTCAGATGTGTGCACAAAGGCACTGGCTTTTAAGTGATTTTTATATCTCTGGAGACTATAACTGAACTATACCCATGATACAACAAAAGCTCTGAACATCAGCTGCCACTGATTTGAAAGCAAAATATACAAGTATGAGGGCACTGTAAAACGTTGAGTGAACTTGAAATTTTGCTAGGCAGAGATACAAGAGCATCAGTGAAAAAACAGGCCAAAAGAAGAGAAGGCTTAAGGAATTTAACTTCTAACCTGAGAACAAAAGATTAGTGATATTTGTGTGATGCAGCAGTCCAACAGAATAAACAGGAAAAGGTCAGATTTTAACACAAAGGCATATATTAACATATACTTAAGAAAAAACTTAGGATCTCTCAATGCTGAATTTCCAGGCAGAATTTATTTCAAAATGAAAAACAATGGACTGTGACAAAACAACAGTGTGTTTCMAGAAGCCAATATCTGTTATGTAACAGAGGTAACTTAAGATTTTATTTCCAGGCTGTCAGTTTGTAAACTCAATGGATAACAAAATGAGTCTAGAAGAAAGGCTGGACAAAGAGCTGACAGATTAAATATATAGAGACACAAGATGTTTTCAGGTCACTACTTGGACACAGATTTCTTATTTCTTGAAAATTTACAAAAAATTCCCAACATGTTTGAAGATATCCAGACACCTTCTAATACCAGTGGGAGATGCATCCAATTACTTTTCACAATCTGATCCTTAATTCTTTCCACATTCTGTCATGTGCACGCAAAACTGAAACCTCCTAATTTCATAGTAGATTTGTGAGGCTGTATGAACTAAAAACTACACTGTTGGTATGTGTAGGGAGCAGTGGAAAGGCACRTAGTGTACCCCAGGTGGAAATCCCAGGTTTTCTTCAGGCTGTCAGAGCAGCTGCTTCCAGAAGGAAGAAACAGAYCCAGAGTTGGCCTGTGCCCTGCAGGGAAGTGGCTGAGGTGTGCTGCCCAGGGAGAAAACTGTCCCACTCACCTGTCAAAGCCACCTGCTAGGTACAACACATGGAAAATTCCGTGGAAAAACTGTCATAGCAGGAACAAGCCACCTTCTGGGAAAAAGGAACTAATGATACCTTCTTTCCTACAGAGTGATGAACACCTTCTGTAAAACCACCAGTTTCCTGCTCAAGTTCTCATTGATGACTCCAATGAAACAGAGCAGCTTCTGCTGCCAGAACAATCTACATATGCACAATATGGGTTTTCCTATTGACTGTAGCTATTTAAGGTAGAGGTTAACACTGTAACATAATTGATTTCCAATTCCTTTAAATGCATTTGTAATTACTTAGAAGGTTTGAAAACAGGGGGTTATTGAATTTATGAGAAGAGTATACAATTTTAACCGTACATACAATAAACTATACAT